>OU830592.1:128865707-129490707 GCA_917563855.2 Limnephilus lunatus
TAATGTAGTTTCTCTTGTAAGTGTAATATGTATCTACTATGTATTATAAGTTCACACTTCTAAACACATAATCCAACATAAATTCATCTCTTTAAGTTGTAAATCTTATAATTCCTCCATTTTGTTATCAGGAATCTGGTTTACACTTTTCAATACTAATAACATACCTACTTATCAAATACTCTGTAAATCCGAATATATGTATTATCAGGTACCTGGTTTACACTTTTCAATACTAATAACATACCTACTTAACAAATACTCTGTAAATCCGAATATATGTATTATCAGGTACCTGGTTTACACTTTTCAATACTAATAACATACCTACTTAACAAATACTCTGTAAATCCGAATATATGTATTATCAGGTACCTGGTTTACACTTTTCAATACTAATAACATACCTACTTAACAAATACTCTGTAAATCCGAATATATGTATTATCAGGTACCTGGTTTACACTTTTCAATACTAATAACATACCTACTTAACAAATACTCTGTAAATCCGAATATATGTATTATCAGGTACCTGGTTTACACTTTTCAATACTAATAACATACCTACTTAACAAATACTCTGTAAATCCGAATATATGTATTATCAGGTACCTGGTTTACACTTTTCAATACTAATAACATACCTACTTAACAAATACTCTGTAAATCCGAATATATGTATTATCAGGTACCTGGTTTACACTTTTCAATACTTATAACATACCTACTTATCAAATACTCTATAAATCCGAATATTTGTATTATCAGGTTCCTGGTTTACACTTTTCAATACTAATAACATACCTACTTATCTCATACTCTGTAAATCCGAATATATGTATTATGTGTTACCAGGTAATTCGGTAAATCCGAATATAATATATGCTACCAGGTTACTTTTTATACACTGTCACAAAAAAAAGTAAGTGTACATATATATTTCTTCATTTCACTACTTAGTTTCAGAGAAGAATGAAATCTTTTTGTTTTTTTTATTATTTTTTATTATGTAATTACGTACATTTCTTGGAATAATATGATCTAAACCTGTCAATTTGTCTGTCCTGGAACGAGAAATTTTCCTAGTTGGACAGGCAAAGCTTTCTAATATGTAATTTGTACTTTCTTTTGTATCCATCAATAAATAAATAAATAAAAGTATAGCCAGATACTTCCTCACTTCCTTCTCTCCTTACTACCTTCAGCCTCACAGAATACCCCAATTGGGGATGCCATAGTCTCACTGGCTCCGGGCGATTGAGAGCAGTTAAAACTCTTGTGCGATATTCAAATTTAAAAAATAATAATAAAAACGAACGTATATAGAATTAATATGTTAAACATCACTATTCCATTGTTTCTGTTATAAAACCGATCTTATATATATATAATATGAAATGATAATAAACCTATCAAAACGTTGACAGGTCTGGCAAACCTTTTATAATAGTACCTATCTCTAGTTGGCCGCCCCTTTAATTAGTGACACAAAATGGAGCGCGTCCTTAACACCGTAATCAAGTCGTCAAACCTATTTAGGACGTACTAAATGGCTTTTGCTATAATACGGGATCTTTACACGGTGTTTTGTTATTGGGGTTACAATTTTTTTTTTAATTCGTTTATTAATACATTTAAATTTAAATTCGGGAAATTGAGCGCCAGCTTCATAAAATTTCACAGATTTTTCTGGGCAGAGTTTTTTGTTTAAAACGTACTTAATTATTCCCTAGGTTAGCTGTTATTCGAAACCTGAGCTTAGCAGTTTAAAGTAAAATGACAAAATGCAATACTGATTTTATTTATACTCGTAATATAAAACTAAATTTATTTTGTATTGACGACATATTTTATGATTTCGCTGAAACATAATAAATAAATTGATTTATTTTTAGTGTGTTGCGGTACTTCGGTCTTTAGCCAACGTTTCGGACAGCGTTACAGTGTCCATCACTAGAGCAGATGTGTAATCGATGTTGATAAATTGTGTGCTTACGTATTTAGATTCTATTTCAATCCTCTACGAGCTCTCTATTACATTATAATTTAAAATGGTTTTCTGCAATTAGTTTTGGTTTAGTCGTCAATATGGTATTTTCACAGTTTTTTTATCATCGAAAAAATGAAGTAAAAAATTAGGTGTCCCGACAATTCATCCGGTGACAATTCATCCGGCGACAGTTCATCCGGCGACAGTTCATCCTGCCGACAGTTCATCCTGCCGACAATTCATCCTGCCGACAGATCATCCGGCCGACAATTCATCCGGCAAAAATTCATCAGGCCTGATCATTTAGAAGAGTTTTTCTTCAAGTAAGTATGGAAAGAGGATATTCGGCCGTACAAACAAAATCTATATACTTATATCTGAAGGCATCTTGAGTGGAAATCCGCTGTAAAAATATTTTTACTAACAATAATTTCGACTATGCGTGAATAACGAAATACGACATACTTATACGTGCAGTCGGCTGAGCAAAAAAACCGTTAAGATTCCTACTTGCATATAATATAATTTTTTTATCTGAAATTAACACCATCTTTTTAGGGTGAATTGACTAATTTGTTAGGTTAGGTTAGGTTAGGTTACAGCGGATTTCCACTCAAGGTGCCTTCAGATATAAGTATATCGATTTTGGTTGTACGGCCGTATATCCTCTTTGCATACTTACTTGAAGAAAAAATCTTCTAAATGATCAAGCCGGATGAATTGTCGCCGGATGAATTGTCGGCCGGATGATCTGTCGGCAGGATGAACTGTCGGCAGGGTGAACTGTCGGCCGGATGAACTGTCGCCGGATGAACTGTCGCCGGATGAATTGTCACAGGATGAACTGTCATGGAACCAAAAAATTACGATGATGATAGAATTTTTATTTAATTTTTATGATGACGAATAAATTTTCTATAACCATTTAAAACACGCTTTTTTTTAAATATCACCAAAAAGATATTTTCGCGCCGATCTGTGACGTCATCGCCGCCTAACATCTTACGATCGCCACCATGGGTGACTTTAATCAGTTCGTAAGTTGTATTTGTTGACTTCCACTTTGCTATATATACCTAAATAACATGACACAGATGGTTCCGAAAATTATTTCGGAAGCTACTAAGGTCAAAATATGGACTGCCTTTATTTTTCTGCGATTGAAAACGGTCCAAAATGGGACCAAATTTTTTTTACCAAAGTTTTTGGACCAAAATTTACGATTTTATAATATTTTTTTATAAATCTTACGTACGTGTGATGGTGAACAAAAAAGTTGGTGAATTCATTGAGTAAATAGAACTACTATCAGTTTTTATGTCTCGATATTAAAATCCGGGGGTATGATTTTTTTTAATGTGGGTGGAAAATATTCAAAATGTTCTCCAAATAATCACGAGCAATTGGAGGAAATTTTTTTTAAATCGCGCTGTCGCTCGAACGGTTAACAATTAAATGTCATTTTTAAACGACTTCGAAAAGGAGGAGGTTATCAATTCGAACGTATTTTTTTTTATTTTTTTTTATCTCAGAACTTTTGATTGGGTGAACCGATATTGATGATTCATTTTTTATTAGAAAGCTGGTGCTTCCCGTGTGGTCCCATTTTAATTTGGTCCAGTTTTGACAGTGGAATCCATGAGATAACCATATATGTCTTAAATTTGCAATAAGTATGTGCGCGACAAATATTACGCCAACAGATTTCGATGATTCTTTTTTTGAAGTAAAACTTCTTTACGCACGCTCGTCACTAAAAATCAAAAAATAAACAAAAATTTTAACAAAACAAAAAACGACTACAAAAAATGAACTAAAAAGTAAAAAAATAATTTCGTAGGATTGTTATTTTTGGAGTCGGTGTCAGCCAAGATCTTCACATCTCACCTATAACTACCTATGTATGTAGTTACCTTGGCTGACACCAACTCCAAAAATAACAATCGTACGAAATTATTGAAAAAAATATTCTAATGAGGTGACAATATGAACCAAATTAAGGTTTGCGGTATGGTGAAGGTCTTTGCAATGTATGTCATAATGCATTATTATAGCGGCCATTTCTACAAAACATCCCGTAATCTACTGTTACAGGTTAGGGGTTAGATTATAAACACGCGGCACATTTGTGTGGTTCGATTTCCAAACATCCTGTATAATCTAAATACCCCGCAATCACAAAGAGGCCGGTCCTTCCGCCCCGAGGTGGTCGCGCCCCGAACGATCGCGCCCCCTAAAGAATGGGGGTAATTAAAAATCTCGCATATTTCGGTTCCTTTGTGTTGGGTATCATCCCGCCGAGTCCTTTTGTGGCCCGCAATGATAACACGGGTTAAATTAATCGGGACTCGTGAGAAAAATGGCGTACTTTGGTTAAACGACTATTTTACTAATAAATATCAACATTTTTCTATTACTAGCTGAAATTCCTGATATTGTCCGGACTTCACACAGAATTTTTCGAAATCAAATGGGGAGAGTATTTATTTTCCTGTTGTTTTGATCGTCAATAATTGAAAATTGCACTATTATAATGTTCCTAAACAATCAAATTTCGAATTCTATAACAAATTTAAACCAGATACATTTTTTTAGTGTTTTATGCAAATAAAAAATCGAAAAATTACACATAATCAGAATGGAGATATAAAATCAGAAAAAAAATCTAGAGTCTATAAATCGAATTGTAAGATTTTTCATTTTTTTACATAGAGGTAAACTTCGAGAGACTTGAAATCTGGATAAAGGAGCTTAAGAGGTATTTAAAAAGTGAAAAGTTGGCTAACCATTTATAACCAAAATTATATTTTTAAATAACCCGTTATTAAATTTAGTCCCTTTGTAAATTAAGCCATATTACCCCTCCCCCTCCCCTTTCCCACTTTGGTTTATATCCATGTCTATTTTTATAATTAGATTTAAGTAAAACCTGACGTAGTAAGCATTGCTTACGGAACATGTTCGTTTTAAACCAATAAAGTAGTTCAAATTAATTACTTACTTAATTATTTAAGTAATACCTAATTATTTACCTTCTCCCTTCACTAATTTTTTAAATTTTGATAATGTTTATTTATTTATTATATCATTTTAATTTTTCATTAACATAATGAAAAAAAACATTAGTTTCGATCAATGTTTTTTTATGAAAATATCGGTTAATGCAAAGTTATTTATTATAATTTAAATGGTTATGGCAAAGTTTTTTTTTAACATTTAAATTTAAAAATATTTATAATAAAAAAATATAAAAAAAACATTTTTCATGCCTTTATCCCTATTCTCCATAAATTCCTTGACATTAATCGGCCAGTCTAATAAAGCCTTATAAAGTCCATCCCTTAATTACAACCCTAATAATAAAGGGTAAAGCCTGATCGTATTAATACACCTTATACGGGAAATACTTAATACTGCCTGAAATTCAGCCGTACCACCGAACAAATATTCCATAGAGGTGTGATCTACTTATAACTAAATGAATACTAATAATTTTGTAAAATCACCACCTTTATCAATTAATATTTTTATATAATCTTATCCTCTCGAAGAAAACTTGGTTTTAGAAACATATGGATATGTTGATTATAAATTGGTGATTTTGCAAAGTTATTTGTTTTCATTTAATTCAAAATGATGCCACAAAGTGTATTTGCAAAGTTAGAAGAACAACTTATAACTAACGGTAAATAGCGGCGACTAAATTCAACTAACTAATTGAACCGGAGGGCAAAAAATCGGTAGTTACCAAAACGCAACATGCAACAATAAACTAGCGTGAGCATGCCCCCCGCCTTGACCAAGTGGTCAAAAATCATGTTATAAATATAGTTTTAATTTTATAAATTGGAACTACTCACTAAGCGTAAGGGTCTATTTCAATGTCATCATTCACAAACAAATTATATAGCAAACTCAATTTCTCACTTTCATAGTTCAGCTAATGAATATAGTACAAATAATATCGACATAACAATAACAAATAACAAATTCGATGTTTAAAACATGCCTAAATATATTTTTATATCAAGAACCTGCAATCTTTGGGCAGAGGTTGGCACATTCCTAGTTAATGCAAGGGAGCCTGCTACATAGCAATACAAAGGAATACCCGTATTAAAACCGTGGTTTTAACGATTCTCCCACTTTTTCAATAAAATAAATTTCTTCACTTACTCGAATGATAATTGGACATTGAGCGATTGTTAACACATGTTTCAACCGACGATTGATAAATTCAAGATAAGTTTCAGTTAAATGTCAATCTACATATATTTTTTAATAATGTCGTTTGTTATGCAATATTACTGGCTTATTTAATGAACGGATTGAACTATTGAACTAACAAAAATTAGACTTAAATATGATCCATGGACTTAAATAACGCATCTAGATAAGATGCAATCAATTTATTCCGTTCGATCTTTGAGAAACGAAAATGATTGAAATATATATTTGAAGATCTTCTTTACTAATTAACTCCCGTTTAGTGTCAAAAGGTAATTGAGGACTGCAAATGCTTGTTTAGGTTAGTATTTCAATTCATCATCTGACAATGTATTAACATTTTTACGCAATTAATTAGTGTTGCAGCTTATGTTGAGTTCTTATTTATTCCCTATCTATACCGGTTTGGCTGTAACAGTGAAGCCGTGCTCGATATATCGATATAAAATTATCGGAAGTTACGCATATCGATCCGATATTGTAAAGATACCGATTACAAATGTTTGATCTTCAGTGGTTCGATTTTGCTTAGTTGTCGATGTGGCTGTACTAGACCTCCAGAAGTTAGGAATAATATTGCTTACTTTTGGCACACGAACATGCCTTGAACACCATTCTATCTGTGTTTCTAGTCATTGCTTAATGCCTACTGCCCAAAATCTACCCCAGACTTTAACGAGAAAATCAACTCGATTAAAATGGTGTAGGGTTGATACTGGTTGATTTTCAACTGGAATATAATGTTGTATTTATTATTTATTTGTAAAATAGGAACGTTTAAAATATTTTGTCATAACGTCATGCTTTTGATGCTGTTTTTTTTAAACTAGCTCCACGCAAGAGGCCCTGAAAAAAATAATTTCCCTCAGAGCCTATGTCATCTTGGGTGGAGATGCTGTGTGGAGGTTTTTTTTAAAGGAAAGGAAGGAAATTTGAGAAGTGTAGAAGTAAGGAAAATATTCTATGAAGGAAATAGGTTTTTTTATTTTTATAGTAGTGCCTCATAAGAGACTCAGCTGCTCCCGTCTGGAGCCTGTGAGACTATGACATCCTCAATTTGGGTATGTTGTGAGGCTGAAGGTAGTGGGGAGAGGAAGGAGATGGGGAAGAGGAAGTTGGGGAAGTACCTGGCTATTCGGATCTAGACACCAAACACGGCTAACGCCATTTCAAGCAACGTTTCAATTATGAATGGTGGGCTTACACCAGGGCGATACTGAGAGTGTCTTCCACTCCGGAACGTGCCGCAAATATACTAAATATTATTTTAAATGCATAAATTGTGAAATAATACTAACCAATCAAATAAAATTTGATCCCGCGACCTTCGATTGCGAGTCAAGAGCCTTACCGCTGGGCTACGCCGGCCGCTACTGTTTATTTACGTGACACCCAGGCTACCATGAATGCATGAAGTTTTAATCCTATATTTTAGTGATACTCCTGCCGACCATATAAACATTCGCATTTCTGCATTTTGATTTGCCTAGATGAAGATGAGTACCTCAAAAACAGAGGTGATGGTTATAGAAAGGGACCAAACTCAGTGCAACATACTCGCTAATGGGACTCAGTTGAAACAGGTGGACAGGTTCAAATACCTTGGGGTCGAATTTTCCAACGATAGTCGGCAAGACGGAGAAATTGATAGAAGAAAAAGTACGGCAAGCAGTGTATTGCGTCCTCTTTACAGCTCAGTAATAAGAAAAGCCGAGCTTAGCACCAAGACAAAGATTGCAGAGTTTAAAACGGTATACCGCCCAACGCTCACTTACGGCCACCAGACATGGATGCTAAATGAACGAACACGCTCCAGAGTCCAAGCTGCCGAAATTAGATACTTGAGAGGAGTGGCAGGGGTTACGAAATGGGATAACATATGTAAGAAACTCGACACTGCTACTCTTCAAGAAAAATCACAATTGAGGTGGCTTGGACATGTACTAAGAATGTCTGATAACCGAATTCCGAGGAAGATACTGAGTGCGATTCCAGAGGGAAGACGTCCAGTGAGCCGCCCCAGACACAGTTGGGCGAGGCAACTCCAGAAACTGTGTGAGGAGAGGATGGGTCTACCATGGACAGAGGCCGAACAATCAGCACAAGACAGGGACTTATGGAGGAGCCTTGTCGATGCAATGGGCCCCCGACCCGAATAGGACAAGGGGAATAAGATGTATGTATGTACATCAAACATATTCGGTGTCATACATTTTGACAGATCTAACAATATTCTGGTATCTTTCCTTTAAGTTTTATATGCATTTTCGGGTAACACAAGATTCCTATTACGGATCTCAATTTAATCCATCCCACACCTATTTTGTGGAAAATAAAATATACAGTACGTAAATTAGAATAAATTAGTCATTTGTAAACTTAAATTTACAAGGAACTAAAATAAAATTAATAAATAAATGGAGTATTTCTTCGTCTTGTCAACTTTGAAGAAACTGCAGTTGGTTCTTTCAGAATAAACTGACTATTATGGTAATTATCTGTCCATTTAAAGTCAAGGTATAAATTACATGTAAATAATTTCTGAATATTCCAACTTTTTTCCAGAGCACCCCTTTCTTTGGTTCAAAGTTCCAGAGATCTTCCGGGAACTTCCGGAACTTCCATAGGGGAGCCGGAAGTTGGCGTTCGGGTCGCCGGAAGTAGCGATCGGGGCGCTAATCCTAGAACTTCCGGCCCTATTTGAATTTTAAATAACTTTGAAAACGGAACGCGTTCGTTCTGTTTTATTTTCTCACCGTTTTACAAAAGTTTTTGAATTAAAATATTAATGATTATACGAAATTATATTTGCATTCAATTTTGGATGACGGAATTTGAAAATTGCATTAAATAAAGAGTTGTTCAATAAAATCATAGTGTAAAGATAATGTAAATCATAGTGTAATGATAATCGCACAGGTGAAAAACCAACATATATAATCGAAAAGTAGTGACCAACCGAAGGTTCATTTCGGCAAAAAAATCTAGTGTCAGTATCGAAACAGAAAACGAACCTTTTTTGGACATGTTAGAAATCGATTGTTTACTGTTATTTGGTTTATTTCTTACACTTATTCAGACAGTTAACACGAAAAAAAAAGAATATATTACTTCTATAAAACAAACAAAATTTATAAAAAATATCAAAACATGTAATATAAAAAAAAAATATTTTCATACACTTCAATTATTGTTTTTATATTTATTTAATTTAACACGTGTTAACTGTCTGATTTTTAACATGTCTAAAAAAGTTTCGGTTTCGGTTTTGGCCGAAACTTAGACAGACACCGAAGATTCGGTTTCGGTTTCGGTTACGGTGGAATGTCCTGTTTCGGTCGGATACTATCGAAAAGTTGCTTGAAATGGCTTTCACTGTGTTTGATAACCTCATCAGATCGGTACTTCCCTACCTTCTCCTACCCATCTCCTTCCCCCCCCCACTACCTTCAACCTCACAACAAATGCCGAATGGGGACAAATATCACTTCTTATTTTTGGGGATGCTGTGTGGAGGGTCTTTTTGAGGAGAGGAATGAGGAAAGAAACCATTTATCACAAACTTTAAATGAAAATATAGTTTATTTTCGATAGGGAATATTTCAACATAAGTCTATAATCTAACAGATTTTGTAACTAACATGACATATTAAATTGAATTTTCACAGACAACAGTTTTTTTTTGTACGTGTACCACACAATGTAGGCACTGATGAAAATAAGTTCTCTCAGGGCCTACATCATCTTTGGTAATGCTGTGTGGAGGGTCTTTTTGGAGAGAGAAAGGAGTGAACACGGATCTTGAAGAGACATGTTGTAGGAGAGAGGAAACACAGAGGCCGATTAATCGTTCCACAACCTAGATCTTGAACTCATGAACGAGTCTTAGAAACGACCCGTTCTCATGAGACATATGTCACCTGTATAAAAATATTGGGCGCGCGTTTGGCGTGTTTCCCGACTGTGCACCGGTGCCCAAGGAATCAATGCTTTACAGCATCTTCCATTGAAATAACGGTAGAACAAGGACGTGTTGCGCTACCTCCTTCTTTAGCAAACGTTTCGGACAGCGTTACAGTGTCCATCACCAGTTACATATCTATCTTGATGATGCACACTATAACGCTTTCCGAACCTCTGACTAAAGAAATAGATAGCGCAATACGGCACAATACCCCAAAAGTAATTCACGATGACGTGAGATATTATTGGCTTAACTTGAGGGGTTACAAAAAACATCAGAAAATAAATGTTTATTTCCGTCTTTCTTTGGAAACATTTCAAAGAAAATTGTCAATCAATGAGAATATTTTGTATTGGTTCCTAAATCCCTCGATACATTATACATAAGCCATATTCTTAAAATAAGATCCTCGATCCATCACGAGAGACTAACATAGATTTCAGATTTTTTACAAGACACGGTGACCCAAAAATTTGCTTTAAACCACTGGAGCGATTATGGTCGTAAAATGGACCACTTTTATTTTTCTACGATTGACAGCGGACCAAAATTGGGCCTCATTTTCCTACCATTCGTAAAACATTTATTGTAATTATTTAAAACATTTCCCCGGCCAGCCATTTATTTTAAAAAGAAGCTATTGAAATGGTTTATCTATTATGAGCATAGTTGTCGCAAATCCGTACTTCGTAGACTATTTTAAAACGATGTTAAAAAAAAAAAAAAAATTTTTTTTTTCACGACGCATTTTTGATCAGCTTTTTACGGTAAAAATTAAGTATTTTTCCATAGATATGCACCATTCATTACCAAGTATACCACAGACAACATACAGAAATCAACAATATTCTGTGTTGACTCGAATAAGTACCCCTCACGTCAGTTTCAAAGCAATAACACGCAGGATTCGGGCGGTTATAAATTATACGATTTTTTTGTTATAAATCATACAAATATGAGATTAACGGTAAAATACAGGTTAATTCATTGACTGTAGCGCTATAATAAGTTTTTATGTTTCCATGTTAAAAATCGAAGGTATGACTTTTTTTATGTTGTCAAATTTTTTTAATAAACAACAATTTTAACAAGTGCGATTGTTATTTTTGGAGTCGGTGTCAGCCAAGATCTGCACATCTCACCTATAATTACCTTTGTATGCAGTTACCTTGGCTGACACCGACTCCAAAAATATGCATTTTTTGAAGTCGTTTTTTGTTTTGTTAAAATTTTTGTTTATTTTTTGATTTTTAGTGACGAGCGTGCGTAAAGAAGTTTTACTTCAAAAAAAGAATCATCGAAATCCGTTGGCGTAATATTGAGTTATTCGTCCATTTGTCGCGCACATACTTATTGCAAATTTAAGACATACATATATGGTTATCTCATGGATTCCATTGTCAAAACTGGACCAAATTAAAATGGGACCACACGGGAAGTACCAGCTTTCTAATAAAAAAGAATCATCAATACCGGTTCACCCAATCGAAAGTTCTGAGGTAACAAACATTATTAGTATTGTGCCAGCCTGTACAGGTCTTTCTAAAGTTAGCAACTTCTAAAGATAGCACATAAGTATAACAATCCATCTAACTTCCTGTTGACTGGTTTCGCCCGATTGGCATTTACAGATGATCCCGTTCAATCTCTTTTCGACATCTTGACGACATTTATGTTTAATATAATAGTCCATTTTAAAGTAGACAATGTTTTTTTTTACGAAAATCTGCCTAATGCGAAAAAACTTTTCAAACATCATTAGTGAAGACCTCTCGGATAATGGTGATATTGATCTCCAAAGAAGAAGTATCAGTATACTTTCTAATAAAATTGCCCGAAGATTCTTCAAATTCTGCAATAATGTTAAAAAAACATTGTTTAAAGCATATTGTAGTAGTCTGTTTACCTACGTATCCGTGTTGATGAATGTAAGTAAGTCCAAAGTCATGGCGTTTGAATTAGAGAATACGAAAACAGTGTGCAATATGGTTGTGAATGATGAATACTTGGAGCAGGTGGATGAGTTTGTGTATCTGGGTAGTGTGTTTACGAGAGATGGGAAGACTGATAGAGGTATTGAAAGAAGGGTAACTACATTGATAATCTCCATCTACCGTCCCGGGTCGTGCACACCGACTGCAAATTTTTTCAACGAATTCAGGTCTCTCCTGGAATGCACCTCCAACTACAACTGCGAGATTATTATTCTAGGAGATATAAATATTCATTTGGAAAACAAAACTAATCCCATGTCCATAAAATTCAGCAGAATTCTGCGTGACTTCGGCTGCGACCAGTGGGTGAACTCAGCTACTCATGATGCAGGAGGCACACTAGATGTAATCATTTCCCGGGTTGGGTTTCCCCCGAATAACGTAAATGTTACTGACATTGGACTATCAGATCATCGTCTCGTCACATCCGAGTTTGCCTTCGATCCTCCGAAATTAGAATTCAAATCCGTTGTCTCCAGAAATTGGAGAGAATTCGACTTCGAGGCATTTTGCAGTGAATTGAAAGCGTCGCCTCTCTGTGATAAGGAAAAGTATAGCGAGAGCCATGTAGAAGAGTTAGTAACTCTATATAATTCTACTCTACGGGCATTACTCGATAAAAATGCTCCTTTCACAGAGAAGGTCTGCCGCGTTAGGAATTGCAGCAAATGGTTCGATGCTGAATGTCTTCAAAAGAAGAGGGAAATGCGGAAATTTGAAAGGATCTACAGACGAAACCCGACTTTCAGCAATCGGCAGCTTTGGATTACCAAGCAAAAAGGTTACAAAGAAGAAGTCACCCAGAAGAAATCTAACTTTTGGTGTGAGCAAATTGAGACAGAAAAGGACCCCCGAAAACTTTGGCAAAACGTAAGGACTCTGTCTGGAGAGAGCAACAACAAGGTTGATTCCTCTCTTGAAGCAAACAGCCTCGCAACATACTTCAGAAGTAAGGTTGAAAAAATTCGGGCCCTCAGTGTGGTAGGATCGTCCTCTGTCGCAGCATCAAGTCCGCTCTCGAGTGAATTCACTACTTTTGCAGCAGTAACGGAAGAAGATGTCACGCGTGCGATAAAATCTTGTCCTAACAAGCAATGCGCTCAAGACCCCATACCTACCTGGCTTTTAAAACAGTGTCTTCCTGATATAGCGCCTGTAATTACCGCAATTATTCAGAAGTCACTAGTAAATTCACTTGTACCGGGAACACTTAAAAAATCAATCATAACTCCGATTCTAAAAAAACAAAATCTTGATTCTGACAATACGGATAATTACAGGCCAATATCCAATCTACCGTTCCTTTCTAAGCTGCTTGAGAAAATCGTTGCCAAACAATTGGTGGGGTATTTGAACTCTGCCGGTCTATTTGCCAAAAATCAATCAGCTTATCGACAGTTTCATTCAACGGAAACTGTTCTTCTGCGGTTGATTTCAGACTTGATCATCGGAATGGAAGCAGGTAAGTTGGGTTTGGTATCTGTTCTTGACATGAGTGCGGCATTTGACACGGTAGATCATAGTATTTTATTAAATGTGCTTGAAACCGAATTTGGCGTTCGAGGTGATGTACTCCAATGGATGACATCATACCTGTCTGGACGAGTAGCCTCAGTAATTTTCAATAATTGTACTTCACCTGAAACTCCCATAGAATGTGGAGTTCCCCAGGGTTCTGTCTTGGGTCCCATTCTCTTCATTCTCTATACGAATCGCCTCGAGAAACTCATTCAATCAGCTGGCTTTGAATCACAAGGCTATGCAGATGATCGTTTCATTTTCAAGTTTTGTTCCCCGGATGAAAAAGATGTCCTTAAAAACGAGGTGGTTAGTTTCATTAACACAGTCTCAAGTTGGATGTCTGTCAATAAACTCAAACTTAATCCGACCAAGACGGAGTTTATTTGGATAGCTTCTCCTGGAAGGCAAGCCCTCATCGACTCTAACCCAATCCATATTCAGGGTACAGATATAATCCCTTCTACAGAAATAAAATTTCTGGGTTTCACAATAGACAATAGTCTTTCTCTTGAATCACAAATTTCAAAATCTGTAAGTTCAGGCTTTTTCCATCTAAGGCAGATAAAATCAATCAGGCGTTGCCTTCCCTCTGATGGAGCAAAGTCACTCATAAATTCGTTCGTTGTCTCACGTATGGACTATTGTAATAGTGCATATGCTGGCTTACCTAAAAAACAATTCAATAGAATCCAGTCCGTTTTCAATGCTGCGGCGAGAATGATTTTTGGTGAATCTAAGTATTGCCGTATAACCCCGCTTCTAAGGGATCGCCTTCATTGGCTTCGATGCCCTGAAAGAATAGAGTTCAAGATCTGCTTAATGACCTTCAAAGCATTACAAGGAATGGCGCCAGCCTATATATCAGAACTATGTGTCCGACAAAACTTAAGCGATAGACAGCTTACTCTAAGGTCAGCAGATCAAGATGTTACTAATCGTTTAATCGAACTTTCTAGGTCAAATCGAGCCGTTTACTATGATCGATCTTTTCGTGTAACTGGCCCGCTCATTTGGAACAAACTTCCCTCAGTTCTTACTAATATCCAGAACTTGGCTGAATTCAAAAGGGCTTTAAAAACAAACTTATTTAAAAAATCATACCTTTCATGAATTTTTAACTCCTTTTCAAAAAACTATAATAAACCATGTTCCTCAATTTTCCAGTAATTGTTTGGTTTCGATTACCTCCTTACTATAGTTTTATGTGCACTCCGAATTTGTATTATTTCTAAACGTAAACTGTTTCCTGTTCTGTAGTATATTTTAGTTTTTAATGATTCCTGTTGAATGGCAACGTTATGGTTTCAATGGGATCAATATCTATTGTCATGTGCACTCACTATTGTTGTTAATATTGTTCTTTAGGAATTGTTTTGTATATACTGTATATTCTTTGTTTCACACTATTTAATCAATTTTGTAAGGACTCGTAAGGAACACCATATAATTAATCTTAAGCTTATTATAATTGAGCGCATTTGAAGTGAAATATCACAAAACTGCGCTATATAAATACTATGTTATTATTATTATTACATTAATGGAGGACTGAATGCTGTTGGCGCTAATAAAAAAAACTGTCAAAAGAAGCGAAGCTAGCAGTCCACAATGTAGCCCTGGTACCTACCCTAATGTATGGCAGTGAGGCATAAAACTGGCAGACGAAGGATAAAAATAAATTGAATGCTGTTGAAATGAGATCCCTGAGGTGGATGTGTGGTGATACCATGTATGATCGTGTGAGAAATGTGGATATCCGCAAAGAATTTATGGCTGATGTAATCATAATTAGTAAGATTAAGAAAGGGACCTTCAGATGCTTTGGGCATGTAGAGCAAATGAACGAAAGGAGCATAAGGAGAATATGTGACGCAAATGTGAATAATAGAAGAAGTCGGGGACTCTCGAGAGTCCCAGACTTTTCAAATACTTAAGTCGGGCCATGTAAAGAGTCAGATTAATCGAAGAGTATTTATGAGACGATTTATGAATGTGAATGACCGAGTTTTTTGGCGGCCCATCCTCTCTACCTACCCCTGATTATTTTTATTACGACTTTATATCCGGGTTAAATCTTCCCCACAGGAAAAACTAAACCCTTCCACACACTTTTCCACAAATCATCATCTAGTCCAACCATACTCAACCTGCGGCCCGCCGAGCTTTTGTGTGCGGCCCTAACACTTTATTATCAGGAACATGATTTTTTTTTTAATTTCTAAAAATTCTAAATTTCGTATATCTTGAGATTCGCTTCGACTTTGACGCGCAGATAGTGACACCCGAAAAGGATTGTCATTATGGTCCACATGATCTGGTATAAGAGTGAGATACGTTTTTTTAGATTTTCACGGCTAAAAGTATTTTCGTTATTTGTGTTATCCCGTGTTGCTCTACCTCCTTATTTAGCCAGCGTTTCGGACAGCGTTACAGTGTCCATCATCAGGGCAGATGAGTAAGAGTGTTGCTATTTGCATTATTTATTCCCAAAAAAAACTTCTAGAAACCACTGCATCAATTATCTTCTTAAATAGAAAAATCAATACTTGTTTGTTTATTTGTTTGTTTGTTTGTATGTTTGTTTGTTTGCATGTTTGTTTGTTTGTTATGCGCTGCCATACCGTTCATCCGATTGTGATGAAACTTGGGTGTTTTGTTGTGCGCACACCCGCGAAGGTTATAGGCTATATATGATGTTAAGCCCTTGCGTTATGAAATTTGCATAAATGAAAATGTATTTAACGTGTATGTTTAATGTGTATTTAATATCTAAGCTTTGAGCTTTAAGCTTTGCGCTTTGAGCTTTAAGCTTTGAGCATTGAACTTTGCGCTTTGAGCTTTGCACTTTGAGTTTTGAGCTTCGAGCTTTGAACTTTGAGCTTTGACCTTTGAACTTTAAGCGTGTATATGTTTGTTTCTGGGTTTGTAAGGGGCTTATGCTAAACCATTCATCCGATTGCGATGAAACTTTGGGTAATTGATGTGTGCTTGCCCGAGATGGTTTCTGCATACAATAGTGAGCTCTGGCGTCATGCAATTATGCATTGCTAAACCGTTACTCCGATTTCCATATATCCGGTGAGTTGTTGTGAGCACATCAACGAAGGTTTCTATATATATACTGGTGAGATCTGGCATTATGAAATTTGTATAAAAAATTCAAGTCAAATGGGAAGAAGAATATTTCTTTGTCGAGGATGGGGGGGGGGGGTTGAAGTAAGATGTTGCGGCCCGCGTACTTTTACAAATACATGTATTTGGCCCGAAGAGAAAAAAGGTTGAGTATCGTTGATCTAGTCAATCCACGCAATGTAAGTGCACTATATTAAGTATAATAATTACAAAACAATACAAGAACAACATGTCAACCTAAAGTTTTGTCCATTGCGCGGGCAAACGCCAGACTTTTGACAGTCTAACACAACAATCAAGGTCATAAATGTTTAACAATTTTTGCCAACACTCAAGGCCATAACTTTACACCAACATCGTTTGGGGTGAAGTTCGCGCGGTCCACACAATTTGACAAGTGGTCTGAGGTACGGACGTGTCCACGGCACGCACACTTGACGTTTATATCAATATTAAAATGCGTTCTGATGACAAAAGAGATGCATCAGGGAGAAAACACAGATATTTTAATAGATATTTATTTATCAGGAAAGATTTCCGACTAATACGCACGACCTAAAGTTACTATTTATTAAGAATTTAGAGTGAATACGTTTTGTTGCTACGTAAATAATTACGTAGCATCAAAAATAGAATATCGATTTACAATGGTCAATTTCTCCCGTGTCTCTGAAACCAATTAATAAATTAATAGACTTTATTTACAAGTGAGTTCACGAAAGAAATAATCATCCATTACGACAGTGTGTTTATTTACAACTTAAAATCATAATGATTAGGTCCGCGTACCAAAAAATTTGACATTTATCGTTTGCATAAATGTTAAAATGCGTTCGATGTAGAAAAGATGCTACCTGCATCAGGAAGAAAACACAGATCAGGGTTTATCAGGAAAGATTTCCGACTAATATCGATTATTGCACCAATGACATTATATAATAACGTCATTTTATTGCACGACCTAATTTAGAACTATAGAATCTAAATTCTATTATCTATCTAAAATCTAATTCTACTCTAAAGTACGTAAATATTTACGTCAACAACAGAATAATTATAAATATTTGATATTATATTATCAAATATTTCTATTATTATATTATATTTAGGTATAATAATATTTTAAACTCGTGATTATGTTCGCTCATACATAGCACATAACCACAAAAATCCGTTCCGATTTTTCTACATACACGGACCGCACCGCGCGACTTCTGTCAAAAAATGAATTCTCCCCCCCCGCTGGACCCCGCCTGCCTTCCCGCTTCACCCGGGATGAGATGTTTAAGTTTTGTTTTCCGCCGAACACGGGAAGCACAAACACTGCGGCCTTGAGTGTTGGCAAAAATTGTGACCTTGATTGTCTTAGGACTGTCAAGCAAAATTCTGGCGTTTGCCGGCGCAATGGACCCCGCATAACAGAGATCAAATGGGAAAATAATTCACCGACTTCAGATATTTTCATGTCAGAGGGTTCGGCTCGGTAGAACTCCTAACTGGACAGTTAAATCCTACTAATCCCTCAATATATTTATCTATATACATGTATTTAAAATGATTAATTAATTAATTAGTTTTTTTTAATTTAATTATATTAAGAAATAATCTGTGAAACAAACATAAGATAAATCAATTAAGTTAAATTAATTTTACTTTTTTAAACACTGCAAATATTAAAAAAAAAAAAAAATAAACACAGAGATTAATAAAAATGTTCCAACTAGGCTTACCAGGCAAACTACGCTTCTTCGTGTAGAAGCCAACCACACTAATGCGGCAAATAACTCACCAATTACTCGCGCACCCACACCGAAAAAATACTAATCTTGATTCTTCTCTAACGTACAAAACTAATTTATGAAATTTTTGGCTTGATGTAAATTATTTTTTAAGTAGTTCTTCCACTTAATTTTTCATTAAAGTTTTATTAATAAATAGTAATTTACAATTTGTGAGCTTCATGAACTTTGTGAACTTTAGCTAATGAACGAAGCTTAGTAATTTATTTTACTCCAGCAAGCGTTAAAACAGACAGCCCTAAACATTTAAAAAAAAATATATATATTCTTAGTACCTATATTTACCGTACAAAGTTATAGTCGTATAGTATATTGTCCTCCACACTAGGAGTTCACGTGTGTTGTAGAGGACATTTTTCAGTTTTAAATAATAAATTCTAAGTAGTAAAACAAAACAAAACAGTGATCTTAGTTAATATAAAAATAAAAAAAGAGAAACAATAAAAATAAAAATAAAAATTAAAATTAAAATTAAAATTAAAATTAAAATTAAAATTAAAATTAAAATTAAAATTAAAATTAAAATTAAAATTAAAATTAAAATTAAAATTAAAATTAAAATTAAAATTAAAATTAAAATTAAAATTAAAATTAAAATTAAAATTAAAATTAAAATTAAAATTAAAATTAAAATTAAAATTAAAATTAAAATTAAAATTAAAATTAAAATTAAAATTAAAATTAAAATTAAAATTAAAATTAAAATTAAAATTAAAATTAAAATTAAAATTAAAATTAAAATTAAAATTAAAATTAAAATTAAAATTAAAATTAAAATTAAAATTAAAATTAAAATTAAAATTAAAATTAAAATTAAAATTAAAATTAAAATTAAAATTAAAATTAAAATTAAAATTAAAATTAAAATTAAAATTAAAATTAAAATTAAAATTAAAATTAAAATTAAAATTAAAATTAAAATATAAAATCGACTTCAATTCGACAAATTATAAATTAAAAGTTAAAAGGATTGTAGCCAGTTCCTTATGTTTTTTTTTTATTCAATAATATTAGTTTTTTAAATTGTATTGGAAGAGAATTGTATAGTTTTATAGCCTGGTATCTGTAGTATTTTTGTCCAAAGGATGTGTTTGTTTTTGGTATTTGTAGTGTGTGCATGTCTTGTTCTAGTATTGCGAGAATTTTGTGAAGTGTTAAATGTTTTTAAGTTCTTGTAAAGGAAAGTTGGTATTTGTTTTGAATACAATTTTTGAATTTTCAGCACTGGGAATTTTTCGAATATGATTGAAGTGGGTGTCAGTATTGGTAATTTAAGTAATTTCTATTATTAGGGTTTTCTGAGCTTTAAACAATATATTAACGTATTTTTACTGGCATATACATTATGGATTGTGCTATTTGAAGTAATACAAGAAAAAAATGTTTAATATAAATTTTTGTGATGTTTTGTTACCAATAACATTACTTTTATTGCTCAGGTCCTTTGTTAGTCCGTGCATTTTGGTAAGCGAGGCGACAGTTTGTACGCAAACAAGCCATACGAGCTTTATTTGTGTAATGTATCATAACAGGCTGTGATTTAGTTCCTACATCCTACATTGTATGTTGAGCGGCCAACTCAGAACCACCTCAGAAAGGTCATTAAGAGCGATGATACAAAAATATTAAAAAACAATTAAATAGGTTAAGTTAGGTTAGGGTTACCGGTTATTTTTAAATTATTTTTTCATAGCTTTTAATGACCTTTCTGAGGTGATTCTGAGTTGGTTTCATTCTGAGTTAGCGTGGAGCCACATTGTATATGGCAGGGCCACCAATTACTTTCATTGGTGACCCAGTTTCACTAGTGTCCTGGTGTTATTGAAATAAAAGGGTAATAAATGTCAGTATGATTTTTTGGGAACATGGATGTTGATAAATTGAAATTATTCAGGACAGTCAATTTTGTAATGCAGTATTTTATGTATCTAATAGTATTGAATCTGTGCTTATTCTTCTTTCTGAAAGTTTCAATAGTGACATTGTATCCAGAAGATTATTTAGAATGTTTTGTATAGGAATATGCAATTTATAGTTTATAAACCTTAGAAACTTACGTTGAATCTTTTCAATGTTGTCTGAATAAATATTGTAAAAGGGAGACCATAACGTAGAGTTATACTCAAGTTGGCATAAACTTATTGGTGTACCCGGCTTCGCTCAGTGAGTTGATAATGAGACTGAACTGACGTTCGAACCCACGTCGGATCTTGCTTTATATAACCCTACCAATAGGTAGACCCACCCATACAAATAGGGCTTCGAATAGTCCACAATGTTCCAGAACATTCAACAACATTCTAGAGTGTTCTGGAATGTTCCACAATGATCTGGGATGTTCCGGAATGTTTCCGAACGTTTCAGACTATTCCCGATCATTTCACAACATTCTAGAATGTTCTGGAGTGTTGTGGAATGCTCTAGAATACTCTAGAATGTTCTGGAATATTCTAGAAATTTATTTCTAGAGGGTGAAAATTCCAGCTCTCATATCTTCAAAAACGGGAACATTCTTCATGGATAGGGGATAGAGAGCTACTGCAACATATAACTCCCTTTACGGTACCGGAACGAATTTCTAAGTTTTAGCGGCAAGCATGCTTTCTTTCACTTTCTTTTAAAATATATAATATTAGTTACGATACGTAAAAAAAAAGATATTATGGTTAAAAAATTTAAGTCTTTTCTTTTTTTTGTCCACATGAAGCAGATAGGTAATTTGTGATGTGACATTATAATTTAAAATAAAACAATAACTTTGTAAACACCACTTTAATTTTATACACTTTATGCCGACCGGGTTTCGCTACAACCGTAGCTTCTTCAGGGCATTATAATACTCTACTAACATTACGTTATATGTGACGTGTGTTAGATGTTTACATAGCACTGGATTTTCGGAATTTGCAAACCACTTGATCGAAACAGACATTTGATAAAAACTCAGGCGTCACCCTAATTCATAAAAACACTATAGGTATCAGGTTGGATAACTTAGAGACACTTGATTTAAGGAAAGCCAAAAACACTAATAGAAAAGTATCTAATTAATAATCAAATAAATTTAAATAAAAGTCCAATACTAAGATTGTTCCTCATTGACAAATACCACTCCCGTTCCCTTCCCAATTCTCCGTCTACATTTACGCCTTCTTCCTCCTTCACTTGTGGAGTCCAGCCCATTTTGTTAAATCATATATTTTCTATAACACATGTAACTTATTTACTGTTAGTAGAGTATTATACTGCCCTGAAGAAGCTATGGTTTGTAGCGAAACCCGGTCGGCATAAAGTATGTAAAATAAAAGTGGTGTTTACGTTAAGTTATTATTTTATTTTAAATTAAGTCTTTTCAATAAGTATCCAATAGTTACTGGAGAAAAGAATTCTCAGTACTTAGGTACTAAATTACTAATGTCTCCGGAGAGAACATACGAGACATTACAATTTATATATTATCTATGCGTGCGCCTTTTTTCTTTTCCAAGTACGCCGAACAAAAAATGGTATTTTAAGCAGCCATACATTTCCAACCATCTCGATTTCTTTTCCGATAATTGCAAAACGCAGAATTGTTTTCTTGTAAATAATACCAGTACTTAGAGAGCATCAGCAGAACGTGATATCTTGAGTAAGGGTGCTTTTTAGGGGAACTTTTGCTAATAATTTGTTTTTACCACGAAGAAATGCTTACATTTTTGTAAAAA
This sequence comes from Limnephilus lunatus, assembly GCA_917563855.2. Taxonomy (NCBI): domain Eukaryota; kingdom Metazoa; phylum Arthropoda; class Insecta; order Trichoptera; family Limnephilidae; genus Limnephilus; species Limnephilus lunatus. The sequence continues at coordinate 128,888,045 of OU830592.1, forward strand.
TTCTTTAAATAATGTTAAACAAAAATTCGGGATCTAACTACCACACTATTTCTCGCCTTCATACTCTTGGAACCAAAATTCATATTATTGAAGAAGAAAATAACATTCATAATCTAAATGAAAATATGTAAGGGAACAAGTCACAGAAAAAAAAAAGATAACGGACGCAACTGAATCCGAAAATTAGTCGAAAATAATGTTGTTAATTCCAAAATTATTTATTAAAATTTGTTAAAATATTATTAAAATTTATCGTTTAAATAAGAGTTGGCAGTAGGCGAATTGATATGGTGTTTGTCCCGGTAAGACGAAAGGTTCTGGGTTCTTGTCTCAGTTGCGACAGTTATCTTTTTTTTTTTTTTTTTTTATTTATTAAAAGAAAATAACTTAGTTTACATCACTTTATTTATTGTACACTATCAACATGTTTCGTGAACCATGTTCACTTCTTCAGGAATACAAGTATACTAAAGTTAAAAAAATAATTATAGATTACATTTGGAGAGAAGGAATTGAAGGAGGGGGAAGGGTTGACAATAGTGGGAGTTTCGAAGAATTGGGGATTACCATGCTATTAGAAGTAAAAGGCCGGTTAAGTGGGAAAATATTTAAAACAGGGTTAACAAAAATTTTTTGCTTATTAATTATGTCAGCTTTGGAGTTTACATTTTTTCTTATTTCTAAAATTTCTAAATTATTGATTTGCGATGTTTTATATCCTGTATGTAATATTTGAAGACCTGAATTTATGTCAAAGCTATGATCATATTTTAATAAATGGTCTGCGAACTCAGAATCGCTATTGCCATTTAGTGCTCTGAGGTGCTCTTTAACCCTAACCTCAAAGTTTCTATAAGTTCTACCTATATAAAACGAACTACAATCATTACAATTGAGTTTGTAAACCCCTGATTTTTTTGTTTTTTTTTTTTTGTTTTAATTTCGCTAAACAAACAACAAAATTAATTTTTTACAAACTCAATTGTAATGATTGTAGTTCGTTTTATATAGGTAGAACTTATAGAAACTTTGAGGTTAGGGTTAAAGAGCACCTCAGAGCACTAAATGGCAATAGCGATTCTGAGTTCGCAGACCATTTATTAAAATATGATCATAGCTTTGACATAAATTCAGGTCTTCAAATATTACATACAGGATATAAAACATCGCAAATCAATAATTTAGAAATTTTAGAAATAAGAAAAAATGTAAACTCCAAAGCTGACATAATTAATAAGCAAAAAATTTTTGTTAACCCTGTTTTAAATATTTTCCCACTTAACCGGCCTTTTACTTCTAATAGCATGGTAATCCCCAATTCTTCGAAACTCCCACTATTGTCAACCCTTCCCCCTCCTTCAATTCCTTCTCTCCAAATGTAATCTATAATTATTTTTTTAACTTTAGTATACTTGTATTCCTGAAGAAGTGAACATGGTTCACGAAACATGTTGATAGTGTACAATAAATAAAGTGATGTAAACTAAGTTATTTTCTTTTAATAAATAAATAATGACATCACAAAGTGACAACCTTTTAGAAGAAGTTTTCTTCGAAAAATTAAGTTATCTTTTTATTTTTCTGTGACTTGTTCCCTTTCATATTTTCGTTTAGGTTATTAGTGTTATCTTCTTCTTCAATGATACATTACCTTAAAAAGTTATAAAAAGAGAGTTGTTTTAATAAAAATTGAGAATTCACCATAAATCGACATATTTATCATTATTTCAGAATGATATTTTTAACTAATAATAATAATAATAATAAATAAAAAAAATATATGAAAACTGTTTCTGAAAAAATAAGAAAATATACAGATTTAGGAAATGAAATTAAAAGAATTTGGCATTCTCAGACTATAAAAATATTACCATTTGTTATTTCGGCTACTGGCATTATACCTAGCTCTCTCATTCAAAATTTAGGCGTATTAGATTTGTCAAAAAATTTGTACATAAAAATGCAAAAGTCGGTCATTTTAAATACATGTAGGATTACGAAAGATTTTTTAAATATTTATATTGAGGGATCAGTAGGATTTATCGGACCAGTTAGGATTTCATCAGAGCCGAACCCTCTGATATGAAAATATCTGGAGTCGGTGAAATATTTTCCCATTATGTTTCTAGTGGATTGACGTATTGTTCTTGTATTTATTATACTTATATAGTTCACTTACATTGCGTTAATTTACTAGATATTCATTTGTGGAAAAGTGTGTGGAAGGGTTTAGTCTTTCATTTGGGAAAGATTCAACCCGGACATAAAATCTGGAGCACCGTAATATAATAAATCTTTATTCAACAAAATTTGCAAGATTTATAACAATAAAAAAAACGTACATAATATTCAGTGTTAATATTTACAATGGTTTATGTAAGTACAAAAGATTAGCAACAGAAGATAAATAATATAAATATGAACAGAAGGTACCTACTTGAAGAATAGAAAATAGTTATAAATTATGGTTTTTCGTAATCCACCTCACTAGGCTAGCCTGTGTTGAGGCAGTAATTTTTAAGTCAATTTATATTTCTTATTAACATACCTAAACTTATATTAAAATATAATCATACAACAGATTGGTTGCATTAACAATAAATTTTGAATAATAACAATCAGTACATTGGTTTAGTTACGAATTTGGGTGATCGCGCCGGTAAAGGCCCTATCATTATTTTTTATCCAAATTTTTATGTTATTTTTGAAATTTTTTTGTGAATCACATTTTTTTACTCTATATGGAAGAATGTTATAAAGTCTTGTTGCAAGATATCTGAAGCTTCGTTGACCAAAAGTAGTATGCATTATGGGAATTTGAAGTAAGTCTCTGTTATTGTTTCGTGTATAGCGTGTATTTAATCTTTTTTCATAGTATTTATGTATATTTGTGTACAGATATACATAAATAACGTAATAATATTATTATTATTTAGGAGCATCAGTACCACCGCCCCGGGAATCATTCAATGGATAACCGATGCCCCTGCCATAGTTTGCCTCAATGGGTTCACTACGATTGGTGATTTAGCAGGGGTGCCCGGGTTCATGGGGTGAGAATTCTTTAGGTGTTGGTTGCGGACGCGTTTGACCACCCACTACGTGGTGGGTCTGTTGGGGAGAGAATGGATAAGAGAGACCATTTGACTTCGTCAGCCGGACTCTCTTGACCCATCACCTTGCACCGCAGTAGGAGGGATAGATTCATACGTCTGTTACTTCTGGACACACTGACCCAGAACCCAGACTTCTACCAAACCCTCATATCTTTTTCCTCCCCAGAACTTCCTCTTCTTTCTTTTCATAAAAAAGACCCTCCACACATCATCCCCAAATATGACATAGTTCTTTTCTCCAGGGCCTCCAATGTTTTTTTGTCATTAACCTCACACAGGACACCCTGAGGAACATAATTTCCCTCAGGGCCTATGTCATCTGAGATGCTGTGTGGAGGGTCTTTTTGAGGAGAGGAAGAAATGAACAATGGTCTTGAAGAGACCCATGTTGTAGGAAGGATTAAACACAGAGACCGGAAAATCTTTCCACAGTCTAGCTATTGAACACAAGAACGAGTTGAAGAAGCGACCCGTTCTCATGTGACAAATTTCAACCGTGTACATATGTTGGGTGCACTTTTGACGTGTTTCCGTACTACACACCTGTGCCGAAAGGACAATGACGCTAGTTCCTCGGAGCATCTTCCATTAAAATACCGGTAGAACAAGGATAACTTTCCCACCCGACGCCCGTACTATAAAGATTGCAAACCGTTTGTTAAGTTCTTTTGAAAGGTTTTAAACAATCTGACGACATCAATTTCTTTCAAAATACACTTCTAGGCATAATCTGTACAGTGATTTTCAATAATTGCATTTTGACTGCTTCCAAAATACTGCAGCTGAAAATTTAGAACACTTTTGTTTAAATTCTCAACAAATTACAATAATATTCCGAATTCAATTTGAACTTCTTCAATCACATTCGAAACTCTCTTCACCCCCCCCCCCCCCTTCCCGCCGTGTAGTATTATTGTTTGTTCCGAATGTGCCGCATACTTTGGGGGCACCCGGTATCGCCCACTGTAGTACTGTGTTTCGGTTGTTCACGGCTCACGGCACACCCGGTAGGGGCAACTTTGGCATTGTGTGTTCGGGTGAAGTTTGCGGAACACCCGGTAGTTTTGAATAAATTATCACTGTACGAAATAACCGGGTGGTTATGCAGAAAGTTTCTTATACTTTGTTCATGAATGCGTACTTCGCTTTTACAATACCTGAATTCATTAGGATCACAATTAAACAACCAATCGTTAATCGATATAGAAGGAATAGAAATTCTATTAGTTGGTTGTGCGGTTTTTTTCGGGATACTGTTTGGAGGGTTTTTTTAGATAAAGGAAGTAGAAAAAGTTCTGAGAATAAAACGGTACGAGGGGTAGTTAGGAAACGGTTAAAATATCCCTGACAAAATATCCTACTGACAAAACATCCCTTTAAAACATCTACTAAAACCAAACCCAACCCAACCTAACCTAACAAAAAAAACGAGTGCGCTTTAGACCACACGACTGAAGTAAAACTTCACTCACTTACCCTAAACAATATAACAATAACAGGAATAAAAATATCCCCATCCCCTCAACATCTCCATCAACTCAATTCAACTCTCAACTCTCAGCTCTCAGCTCTCAACTCTCAGCTCTCAGCTCTCAATTCTCAACTCAACTCATATCATTGATTAGCGTTTCATATTGATTAGCGTGTTTCATATTTTTTCGTAACGTTTCATATTTTTTCGTAACGTTTCATAACGTATTCATCATTTTACCCCCAAGTGTCGGGCGTGCGTAAAGAAGTTTTACTTCAAAAATGGGACAAAAGTAATACAGAAATGGAATGGTCCAATGCTCTGTGGGGAACCCGCTTGCACAGCGCGGGTGTAAACTGTGTGACCTAAAGTTTAAGTTTAGACTTAAGAATTTCAATACTTCGTTTGTGTGTATGAAACCAATACAGGATTTTACTTCAATGGCAAGCCAGACATCCTGTAAAGTTAGGTAAGGTTAGGTTAGGTTATGTTTTAGTAGATATTTTGTAAGAGGATGTTTTGTCCGTAGGATATTTTGTCGCTGGATGAAAATGCGCATTACATCGCAAACATCGCAAAGAATTGTCTGAAGAATCAATTTTGTAAAATTTTGTTTCATCAAGATAATTATTAAATCGATTGTGCGATTTATAAGAAAGGTATTTATTGATTTTTTTTCTGAATCGATTCAATTTTGTTTATATATATCTACTGCATAAAATGGAGACCACACAGTTGACGCAAACTCTAGATGGCTACGTAGGTACATATGCAAAGCAGAGTTGTTTGATAATTACAGTGTTTGATTATTATTTTGTATTTCTTACAATGAAATCAAGCATTTTATTTGTTATTTGATGGATATGACATTGGTATTGTACCTTACTCGTACTATCGAGAATCACACCTAGATCGCATTATAGTACCTACTTACCATAGACATACAAATATGTCCATGCTACTTACATTGATTCTAGATATTTTACATTGATTCTAGATATTTTAAAAATTCATAATTTTATATCTCTTCACATACTATGTTTTTTATATTATTTTAAATCTTTCCTACTCTCTTTATGTTATTTTATACTCATTTCTATTCTTTAATACTTAATTTATATTTTCGATATTATTAATTTATAATCCTTTACGTTCTCTTACATTAGGGGTCGTCCATTAATCACGTGATGTTTTTTAGCAACTTTTTTTGACCCCCTCCCCCCTCCCCTGGTGAGGTTTTAGGCTAACACTCCCCCCCCCCCCAATCACGTGTATTTTTTTTAGTACAAAGTATTGGACGTTCACCTTTAGAAATCCACATTTTACCCCCCCCCCCCCCCTCGTGATGTTTCGTGATTTTTTTCCGACCCCCCCCCCCCCCTTCCGAGCCTCACGTGATTAATGGACGACCCCTTATGGCTTCTAGATTGTTATTGCACTATATGTAAAATCGACCACCATAACACGGGCATCAGCCTAGCACGGTAGTCGAAAACTCCACAAATAATGTAACCATAATAATATGCAATGAATAAATAAAAAATAAATAAAAATAAAAAATCTGGGTGTTAATGTTTCCAGGAATGACTTAAGTATAAATCCATTACATTCAAGGCGGTGGGTTGAGAGTCCAATTGGAGATGTCTAGGTTAGTTCTCCCTCAACCAGACTTTCCCACATTTGGACAAACGCATTCGCCATCAAGACCTAGACAAACCTTATCCCATGAATTCGGACATGGTTGTTAGGCCACCAAACGTAGCGAACCACTTGGGGTGATCAACGGCAGGGGTGTTGGTTATCCAATAAATGGTTCCCGTGATACTTTGTGGAGGGTTTTTTTAGGAAAAGAAGGGGTTGAAGTTCTGGGAATGAAAATTTACGAGGGATGGGTAGGAATCTGAGGATCCATGATCTACATGTCCAGGAATGACGGATTTATGAATCCATCCCTCGTGGGTTAAGAGAGTCCAGCTTGAGAGATCTGGGTTAGGTCTCCTCCAATCAAACTCCCCTGATCTAGCCCTACCACGCAGTAGGTCGGCAAATACATTCGTCACCAAGACCTAGACAAACCTCACCCCACTAATCCGAGCATCTCTATTAAGTTACCAAAGGTTGCGAACCACTTGGGTCACCTATGGCGGGGGTGCTGGTTATCCAATAATTTGTTACGAATCCGGGAGTCACAGGTTCTAATCCCGGCGTTCGCAAGTAAATTTTTATTTGATTATTTTGTGTTATTTAACATTTTATTGGTATAATTCTTGGTTGCCGGAATTCTTCTGTCGGAACAATCAGTTCCAATTTTGAAACATTTAAAATTTATATGTTACTTAATTATAAGCACCTGCTGACAAGCCAATTCAATTGGCTTGGCAGGACTTGTTTGTGATTTGTAATAGCTATTCTTACAATAATAAATAAATAAATAAAAATAAAAAATAAAAATAATAAAATGACTTTAAAATTGAAAGCAATTTAATTTTAATTGACAGGAATAAGTAATGCACATCACATACAATCGAAATCAGTATGTGTCGTAGAAAGTATATTTCGGCATTCTGGCAGATGCTGTCAGAATCGCCGTGGTGTAAGAAACGTTCCTTGAAATGACTTGGGTCGTAATTTGTGACCAGGTCTAAATAGCCAGGTAGGTATTTCTCCACCTTCCTCTTCCCCATCTTCTTCCTCTCCACACTAAGCCTTCCATCTTCCCCGCCTCACAACATATCCTAATTCACAGCCTCACTAGGTCCTGACGGTTGGGAGCAGTTGGGACTACTGTGCGGTATTAAGATAAAAATGTCTGTCACGAAATTGAGAAGGTTTTCATCTGTTGGCAAGGCTTCTAACTAAACATTCCAAAAGCAAAACAAATGTTTGTGAAAAAAATCATTGAATTGATGCAAAATTATTATAAAGTGTTCAAAAACCAAGTAGTGGTAGCATGTTCCAGTAAATGGCATTAAGCCAGGCATTAGTTAAAAGACCGAGTGGTGATTGTAAAATGACCACTAAACTTGCTGTGGATTTATTTATGACTCTTTTCTTTGGCAGTTCTTAATCTACTAACTGTCGCTGATTTTAGATGAATATTTTCTTGTTTAGATTCGTTCGTGGATACATGTTCGGCTCTGTTTTGGCGATAATGTTGCGAAATAAAGAATTTGTGAAATTGAAAATGTCTGAAAAAATTATATTTTACTAGTGCAAACCCGTTTTAAATTAAAGATATTACACTTTCAATTTTGAAAAAGATAATTAAAGTAATTAAGTAATGCGCGTTTTCCCATTTTTTTGTTAGGTTAGAATGTTAAGTTTTAGTAGATATTGTGTTGGGGAATGTTTTTTCCGTAGGATATTTTGTCGGAAGATATTTTGTAGGGGGATGAAAAGTCGCGGAACTGTAATTATCAGTTAAAATATTATTTTACTAGCGCAAAGCCGTGAAAATACGGGAATAACTGTTATCTTCACACATTAATTACAAGAATGTTTGAAATCTTGACGAAACACTTCCGTGATTTTCTGAAATCTTGACAAATCAATTATAAGCTAGTCTGAGGTTTGGAAAATTCAATTATGGACTCGTCTGAAATCTTGACTAATCGATTACGGGAATTACTAAATGTTTGTCAAGATTTCAGATAATCCCGTAATCAGATTATCAGAAATCTTCACAAACCAACTATGGTATTATCTGAAATTTTGACAAATTGACTTCGACCAAGTATACCCTAGACAAGCCCTCTCATAGTAACAATCAGAATAAAATAACGCCAGTAACAGTAATTTCGCAACAAAACTCTCCTTCCAATTCCGCCGTCTTGCATACAGAGTTCCCGGCAATAAACAACTGACCGCCAAGTTATCCTATTGTGTAATTCTGTCAAACTAATACATCAATAGTTGTTCACGGATTGGCCGCATGAACAATATACACAAGCCGTGCCGTATACAGTGGTTTTCAAAGTGGGGGTCACGAGACATTCATAAATTTAATTGGAAAAAAATATTTTTTTACTTTATTTTGACAAGCGATTCAATTTCGGAGGCCAGTATGGGTACCGCCGCCTCGGGAACCATTTATTGGATAACCAACGCCTCTGCCATAGGTCACCCCAAGTGATTCGCTACGTTTGGTGACTAAGCAGGGGTGCCCGGGTTAATGGAGTGATATTTGTCCAGGTCTTGGCGGCAGATGCGTCTGCATTTTTTTTCTGTTGGTTCGTAAGCTTAATGAGTTTATTAAAAAAACCAATCATCATTTGCTTGAAAACATTTACGAAAAAATCATCTGTTTACCGCCCATGCACCGTGGGCTACCCAAGTTGGTTGCTCATCATTAACACAGTGATGAGCAACCAGCGGTCCGCAAGCCCATTTACTGCTTTTCGGACTGACTACAAAAAAATATCGCTAAAAATATAAATTGCGCTAAAAATATTCAAAGGCTTCTGTTCCGTTTTGCAAAAGGTATTAGCCAAAAACTTTAATTTCTTTTTAAAGTATTGAATCAGCTACTCAAAACATTAAGTTTTTTGCGAATAATAAATTAAAAAAAAACTGAAATTAGTGGATACTTAAAGCCCAGTAGTAAGCGCTCAAAAAGAAGAGGAAGGGGAGATACGTAAATACGAGTGTTAGAGGGAGCGCGCTATTCTTAAAAACATGACTCGTTTGAAACAGGACAAAAATCTCACGGAAAATGTCTCAAAAAGGATTTGAAAAAAACAATGAATTACGAAATTTTTCGTATACCTATATATCTTGTAATACAAGTTAATAATGTTTTTTGGAGTATATCTTACGATTTTTATCTATCGGGGGAAATTTCATACAATTAAATTATAAGTGTTAATTGTAATTGTTAATTGTTTAACTTGCGACCTTAATTGAAGAATTTTGCAACGATTTTTTGTTAAAATCTGTGTTTTATGTATTTTAAAGGTTTCCGTTTTACAAAATAACAAAAATTATCTTGACGAAATATTGTACTTATAAATATTGTAATTACAAACGAAAATAAACTAACACCATTTACTGGTTTGACCTTGAACGTAGTAAAAATTTTGTCTGGCAATTTTTGCCCTTTTTGAATCAACCGCCAAAATTTAACATTTCCAAATGAAAAAAATCGATATCATTCATTGTTTTGGCATTGCGGATATAAAATTTTCAGCTGCGGCTTTTTTTTTACCCTCTTTGATAGTTTAATTAAACAAATATTGTTTTATAATATGTAAAGCAGGTTTGCGACTCCACCGACAAAAAAGTTAACCAGGTTATGTTGTACATACCCTCCCACCAAGGTCCGCATAAGTACATAATAATAATGGATACATTAATAATACTTCGACTAAAAAGGTTGATCATTCCTAAAAAACAGCTGGTGGTGAATTTATGTAATTATAATTATAATTTATGGAAATAATATAATTTATTTTATTACTAAAAGCGGGTCGCGCTTTAAAAAAGTTTGAAAACTCTTCCAAATTGTGATACTAGCCCTCCTTGTATGTATTAGTAGTCGAACACCACAGGCAGTGCGGTGATTTGATGACGTAGGAAACTTTGATGGCAACAAAAGTAATTCTGTAACATTATTACGTTTATGAAAACGCTGTCTTAAAGACATATGTAAGGTCTATTTTTTTGTTGTAGTCAGATAGCTGACTACATTTTCAAAAATAAAGTCCGCGGTGTGTACTTTGTACAACATTCGGAAGTTAGATATTTTTGTGTTTGAAAAAATTAACTCCGGTGCGGACGGCTGGAACACAAATTGGTTTCGGTGTAGACCTTGTAGACCGATAAAAGGTACAACACAAAGCACTATGCGATCTAAACGGTGCAAAACAATGCAGGCACTTTTTCATAAATGGGCCGTGAGCCTGCTTTTGCTGGCTTCTGGGGTCATTTTGCATTTCACAGGGCGCGTCTAGATATCATACGTCAATGCAAATTGATTACGGGATTGTCTAAAATCTTGACAAAGTAATTACGGTGTTGTCTGAAATCTTGACAAATCGATTACAGTATTGTCTGAAATCTTGACAAATCAATTACGGTATTTTCTGAAATCTTAACAAATTGACATCTTCACGTCTGCTCTGATGATGGACGCTGTCCGAAACGTTGACTAAAGAAGGAGGTAGCGTAACATGGCATAACACCCAAAAATAAATAACGGGATTGTCTCAAATCTTGACTAATCAATACAGGATTGTCTGAAATCTTGACAAATTAACTACGGCTTTGTAAGAAGTCTTGACAAATCACTTCGGGGTTTTCTCTTATCTTGACAAACCTATTACGGATTGTAGCAGTACCCATACCCGCTTTCATCAAAAAAATGATTAGTGACCATAACTTAGTACTTCTCAACCTCATTATTCCTATTTTCTTCCATTATTAATCTCACGACATCACCTAAAAAAATATGTAATATTCTAACTGGCGTCGAGCAGTTTTTTTCTTTTTTTTTAAAGTAAATATTAACAATAAATAATAATATATTACATTTCATATCAGACATCACTTTTTTGGTTACCCAATTAGTAGAGATATATTCTCGGGTCTAACTGGGGAGCTAGTCTATGGAAGTATCAACAAAAACTTCGATGAACTTCAAATACTAATTAAGAATCTAAAAATGAATCTAGATATAATCATCCTTACTGAATGCTGGATAAAGGATAAATATTCACCCTTGCATATTAATAACTACACCTCATATGCAACCAAATTGAATTACACAAAAAATGATGGTGTGATAGTGTACATTAAAGATGACATTAAAACTGAAGTCAATGAAATAAAATTTCCAAATGCAAACTGTTTGAAAATCAAAGTGGGTGACGAAACCACTATATTAGCACTGTATCGATCACCAGCTACAACTAATATTAATCAGTTTCTTGAAACGCTTTCTAATGAACTTAATCTTCTAAAAAACACAAAAAATGTCTTCCTCATCGGAGATATAAATATTGACATATTAGAAAACGGTCATCCAAATAGAACTGATTATCTGCAAACACTGGCCGCCCACGGACTTAAAAGATTGATAAATAAACCTACGCGTGTAACCAATGACAGTAAATCTTGCATCGACCACATATTCAGTAAGACTATTAAATCAACCAACTCTATCATATTCACCTCTACTATAACCGACCACTATACAACAATATTATCTATTACAAAAAAGAAAATACAAAGATCGCAGCCCTACCCAATTATCGTGCAGAAGACAGAAACCAAATGGAATGAAGTAAAACAACAGTTACTCAATACAAACTGGATAAACCTACTGGAGAACCTTGACACAAATAATGCCTGGAGTAAATTCATTGAATATATAACTCAAACCATCATGTCAAATACCAAATCAATAGAAAAAAAGATTTCACACAAAAACCAACATCTTAAACCATGGATAACCCAAAGCGTTATAAATTGCATTAGAAAAAGAGATGAGCTACACAGGAAAGTTAAATTAAATCCTTGTGATATTTTTATACAACGATATTATAAAAGATACAGAAATATTTGCAAAAATGTTGTACGCAATGTCAAAGAAAATTATTATAAGAAAAAAATAGACGAATGTAACAATGACCCACGCAAATTATGGAAGATCATAAATGAAATTACAAGTGCAAAATCATCCCATAACAAGAGCATAGACGAACTAACAATTGAAAATACCCAAATCTCTTTCGCAAAGCATCCGGACAAAATTCTCGAATACGTAAACGAATGTTTTACTAATATAGGGTCACAATTAGCAAAGAAAATCAGACAACCAAAAACTAGCATTTTACCAGAAGAAAAGGAAAGTATGAACCAGATAGATAAATTAAAGTTAACTGATGTAACCAATACTGAAATCAGAAATGCAATTGTATCCCTTAATGTTAATAAATCATCCGGAAATGATATAATATCAAATAAAACAATAAAACAACTCCAAAATGAGCTGACCTTCCCATTGACATACTTGGTCAATCTGTCTATATCTACGAATGTATTCCCCTCATGCCTTAAAAAAGCTACAGTTATACCCATACATAAAAGTGGTAACAAAAAGGATATATATAATTACCGACCCATAAGTCTCTTAAGCTCCTTCTCAAAAATCTTGGAAACTGTAATGAAGAAGCAAATTGTTCAATTTCTTGAACAAAACAAAATATTATCACCATCCCAATATGGCTTTAGGGAAAATCTAAGCACCAATGATGCAATAGAAAAACTAACAAGCATAGCCATAAAAAACATAGATGATGGGAAAAAGTGTTTGGCTTTATTCATAGATCTTCAAAAAGCTTTTGACACAATAGACCATAAAATATTACTAACTAAGCTAAAAAAAATAGGAATGGCCGAAACAACAATGAACTTATTAGAGTCATATATAACAGGGCGAGAACAACAAGTACAAATTGGTAAACAAAAGAGCAAACTACTATCTTTAAACTATGGCGTTCCTCAAGGAAGTGTACTGGGACCGATTCTATTCATTATCTATATCAACGATTTACATAACCTTATCATTAAAGGAAACATAATCAGTTTTGCTGATGATACTGTTTTATTATTTCAAGAAGAAAATTGGACGGATACATTTAATGAGGCTGAGCAAGGGCTTAGTGCACTTCAAAATTGGCTTAAAATCAACTCGCTTACCCTTAATATAAGCAAAACTAAATATATAACATTTTCAATAAACGCACGGAGCCAACCAATAAAATCACTAGAACTAAAACTACACGAATGCCATGGAAATAATATACAATGTAACTGCCCCGTCATAGAAAAAACGCAAAACATAAAATATCTCGGAGTAATAATTGACGAAAATCTTAGATGGGACCTACATATTAAAGGTATTACGGAAAAACTCACAAGCCTTATATATTTCTTTAAAAATCTAAGAAACGTGGTAAATAAAAATGATATGAAAAAGGTCTACTACGCGTTGTGTCATTCTCGAATTGAATATGGAATCATAGGATGGGGATCTGCTACACATACGTACCTCCACAACCTGAATACGATTCAAAAAGGAATCATAAAGACCATATTGAAAGTACCAATTAGAACGCCTTCAATTGAAATTTTCAATAGCTTCGACGTACCAAATGTACAGCAAATATATGCCAAAAATATATTATTGAAGCTTTTCAAAAATAATGAATCCTCTACTAGACCATGTATGCATAACACAAGATCGAATAAAAACGATATAAAAAATATTCCAAGTTATAAAACCACTTTCGGACAAAGAAACTATACATACTTTGCAACAAAACTCCATAACATCCTTCCCCAAGACATAAAACTAATAAAAAATCCTAATGAATACAAATCAAGAATAAAAATATGGCTAAAAGAGGTCAATGAAAAAACCCTAATGAAGACATTAAAAACGACATAGAAGACAAATAAACCATATTTAAATAACTTTAGTCCGCCTCGGCACAGGACCCCCTAGTGAGGAGGACTAAGAAATACAATAATTTTTACTTAATTTCACCATTATATCTTGTATGTAACAATTATTTTATATAGTCGCTAAAATAAAAAAAAAAAAAAAAAAAAAAAAAAATTATATATATAGATAATAATATGTATAGTTACAAAAATGGAAAAAGAATATTAACAAAATAAGAAAAAGAATTATTACAAAATATTCTACAATAAGAAAATTACATATAATTATAGAAACAGAATATCAACAAAATTCAACACAAAATCAACAAAAATATTAGCCTCAGAATATATCTGAAAAACATCGATAAAAATTAGTCAATCTTCTCTATAAAAATACAACGAAAGTTTTTTTTTTAAATTTAAAATAGTTTTTCTCTTTTTTTTATTATTTACGGTAAATCGTTAAATAACTTTATTAAAGTTGGGACCATTGTGTGGTATGCTACCACATTAGCAGCCAAAACAAAAACCCGCCATCCATGATTTTTTTGTGACAGCACCCTAATAATTAAACATGAACCATTAAAAATTTCCACAGGCTCCATATGGCAACTCTTGTGTGGTCACCACATAAAAATGATTTAACAACTGCCCCAATTAGAGTGTCCACGTATTTAACCCGACAAAACGACCTGGACCGAAATTGTGGAGGATTATGAGGAAGAAAGTAATAATTCTGTTAATTTATTAAATCTTATGCTTTTGGCATCAGTGCCGCCTGTTTTTTGTCACTTCAAATAATAGCCCATGCTGTTATGCATCAGAATTGATATACCCTTATTCAAAAGAGCTAGTTATCTGAGAATCACTATATTACTTAGGTTAATATATAAAAATGAATCATTCATTGTCTGTCCCTTATGCGGACCCTAAACAATTCGTCCGATTACTATAAACCTTTGGTGAGTTGTTATGCGCATGCCCGCGATCGTGTCTATGTATAGTGGTGAGCTCTGACGTTACGAAATGATTTCCTATACTATTAAGGAATTACATTAGGGAGGAAACCTTGTGGGCGTGCGCACAACAAATCACCAAAGTTTCATCACAACCGGATAAACGATATATCAGCACATAAAATATGAGCCAATAAACAGATATTGATTTTTATATATATTTTTTTTAAAGAAAGACAAACATTTCCGGGTTAAAAAACCCGACAATATTTTAAAATCTCCTACTTCTACAGAGGACTTGGCCAGCCGAGAAATCCAACATGGAACATTGACGGCCGGCGTAGTCCAGCGATAAGGCTCTTGACTCGCACTCCGAAGGTCGCGGGATCGAATCCCGGCGTGGAAATATTTCACAATTTATTCATTTAAAATAATATATAGTATATTTGCGGCACGTTCCAGAGTGTAAGATACTCTCAGTATCGCCCTGGTGTAAGACCATCATTCAGAATTGAAACGTTGCTTGAAATGGCTTTAGCCGTGTTTCGTGACCAGATCTGAATAGCCAGATACTTTCCCACCTTCCTTTTCCCTATTTCCTTTCCCTCCCCACTACTTTCAGCCTCACAACATACCCTAATTGGGTATACCATAGTACCACTGGCTCCAGACGGGAGCAGTTGGGACTCTTGTGCGGTATACATGTAAAATAAAATGGGACGCCCGGTGGGACCCAAACGCGATGCCAACTCAGCCACTGACCAGTCTATTTATAATAATAACATATGTAAGCGTATTTCATCATATTTCAGAAATATTTTATTGATTTGGATTTTATTGCACAGCGGAAATATTTTGAACTTAAAAATACACCCGATATCTGAAGGGTATGAAAACAATGTGATAGAAATTTCAAAATTAAATTTTAGTATGAAATGAATGACAATGTGAAAGGAACTGGATTTATTTCAATCCCATTGTTGCCTTTTGATAGGGGAATGAATGAAATATTTTTGTTTTCGACGGATAAACAAAGAATAACTCTGAAAGTCTCTTGTAACGATTTGGTACCCGGAATCTTATTCATTGAGAAATTAATTTGTATAAAAGTACTAATTCAAACATGACTTTTCTGCAAGATAGGATGGTAAAATCAAGAAATTTCAATAAATTATCATGATTAATTTGTTATGTTATATTTTTCATTAGTCAGAAGTATACGGGAATATGCCTCGTGAATTTGGAACCCGCACTACAAAGTATATATAGATAGCATAGAACATATTCAAAACAAATTTATAAAATATATTACCTTCAAATTCAACAATAACTATTAATGCACATTTCAAACTTTTCAACAAAGACGAGTAATGGCTGATTTGACATTTATACAATTTTTTAAAAATAATAACATTGACTGTACCGAACTTCTTTCCCTAGTTAATTTTAACACACCATTAAGACGTACACGCCATACCGAACTATTCCACAAGCTTAATTACAATACAAATGCAGCAACTAATTCGCCAATCAATTGTGCTCTTCGGTCAGTGGTTGAGTGGGCATAGCGCTTGGGTCCCACCCGGGCGTCGCATGTTCAATTCCTCGGCTGGCTAAGTCCTCCATCACAACACAAGCAACATTTTCGGCTTTCTGTGGTGGTAGTAGGAGATTTTCAAACATTGTTGGGTTATTCGTAACCCGGGATTGTTTGTCTTTCTTTAAAAAAAAAAAAAAAATATATAGTCAATAATATTCTCCGATTCACTGCCCAAATTTAAAAAGAGCATCAATTTAATCATATAAATTGTTCAATGTGCATACATACATACATACACACATACCCACATACACACACACACCACACATTACCCGGTAATTACTTAATATGCATACCATAAATAAGACACAACAATGAAACACATAATAGGTACCCACCATGAATTATATTTATTAATTTTACATTTTTTCTCACCAATGGATAATATTATATACTGTTTGTTGCTGTTTATAAGTAAATGGGTGTGGATAGTTTGAAAATGTGGTACATCTAAAAGCTTCCGAGCTTCTCACATAGAGGGCAGTGCTAAAAGCTGTCCCGAAAGTCCGACAGATGGCAGTTAGTTTAGTTCGGAGTTTGGCACCAGGGGAGCCAAGGGCCTGGGTGCAGTCTGCGTGAGTTCATTCAATTCAGATCTCATTTAGCCAGCTTCCAGTTAGGCCGACTATCGTAGTCACGACTTATACACCCAAAGTATTAAATAAATCTCAGATTAACACAAAAGAACTCTACTATTTCCAAAGAAGTAATCTCCTCCGAGGACGAGTCGGACAACGGATGGTCTGAACGCAACAGAAATTGATGAACTCTCACCATTTTTATTTGAACTCAAGGACGAGTCTTGGAAGCGACCCGTTCTGAAGTGACCAATAATTTCAACCGTGTTGGGCGTGTTTCCTGACTATGCACCGGTGCCGAAGGGGTCAATGATGCTAGTTCCTCGGAGCATATTCCATCTAAATACCGGTACAACAAGGACGTTGTACTGATATTGTATGAATATTGGACTATAATGATCGCAATCCGTTTGTTTATTTTTTATTTCTATTCTTGAACATACATTTTACAGATTATTACATTGGTTTACATAATAGGTTCTCAACGTGGGCGATAACGCCCCCTTGGGGGCGTTTCAGACCTTCAAGGGACGGTAGAAGACCAAGAGAAAATTGGGGGGGCGTTTCTAACTTCCAGGGGGTGGCGGTAGGAGACCCAGAGAAACCTGTCCCACACCATCCTATCTTGCCTCATTATCCCATACCATCAGGGACCATCCATCCACAAAATTATTTTCCCTATCCCATTATACCCCTTCCGTTGTGGAAAATATAACCCTATAGTGATATTCCATTACGCTCCCTTCGTCGTGGTATCCCGTTATGCCTCTTCCGTTATAGCAAATATAACCCAGTCGTGGTATACCATTATGCCCCCTTTGTCGTGGTCAATTGCTGTATCGGACTCACGAGTTAGGGGGCGCTAAAAATAAAAATATTTTCAAAGTGGGCGGTAGGCAAAAATATGTTGAGAATCTATGGTTTAAATAGAAAATAAGTTCAGTAATAAGAAGAAAAAAATATGTTAATGTTCCGTAAATGTATGTAAATAGGTTAGTAGTGATATTTTGTGAACATCTCACTAGGCGAACCTGTGCTGAGGTGTTCCCATGTTTGGTAATAAGTGCTTTTCTGTCGACATAAGTAGAAACACCGTTTACTTCTTGATATTCTCAAGAAGGGCACTGTGGGTCAACGAATGTTAAGTTCAGAGTATAAATTTTATTTTTATTTTTTTTATTTATTTAATTATTTTCATATTACATTAGGTTATAATAATGATGTATTTCCCATCTCACTAGGTGTTAAACATCTGTGTTTAGATGGCAATTTACAGTGTGGTTATTATCTATGATTTTGTTTTATTAATATTATGAACATGACAGCTTGATATAAAATCTGTTTTTTTTTCTAAATAAATATACAATTCAAGTATGTTATATACATATATAGAAGATTGCAGTAGGTACATGGTTACATATTTACACACAGTAGGCATAAACGTAAGAATGTTATTAAATACTCCTGATAGATATATTTTTTTATTTTTATTTATTAACATTAACGGTATGAATATACCATAAATACAGATTACATGTCACAATATCAAAGTTGTACATAAGATATAATAAAAGAGAGAGAATAAGTTAGTTGTGGCATTTGGTTGAGAAGTGACACAAGGAGCTACAATTACATATAATACTAGTGTAAAATAAAATTTATACTTATTGATTGAAAATATTTGAAAGAATGGCCTTTTTGTACCTAGCTTCCGTGCAGTTAAACAGATCCGCCACATCTGCGTATCTATTACTAACTTCATGTAACCTAGGTACAAGCGAGTTTTTCATGTACTCAGTCCTGGTGTTGTTACATTTAAATAGCATTTTGGAGCGAGTTGCTCTAGTGGGTACATGAAAGTCGACGAGCTTAGTTAAATCAGGACTGTGTATTCTACCATTTACAATTTTGAACACAAATATTAAGTCAGATATAATTCTTCGATCTGAGAGTTTTATTAAATTTAATTCTTTCATCAAGTAATTATAGTTTATGTTTTCAATGGGAATACCGAGTTTAAAATTTATGTGTCTTAGGAATTTGTGTTGAATTTTTTCGATTGTATCTGAATGTATTTTAAAATGGGGGGACCAGATCGAGGAGTTATATTCGACTTGACTACGTACTAAGGATGTATACAAAAGTTTTAAAGTAGAAATATTCCTAAAACCTCTAGAATTTCGAAGAATGAAGCCAAGCATTTTCATTCCTTTGTTACTGATTGTGTTTATATGGGATATAAAATTTAATTTAGAGTCAAAAATTATGCCCAGGTCATTAATTTCTTCGACAGGGGTAAGGGTAGAGTTATCAAGTACATACGGATGAATTATTGGTTGACTTATTCTGTAAAATCTTATCGAATGACACTTATTTATGTTCAGAAAAAGTTTGTTAAAAGAACACCAATTTATTATATGTTTATTTGAGGTGATCAATGATTCTACTTCCAAATTCACTTTGGTTTGAGTGTTTCTTATTTCAGTAGGTAGAGAATTGAATAGCTTTGTTGCATTATATTTAAAAGTTCTTTGTCCATAGGAGGTTTGACAAACTGGGATGTTAAAAGATTTTACATTTGACTCTCTTAGGGCTCTAGTTCTAATTCGTTCCTCAAACATGTGTGTATTAAATTGGTGAAGCAGGATATTTGGTGAATACAGTTTTTGCAGGTTAGGAACATTTAGTGTCTTAAAAATAAAATCAGTGCTCGCTGTCAAAGGAACTTTAAGAATAACCTTCAAAATTAGTTTTTGAATCTTTACTTAAGGCTCTAGGCAAATATTTGTGACACTTCCCCAGCTGATAATACCATATTCAAGTGATGATTGTATAAGAGCACAGTTAACTTGTTTCAGTTGTTTTATATTTAATATATCTCTAACATTTTTAAAGAAATAGACGAATTTGCTCAGTTTTGTCGTATTTTATCAATCCAACGTACAGTCCGTTTCTGCAGAGAGTCGAGGGAGATCCCTAATTTACTCACAGCAACAGAACATTCGCACATGGAGATGTCCGTACTTCTGACTGACTTTCACAAAATGATTTTTGTGATAGCTTCAACTTTATCCGCCCGCCTTCGCATTTACATATTATTTTACACAAACGCTGTATAAATTCTTATCACCTCCTTGTAGCAAAGCGTCAGCGGCCATTGTCGACGCTAATGCCCGGTAATTTTATCAAATGACTCGCTTACGACATTAACCTTTGCTTTTGAGCGGCGCCTTTTCACAAAGAGCCTCTTTGTTACGCGGCATGTTGCGAGCAACGCTACAAATGCGGACATTATTTTAACTAATTACCGCATGATGTTATCTTTTTCATTGCTTACTTTGGTCGTAGATTATCGCGCTAAAAATAAATATTATTTATGATGGTTTTTAGTATTACGTTTTGTGTGTAAAGTTTATGTTTATACTGATGTTTGGCCGGTCAATGGTTGAGTGGGCATAGTCTTTGGGTCCCACCCGGGCGTCGCATGTTCGATTCCTCTGCTGGCTAAGTCCTCCATCACAATCCAAGCAACATTTTCGGCTTTCTGTGGTAGTAGTAGGAGATTTTCAAACATTGTCGGGTTATTTGTAACCCAGGAATGTTTGTTTTTCTTTAAAAAAAAAAGAGTGTTTAGTTGTACAAATATGTATATTTAATTAAATATAGACAATATTTGCGAAACTCAATTGAAAATCTGGAGACAGAAAAATCAGAAAAAGATATTGGTTCCACTAGGACTCGAACCCAGGGCCCTTTGCTTACATGGCAAGGGCTCTACCAACTGAGCTATGGAACCCATTTCCAATTCGGTCACTTTTAACTGTGTTAAACTTCGACTAAGAACAAAGAACATTATCTTAATTTTCTTAACGCATATTTTTATTGGCTGCTATCTTTATTTTTGATTGCAAGATTCAACCCGAACTAAATGCTATCTAGATAGTGTCTGGATAAATATTTATCCATTTTATTTTTAATGTGTGACATCTATTGACTTTTTCTGCAAGTCTAGGATTAAATTTTTATTTTTAAATTTATGAGAAAAATCTCAAATTATATTATTTAATTAAATGAAGACAATATTTGCGAAACTCAATTGAAAATCTGGAGACAGAAAAATCAGAAAATGATATTGGTTCCACTGGGACTCGAACCCAGGGCCCTTTGCTTACGACCGAATTGGAAATTTGTGACAGAATTGGAAATGGGTTCCATAGCTCAGTTGGTAGAGAACTTGCCATGTAAGCAAAGGGCCTTGGGTTCGAGTCCCAGTGGAACCAATATCTTTTTCTGTCTAAAGATTTTCGATTCAGTTTCGCTAATGTTGTCTTCATTTAATTAAATATTTTAATTTGAGATATTACTCACAACGTTAAAAATAAAAAATTAAAGTATAGTTATGTATTTTTACTTACACCCCTGTGCAAGAAACAAAATCTCCTTCAAAAGAAGAAATCTTCCGAACGGGCCCTCCATTGATATGCTTGGTGTAACTCTAAGTGACCAGCTCAGGTATGGGGGCTCCATCGAAGCCAGAGTTAAGTTAGTCTCTCAGGAACTGGGCGTATTATACAGGGCCCGCAGATACTTTAATAGTACACAACTGCTAACCGTGTACAAATTGCAAGTGATTAATTACATAGCAGAACTTGTTTATTAATAAACTGTTTTCATCATTTGAATAATAATATTATTGAATATATCGAGTGTTTTTGCTACTTTCTCTTTTTAAATTTTATTTGTTTCATGTTTTTACGAAAATTTAATGTTTTTTGAAGGGGAAGGAGTCGGGAAGGAGGAGGATTGGCTTTCAGATCTGGTTGCTAAACACGGATAAATCTATTATAATTGTGAATTTATGGTGATGCCTAATCTGCATTACATTGCGCCAAATTCCAGCGGAACTGGACGCAATAGATCTTTCACCGCCTCTCTGCCTAACCCTGCGGAGATGAGTCTGGCTTGTGTTGCAAACCTGAATTAACGGCTCTTTGGCAACACTGCGCCAAATATCACAGGTCAGCGATACAATAAGCTCAGATTGGCCTTTATGGGACAAAAATATCCATTATATCTAGTCGACTGTCAGGAAAAAGAAATGAAAAAGTTTAAAAAAAACATCATTTCATGTATGTATTTAAAATATGTCTTTGAAATAAATAATATGGCAAGGTTATTGAGATAAAACATGAAATAATAATTAATATTAAAATGTTTTTTTTGTTGCTTTACTTACTAAATTCAAACATAAAATCAACTTCAAAAATATATTCAATAATAAATTGGTATGGATGTCAAACAAATTTATTTACAGTGTCATTTTTTTGTATCTACATATACGCCGGTATATACAGTAGTTGACAAGTAGTTGTATCCTTGATGCATTTGAAAGAAAATATGTTTCATACTTTCATTATTCGGCGGTATATCCTCCCCGCACACCCCTCCGGGGAAACTTGGTTATATTTTGTGTAAGTAGGTGTATCAGATTTTTTCTAAGCCGACTGCATATTGAATTTAAGTATGTCGAGGGGGGGGGGGGGAGGAAACTGTCGGAGGATCAACTGTCATCGATTTAAGTTGGATACATCATCAAATTTCGGTGGTCTGTCAGTGATTGTTTGTCCCTGTGAGACATGGACAAATTCCATCACATTTAATATTAAATTAAATTAAGATAAAACTAGCGAAACTAAATCGACAATCTGAAAACAGAATTTCCAAAAATTTGGTACATCTGGGACTCTACCCCGGCCCGGAAAGCCGAAGGTCCTGGGTTCGAGTCCCAGATGTGCCAATATCTTCTTCTGATTTTTCTGTTTTCAGATGTTTGATTGAGTTTCGCTAATAAGGTCTTCATTAATTAAATATTACATTTTGAGATTTAAGTCATTACATTTAAAATAAAAATAAATAGAAATCACATTTGTTTTAAGTTTAAGTGTTATTTTCAGAAATGGAATCAGTTGAATGAAGAATTCAGACAAACAATAAAGTATAACAATTATTTCAAGTAATAATTATTAGCCGGAAACACTCATCTACATTGAAAAATCTCCCGAGAAAAGATACATGCCGCCGACAGGACTCGAACCCGCGTCCTTCTGATTTCCGGTCAACTGGTCTTATCCACTGATTTACGTCGGCTTATCTCCTGTCCGCTAAAGAATTCAATATATACTAGTGTTTCATTCAACAATTACTGTTTATTACATTTTTCCACCTGCAAACAACCAACTTTATTTTTATATGAGAAAGGCGCTGTAAGTGCTAAATCTCCCACTAGGTGGCATCGTGACAAATTATGTCTACATTTTTGGTGAAATGCTTTAACTTGTCAAATATTAATTATCGCTTATAATAATTGTTTCGCTTTGTGCTATGCATAAAAATCTTGTCTTAAACATTAGTTTATCAATTAAAAATAACAAAACGATAAAGTACCTACCTACCTACAATATAGTGTTTAATCTTTGATGAAGATGTTAATATATCAACAAAAATATAAAGAGATGGATACGAAAATAAAAAGTTAACGATCGCAACTTGGACACGAATCCGGATCCTCTAGTCTTTCTTTTGGCACTCTGTTCTAACCCAGTCGTCGTGTGTTTTATTCATCGGTAGGCTAAATCCTACATCATTGTAAAAACAACATCTTGATGGTAGAAGGAAATTTTCAAATACTATAATTAGGTTATTATTCGTAACCCAGGAATGTTAGTGTGTCCTTCTATAAAAAAAATTAAAATAAAAAATAAAGTAGCCCAAAATTTTTTTTGGAATGGAGTATCTAGTAATTTTTCCACCGATGGTAGCTTATAAGGGATGAAACATCGCAAGATCTGGGGCCTGGGTGTTAAGCCGATAGATGATCATATCAGGCCAAATCATAGACATAGATTTTAATAGGTGAGCCCTTCAATAAAAGGCAAACTCGAGATAGATAAAAGGATAGGGAGCTTAATAAATTTTTGGATTCTATGGTTAATTATTTTGCCGTTAATAAGAAATAGTGCAACGACAAATGTAACAGTAAAAGTAATAAGAAATAAGCAATAAAATAAAATATGCGATAAAAGGAAGGTGAGAGGGGAGCGGAATCCGGGAGGGGGAGGGATCGATGGAGTGCGTGGGGGATGCGCGGGAGGGGAGACGAGGGAGGGGGAAAGTGGTAAAGGTGAATTTGGTATGAAGGCGGGGGTAGGGGAACGCGGGAGAGTGGAAGAAGTCGGTTGCGAATGGGGGGAGAAGGCGGAGAAATTTACTGTATTTTATTCAATTTAGAGACAGGGAGGGAATCCTGGAGGGGGAAGGGATAGAGGAGGATGGGTTTACGTGAAGTTATGATGGAGGGGGTAAACGCAGGATAGGCAGCGGGCAGGTACGCATTGGAAAGGACATGCAGGCGAGGGGTGGGGGACGAGTGATTAGCAGAGGAAGGGTCCTTGCAAAGGAAACATAGAGATAGATAGCAGGAGGTAAATTTTGAAAATCCATGCTTTAACACGGACAGCTGTATGTGGCCAACTCCCTTGTCGGAAAACCTTCTGATTTATTAGTGTACGTACCAGACGAAAAAACAAAAATATATTTTCTGTCCAAAAGCACTGCAATAAACAGAACTAAAACAAACGTTCCATCTTTGAGTGGAATTGCAACGCATGCCGGGTACTAGCTAGTTTGAAATAAAACTGATGATCATTATTAATTAAACATCACCCCACTTTGGTAGGAGTAGGCAGAGAAGAAATACGGCCAGACACAACTGTTTGTGCGCACACTCCTTGCTTCATTCTCATCACATATCGTCTCAGACATACCATTCATAATATTGTGATATAAATCTAATTTATCAACGCTTGTTTTTATTCATTCTAGCATAGACACGTGAAAAATCATAAATAGTCCTGTATTCTCGATAAATTAGTGCCAATTAATTTTCAATTAGATAATTTCCGCATCGGAAGTTCGGAAGTCGATAGCTGTCTACCCGGTGCGAGACAGTTCAGACGGTAGGCTGTGTACAGATGACCTGCCCCCGGTTTCACCCGAGTTGCTGTGCTTTTTTTTAATTTATTTTATTTTTAAACAATCCAATGATGATATAAAATACTATTTGATTGATTTGAGGATTGAGTTAAATTTTTTTCCCGAATGGAATAGTTGAAACAGTCAGCAAAATAGGAAGGATTTTAGATTACTGAACGGGAAACGAGGGCCAATCCAGTATGATCAATTTCTCATAGTTGGCCCCGGATTCTGTAGGTAGTTTATGGAGAATTTGTGGCACTCGAATATAGAGATACTTTATGTGGGAGGTATTAGATTTCGTTAGCAGGGCGGTGGAACGCTTTATGGACATACTGCTTTTCGTCTTAATTAACTAAAGAACTAATTAACCAACACGCCATTTCTCCGGAGGGGTAGGCTGAGAGGGTGAACTGCCAAACAATTGGTCCTAGCACACACTACTTGCTTCAATCACATTAATACATCTTTTCATACATACCCTTCATTATTCTGACTTTTTTATAGGGATACATCGCGAGTGAGGCTATGGTATCCCTAATTGGTGTATTTTGTGAGGCTGGAGGTAGTTGGAAGAGAAAAGATATGGGGGAAAGGAAGGTGGGGAAGTACCTGACTATTCAGTTCTGGTTTAGATTGATCTGGCTAAAGCCATTTCAAGCAATGTTTCAATTCTGAATAATGGTCCTACACGTGCCGCAAATATGTATACTACTCGTACTCATTTTTAATGAATTAATTATGAAATAACACAAATAAATCAAATAAAATTTTACGTATTCTGAGATTCGATCCCGCGACCTCGGATTGCGAGTACTGTACAGGGCCCGCAGATACTTTAATAATACACAGCTGCTAACCCTGAACAAATCGCAAGTGCGCCCCACGGTTGAATTTGGCAGCCACCTCTGGTCTGGAGCTCCAAAATACCTTAAAAAAAACCCTTGACTCTGTGCAGAAACGGGTGGTCCGTTTGATAGATTCTCCCATCTCAACAGACGGATTGCAATCTTTAGAGCACAGGCGTCAGGTGGGAATGCTGTCCTTGTTCTACCGGTATTACAATGGAAAATGCTCCGAGGAACTAGCGTCGTTGATCCCCTCGGCACCGGTCGGGAAACACGCCAAACACGCGCCCAACATTTGTACACGGTTGACATTAGTCACATGAGAACGGGTTGTTTTTACGACTCGTTATTGAGTTCAACAGCTCGGATGTGGAACGATTTACCAGCCTCTGTGTTTCCTCCCTCCTACAACATGGGTCTCTTCAAGATCCATGTTCACTCCTTCCTTTCCTCAAAAAGACCCTCCACACAGCATCCTCAAAGATGACATAGGCCCTGAGGGAAATTATTTTCCTCAGGGCCTCCTGTGTGGAGTTAATGTAAAAAAAAAAAACAGAGCCTTACCAGTCAACCAAGCCGGCATTGGCAGCCTGTATTTACTTTTTGACAATAAACAGAATTAATTATTTATTGAAGTATTTAGTCATATTTCAACCATTTTCTTTTTTAAAGATCAAACGGATTAAATTGATTGCGTCTCAGTGGAATTATTTAAGTCCATGGATCGTTTACATCTTCTTTCAATTCTAAGAGCTTTGTTAGTTCAATCGGTTCATTAAATAAGCCAGTAATTTTGCACAACAAACGACAATATTTAAAAAAAATGTTTAGGGATATTGACAGTTAACTGAAACTTATCTGATACTACGGAGGCCGTGCTAAAATTTATCAATCGTTGTTCGGAATATCTCTTAACAATCGTTGACTGTAGGTACTCGAAAATATTTATAATTTACCATATTACCATGCATGGTAGGGCGAATTTAATTAAATCCATTCGTTTACGGATGCGTCTCACTTACAGAATAATAATTTACTAAACTGCTCAAAATGCCTTCAGGAAGGGGTAGGTTTCAAGGAAGAATGCCAAAGACCTACCTTGCCTTTGTCGTCCTCGGTCTCCTTCTTCTTGGCTGCTCGTTCCTCGAGATCTATTATTTGCCGCTTGTTTCTTATCAAATGTCTCTCATAACAGTTCACACAAAGAATATAGTACAAACACGACTGCATTGCCGCCCGGCGCGGGTGAACAGATTAGGCGATAATTGAAAGTATCTGCGGGTTTTCAATTCACAATAAAATGCACGGTGTTCACTCAAAAAATTAACACAACACGCGTACAGCGGGGGATATTACAATAAAGATATTTCAGAACAATGGCGGGTAAAACAATCCAATTACTAAGATATACGTAGCGAGAGCGGTAATAACAAAAAACACACACTTGCGCGTGGCGGGCCAGAACAATACAATGGCGGGCAATATACTGGGATGAAGTCTTTAAAATGGCAGAAAATGGCTTTCGTATTGTTAAAAATTGGCTTAATGCTCACATATTAACCCTGAATACAGACAAAACCAAATTTCTAACATTTCGAATATCAAATAATCTCTTGCCTTCACAAAAAAGCCTTAAACTTCACAGCTGTAACCCCTCATTAACTCCATGTACCTGTCCTTCTATAAGTAGAGTTGACAGTATTAAATATCTTGGTACCTATTCAAATAGATGATCTACTTAAATGGAACGCACATGTTACAAACTTAACGACAAAACTGAGGAAATTCGTCTATTTCTTTAAAAATGTTAGAGATATATTAAATATAAAACAACTGAAACAAGTTTACTGTACTCTCATACAATCATCACTTGAATATGGTATTATTAGCTGGGGAAGTGCCACAAATACTTGCCTGGAGCCTTTAGTAAAGATTCAAAAACTAGTTTTGAAGGTTATTCTTAAAGTCCCGTTGAGAACGAGCACTGATTTTATTTTTAAGACACTAAATGTTCCTAACCTGCAAAAACTGTATTCAAAAAATATTCTGCTTCACCAATTTAAAAATAAACACATGTTTGAGGAACGAATAAACACTAGAGCCCTAAGAGAGTCAAATGTAAAATCTTTTAACATCCCAGTTTGTCAAACCTCTTATGGACAAAGAACTTTTAAATATAATGCAACAAACCTATTCAATTCTCTACCTACTGAAATAAGAAACACTCAAAGCAAAAGTGCATTTAAAAGTAGAATCATGGATCACCTCAAATAAACATATCTATCAGGAGTATTTAATAACATTCTTACCTTTATGCCTACTGTGTGTAAATATGTAACCATGTACCTACTGCAATGTTCATATAACATACTTGAATTGTATATTACTTAGAAAAAAATATTTTATATGAACCTGTCATGTTCATAATATTAATAAAACAAAATCATAGATTATAACCACTCTGTAAATTGCCATCTCAACACAGGTGTTTCACACCTAGTGAGATGGGCAATACGTCATTATTATAACCTAATGTAATATGAAAATAATTAAATAAATAAAAAATAAAAAAAAATACTCAGTAATGCACTGCAACGCTCGTCTGGTAACAAAACTATATACAGTTCTGGCAACCTTACAGGCCTTTGGCAAAAGGAGTGGATAAGTCGGGCAGGAATGTATTAAAGGAACAAAGCGTTTTGAACAATAGACAATTTGATAATTAAAATATCAATTGGCGCAACCAATGTATATGACAGATTTGGTCGATATCGTATGCTAGACCTCCAAAATTAAATACAACTGGCATCATATTGTCTACCAAATAAAATCAATATCTTCAATTTGGGAGGCGAGTATGGGTACCGCCGACACAGGCACCATTTATTGGGCAACCAACACCCCGAGTGGTTCGCGGGTGGTGATTTAGCAGAGACAGAATTCTTGGTTCTTCATTTGTCTTGCTGGCGAATGCGTTTGGACTGGTTGAGGCAGAAATCATCTATGCCTCTCCAACCGGACTCTGTGACTTATCGCCTTGCACCGCAGTGGGAGGGGTGGATTCGTACGTCCGTCACTCCTGGATACATTGATTCACAGATTCCTACCACTCATACCTTTTTCCTCCCCAGAACTTAATCTCCTTTCTTTCCTCAAAAGGCCTTCCACACAGCATCCCCAAAGTAGACAGGCCCTGAGTGGAATCATTTTCCTAGGGCCACCTGTGTGAAGCCAATGTAAAAAAAGGCCTCCTTTAAATATTCCAAAAAAAAAATTAAATAAAACCGTCATCATTTTGGCATTCAAATAATATTAATTATAAACTTCGCTCATAACTGGGAACGATCTCCCTTTTCCCTACATGCAAGTCAAGCGTCTAGACTAGTTGGACCGCTTCCAAGGCGCCATACACAATAGCCACTGTACCCACTACACTACACCCAGCCTACCTCTGAACTGTCTCCCACAGGGTAGGCAGATATCGACATTATCTCATTGTATCGCCAAGTTTTGATTTTATCAGCTAAAAAGGAACCTGATATGGTTATTTTTTGTAGAATTTTTGGAAAAGCGGTAGTATTTACAATTTCGGAGGCGGGTATGGGTACCGCCGCTTCGGAAACCATTTATTGGATAACCAACGTTTGGTGAATTTGCAGGGGTGCCCGTAAGAGGTAAGGTTTGTTCAGGTCTTGGCGGCGGATGCGTCTGCCCAACAGCTGCATGGCTGGCCAGATCGGGACAGAGTGGTTGAGGGAGTCCCCTTGACTTCTCCAGACATAGTATTTCGGAAATTCGCCTTCCACCGCAGTGGGAGGGATGAATTCATACGTCCGTCACTCCTGGACACACTGACCCCTCATACCCGTTAGTGTTTACTCCATAAAAAGCGCAATGCACCCAACTTTTTTTTTACATGAATACCGCACAAGAGTTCCAACTGCTCTCGTCTGGAGCCAGTGGGACTATTGCATCCCCAATTGGGGTATGTTGAGAGGCTGAAGGTAGTGGGGAGGGGAAGGAGATAGGGAATAGGAAGGTGGAGAAGTACCTGGCTATTCAGATCTGGTCACCAAACACAGCTAAAGCCATTTCAGTTCTGAATGGTGGTCTTACACCAGGGCTATACTGAGGGTATCTTCCACTCTGGAACGTGCCGCAAATATAATAAATATTATTTAAATAAATAAATTGTGAAATAACACAAATTAATTAAAATAAAATTTATTTGCCACGCCGGGATTCGATCCCGCGACCTTCGGAGTGCGAGTGAAGAGCCTTACCGCTGGACTACGCCGGCCGTCTTGGACACAAGTCAAATAAAATCATTTTACACTAGTGAGTTGTTGCCCCCTATTTACGGTGACACTTTGTGTAATTGATAGCGTTATCTCAGACACGTGCCTGTTGCACTACTGGCAGCATTTGATGACTGGTAATGGACAGCCAGAATTCCTGAACGAGTCAGTTGTATGGTGGAATCGATTTAAAATCGTGACCAGTGTTTTGTTGGGAGATAAATATGGAGGAGTGATGTAATGTTGAATTAAATATTGTACAGTATTTGATGATCTTGTTTTCATAATATACTAGCAAGTTCCCGGCATGCGTTGCAATGAAACTTAAACAAATAAAAAAAATTTCCCTGCTTGTCCTTTCCCATTCGTCCATTTCCGCAGTGGAAAGGTTGGATTCATTCGTCCGTCACTCCTGGACACACTGACCCCCAGATTTCAATCAACCCGTCATACCTTTTTCCTTCCCAGAACTTCCTCTCCTTCCTTACCCTAAAAAGACCCTCCACACAGCATCCTCAAAGATGACAGAGATCCTGAGTGGAATTATTTTCCTTAGGGCTTCCAGTGTAAAAATGTAAAAAACATTAAAACCATGTAAAAAACAAGTAAAACATAGCAAACCACTCGGCGTGACTTATGTCAGAGGTGTTGGTTATACAATAAATGATTTCCGTGTGGTAATACGTAGTTGCCTCCAGAGCATACCACCAAATAGATCAATGGAATTGATTATAATGCTCAAAAGAGACTTAATATATGTGAAAATATATAATCAACTAACTAACTAACTAACCATCACGCCGATTCCCCGCACGGTAGGCAGAGAGCATGGACCGCCAAACAACTCGGTCTTGGCACACACTCCTTGCCTTGTTCACATTCATATATTTTTATTTATTTATTTATTTAATTATTTTCATATTAAATTAGGTTATAATAATGACGTATTGCCCATCTCACTAGGTGTGTTGAGATGGCAATTTACAGAGTGGTTATAATCTATGATTTTGTTTTATTAATATTATGAACATGACAGGTTGATATAAAATTTTTTTTTCTAAGTAATATACAATTCAAGTATGTTATATGAACATTGCAGTAGGTACATGGTTACATATTTACACACAGTAGGCATAAAGGTAAGAATGTTATTAAATACTCCTGATAGATATGTTTATTTGAGGTGATCAATGATTCTACTTTTAAATGCACTTTTGCTTTGAGTGTTTCTTATTTCAGTAGGTAGAGAATTGAATAGCTTTGTTGCATTATATTTGAAAGTTCTTTGTCCATAAGAGGTTTGACAAACTGGGATGTTAAAAGATTTTACATTTGACTCTCTTAGGGCTCTAGTGTTTATTCGTTCCTCAAACATGTGTGTATTTTTAAATTGGTGAAGCAGAATATTTTTTGAATACAGTTTTTGCAGGTTAGGAACATTTAGTGTCTTAAAAATAAAATCAGTGCTCGTTCTCAACGGGACTTTAAGAATAACCTTCAAAATATATATATCGTAGCATACAAGCTCTTCTATTATTCAGACTTTTGACATTGACCCACTCAAGTATCTGATTCACTTGGTTGTGTCATGTCTTCCTCGGGCGTCCCCGACTTTTTCTATCTGAGCATCCCTTTCTTAATCTTACTAATTACGCTAACATCAACCTTGCATTCTTGGCGGAACCACGTTTCTCACACCTTCGTACATGGTTTTACAGCACATACGCCTCAGGGATCTCATTTCAACAGCATTCAGTCTACTTTCATACTTCCTCTGCCAGTTCTATGCTTCAATGCTATACATTAGGGTAAGTACCAGCACTCCATTGTAGACGGCTAGCTTCGCTTCTTTGGACAGTTTTTTGTTAGCGCCAACAGCGTTCAGCCCTTTATTAACGGAGTTACCCTTCTTTTAATATCTCGGTCAGCCTTCCCAGCTCTCGTAAACGTGCTTCTCAAATACACAAACTCATCCACCTGCTCCAAGTATTCATCATTCACAACTGTATTGCACATGGTTTTTGTACTCATATATTTGACAAATTCCACTAAATTTATGAAAAATCGTCCTTGAGTCATTCACACAGACATCTTTCTATTGATTTATTTCTTCACAGATTATAAATATTTAAAACCACAATTTTTTAATGTGATCTAATTTAGAGTACCTAATAAAAACACAATATTTAAATGTATCTTTAATATAATACGTTCCGTACAGTAATATAATCAGGAGGTTGAAGATGGCGTGTATTCAACTGTTATCGACCGCAGAATATTGAAACACAATAAAGCAGATGAAGCGTTATTTCTTTGATATCAAAGTTGTTTTAATTAAGGCTTTTGAAACTTTCAATGTTTATTTAAATAGAAATATTATTAAATGAAAATAATACATCATATTAGAATAAGTTAACAATAATAATCTAAACGAAAATATGAAAGAGAACAAGACACAGAAAAACACACTCGTCCCGGTTAGACGGAGAGGTCTGGGTTCGAGTTCCAGTTGCGACCATTGTCTTTTTCTGTTTTTCTGTGTCTTGTTCTCTTTCATATTTTTGTTTACATTATTATTGTTAACATATTCTAATATGATATATTTCACTGATGGGAATAACCTTCAAAAAAGTATAAAAAGAAAGTTTTTCTTATAAAAATTGAATATTCATTTAGACTTTCATAAAAAAGTCAATTGTTCCATATAAATAAATTCGGATATATCTATCCGAGACGCTATCCAGGTCACAAACCAATTCTTAGAATGATTGTTTCCAACAAAAAGGGTAGTTGCGGGCAATATGGAGAAATATAATTAGTTGATAATAATGTAATGCTAAAATTTGAAAATATGAGATTGACAATTATGACGTTTTGACAGAAGCTGGCAATAGCGAAATTGGTTAATGCACTCGTCCCGGTTAGACGGAGAGGTCTGGGTTCGAGTCCCAGTTGCGACCATTGTCTTTTTCTGTTTTTCTATGTCTTGTTCTCTTTCATATTTTCGTTTAGATTATTATTGTTAACTTATTCTAATATGATATATTTCACAGATGGGAATAACCTTCAAAAAAGTATAAAAAGAAAGTTTTTCTTATAAAAATTGAAAATAATACAGTTTGCTCAACCTCTCAGGTGAATATACTTCGGTTTTCTCTAAAATAGGTCTCTTAAAAATCGTTGTGTCTCTATCACAGTATGAAATAAACGGCGTTAAAAAGAGAAAACACCACGCTTTATGGTCAAATTTAAAAGTTAAACACAAAATAATTAAAATAAACATCTTTATGAAAAAAAGAAAGTTAAACTATGGGAATTTTTTATTGACTATTTTTACTTGGAACAACAAACAAGTAAACCGCAAAAACATTTTGAAATTCATTTTTCTAATATGGTATGTATTTTTTTCCGTAATTTTAATTAGAAAGGTGAGCTATTTTTAAAACTTATTTTAAATTCGCATGCATATTTTTAATATTTGAAAAATTATATGCTTATCTCGATTTATAAAATTTTAATTCGTATTTTTATCACCTTTGTATGGGTAACGATTTGTATGTGACCTATGTAAGCTGGGACAAATTTGGTCGTCCGTGATTTAACGGATTGAAATAAATTAACTACAAAAAATATATTTTTCTAGAATATCATAAAACACTCTGAAACACGGTCCATATTATTTTCTCATACAAGTACACAAAATATTATGTCAATTTGTACTCTCGCTCTAAGAAAAGCTCACATGTTTGAATTTAAAATTAAAGTATTCCCTCTTACAGCTTTGTAGGCGAAACTTATTTATTTATTCATCATGAATAAAAATTACATAACTTTGCTGATGTGTGCTCTAAAAATCTCTTTGAGAATTGAGGAGGTTTTTCACGTCTCATTTTTTTATCATAATATCTACAAAAAAAAAATTATTGGACAGTTTTAAGTGAATTAAAGCTCTGAGTTTTTAACAAAGGGTAAACAAAAAACTGTGATGAATCGATTATTCTTATAGTTTCAGTTTTTTTCAATAGACGGCGATAGGTTAGATACGTTTTTAGATTTTCACGACCAAAAGTATTTTTGTTATTTGTTTGGGGTGTTATGCCGTGTTTTGCTACCTCCTTCTTTAGTCATTTAGTAGATGCTGAATATCTCTGCTTACCTCATCAGAGATATCCGGGTTCTCTAAATAAATGGTCACGGAATTTAGTTTATAAATCATAACACTGATTGCTCGGTAGAGTTATATTTTATTTGACACCAGAAGTGAGATATTACAAGGATTCTATCCGCGACAATAATTTGCGTAATTAAAAATAGCTCGCTGACAGGAGGAACGCTCAGACCGGAATGATCTGGAAGTTTTTTCCACTCGCGAGCTCAGTTCTGTCATCTGCGCATTTTGCTGCGCAGGCAAGTGTTGCTAGAGTCAAGATGACATTTTGCTCAAAATATAATAATAATCACGGTGCCTACAGTCAACATTTTGGACAGCTGTACAGTGTCCATCATCAGGGCAGATGTGAGCACCCCAAAAACAAATAACGAAAAAAAAGGCAATAGGTTAGTTTGTTATACGAAGTTCTGTTATATCCCAAAAACATTTTTTAATAAACTAACATTTAAAAATAAATATTTAACCTAAGTAAGAATCGTGGCTTCCTTATCAGGCACAAGAGCTCTTCTTTTCTGATTAGATATACATGACCATATGATCAATGATGACCTTAAATATAATATTTTTACATAAATAAAACCCTTGGGTATAAATATAAACCTTGGGAATGTACTAAGAACGTCTAGGGGCCTAGTCCCTATATTTTACGTTTTACTAACAGCCTGTTAGCTTAACTTGGTGGTTTGAGCAAAGTTGTCGCAACTGGCTAAAAATGGTAGTCAGTAACTTTTCTGTTTCTTTTCTGTCAGTCGCGACGATAAAATAAACTAAACCTTAACAGAAAAGTTACTGACTACCATTTTAGCCAGTTGCGACAACTTTGCTCAAACCACCAAGTTAAGCTAACAGGCTGTTAGCAAAACGTAAAAGATAGGAACTAGGCCCCCTGGTGACCGAATTAAGGAAGATAGTGAGGGCGATTTCAGAGGGTAGACGTCCAGTGGGCCGCCCCATACACAGTTTGGCGAGGCGAGGCAACTCCAGAAACTGTGTGAGGAGAGGATGGGACTGCTATGGACGGAGGCCGAACAATCAGCAAAAGACAGGGACGTATGGAGGAGTCTTGTCGATGCAGTAGGTCCCCGACTCGAATAGGACAAGAGTAAGAAGATGATAATGTTGATGAAATATAATCCATGTCCTTTATATTACAACAACAACA
The DNA here is from genome assembly GCA_917563855.2 of Limnephilus lunatus. Taxonomy (NCBI): domain Eukaryota; kingdom Metazoa; phylum Arthropoda; class Insecta; order Trichoptera; family Limnephilidae; genus Limnephilus; species Limnephilus lunatus. The sequence goes on from OU830592.1 coordinate 128,923,720, forward strand.
AAATTTGAAACCATGACTTCTTGACGGATAGTCCGAGACAGTCGGGAGCCTTACTTCTCCACTACAGAGGCCTTTAAAACATTAGAAATTATGAATTAAGCGTCGTTTTTAATTATTTTACGTATATGTTTTTTAAATAAATAAATGTTTTGAGAAACACATGCCAACAATAAAAGAATAATATTTCAAAGCCACCGGTCAACGACGCGACGCGACGTTTACCGCAAGCCTCTATATAGATTACATTCATAATGTACACACATTCTTCTTAGTAATCTGACACGTCATTTCAACGTACATTGAATACAACTTATATAGCGTCAGTTCTGACATATTCATCGCAATTAACTCATAACTTAACTGATATCTACACTAATTGTCTCAAAAAACATGGTATAAACATTATTCGAGGGCTTTGAAGCAAATAATCGATGGCTACCTCGAGGGAGTTTACTCTTGGACCTCGTTGAATTTGTTTCAAAGATCCAATCCTGTCTGATTACGACTATAGAGATTGAAAGGAAAATCTGGTCTCCTTCAACGGAAGCAATATTCCATTAGCTTCCATTGATTTGCTTGATGTAACTCTAAGTGACCAGCTCACATACGGGGGTTCCATCGAAGCAGGCGTCAAGTTAACCTCTCAGAAGCTGGGCGTACTGTACAGGGCTCGCAGATACTTTAATAGTTCACAACTGCCGACCATATACAAATCGCAAGTGCGCCCTATTGTTGAATTTGGCTACCACCTCTGGTCTGGAACTGCAAAATTCCCGAAAAAAACCCTTGACTGTGCCGAAACGGGAGGTCCGTTTAATAGATTCCCCATCTTTCTCCCCTCGTTCTAACGGTATAACAATGGAAGATGCTCTAAGGAACTAGGGTCTTTGATCCCTTCGGCACCGTTGCATAGTCGGGAAACACGCCAAACGCGCGTCCAACATATGTACACGGTTGACATTTGTCATTTGAGAACGGGTCGCCTCAAAGATTCATATTATTGAGTTCAACAGTTCGACTGTGAAGCGATTGCCGGCTTCTGTGTTTCCTCTCTTTAACAATATGTTCACTCCTTCCTCTCCTCAAAAAGACCCTCCACGCAGCATCGTCAAAGAGAATACTGGCCCAATAGGAAATTATTTTCATCAGGGCCTCCTGTGTGGAGTTAATGATAAAAAAATGAAATGATTAAAAGAAAAACATTATGTAAATTTCTTCAAATAAACTGGATAACAATAAATACATACATACCATACATCTTCTTCACCTCTCCTCACACAGTTTCTGGAGTTGCCTCTCCCAACTGTGTCTAGGGCGGCCCACTGGACGTCTTCCCTCTGGAATCGCACTCAGTATCTTCCTCGGAATTCGGTCATCATATATTCTTAGTACATGCCCAAGCCACCTCAATTGTGATTTTTCTATGAAGAGTAGCAGTGGTTCAATGTTTAGATCATCTCGGATCGTCGAGTTTCTTATATGATCCCATTTCGTAACCCCTGCCACTCCTCTCAACAATAAATAAAACACTATATTGTTTAGCTTTCCCCCTCAAATTTTTTCATGATTCGAACCCGCGACCTATGAATTCTCATTTGAGGGATTTATCAACCACAAAAGTCTTAAATAATAATATAATAACACACTGACATTGAAGGCACATGTTAAAATCCAGTTTTAAAGTAGGTAATTATTTTTAGTACTCGAGTTCGGAGCACGCGACTGGTCGTAAGGCGAGCCCAAGCGAGCTATCGAATTTCACAAAACACGTATAAAACCACCAGGGAATACAGACCTGAGCTGTAAAATTGTATTTGTTTCATAAATACTTGTCGAAACCTTATATGTGATAAATATTTATCGATTTTAGTTACACGATGGTTTTTTAAGCGTAGAAAAGTACTCTAAAAGTAAAGACTTGCTTGCGGCCGGTTATGGAGGCCGACCGGAACTTAGTTATGGATATTGCGAGGAAGGCTTTTCGGTCAATCTCTATAAGATACTTCTGAAAAGCTCTTTTAAGAGATGTGGTGGGTGAGGGTTGGGATTGTATCTTGATTGTAATTTTTTGCTAATCATTCTCGTAAGCAGTGATATTGCAATACATTTAGACTTTACAATTTTGGAGAAGGGTGCCTAGGTTCATCGAGTGAGGTGTGTTCAGGTCTTGGCGGCGGATGCGCCTGCCTACCAGCTGCATGGTGGACCAGATCGGGATAAGGGTATTTTCAACCCATCGTCTTGCACCGCAGTGGGAGGGATGGATTCATACGTCCGTCACTCTTGGACACATTGACTCCTAGATTCTTACTTACCCCTCATACCTTTTTCCATTCCAGAACTTCCTCTCCTTTTTTTATATATATGAATACTTCACAAGAGTCCCAGCTGCTGCCTTCTGGAGCCAGTGAGTCTATTGCATCCCCAATAGGCGTATGTTCGTGAGGCTAAAGGTAGTGGGGAAGGGAAGGAGACTGGATAGAGGATGCTAGAGAAGAACCTGGCAAATCCGATCTGGTCACCAAACATGGCTAAAGCAATTTTTTTTATTATTTAATGACAATATAAGATACAGTAAAATTACAAAATAAGTAAAAATACAAAGTTAAGTGGTTTGTATACAGTCCTCCTCAATAGGTATTCCTGTTCCGAGGCGGACTGTATGTTGCCGAATGGGTGCTGATCTTTATTTCTTAATCTTCTAGTTTCTTGATTTTCACAAAATAAACAATAAATAAAATAAAATTATTTATGTTTGTTGTCTGCAGGTTGGATTGGGGTTATTTCAAGCAACGTTTCAATTCTGAATGGTGGTCTTACACCAGGGTGATACTAAGAGTATCTTCCACTCCAAAACGTCCTGCAAATATACTTTAGATTATTTTTAATGAATTAATCGTGAAATAACACAAATTTATCAAATAAAATTTATTTGCCCACACCGGGTTCGATCCCGCGAACTTCGGATTGCGACTCAAAAACCTTACCGCTAGACCACGCCGGCCGTCTTTATTATATTTAGCTGGCTATCCGAAGTTACAACACATAACATTGACTTTTCAATTTGGAAGGCGGGTGCCCGGAATACCCGGGTTTATTAGGTGACGTGTTTTCAGGTCTTGGCGACGGATGCGCCTGCCTACCAGCTGCGTGGTGGGTCGGATTAGGGAGACCTCACCAGCAGGTCTCTTTTGACCGTCTTGCACCGCAGTGGGAGGGATGGATTCATGCTGTCACTCCTGGACATACTGACATCCAGACACCCAGACACCCCTAGATATCTACCTACCCCTCAAGCATTTTTTCCATCTCAGAACTTCCTCTCCTTTCTTTCATTAAAAAGTCCCTACACACAGCATCGTCAGAGATGACATTGGCCGTGTGGGGAAATATATTTTTTTTATTATCATGGCCTAAATATAAGATCGACAAAAATGACTTAAAATTAAGAGGTCCCAATGGCCAAGATGGTTAAGACGTTTGTCCCGGTAAGACAAAAGAAGATTTTTTTTTTTTTTTTTAAAGAAAGACAAACATTCCCGGGTTACGAATAACCCATCAATGTTTGAAAATCTCCTACTACCACCACAGAAAGCCGAAAATGTTGCTTGTGTTGTGATGGAGGACTTAGCCAGCCGAGGAATCGAACATGCGACGCCCGGGTGGGACCCAAGCGCTATGCCCACTCAACCACTGACCGGTCATATCTTGGGTTCGAGTCCCATTTGCGACCTTTACCTTTTTATTTCTTGTGTCTTGTTCCTGTTTAGATTTATTAGTGATATTCGGCTATAATAATATGTTTATTACATTGATGGGTACAGCCTTGAAAGTTATTATGATAAGAGTTATTCTAGTTAAAAATGAAATAAATATTTACTCGAGGTACAATGGGTTTGAACCCGCGACCTATGGATCATAGTCGACCGCCTTTCCTTTTGACCACTTAGGTCTTACAACTTTAATATCCACATTAAGTGCAAATAGGTTAAGTACTTTGTCTTCCTCTACCAAAGTCTTTCACAAATCTCCCCTAGGATTTTCATTTGAAAGAAAATAAAAAGCTAATAATATTCTTGATCTATCTGCCTACCCTTAGATGTACCCTATTTAAGGTCTATCTTGATCTGTGAGCCTGATCCGGCACGTCTGCGTTATATTTTCAAATCACCAATAACTCCGCTTAAGTTTAGCAAGGGGGAAAGGGGGGATTTAAAATCCGTGTCCTAAGAGCCATGTTTAGTGAGAGGGCTGGTTTTTCATTTATAGTTTACTTAAGTTTAAAAAAGTTTGAAGAAAAAGTGTCAAAGTTAACCAATACTGAAAAACTTATTATACCTTTTCTGCTGTGTTTATAAATTATATTATAATTAGTAATATTATTATGTAAATATGTTTACATTGTAATTGAACAAACATTTTAATTGAACAAACATTGTAATTGAACAAACATAGAAATTGAACATTAACATTCTGTTGCCAAATTGCTTAATTGCGGTTTAACGGGATTCTACTTAACTATTTTTTTTTTCAAAGTAAAATTCCGTTTGCTTACGGCCATTTTCCGCTTAACGTGGTGGTAGGAAGAGATGCTAACATATTGTCAGGTTATTCGAAACCCGGGAATGTTTGTCTTTCTTTTTTATTACAATTAATTCATAATTAATAATAATAATTACTTCCTTACTCGGAAAATAATTCCCCTTAGGACCTACGTCATCATTGGGGAAGCTGTATGGTGTGTTGTTTTAGTGAAAATAAGGAGAGGAAGTTCTAGGAAAGAAAAAGTTATGTTATGTGGGTAGGAATCTGTGATTTTGTGTCCAGGAGTAACGATCGCATGAATCCATTCCTCCCACTTCAGTTCAAGACGATAAGTCGAGAGACTCCTTCTGGAGAAGTCAGAGGGTCTCCCTCAATCGGTTCTCTCGATCCGGCTCAACACGTGGCAGCTGGGCAGACGCATCCATCAAGACCTTGAAAAACCTCACTCCACGAACCCCTAATTCTAAGTCACCAAACGTAGCTTGATGTTACGTATGGCAAAGGTATTGATAAATCAGTAATCTCTCGAATTCTAACCTAACAACAATATTTTAAACTTAAAAACAAATAGAAGCATCCATTGAAATACTGGTTAGGATGGGTAGGTATTTTGTATAAGTCTAAAAGATATATCTGTAAGGAAGGGAACTTATGCCGTGATTTGTGGACGATACGTAGCGGGAGGAAATTGACTTGTCCCTTTTTTACGTAATAACGTCTAATAATATGATTACTTGTACCCAAGTAGAAAAAACCCATTTCCGTCTTGATAGAGTGGCCAACTTACCAAATCAATGAATATTTAGAAATGCTACTACTGTACTGTAATATTGATGAAATGTAAAAATTGTTGCTAATATTTTATTTTTTTTAACATTCAATTATTATTGTTAAAAAATTACTGATTGACCTTCAAATGGCAGTTAAACACTGTAAATGCCGTTTTGATGTCCGATGATGTTTTTTTTCAAAATAAAAACAATAAAAATATTTTTCCATCGAATGTCGCTACTTTGAAATCGGATATGCCTAGCAGGTTACGTGATAAGCACTCTGCCTTGTTTTGGCAGCACGGCAACACACGAAACAGTGCGCGTATCACGTGATCCCGTCGAGACGTGTTTATTTATTTATTTATTCTTAGTATATTTACATTACAAAGGTATAGTATATAGTCCTCCACACTAGGAGTTCACCTGTATTGTAGAGAACATTTTTCAGTTGTAAATTATAATTAATAAAATGTAAGTAGTAAATTTCATTAAAATATTATATATCATATTATTATTAATATTAATACTATCAAATTATTAAGTAAATTATAAAATGATAGTATTAAAAGACATTTTTCAGTTGTAAATTATAAAATACAAAATGTAAGTAGTAAAACAAAAACTAACAGTGGTCTTAGTTAATATAAAGAAGAAACAATAAAAATCAAAATATACAAAAACAATAAAAATTAAAATATAAAATCCACTTTTAAGCGACATAATTATAAATTAAAAGTTAAAAGGATTGTAGCCAGTTCCATGTGTTTTTTTTTGTATTTAATAATATTAGTTGTTTCATATTATAACTGTGCCCAAAACAAACAATTGATGAATTTACTGAAGACTTGGCTAACGGAAAGAATTAATTCGTATTAGCTTACAATGACATATTATTCTAAAGACTTTAAAAATGTTATTTATGTTTTAAAAAAATTATTTTTATCTATATATCTGTAAAAACTTAAATTTTATTTTATATAATTGTAAAAATGCAACTATTAAATCACTATTATAAGATCTTTAACGTAAAGAACCCGTTAGACAAACTGCTAAAAAGTAGTTTATCGGGACTTTTTGTCTTGTATTTGTAAAGTGTATAAAATAAATAAATAAAAATAAAAAAATATTATGTTGGAAGTGAATTGTATAGTTTAATAGCCTGGTATCTATAGTGTTTTTGTCCAAAGGATGTGTTTGTTTTTGGTATTTGTAGTTGGTGTGCATGTCTTGTTCTAGTATTGCGAGAATTTTGTGAATTGTTAAATGTTTTTAAGTTCTTGTAAAGGAATGTTAGTATTTGTTTTGAATACAATTTTTGAATTTTCAGCACTGGGAATTTTTCGAATATGATTGAAGTGGGTGTTAGTATTGGTAATTTAAGTATTACTTTTATGAGGGTTTTCTGAGCTTTAAACAGTGTATTAATACTATTAATGTATTTTTTACTGCCACAGCCCCAGGCAATAATGCCGTATTACGTGTATTTTTTTTATTTTATTTGATTAATTTGTGTTGTCAGCTATTTAATTTTTTTTTCATAATAATAGAATTGTAGTGTATTTGCAGCACGTAATCATCGCTTTAGTTCGTATTTGTCCAATAGACGATTAGAAATATTTTCAGGAGGAGAAGGTTTTCTTTCATTATTTCAATAAAACATTATGATAGGTGTTTATGATAAAGTTATTTTGTTTATGATAAAGTTTAAATAATTTGATGATTTTGTTTATGATTAATTTATTTGTTTATGATAAAGTTTAAATAATTCTTAGTTAAGTGATTAACTATTCTTTTTTATACTTTATTTTTAATTTTAATTTTATTTTATTTTTAATTTTAAAGTGAAGATTGAATAAAAACTTAAATGGTCTGTTGGACAATTACGAACTGAGACGATGTGTTCCAGAACAAAGTTTCATAATCTCAGTACCACCATGGTAAAAGACCACCATTCAGAATAGAAACGTTACGCGTTGCTTGAAAGGGCTTTAGCCATGTTTGATGATCAAATCTGAATAGCAAGATACTTTCCCACCTTCCTCTTATCCATCACCTTCCCTTCCGTACCATTTAAGAGTAAATGGTTTACCGAGCAAAACCATTGCAAAATAGGTACCTTAGCCATAAAAGGGTATTTCTTAAAGTTGTTGCTTTAATGTGTTTATAAATTTCTAATGAAAAAATGCATTTTTTAACAGTTATCGTTTATATATTTTATAAAGCAATTAATAATTTTATTTTATTTCTATCCGAGCTAATAGATCGGGAAATATACATATATATATATATATATATATAAAATTTAATTTTTAAAGTTGTTTTTTATTCGCTTTAATGCATTTCTACTGAAATTTTTTTTTTAGTGATTTACGCTCTTACTTTTTATAAAGCAACTAGTGAGTGCCCGGCATGCGTTGGTACGCAAAGAAATTTATTTATACCTATGAGAAAAAATACTTTCTTTCTGCGAGTCTTTTCCCGTGCGTCCTCATTTCCGCCCCGTCCCCTTCCCGCCCCGAGTTCCCCCACCTCGTCCCTCTCTCTAACTAACCCCACGACGGCCGGCGTAGTCCAGCGGTAAGGCTCTTGACTCGCACACTGAAGGTCGCGGAATCGAATCCTGGCGAGGGAAATAAATTTGATCTGATTAATTTGTGTTATTTCAAAATTTATTCATTTAAAATAATGTGTAGTATATTTGCGGCACGTTCCAGGTAAAATGAGTGGAAGATACTCTCAGTATCGCCCTGATGTAAGATCACCATTCAGAATTGAAACGTTGCTTGAAATGGCTTAAGCCGTGTTTGGTGACCAGATCTGAATAGCCAGGTACTTCCACACCTTCCCCTTCCCTATCTCTTTCCCCTCCCCACTTCCTTCAGCCTCACAACATACCCCAATTGGGGATGCCGTAGTCTCACTGGCTCCAGAAGGGAGTAGCTGAGACTGTTGTGAGGTATTAATATTTAAAAATATATTTTTTTAAAAGATTTATCTAAACTAGTGATCCTCAGTTTTGCATCCATGATTTTAAAGCTTGCGACATCCGCGGTATCTTTCTTGGCCATTATAATAAGTTGGTATTCAAATTAGATTGGTGCAGATAACATCATTTAAACTTACTTTTGGTGATTTTAAACGATTTCATTTCAGATCCGTGGCGTCTTTTGACATTTTCAAATTTAAATTACGTCTACTTTAAATACAGAAGTTATAAAACTTTGTCGTAAAATTAGAGAATCATTTTATTATCGTGGAGATGCGATAATCTGAGTGGCGGAGCAGTAAAATCCTTGTGTCTGGTCATCGAAGTAAGAGGGTTCAAATTCAAAGGATTTTTTTTCCACTCTGCCTAATTTGTTTGCCTTTCGGAACAACTCATATGGGTATCACAGAAATCGTTCTGTCTTCCTTGTGCCAGAAAGAAAAAATACCACACTTTGTATTAAAATCGAAAAGTTAACAACAAAATAATTAAAATGTAACCTTTAATGAAATCAAAGTTGCTGATCGTAATTTGAAAAAAGAAATGAAACTTGAAATTTTAATTAATTATTTTTACATGAAACAAAAAACAAAAAAATAGTTATCGGAAAGTTTAATAAGTATGTAATAATAATAAAGTGACGTACAATATACCGGGTTATAAATATATATCAACGGCAAACCGAATAAACAAGAACAGTGGGATCGCTATGTTTATTCAAAATCATTGTGACATATTGTGCGAGGAAGAAATTAAAATGAGTGGAACAAACTGCCTACATATACAAATTAAGTATTATAACAAAAAAATTGATATTATCTCTTTGTATAGAACACATTCATCCAGTGTCTGTTTGTTCATTGATGAATTAAGACAAGTCTTGGTAAACTTTAGAAATTCAAATACAATAGTTTTAGGTGACATAAATTTAAATATATCACATGATTTTACATCGAATAATAAAGATAACTACCTAAACATGATGGCGGAATTGAATTATGTACCGTGTATAAAGTCTTATACTAGAAACGTCAATGGGCAACGTCCATCATGTATTGACCATATTTTCACAAATATCAAAGATATAAATAATATAAATTCTGGAATTATAAAAACTTCAATTACCGACCATTACATGACTTTACTACATTACAACTCAATAATACCTCAGGCGATTAATCAACACTGCGGACTAACTGCTAATAATAATAATGAAATAGCTGTTATTAATATTGAAACTTTAAAAAATAAATTATCATCTGAATTATGGTTGGATATACTCCGTAACGATAACGTCAATGAGTGCTGTAAAATTTTTGAAAATAGATTAACTAATTATATAAATGATTCAAAAAAAATTATTCATAAGGGAAACTCAGCCAAATTTCGTAAAATCAAACCGTGGATAACACATGGACTCGTTGTGTCCGTAAGACACAAAGAATGGCTTTACAAAGAAACTAAAAAAAAACCACTGGACATAAATTTAAAAAATCATTTTAAAGAATACAAAAATAAATTAGCTTCTCTCATAAAAAACACTAAAGAAAAATATTATAAACATAAACTTGATGACTCCGAAAACGACAGCAAAAGAGTTTGGATTATAATAAATGAAATCCTGGAAAATAAACAAAAAAATAAAAATAATCCCATAAAATGCATAATACAAAACAATAATATAATAAACTGTATTGAGGAACCTAAAAAAGGAGCAAATGTATTTAATGATTTCTTCGCAAATGTTGGAAAGAATTTAGCAGAAAAAATTTCAACAAAAAAAAAATATTATATTGAAAATACTCCGAATACAGAAAATAAACTAGAACTTTTTGAACCTACTAATCCGTCCGAAATTATACAAATTATATCAAAAATGCGAGGTGGTTCTGCTCCGGGATTTGACGGCCTTTCCGTAAATATATTAAAAAATATTAAAAATCTTATTTCTACACCAATCTCTCATATCATAAATAATAGTTTTAAAACAGGAACTTTCCCGAGCACATATAAAAAAGCAATAATAACTCCAATTTTCAAATCCGGTAATCCGGAGGACGTCTCTAATTACCGACCAATTTCGCTTTTATCTAATATATCCAAAATTTTTGAAAAAATAGCTAAAAAAAGACTAACTGCATTCATAAAAAATAACTCAACCATAAATAAAAATCAATTTGGATTTACAGAGGGAAAAAGTACCCAAGATGCAATCGCAAAAATATCGTCAAGTATCCAGAGTACCCTAGACAAATCGAATAAATGTATAGGAATTTTTATCGAGTTACAGAAAGCATTTGACAGCATCTCTCATGAAAAACTCATATTAAAATTAAAAGAAAATGGCATTGACCATATAGCCCTTAAATGGATAAAAAGCTACCTAACAGAGAGACCTCAAATTGTAAAATTAAACCAATCATTTAGTACATCATTAACAAGTAAATTTGGCATCCCTCAAGGTACCGTCCTCGGACCATTATTGTTTCTTATATATGTAAATGACATTTTCCAACAGAAAATTAAAGGCGAATTAATCTCTTATGCAGATGATACTGTATTATTAATAAAAGGTCAAACATGGGAACTAGTTAACAAAATTGCAAACGAAGATATTAATATCTTAAAATCATGGTTTGATAATAACCTTCTCACACTTAATGCTAAAAAAACAACATATGTCTTATTCTCCTTACAGAAAATACCTAACCAGAAAGTTAATATTAAAATCCACGATGTAAAATGTGACAATGTAAGCTGTAAACAAAATGATCCTTTTTGTACTGTAATTAACTCTTCTACTGAAATTAAATATCTCGGTGTAATTATTGATCAAAACCTGAAGTGGAATAGTCACATTGCAGAGCTAGTAAAGAGAATAAGGAAATGTATATATATATTTGTTAGATTACGAAATATATTGAATGTAAAAATAATCAAAAATGTGTACTATGCCCTTGTTCACTCTTTGCTTATCTACGGAATTTTAGGTTGGGGAGGTTCTTACAAAAACAATCTAAACTCAGTAAAAGTTTCACAAAGAACCATCATTAAAGTAATCCTTAAAAAAAAACCTACCTTCTCAACAGAATCACTATTTAAATTATTTCCAGTACCAAATGTCGATGACATATTTAAGCAAGCTTCTATTATTAAAATGTGTAAAGAAAAAAATAATAAAGAATATGAAGAATTTTACACATTAATGAGAAATGGAAATCAATTTATTACACCAAATTTTAAAACAACACAAATGCACAACCATTATATTTACCAAGCTATAAAAAACTACAATAATCTTCCTTCTGAATTGCGCTGTATTTTGAACCAATCAGAACAAATAAATAAAATTAAACAATTTTTCAAAAAAACTTACATTAAAAAATAAATATTTTATACAAAATATATTATAAAATGTAACCTAAGTAAGAACTGTGGCTCCCTTATCAGGCACAAGAGCTCCTCTTTTCTGATAAGGTATACATGACCAATCATGACCTTGAATATGATATTTTGTAAAATATGTATAATTAAAATGTAACCCATGTTTTATATTAAATAAAAAAAAAAAAAAAAAAAAAAAAAAAAATGTAATACATTTGCCTAATAAAATTTGTGTGTTTTGATTATTTTGTTTAATTTACGTAAAAAAACGTAAGTGGAGCCATATTTAAAACTTTTTTATGTTTGCATTAAATAATTTTAACTAACTAACTAACCATCACGCCGTTTCCCCTCAGGGGTAGGCAGAGAGGACGGACCGCCAAACAGCTCGGTCTTGGTACACACTCCTTGCTTCGTTCATATTCATACATCGTCTCGTACATGCTCTTCAATTCATACTAAATCCACTAATTAAAACTCAAAAATTCATAATGAAAGTTCCTGTAAGAACTAGCACTGACGAAATCTTCAACAATCTTAACATCATGTCAATTCAACAACTGTATTCTAAAACTGTACTCATTTACATTAATAAGTACAAAACCCAAGAAATGAAAACTTACACATACATTAGAAACACTAGATCTCATGGTCAAAAACATATCCAACAAGTAACTACTAACACAACATTTGGGCAAAAAAGCTTCTTGTATTATGGTATTAAACTTTACAATAAAATACCACTCTCACTTAAAAACCTCAACAGTATAACATTTAAATCTCAAATAAAAATCTGGATACTAAATATAGGGAGAACAGAAATAGAAAATATACTGATATCAAATACAGACTAAAACCGAATCTACTGAACTGAATTATAAAAAACACAATTTTATTAAATTTTTAATTATTTAAAAAAATACTACATGATACCTATATGTTTATAACTAATTCATATTAATTTCTTATAATTAAATTATAATATGTAAATGAAATCCTCAGCACGGGAAATCCCAGTGAGGATATCATTATCTCTAGATGTTTGTAAAGAAAGGAAGACAATAAATCATTATTATTATTATATTATTGTAATTATTCTGACTCTTCACATGACCCGACTCAAGTATCTGATTCACTTGGTCGTGCCATGTCTTTCTCGGGCGTCCCCGACTTCTTCTACCATTCACATTTGCGTCATATAATCTCCTTACACTCCTTTCCTCGTTCATTCGCTTTACATGCCTAAACCATCGGAGCGTTCCTTTCTTAATCTTACTCATTACGCTTACCATCAGCCTTGCATTCTTTGCGGATCTCCGCGTTTCTCACACGATCATACATTTTTTTACCACACAAATTTCAAAAATTATATGTTTTTTACGAAGTATAAAGTTTGAAAGCTTTTTTCATCATCTTTGAAAATCTTTGTGTTATTGTAAAGTGGAAATATTTTGACCTTCTGACAAAAAAGGCCCGAGCCTGAGTGGTTATCAACGGATTGTCAATCAGACGGACTACCCTCCATTGCACAAAATGAAGTAGATTAATCAAGTATTGTAGAGCTACAGCCCAGAGGTGGCTAAAGGAATTTCATTAAATTACCATTTCGGCTCAGAAAATGTATAGATATTATCTTCGAAAATAACATTTATTTTTATCTTCTTCTTCGATGGCGCTACAGCCCATATCGAGCCTTGGCCTCCTGCAACAGTCGCCTCCAACTCCTCCTGTCCTCAGCGGCTGACTTCCAGTTTGGTACCTGGAGAAGCTGTGCTGCATCCCCTCTTACCTCGTCTTCCCACCTCAGTCTGGGTCTTCCCACTTTTCTCTTTCCACCTGGGTGTCCAGTCAAAATTCTTTTTGGGACGCGTGTATCCGACATTCTCTGTACATGCCCAGCCCATCTCAGCCTGAGGAGTCTCATATGTGCTGAGATGCTAGGGGCCTTATATATGTCATACAATTCTGTATTGTGCCGGATGCGCCACTGTTCGCCCTCTTTCACGGGTCCACATATTCTTCTCAGCACTTTTCTTTCAAAAGTATCCAGCATTTCAGCCATCTTTGCCGTCAGTGTCAGCGCCTCACATCCATATGCCAATACCGTTCTCACAATGGTCTTATATATGGTTATTTTGGTTTTTCTGTGGACACTACGTGACTTAAACACTGGCAGCAAAGAATAGTATGTTTTGTTGGCTGCTGTGATTCTCCTTCTGATTTCTGCTGGGTCCTCATTGTTCTCTGTTAGACTGGAGCCCAGGTAGGTGAATTGATCGACCACTTCGTATGAGTAGTTGTCTTTAAATTGTGCACTACTTCTTCTTCTGTGTGAAGGGTTCCTGCTCTGTACCATCATTTTCGTTTTATCAACATTAACCCGCAGTCCTACTTCTCGTGCCGCTGTTTCTAAAGGGTCGAAGACCTCCTTAATGGCTGAGATTGATCTTCCGATAATGTTGATGTCATCCGCATATCCGACAACTTGACTGCTCTTGAAACAAATATTGGAGCCAGTGTCTATTAGCGTTTTTCTTATTACATATTCGAGCACAATGTTGAAGAGAGTGGGAGCCAGACCATCCCCCTGTTTTAGTCCCTGCGATACCGTGAATTCTTCCGACAGTTCTCCGTCTATTTTGACCTGACATCTTGAGTCTGACATTGTGGCCTTGATGAGCCTAACCAATTTAGGTGGGATCTGGAATTGAAGTAGTATGTCATATAGACACTCCCGATCTATGCTATCATATGCTTGCTTGAAATCTATGAATAGTTGATGTACATCTATATCAAACTCCCAGCACTTTGCCAAGATCTGTCTGACGGTGAACAATTGGTCTGTTGTGGATCTACCTGTGCGGAAGCCTGCTTGATACTCTCCCAGCAGGTTTTCTGCATACTTATCAATTCTTTGTTTCAGTATCATGGTGTAGATTTTATATGCTGTGCATAGAAGTGAAATGCCTCTATGATTTTCGCATTTTAATTTGTCACCTTTTTTGTGAATTGAATGCTTATTTGCCATTCCTCTGGGATTTTTTCCAATTTCCATATTTTTGTTATTAAACTAAGTAGCAGATTTTTCAGGTGCTCATTTCCATATTTGAACAACTCTGCTGGCAGGTTGTCTTTCCCAGGTGATTTGTTGTTTTTAAGTCTCTTTAGTGCAGCATTTATTTCTGACATTGTTGGTGGGTTCGCTGATTCTTCATTACTTGATTCAGTGGGGATGTTAGTAGGGTGGCTTCTCAGGTCGCTAATAGGGTTAAGAAGTTTATAGAAGTAGTTTTTCCATACTGTTTTAATTCGTTCCTTATCAGATATAATTGAACCATCAACGTCTTTACATAGTGTTGTATTCGGTTTGAAACCCTTCTTGAAGAAGTTTACTCCCATATATGCCTCTCTAGTATTATTATCAACAAAGTCCTGTTCCATTTTAAGCAGTATATCATTCAAGAATTTTCTTTTCTTTCCCCTTATCAGCTTATTCGTTTCTTTTCTCGCTTGTTCATTTATTTTTATAAGAACCTAAAAACATATGTGTCCAAGAAAATCTACTTCTACTATCTATCTACTACACTCTATAAAGAGGTAAGATTTGTTTGTTTGTTTGCATCGAATAGGCTCAGAAACTACTGAACCGATTTGAAAAATTCTTTCGTTGTTGGGAAGTTACACTATCCCCGGGTGACATAGCAAAATTAGGGATCCTTACTAAAACTCCAATAATGCAACCCAAGGTGTAAAAAAATTACCTAAAATATTCTTTACATCGCGTGCGCTGCGAAAACTATTGATGATAGAATAAAATAATGTACTACGATTTTGTAAAACACATTATTATTTATAAAAAAGTTTGCGACAGCATATGTCTAACTATTATGGTTATGCCACAATAAGTATTCTTTTATTTTAAAAATTTAATTAATATGTCGCCGCTTAAAAAGGCTCTTTATTTGTATCTTGGTTTTAATGCTTATCAAAATAAATTACTTCATATTCAAGACAGCTTCAATACCTTTATTTAACTTTTTGAATTTTTCAATTCGGATATTTAATTAGAAAGATATCACGAGTTTAATAATGTTAGTATTAGAAAAAAGTTTCGGCTACGGGCCGGGCGGGAGAGGAGTCAAGAAATTAAGTGCCAGGGGGGTTGGCGGGACGGGGGAGCGGGAGAGCGGTGGCGGGGAAGGTGGAAGTGGAACGCTGGAGGGGAAAGCACGTGAATGGACATGCAAGGAGTAACATTTTATTTATTTGAATATGGCATTGCAACGCATGCCGGGAAACAGCTATATATTATAAAATAAAATCCAAAGAAACGCGCGGACCGCAAAAACTCAGAAACGAGTCCCGGTACGATCAAGGGAGTTATGAGGTGTGGTAGATCTCTGTCCCCTCTTGGGAAAAAAGGTACCCGTTTTTACCTAAAGGGCGTGCTTTTGAAGATATAAGGGCTGGAAGTTTCGCCCTCTTGAAATTTCGAAAAGTTCAAGAAGGTTCTATAGAACTCTAGAAAGTTCTTGGCGGAGTATGTCGTGGAATGTTCAGGAATAGGGAATCGGGATCATCATTGTGAAACATTCCATAGCACTCTCAAATGTTTTCCTGAGCGAAGCCGGGTAACCCAGCTAGTATATTATAAATCGGAAGAAATTCGGAATTTCAGGTCCTAAAAGGGACTTTTGAAAAGCCAAAAAAAAACAAAAAAAAGCTTAATGGCCAATGGATCACAATGTTACATTTGAAATTCGTCCCTTTTTAATGTTGTCATTACTTAATATCATCTTGATTTCCTTTCTTATCTTAACTGCCATATGTTTGTGTTTACCACACGCCTAACACACAGGAGGCCCTGAGAAAAATAATTCCCCTCAGGGCCTATGTCATCTTGGGGATGCTGTGTGGATAGTCTTTTAGTAAACGAAGGAGAGGAAGATCTGGAAAGCAAAAGGGTATGAGAGGTGGTTGGAATCTGGGGGTCAGTATGTCCAATAATGACGGACGTATGAATCCATCTCTCCTATTGCGGTGCAAGGCGATGTTCCCAGAGAGTACGGCTGGAGAAGTCAAAGGGACTTTCTTAAGCATTCTCTCCCGATGCGGCCTGCCATGCAACTGGTGGGCAGACGCATCCGCCGCCAAGACCCGGACAAACCTCACCCCATGTATCCGTGAATTTCTGCTCAGTCACCAAACGTAGCGAACCAAATGAGGTGGCCTACGGCAGAGATGTTGGTTATCCTATAAATGGTTTCCCGGTCGGCGGTATTTATACCCACCTCCCAAATTAAAATTGATGACAATGTTAAATTTGAAATTCGTCCCTTTTTTAATGTGGTTCATGACTAAACATCATCTTGCATTCCATTCCAATCATCACAATTGTATATTGTGTTTATCACAAGTACGCCTAAGGAATCTTATTTCTAAATACATCATTCCTTCAAAACGTTTCATAAAGCCGCAAGGCTCCCATTTAGGGCCCATTTTGTTCATTAGATTTATATATTTATAAATGATATTGTTGATATATTTACAAACATAAACGTGCTACTTTTTGCTGATGACATGAAACTATATAAAGAGATTAACCACATTACTGATTGTATTACACTTCAAACTAACTTGATGATCTTTTTGAATGGTGCTCTATCAACAAACTAGCATTAAACATAAATAAATGTCAGTTCATTCATTTTTCCAAAATAAATAATCCTATATTTTTTCAGTATTTTTTAAATGGTGAAAATTTAAATTGTGTTAATGAAATTATGGATCTAGGCATTATGTTCGACAGTGAACTCACCTTTATATGTCATTTTAATAATATTATCAATAAATCCCTAAAGAATCTTGGCTTTGTTTTAAGAGCTGCAAAAGATTTTAATGATTTAGGCACATTTTTTATGTTATATAAAACCCTTGTCAGATGCCAACTTGAGTATAACTCTACGTTATGGTCTCCCTTTTTCAATATTCATTCGACAACATTGAAAAGATACAACGGAAGTTTCTAAGGTTCATAAACTATAAATTGCGTATTCCTATACTAAACATTGATTACAATTACCTCCTGGATAAAATGTCTCTATTGAAACTTTCAGAAAAAAGAATGTGCACAGATTTAATACTGTTACATAAAATACTGCATTACAAAATTGACTGTCTTGAATTACTTCAATTTATCAATATCCATGTTCCCAAAAAATCATGTCGACATTTATTACCCTTTTACTTCAATAACACCAGGACACTAGCTTATCAAAATTCTCCGTTTCCGAGACTTCACAGTCTCGGAAATAAATATTCTAATCTAGGTGATATATTTCATCTTAAAACGAATCAGTATAAATGTTGTATATTCTATCACTTTTATTATTCTAGACACAAATAGATTTACATAATTTCTGCAAGTTTTGTTTATATTGAATGTGAGACTTTTTATCATTTTTACATACGTACTTTTTTTATTATGTGGTTTGTTGTTACATTGTATAACGTATTTTCTTTTCTCATTGTATTATACTTTTTTCATTGTTTTTATACTCAATTTATAAACTATAATGTAAAAGCCCATCAGGGCGTGTAATAAATAAATAAATAAATCACGGTATATTCGTGTAATGCACGAATAAGACAAGAAAATTACTCTATTATAATATTGTGTGAAGTGGGGAGAGATATTGGGTAAATTTTGGTATAAAAAATCCCCGTCTCGACAATGGGTGAAGTGGCTGAGCTAAAGGTATACACTCAGATGTATGTAGATATTGTAGATAGGCAATGTGCCGTAAATCCCAAATCTTGGATCACACGGAGCATCCGTGTAATGTATTAATGCGAAAGGGAGACGGCACCAATTCTGGGTCATATTTATTACCTTCATTTAATTTTGAATATTGAGTCCTTACATATGAAATTGGCGTTTTGACGTACTGGCAACTTTGATCTCAAATATCTTCTCTTTGGTTAGGAATTCCAAATTCAAATTTATACAGCTATTTACTCATATATTTTTGTTTCGAAAATTGTAATTCATTTGTTTTTTCCTTAATTGTTTCTTTTTCTTTGCGTCACTTAGTTTACAAAATGGAAAACTTGAAATATCGCGTTATTTACGAGTACAAGTTCCACCGTCGCACCAGAAACGCTGCAGAAACGGCTCGAAGGATTAATAATGTGTATGGCGACGGTGCCGCAAAAGAAAACACAGTGCGTTTTTGGTTCCAACATTTTTGTTCTTGAAATTTCGACCTGCAGAACAAGCCCCGTGGATGGCCGGAAACCAAAGTTGATAAAGAAGAATTGAAGGCTATTGTGGAAGCGGATCCATCGCAAACCACGTCCAAGTTAGCTGCAGGCTGCGGTGTTAGTGATAACTGTTTTAATCCACTTGAAGCAAATTGGGAAGGTAAAAAAGCTCCCGTACATAACTACCATAAGCTCCCATACAAAGTTCCTCTCATATAAAATGCCAATTTCATATGTAAGGACCTAATATTTGAAAAATACAAAATAAAAATATGGTACTATCTAATTTTCGCACAGTGTGGCTACGTAAGAAATCAACCCGTTAAAACTACAGTTTTTACTCTCATAATTTTTTAAAATTATAAAATAAAGAATATAAGTTACATTTTTCATACATATATATTTTACAAAATTTTATTTTTAAGGTCATTATTGATCATGTCTGTATACTGTACACCATACCTATATGTAGGTTGTATGTTGTAATATGTGTTGTAATATTTATTTTTTAATATAAGTTAGTTGATAATACAGCTTATAATTATAATGCAAATATTCGATTATTTTTAAATGTTTTTTTTATGGGTTGACTGTGAAGTAGACGTCCTGGCGTAGTCTCGGGAGGCTGACGCTGCTTTTTTGGCCTCTTTCGTTTCAACGCAAAGATGGGCGTACTGGGAGGAGAGATTGAGGGTTATCCTTGAAACACTTGTGTTCTGGATTAATTGTAACTTTATTTTCACTTTACAATCAGAGGTTGACTGGCAATTAATTAGCTTAATTGAGTCGGCAAGAGATTAGAGAGAGGGTTCAGAGAATTGATTCGAGAATTTTTAGAATGAGTTTGCAAAACAATGCACCCGTATTTATAAACAAAGCAAGATTTGACGTGAACACAGAGAAAAGACAATATAGATGAGAAATTAATGACAATATTACACTATGAAATAGCATAGACAAAAAGATTTGAAGTAAGATGTGGCATAGACATAAAAAGTTAAAAGTAAAGGACTGTACAACTGTACACATCGAGATAAATACTGAGAATGAAAAGTGTTGTGAAAAGAATGAATTTAAATATGAAATAGGACAATCACAACACAGAGGACACGACAGACTGAAGATTGAAAGCCTTCTTACTCTACAATGCTTATAACTTTGCCAAATACCAATTGGATGGGACCGAAATTTATTTCATGTGCTGCTGTAATATCATCCAAATTCAGAGAAATGCGTATATGTCTGCATGTATATGGTTGGTTGCCACCAAAAATTGATAGGATGCAATGTCATTAACAACGACTCTATTTGCCGAGATTCAGCTCGATCGGATGTTGAAAAGTGGGTTAATTTCTACTTCCAAGATTCCACTTCATTAATTCATTAATTCAAGAAAACAAAATTGAAATGCTAATAAAAGTATTTAAAAAAGTCAATGAACCAACTAGCGATTACTGGTTCAAGCAAGTCAAGTACAGTCCATTAACAACACGTATATTAAATACCAATGGTAGCATTATGGCAATAGTAAAATTTAAAATCATTTCCTCGGAAATGTTCTTATACACTACGTAGTTCCTACTCGATTACTCCACTCGCGGCGAGTATCCTGGGAAGGAAAATTTTAAAAAAAAATCTAAATTCAAGGAGCTAAACTGTCTGCCACTTATGCCGCCATTATAAGTAGCAGAGATGTTAGCAAGTAAAAATAAATTTGGGAAATCTCGTCAAAATATTTTGGATATTTTAATTTACATCACCTTTTAAAATATCACAACTCTGGCAATAACCGGTGCGGTTGGCCTCTCGACAACTTATCCATAACCGGTATCCAACCGCAGGTCAAGCAATGGACAGCGCAGCGTGGCGATACTAAACAAATCGACTCCAATCTGGTCAGGTAGGACTTCATTACGCTATTTTACCATATTTAATTCAATTAATCTTTGAGAGTTTTTAATATTGAATATTAAACAAATGATACCTACGTTGGCGCTAAAAACAAAACTGTTTAAATAATTGTAGTTAGCAGTTCATAATGGAGTGCTAGGTGCTAGTGCCTACCTTAATGTATGGCTTTGAAGCATGACAGAGGAAGGATGAGTGAATGCTTTAGAAATAAGATCGCTGAGGCGTATGTGTGGTAAAACCATGTACGATCATGTGAAAACTGTGGAGAACTTCAAAGAATGCAAGGCTGATGTAAGAATATGGAGAAAGATTAAGAAAGGGACACTCCGATGGTTTAGGCATGAAGAGTGAATGAACGAAGAATGGAGTGTAAGGAGAATATATGACGCAAATGTGAATTGTAGAAGACGTCTGGGATGCCCGAGGCAGACATGGCACGATCAAGTAAATCAGGAACTAGAGTCAGACCATGTCTAGAGTTAGAATAACAGAAGAGAATGAATCAAGAACATGTCAGAATAATTTAATTGTATATTTATAAACCGAGTTGGCGTCAGTCCTCTTGTTTTGCGGAAAAACGGCATGATGGTTAGTTAGTAAGTTCGTTATGATTAAATATTATAATTTTAGGTATTTATAATTAACTAGCTGGTTCCCGGAATGCGTTGCTATGCCATTCAAAGAAATAAATTGTTTCTCTCTCCATGTCCATTCTCATTCGTCCCCTTTCCTCTCCCGCGTCCCTTTCCTTCCTACGTTCCCTTCCATTTTCCCCGCCTTCCCCCTCTCTCGTCACCCCACCCCTTCGTTACCCTCCTCCTCTAGCCTTCCCTCCCTGCTGATAAAATATACGAGATACACACAGTTTCAAACCACGTTACGCCACCTGTAGTGACTTTTTTATACGAATTTCATAACGCCATTATTACATCCATCGATTACTTTCCGAGATTTGCGAACGCGAACATACGGAACCTAAATTTATATATATATTTATGTCAATAGATGTCGCACATTCAAATAAAAATGGAACATTGATAACATTTAGTTCGGATTTGAATCTTGCAATTATTCATAAAGATAGCAACCAATAAAAATATGCGTTAATTAAATGAAAATAATGTTGATAGTTGGTAGAGTTGCGCCCCGGCAAGGCGAAGGTCTGGGTTCAAGTCCCAAATTATGACTGTATCTTTTTCAATTTTTTTTGTTTTCATATTTTCAATTAAGTATCGCTTATATTGTCTTCATTTTAAATATTACAATTTGAGGTTTTACTCATTAAGTTAAAAATTAAAACAAATAAAATCAATACAATTATTATGTTTTTATTAGACAACATGTCGTGGATCTATTTTGAGTTTAAAAAATAAAAATTAGTGTGAATTGGAACCATTCTCTCATCCCACTGCACCACTGTGTCAACTTCTACCAGCATCCATACTGCAGGTACATCATCCTGCCGCTCTACCTCAGCTCCCATTGGCTGCCGGCTCGCGCCACCTGCCCTGTCCACTGCCCCGTCCACTCCTTCCTCACATTCACCTTCCCCGTCCCCTTCCCCTTCTTCTTCCCCATCACCTTCTCATTCTTACGCCGTCTTACACACTTGTGCGATTGGGTCTACCGACATAACAGATATATCGGAAGGTTTCAGGGCTGTCGCAAATTTTAAGTTGTTTATAGTTTGTAAAGGGCGTCTTTAACAGTGCTAGCAGATTCTTAAATACCAGCTGCTCACCCTGTACAAATCTCAAGTACGCTCAGCAATTGAATTTGAAAGCCACCTATGGGCTGGAGTCCACAATACTTAATTATCCTATTTGATTCTGTGTAAGGTCTAAGGTCAAAATATTTCAGCTTTTCAATCAAATCAAAATAAATGGAATATTTCTGAACGCATCCGAAAACTAAAAATCGTTTTTATAAGGTGGTGAAACACGCTTTCAATTTTATAATTCGAAATAAACATATAATTTTTAAAATATAACATTTTTGAATGAAAACATAAAAAAAGTTTTAAAAATGGCTCTCCTCACGTTTTTCTAACTAAAATTGCCGATAACGAAAACAAATACAATCACAAATATATTTTATTAGGCAAATGTATTAACTTTATCGTTAACTCTTTTTTTTGTCGTTTCATGTAAAAATAATTAATAAAAAAAAAATTGTAACTAAAATTACTAAAAAAATGTATTTTATTAAACAAATGTATTATAAATGTTATAATCGCTTCATTTTTAGCAGTTTCATGTGAAAACAATTAATAAAAATTCACTAAATTTCATAATTTTTTTTTCAAATTGCGGAGGGAAATTTGGTTTCATAAAGATGTACGTTTTAATTATTTTGTGGTTATCTTTTAGATTTGAATATAAAGCAACGTGTTTCTTAAGTAGATGCACCACATAGCGTGACATTTGGAATCAGACCGCTAACAACAACACTCCTTTTGTTAATGGCGATATGGTTGAATTTCCCGCATAACACATTCCACCTGTTCTGATTTAAGACTCGATGACACACGGTGAGTTTAAAAGCTACTATCTACTAAATTCAAAAGCGGGGGAATCGGCGAGTGAGATTGTCATGATGACACACAAAACTATCCACTCGCTCAGTAGCTCACGACATTTTTGTAGGAAACTGGACTCGCACGTAGCTGCTAGCGCCAATAGCGGAAATAACGTGAACTAATCCTTCAGACAGTTGACAGTCGAAATCAGCTGGTTTTTGGCAGCCATATTGGAAACACAAATAAACCAATCACGAGTCGGCTTGCAGCGTGTAAAGTTGAGGACCTTTCAACTTTTTCCGTGGATTGTCAACAATCTGCTAGTTAGCAAGTAACACGATGACACTGAGCGAGTTTACTAACAGATAGTGAATTTCCGAGATAGTAGCTTGTAAACTCGCCCTGTGTCATCGACGCATTATGCAAGAAAAAAATTTCATCGAAAAGTGCGTTTTATTTTATTTTGAATAGTGCAGTCACAAATATTTAAATATTTTGCAATTATCTTGTAGAGAATTTAATTTTCAAAATTATACAATAAAACCATAACCGAATATAGGTTTGTAAGGAGGAAATTTTGATCTTTAAAGCAGTTTTATAAGCTTGGTACTTTATTTTTTTCTCGGTTTATAAAAAGATTCAGCAAAACGTCGATTATCTCAAAGACCAAGATGTGATAAATCATATTAAATATTTCAGTGATCAAATTTTCAAAACAAAAACGCACGATTTTTGATTACTTCGTAGTGCTTCGACTGAAACAAAAATTACATTATACTTTTTCTTTTAGACAAACCATTATTCAATCATTGTTGGTAACCCTGTTAAAAAAGCTACAGCAATAAAGTATGTTTGTGGGTAGGTAGTAGGTACCGCCTAGCTTCGCGGCTTCCTGCCAGTTCAGTCCTAGTCACTAGTCACCTACCTGTCTGGAATTCCATTTCCCAGGTGCGTTGAACCAGATCAGGAGGCTGTAATTATTATCGTGTATTATTATTTATGTGGGAGAGGTTCTACTATTGCAGCTGCCTTTCTGCTGTCGGGAGGTCATGCTTTATTTTAAATATTCATTTTTAACGTGAATACCGCACAATAGTACCATTTGCTCCCAGACATCTGGAGCCAGTGAGACTATGGCATCGGAATTGATAATTGTGAGGCTGAATGTAGCGGGGATTGAAAGGAGATGGGACTGGATGAGTCAGGTCTGGTCACTTAAAATGGCTAGAGCCATTTCAAGAAACGGTTCAATGCTGATTGGTTATCTTACACCAGGGCGATACTGAGAGTATCTTGTGCTCAGCATTATTTTAATAAATAAATGGTTTAATAAATTAATGAATTAAAATTTACTTGCATAGTGATGTAATACGAATATATGATGTAGGTATGTATACTCAATCCAATTTAAAAAATATATTGTTATTGTTTTTACATCATTTAACTCAATTAAATCTTTCTTTTTAAATTAATCCCTCGATTTTTTTAGGGACGTATATGACCGTGCGTCCATATTTTATTAAAATATTTTTCGAGAAAGATGTAAATACGTAATTTTCTCGACGTTAAAAAGAAAAATAATAATTCTTCGAAGTTTCCTTGATTTTTATGTATTAAATATTATTTATTATTTATATATAATATGATTTAATTCTTTTCTATTGATTTATAAATAAAACACTTGTGTTGCAAAGTTTAACAAAGAAACGACATTTATGTTTATTTATAATAAAATAATAGAAAATAAAACAAGTGACAATTGATAAATTACATTCCAAGTATTCCAACTGACACTACAGGATTCAAATTTAAATGGAATATATTGCCATTACATCTCCCCTCCCCCTGGAAAGAAAATTACTGCAAAATTTTCACTCATCTTCGATGTCCTCTTCATGGTTCCTAAATAAAGGTGCTGGAGTTAACTTCGAGATGTGGAAAAAATTTGATTCTAATTTTTTTCGACCAGTGTTTATCTTGTAAATTGAGTTTGATAATTTTTCTATGATTTTGTATGGTCCGATTCTCAATTCGTCGAGCTTCTTCCTGTTAAGTTTGTTTCCATTCTCCACAAAAACAGTATCACCAACTTTGAAGTCAAAGTGTCTCCTGGTTTTATCGTAAATTATCTTGTTGTAATTATGTGACTTCATAGTATTTTCTAGAGCTTTTTTTCTCTCTTGAATCAAATCGATGCCGGTCTTCTTAAGTTTTAACTCATTTGGCAAAATCGTAACATCTGTGCCGTCAAGTAGGTACTGTGGCGCATATCCAGTAATAGTGTGCTCCGTTTCATTATAGTTTTTTACACAATTATGCGCTATAGTTGTCCAAGCTACTTTTGAGTCATTTTCGTTGATTTTGCATCTAATTTTATTGACCAGCGTTTGGTTCAATCTTTCATTTAATCCATTTGAGAAAGGTGAGTTCACTGCAGTAAAAATTATTGGAATATTTTTTTCATCCAAAAATTTTTTGAATTCTCTAGAATTGATACCCGGGTATTGGTCTGAGAGTATCATGCCAATGTCATTAGTTTCTGTGGAGTTTAAGAGTTTGATGAAATCATTGGTATTTTGAGTTCTTGACGTCAAAATATATGCAAACCTCGTGAAATGATCTGATAACAGGTGCAAGTATCTCTTTGTTGATCGTGAACCCCCAAAACCGCCTATTGTATCAATGGAACATATTTCAAAAGGTTTTGTTGCGGGACCCAAGTGGGACATCAATCCATATTTATTTTCACCTCTTGATTTGTTCTTTAAACATACTGCACAACTTTCGCAGGTTCTCTTCATATTATTTGTCATGTTTTCTGCTGTGTACCATGAGCTTATCATTTTTTGCATTTGTGTAATTCCTATGTGACCTAGTTCTGTATGAACATTTCTGATAAAGTCTATGCTGAATTTTTCTGATAGAATTATTTTTTCTCTTTTTTTTTACTTTCTTGTAATAAACATTATTTTTCGATATCAATTTATCTCTTCTGCACTGTATCTTCTCATTTTTTACCTGATCTTTTAAGATATCTTCTAATTTTATTAAGTTGACAATTTTTAATTGCTCATCTGTATTTTCATTTGATTCCAGCACTGGGTTTCTGCTTAGACAGTCAGCTTCCAAATTTTGTTTTCCTGGAGCATATTTTATGTTAAAGTCATATTGAGAAAGATAATATTTATGTTAAATCACCTAGCTCTTCATCGGTTCTAGATTTGAGATTCATGTTTTCCAGTGGTTTGTGATCTGAATAAACTGTAAATGGTTTACCTATCAACCAGTATTGCCAGTATCTCACTGCTTCTTTTATAGCTAAGCATTCTAAGTAAATTGCTTTTTTCTTTTTCTGGGCGCCATTAAGTTTTTTCGAAAAGTAAGCTACAGGTTTTTCTTTTCCATCAGACTGTGTTTGTTTTAAAATAGCTCCAAGGCCTTCTAGAGAAGCATCTGTATATATATTAATTGGTAAATCTTGATCAAAAATTTCCAGGATTGGTTGTGAGCATAGTAGGTTTTTCATCGTTTCAAAAGCATTTTGGCATTTATCAGTCCAAATAAACTTTTGGTTTTTCCTTAGTAAGTTATGCAAAGGATCTAGTATTATTGCACTCTTCGGAATGTACTCATGATAAAAGTTGATTTTTCCTAGAAATTGTCTCACATTCTTCTGTGTTTTTGGAATAGGAAAATTCTTTATTGAAATCAAATTATCCTTTACTGGCTTGACTGAATTATTCTGAATTATATGACCCAGATATTTTACCATGTCTGATGCAAATGTGCATTTTGTAAATTTTAATCTAAAACCTTCAGTTTTGATTGCATTCAGCAACATTGTTAAATGATCGATGTGTTCAGCAAAAGTTTTTGAAAATATAAGTATGTCATCTATGTAATTGACAGCAAAATCGGTTAGTTTATATTTTCTCAATATATTGCTTAATATCCTCTGAAAAATTGCCGGAGAGGTCTTTAATCCAAAAGGTAGGCAGGTCCACTGATAATGCCCCTCCTGTGTTACAAATCCTGTTTTTTTTTTGTCTTCAATCCGCAACGGAATAGACCAAAAAGCTGAGTTTATATCCAGCGTTGAAAAAAATTTGCAATTTCTGGTCTTTGTCATTAGGTCTTCAATCAATGGAAATGGTTGAGCTTGAGGTATTACTATTTTATTTAAGTCTCTGAAGTCTATGCATAATCTGGATCTTTTGTTTTCTTCTTTTTTAAATGCTAGAGTGACAGGTGCAGCAAATGGGCTGTACGACTCTTCTATCAGTTTATTGTCTATTAATTTTGCTATTTGCTCTTCTATTTCCTTTTTATCTTCTACGCTGCATCTGCAAGGCCTCTTACTACAATATTTATCCACCAATAAGTCTATCTTCGCTTCATATCCATTAACAGTACCAACATCGTATTTACTTTTCGCAAACACTGATGTGTATTTGCCTATTAGTTCATTTATTTCTGTTTTTTGATCATTATTTAAATGATTTATTGTTATTTTAAAATCTTCTTCTTTAACATGTTCATTAAAACTAATTTGGTGTTTTTCTATAATGTTCTTATTTTCAGAATGTTTAAATTCAGTATTTGTTTTCATATTTGTAGAATTTTCTTCTTTTTTATTTGTATTATTCAGGTAGATTTTCTGTGATATTTGTAAGTCTTCACTTTGGATTAGTTTGAAGTCTTTTATCATGTCTAATCCAATCAAAAAATCATACTTAAAATTGTGTTCATCAATAATGTACACATCAACATTTTTCTCCAATTCAAAAATTTTAATCTTCAACGTTGTCAAACCACTCGTTTTTTTAACACCATTAATCGTTACTAAATTTGCTTCATTCAAATTGTTTCCTTTTCTTTTTAGTTTCAAAAAACTTAGAATTAATTAGAGAAACATTTGAACCCGAATCATAAATTCCGTATATTTTTAATTCATCATTTAGTAATAGTTTGACTTTGATTAATGGTGTTACTATTAGTTTTTTTGATCATTTTCATTTATCTCAGTCTCTATCACTGAATTGTTTTACATGTTTAATGGCATTTCTCTTAAATTTTTCATCCTCTTTTGTTTTGAACCAGCATGTGGCTTCAGGGTGGTAACGAGTGCCCTTATTCAATTTTTCACAAATTTTACATGGCTTTTTATCCTCATTTTTATTATATTCTGCATTCCCAAATGTTCTCCTATTCATGAATCTTTTTTTGTTGACCATATGTTCATACTTGTTTATTTCATTAAATAAATCCACAGTATCTTGTAATCCTTCTCTATCGATCTTGTTAAGTATGAATTCTGGTAGTCCGGAAGCAACAAGATCTATCAAAGTACCGGTGTCGATTGATCTTCTCATATCCAATAGAAGTTTTTCTTTTCTCATAGCATAATCCAACAGAGAACCATCTTTGTATCTAAATAATAGTGCGTAGGTGACAGGGTTCCATCCTTTGTTTGCGAATGATTCACAGAATTTGTTTTTCCATGTTGACCACTCTGAGTTCATTGTTAGTTTAATAATCATGGAACTATACCAATCTACAAAACTTTTATCCATGAACAATCTTAGTATTTCTATTTTTTTTTCATCCATGGTCACATCAAATCGTAAACATTCTTTTTCAAACACTTCTATCCACTGGCTTGCATTTGTATTTTTACTACAGAATTTTTCTATAACAAAATTCTCAGCAATGTTTTTGAGGCTCTGTTGCTTATCTTCCATTAATTTTACCATCAATCTTCCCAGTGTATCTTCTTTTTGATGTACTTGTAAACTTTCTTCTTCCAATTCTTCGAGGTATTGGTCTCCGAACTGTAGGTTTCCATCATCGTCTACATATGTTTTTTTTAGTTCTTCTGTCATTGTTACCCAGACTCTTCTAACCTGGTATCTTTTTTTTAAACTTTTTTTTACTTTGCCAAAAGCACCACTTTTCATAATCTCCTTGTGATGGCTGGCGGATTGTAACATTTCTGGTATTGTAAACACTTTTTCATCACTTGTGACTATTTTTGTAATGCTAATAATATTTGATTTGCCATCGCCTCCAGGTAGTAGCGTAAATTCAAATTGAAGTTTCTCCATTTGTGGTTACGAAAAATGTCGTTTTATAATATGATTTAATTCTTTTCTATTGATTTATAAATAAAACACTTGTGTTGCAAAGTTTAACAAAGAAACGACATTTATGTTTATTTATAATAAAATAATAGAAAATAAAACAAGTGACAATTGATAATTACATTCCAAGTATTCCAACTGACACTACAGGATTCAAATTTAAATGGAATATATTGCCATTACATATATATTAAATATATATTCTAGATGCTAGGGTGAATTTTTGGGATTTTTTATGGCATCTAGAATAAATATTAAATATGTATTCTAGATGCCATAAAAATCCTAAAAAATCACCCTTAAAATAACCGAATTGAGTAATTTATACTTCGTGCCGCTAACATAACATTGACACATCACTAACAAAACACTAATATACGAGCAACAGATAACACTACGATAAATCAATAATAATTATGTGATAATTTATAGAGCGCCGTTTTTGTGAAAAACCACCTCAAGGGCGATTATTATAAACTAACATTACATCATAAACTAACATTACACTAACGTGACACTATTATAACACCATCATAACATAACTCAGTTAAACTTTAAAAAAATATGTTTAATTTATTTATTGTCTGAATGAGATAATAAGAGAAGTTACGCTTTTCTTACAAATTCCCTAATCAAAAGAAATATTGTATTTTTTAATTTTCCTATTCAAATCAATTTACGTCATTTTTAACTGTATCATACTTCAATTGAGAGCTACCAATGTTAGCTTCATTTTTTTAACGCATATTTTCATCATAATAGTAAATTCTTAAAAAGCAGTCGAAGTTATGATACAGTTTAAATTAACGTTAATTGATAATTAGCTCAGTCGTCAAAGCACTTCCCCGGCAAGGAAGAAGTCCTGGGTTCAATTCCTAGATGCGACTGAACATTTTTCTACATCACATTTTTCGTTTGAGTGTCGTTAATATTGTCTTCAATGATTAAAAAAATATATGTAGATAATTTGAGATAAATGTTTTAAGCTCATTCACCTTAACGTTATCTGTATAGAAATCTCGATGCCTTCCGTCCTTCTTACTTCTAAGATATTATTCTTTCATTATTATTTTTCCGTGTAACTTTTTGGTTGTGTTAGGATCGATCCGAAACGGCAGGTGTTTTATGAATTAGCCTCGCGTTGGACAAAATGGGACTTAGGAATTCATGCCACGTTCATTTCTCTAAGGACAAAGAAATTGTAGGCTGTATTTTTACACGAGGACCATAACTTGTAAATAATTTTTTGGTTGGTTTGGTTTTCGGCCTTTGAATCTGTTAGGGCAGCGGTCGGGGAACTTTTTTAATAAATACTACCCAATTTAAGTCGATATTACCCCTTCCCCCCATTTTGTAAAGAAGACAATTAATGTATATTTAAATAAAAATTATTTATTGAATTAATTTACACGGAAAATAAATAATAAAAAAAAATACATGAATGTAGTAAGCATGCATTAGACAAACAAAATATAATTCTCAAATTGGATCAAACAAAAAATTCAGATTTTCAGGTTTCCCTTTCAGTTTTTGGAGAAATGATGTTGCTTCATGTTTGATGCAATTACTTCAAAATTGGGACTATTTGATGTAAGAGCAATTTGAATACAGTCTTCGGCGTTTAATCCATTTCTGTTCTTCTTTTTTTATGTTCGTTAGAGTGGAAAAGCCTTGTTCACAAAGATAGGTTGTTGCAAATGACAGCAACTTTTTTACCGCCTCCTCATGTGCTATTTTGAAAGCCTTCGTAGCTTTTGACATCCAAAAAGACGACAGATTGGCTTTGCTCTCAAATACTTCGGTCTAATACTGAATACGAATAGTTCAAGTATTGTTTCTGCCAAACCCGGAGGTTCTTCTGGTATGTTAGCAATTTCACATTTAAAAGGATCTTCAACCCAATTGAAAGTATATATATTAAGATCTGGAAAGTGGTCAGAGAACCGCTCTCTGAGTTTGGTAAGATGTTTTATAACTGTATCCTTGATGCCATCAAAAGTAATATTTTCACAGTCTTCCAAAAACAAAGCTAACTTTGAAAAAGAAGCTATCTTTTTCTGTTCTTTCAGAAAAATTTCCTTATTACCCAAAAAAAAACATTTTTACCCAATTTGGGGTAATTTACCCCGGTTCCCCGACCGCTGTGTTAAGGAGTATTTCAGTCATTTTTCTGATTCATATCCACACCTAGTCCCTACCTACATATGAGAAGTCACAAGGTATTGCATTGACGGCCGGCTTAGCACAGCAGTAAGGCTCTTGACTCGCACACCGAAGGTCGCGGGATCTAATCCCAGCTTGGCAAACA
This sequence comes from Limnephilus lunatus, assembly GCA_917563855.2. Lineage (NCBI taxonomy): Eukaryota > Metazoa > Arthropoda > Insecta > Trichoptera > Limnephilidae > Limnephilus > Limnephilus lunatus. Next base: position 128,955,548 of record OU830592.1, read on the forward strand.
AATTTTATTTGATTAATTTGTGTTTTTTCACAATTTATTCATTTAAAATAATATTAAGTTTATTTGCGGCACGTTCCAGAGTGGAAGATACTCCCTGTATCGCTCTGGTGTAAGACCACCATTCAGAATTGAATATTTGCTTGAAATGGCACTAGCCGTGTTTGGTGACCAGATCTGAATAGCCAGGTGCTTCCCCACCTTCCTCTCCCCTATCTCATTCCCCTCCCCACTGCCCTCAGCCTCACAACATACCCCGATTGGGGATGCCATAGTCTCACTGGCTTCATACGGGAGCAGTTGGGACTCTTGTGCGGTATTCATATAAAAAAATAAATATATAAAAAAATAAAAAATTGACAATCTTCTAGTGACAGTAGTGTTCAATGCTCAGTATCTTCATTTTTTAATAAAATTGTGAGTTATGTAAAAACTTTCTAAATTACAATTAGTGATGAAAATTGCCATACGTTTAGTAACTTAGCAGGGGTGCCTGGTTTCATGGGGTGAGGTTTTTCTAGGTCTTGGCGGTGGATTATTTTGCCCACCTGTTGCGGGAGACCTTCTGACTTCTCCTGCCGAACGGAAGGATTCATTCATTCGTCACTCCTGAACACATTGACCTTTTTTCTAACCAGAACTTTCTCTCCTTCCCTTCCCTAAAAAAGACCCTCCACACCGCATATCCAAAGATGACATAGGTACAAAAGTTTTTTTTTCCTCAGGACAAAAATCTTCTGTGGAGAAATCGTAAAAAAAACATTAATGTTGATTATTATTCAACATGAGCTAGCATCTATATTAAATTTGACGTGTTGTTTCGACTAAAATATCGTTAGCTTGCCGAGAATATCTAACCGATTCGCTCCATAAATAAACATGTAATTGATAAATACGAATATATTTAAAAAAATAAATATTTTATTACGGTGCTCCAGATTTCATGTCCGGGTTGAATCTTTCCCAAATGAAAGACTAAACCCTTCCACACACTTTTCCACAAATGAATATCTAGTAACTTAACGCAATGTAATTGCACTATATAAGAATAAAACAATACAAGAACAATACGTCAATCCACCAGAAACATAATGGGAAAATATTTCACCGACTCCAGATATTTTCATATCAGAGGGTTCGGCTCTGATGAAATCCTAACTGGTCCGATAAATCCTACTGATCCCTCAATATAAATATTTAAAAAATCTTTCGTAATCCTACATGTATTTAAAATGACCGACTTTTGCATTTTTATGTACAAATTTTTTGACAAATCTAATACGCCTAAATTTTGAATGAGAGAGCTAGGTATAATGCCAGTAGCCGAAATAACAAATGGTAATATTTTTATAGTCTGAGAATGCCAAATTCTTTTAATTTCATTTCCTAAATCTGTATATTTTCTTATTTTTTCAGAAACAGTTTTCTGAATATTACAAGAATTTGGTATAGCGACATCAATAATATAAGTTATTTTCTTAATTTTGTCATGTAAAACTATATCGGGTCTATTATGACTAATTGTTCTGTCTGTCAGAATAGTTTTATCATAATAAATTTTATAAAATTCATTTTCTAAAAATGAATTTGGTTCATATTCATAATATGGTACATTACGGCAGTCAATCAAGTTATGTTTAATTACCAAACTTTGGTGAATTATTTTTAAAACTTGATTGTGCCTAAATGTATACTCGGACGGCGCTAATACAGAACATCCCGATATAATATGTTCTATAGTTTCCGGAAAAGCCAAACATTTTCTACATAAATCATCAATTTGATTTGCATCTTTGATGATATGCTTCCTATAATTTTTAGTATTAATGACTCTATCTTGTATGGCAAGCATAAAGCCTTCTATTTCTGCGCTCAACTCTCCAATACTCAACCATTTGTTTGACGAAAATTTGTCAACATATGTTTGGTTGAGATAATTGAAGTGTTTTGCGTGAAGAATTTTATTTGACCAGGAATCTAATAATTCCTGGTTGGTATTTATAAGAATGCTGGCATTCTCGTCGTATAAATTTAATGGTGAAATATTTCTATCTGCCTTGCATATTATTTTGTGCATTTCTGAACTATCAGCTTTCCTATGGAAAAAATTTCTTAGCATTTCTACCTGATTATGTTTTAAAGATGTTATTTTGACTATACCTCTACCTCCTAAATTTCTGGGTAAATTAATACGTTCTATAGCTGAATTTGGATGATGGCAATGAAATTTAGTTAATGTAGTTCTAATTAATCGTTCTAAGCTATCTAAATCTGTATTAGACCATTTAATTATGCCAAATGAGTAAGTTAATAGAGGTATTGCCCAAGTATTTATCGCCTTTACTAAATTTTTAGCAGATAGATTGCATTTCAAAATTTTTCTGATCCTAGTTTTAAATTTAATCCTAATATCATTTTTAATACTAGTATGATCTAATCTATTTGATTGCGGATATCCTAAATATTTATAAACCTCACCCCCTTTCATACTTTCAATTTTGAAATTTCTAAATATACCCTCGTCTCCATCTACAATTTTACCTTTCTCTATATGGATCGTTCTACATTTATCTAAACCAAAAGTCATTTTAATATCATCTGAAAAAATTTTAACTACTTTAATCATTTTCTCTAAATTTGGTTCAGAATTTGAATATAATTTTAAATCATCCATAAATAATAAATGAGAAATTATATTTCTCTCTCTAGTATTACCTTTAATTTTTATTCCAAACTTGCTTTTAATTAACATTTTAGATAGAGGATTTAATGCTAAGCAAAACCAAAGAGGACTCAATGAGTCTCCTTGAAAAATCCCTCTTTTTATTGAAATGCCCGGTACTATAATTTTCTTATCTTTCAAATTCAAAAGCAAATCGGTATTCCAAAATGCCATAATTTTTTCCAAAAAGCTAATAATAATTGGGTTAATTTTGTATATATTTAAAACTTTTATCAGCCACGAGTGCGGGACACTATCATAAGCTTTTTGGTAATCTATATAACAAATATGTAAATTACGTTTTTGGGTTTGAATCTGTTTTAGAATTACAGAATCAATAACTAATTGTTCTTTACATCCCATATGTTTTCTGCGACAACCTTTTTGTTGTTCAGATAAAACATTTTTTTCATCTAAATGAGTGTATATTAAATCTGTCAAGCAAGAGGTTAAAATTTTATATATTGTCGGTAAACATGTAATGGGTCTATACTGAGAGGGATTATTAATATGTTCGCTTTTAGGCAACATATAAGTAATGCCCTTAGTTAGAAAATTATAATATTATTATTATTCAATATATTATGATTAGATATATTATTATTATTTCTAACAATGTCGTAGTAACACCACTGACTACCGGGCAAACGCCCGGGCGGGACATTAACGCACGTAACATAATATTATATTTAATTACCTTTCAGAAGTATTACTAGGTAATTTCCCTAAGAGAAAGCCCATCGAAAATAACAGGAAAATAAGAATTCCTCCCACGTACCAATGGATGGAAAACCTAGAAAAACTAATTTCGAAAGTTTAACGAGTTTTTCGATAACGATTTTGAAAAATTTCTAATTATTTCTAAACCCTTCAATACTTCATGTTTCCTGTCAAAAATTTCGTCATATAATCAAAGTTTCAACTTTGTTTGAGTATTAAATTAAGTTCAAAACCAAAATTCGCTTGAAAACTTGGTATATTATGCGTATTAAGATATTATGTATTTGAGAATCCGAAACTTTCCCTTGTTGATAATTTTTACATCATTCTACCAGGCCATAGTATTTATAATCAAATCTACAATACGCTGTAGTAAGTGAGCTGGGGAGCTGCATAAAAAACAAATCTGCTCCCTGTTGAAATTGTTAAACGTCTAATATTAACAATAATACTGAAAAAACCCAAGAGATTATCCAACACACCTTATTTATGAACAATTTAAAAAATTAAAATTTAATGATTATTTAAAAAAAAAACCTAGTAAGTAATTGAAATAATTAAACTTTTTTAACTGAAAGTCGTACTAGTCAAAAACATATATGTTTTTAGTCCTCCATCATGACACAAACAACATCTTCCGCTTACTGTGATGGTAGTGGAAGATTTCCAAATTTTGTCAGGTTATTTGCAACCCGAGAATGTTTGTCTTCCTTTAAAAAAAAATCTAATTTTGTTCCCCTACTGGCTCCGTAAAGATGGAAAACTTACACGATATAATATTAAAAACACACATACATAAAAAAATCTAGACCAATTATTATGGAATAAAATACAAGCATTTTCTCTAGCACATAGCTACGTTTTTTTTGCCGACACTTAATCGATAAAAAAAAAACTAATCGTTCTGCCACCAATTTAATTGAATTTGATACCCGGGAACTTTACGAACCGCTGAACAGCTAATAATCTAGAATGTGATCTATGCCGAATTGGAATAAAACGCCAGAACCAAAACCAAAAGCTAATTTTCGCAAGACCTTTCGACAAGAAAGAATTTCGGAATTTAAAAATGTTAGATCGATTTCAACAATTCCTCATACAAAAAAAAAATAATCGCTAAGTTCGGTGACTTAGCAGGTGTGATGATCGGGAGGGGCTGGTTAGGGAGAACCTTTGAACTCGCATCGCCTTGCACAGCAGTGGGGGGGGGGGTGGATTCACACGTCCATCAATCCTGGACAAATTGATCCCCAACAAATTGATCTCCCCTTAAACCGTTTCCTTCCCGGAACTTTCTCTCCTTAAAAAAAGAACCCCCGCACAGCATCCCCAAAGATGGCCTGAATCCTAAGGGAGACTATTTTTATCAGAACTTCAGCCCTTTTTTTTCAAGTATTTTTTTTTAAATTAGCTCAACAAAGGAGGCCCAGAGAAAAATAAATCCCCAGGCCCTATATCATCTTTGATGATGTTGTGTGGAAGGTCTTTTTAGGGAAAGGAAGGAGATGAAGTTCTGGGAAGAAAAAAGGTATAAGGGATGGGAATCTGGGGGTCAATAAGTCTAGGAGTGACGGACGTACGAATCCATCCCTCCCACTGGGATGCAATTCGATGGGTCAAGAGGGTCCGGCTGAAGAGGTATAAGTTAGATCTCCCTCAACCAATCTCTCAGTAAGTGGTCAAACGCATTGGACGCCAGGACCTAGATAAACCTCACCCCATGAATCTGGCCACCCCTGCTAAATCACTAAACGAAGTAGCGAACCACTTAGGATGACCTATTAGGAGTGTTGGTTATCCAATATATGGGACCCATACCCGCCTCCCAAATTGACATGAATTGATAATGACATTTATTTAATCTATTTCATACAACATACATGTAAGGTAATATTAAGCACACTTCTGCCTCACCTAAAAAAACTCATCGCAAGCACAACACTTCTGACACACCTAAAGAAACCTCATTCCATGAATCTGGGTATCTCTGCTAAGCCACCAAACGTAGCGAATCACTTGGACTGATCTGGAGTGTTGGTTATCCAATAAATGGGACCCACACCCGCATCCCAAATTGGCATGACTACATAATATTATGACCTTTTATTATAGATATCAATTTCAAAAGAGATAAGGTAAAATTGAACTCACTTCTGAGAAATGGATACGCCCACAACGCATTTCTGTCGGTTTGACAATTGACTCAGTGTTCCAAAGAATCTATTTTTAATTTATTAGTGACAAATCCAGCGAAATTTTCATAGTCAATCGCCTCCCAACTTGGAGGGGAATTTTAATATCTTTATTCGCCCACGCACAAATTGTTAGCCCGATTTTATCAACTGGTTGTAGCTTCATTAATATTTATATATTCATGCGGAGTAACACAAGGTTTTGGTTCGGGTCCAGTTTTAGCAGAGATGAATTGAAACGTTTTTGTTCTCATGATAAGATTGATGTGAAAGATAAATACTCTCAATTTTTTTGAGTTTTTGACCCCTCAGGCTAATTTGATCACTTTTGAGAACAGCTCACTTAGATCTCATAGAAGTAGTCGTATATCGTTTACAGTCATGGTGAAAAATATGAACTAAACAGTGTTAGACAGAGAAAATACCACGATTTATGTTAGAAGTATATCACAGAAGAATTAAAATGTGCGCCTCTATGAAACTCATAATTTTTTGACCTCAAGTATTTTTTTATGAATTGAGAAAAAAATGTGTTATGAAAAATATGTTTTTTGTTTTTATTTTTGTAGTGAAAACTACTTTAGCACCGTTGTTATTTGAAATTCGATGAAACGAAATACCGACACTAAAAAGAGACAAGCACACACATCTATAGAATTTGATAGTATAATCGGTCTCCTCTTTATGAGGTACTTCGTAGCCTGTCGATCTTCTCTTTGCGCGGTGCTTCAGTATCCCCCCTCTTGTCTACTTTAGTTTTCTGAAAGTTTCAATTCTACCGCGTGTGAACTGCACTCTGATTTTTTATAATGACATATTTGTTTCACTTTTTTTAGATTAACAGTAATTTTAAATCGTTTTTTATAATTTTCGTTATCAGCAAAAATATAATATTTTTACGTGATTGCCCCCAAGAAGTTATCCCATATCTCACGGTTGATTCTGCAAGAGAGAAATAAATCAATTTCATGGTTTTTATAGGCACATTTTTTTATTTTTTTTTACATTAACTCCACACAAGAGGCCCTGAGGAAAATAATTTCCCTCAGGGCCTATGTCATTTTTGAGGATGCTGTGTGGAGGGTCTTTTTGAGGAAAGGAAGGAGTGAACATGGGTCTTAAAGAGATCCATGTTGTAGGAGGGAGGAAACACAGAGGCTGGCAAATCGTTCCACATCCAAGCCGTTGAACTCAAGAACGAGAATCAAATATTTATTTATGATAATACAGTTTGAATGAGTATGTGGTGGTACCTACATTCGACATGAATTGAACAGCCCAAAAGGTATTTTCTGAGAAGGCAACACCGTTGATGACAGATACGGGTGACTTGCGATTTACGGCAAGCTCCGAGCTCCGAGTTTATTCCCGCTGGAGACTCGCCTTCCGTTGGTCGTTCTGTGTAGCTTTCAATTATTGTAATTTACTAATTAAATATTGTCGCAAGTAAACTTAAATATATAATGCAATTTTATACAGCCTGATACTAAGTGCTTTTATTTCCCTCCTGTGATAGAGAGTTAAATATCGTAATGGTAGTAACACCCATACGGTACATGGGTGACCCGACATTTTACACAATTTTTAATCCATCATCGAGTTTAAATCGTGATGTTATTCTTTTTTGCATTAATAAATATCGAACACCACGGGAGGGGGTCGCCAGCGGGTTTCCTGAGACTTATGTAAGTACAAATTCAATTTTAAAAATTCTTTCAAACAATCAGTAACTTAGAAATTTTAGTAGCTTTATTAAATGACGTCTCAGTAATTTTAAAATAGTATGCACGTAGTGCATCCCGTTGCGATTTCGATCGTATCGGAAATACAGAAATCTGTGAATCTTACATACCTTATATGATTATATGATATGATTATTGTCCCAACTAATGATTTTTAAAAATTATCGTGTTTGCAATGACCATTAACTGCGTAAAAACATCAATTTCAGAAACAACGGCCACCAGAGAGAAAGCAGCTTGCAGCCTGTTCCGGAGCACACCACCAGCTTCCTCCACAGCAGCTGACTTTCAACAGAACAGCTGACTTCTACCAGGGCAGAGTCTACGCATCAGCAGAGAAGCAGAGCCGATGTCCAGGCATCAATCGAGCAGCTGCTGGACAGCAAGATTCATCCGGACGTAACGTTCAATCTAATCCATAATATTATCCAGAAATTTTCCTACAATTTTTAAATGCATACCTACAGTTCAAATGTTGCAAAATTTTACGAATCATTGAAATTGAAAACCTACCTCTCACGTATTCAAAGGTCATTGTGCATTATAATTACCAATGTAGAAAACTGCAGATCACAGTCAAATAAATTTAACAAAACGCAATAAAATTATGGTTTGAGTCTTGGATTACGCAAATAATATAACGTTTTAAAACACAGAGGTCAATGATAGTATCACTTTCGGGATTTAAAAATATATTGTTCTTAAAATTAGAAATCTCAACAATAATATGATGCAAGGTTGCAATATTTTTTATATAGCATGTTGTGAAATCTTTTGGTTTGAATATTGTTTTTTGTGTACAATTGAATAGCACGATCTTGTGATAAAGCCCCCCCCCCTACGAAGTAAAACCTTACTTTCTGAATCCAAATGCTGCCACATTGCTACAGCTACCCCGCTCGGCCTTTAAAAGCTCGTAGCTCACCCGTTCTCGCGTCTCTCCCCTGCATTTCTTTTGCAGCGCCTTTTCAACCCCATCACGTAATACTTTTATGCAAACGTGACGAGATGCTCTCAATTAATCAATTGTAATTAACCCCACAACGTTGTGTACTTTTTTGTTTTAGTGGTTTGGTATAGTTAATCCAATTTAATTAATAATTTATTTGTGGTAAACCCTTGTTCTTTTAGGTATGGCGTGTTACAATTTGCAAGGCTTCGAATAACAATGACTGAGTCTGACTAGCTTGAAAAATAACTAATTATCTATCTATATTCATCCAGCTTCCTCCCCTAGCACCTGTTATACACCTACGCTCATCGACGACTATTTTTATTGGAGTAATCTGCATTTTCCCTCCTAGCATCTAATATATAAATTTACATTCAAACGGCGAATTGAGAAGATCCTACCTTTCGATGCGATGTCACGTACTCTCTGCAGCTCTATAAAATGCTATCATGAAAATAATTTGACATTTATGTACATTCTAACAAAAGATTTGCACTCAAGCAGTACGGAGTGCAATAATTCTACACTTACAGTGCTAGATGCAGTTTGTTAGTTAGCTAGCTTGTTTTATTTTGTTAATTTGATTCTACGGGTAGGTATTTTGGATTAACATGAGACAGAACATGTGCTGTTTAAATAATTGGACTCCTCCATAGCCCAACTGATAAGGTTGATGGTCATAGACCGCCGAATCAGCTTCCAATTCCAACGCCTCCGGAGAATGTTAAGGTCGCAAGCGACGAATGAAAATCGACATGTTTTGCCTTCTGTCGGGAAAGAGTTTGATGTGTGTTTCTGGTTCATAGAGTGGTAATGGGAATAATATCGACCACTACGCCGCCAAATTATAAATGTGTTGATGATGATGATGAAAGGTCATCTCATACCGTTTGATATGAGGGTCTGCTCCGATTAATGGTGTGATAGCCGATGGCAGGAACTGTTCAGGAAATGTGTGGGTGGCACGAGGTTTTGGAACGTGACATCCTACTCTGGATTGATGATGATGTTGAAGTTCTTCAGCATGCCGATGACTTGAGTTCCATTAACTCCTAAAGCATCGGCATAAACATTAAACCGAAGTTGATTAGACAATCGGCAATGTCAGGAGATCGGTGGGGCCGCTCTCTCCTCTGATCTGGCGATGTATGAATTTAATTAAGGAAGATTTTGATGTCACCGATCCTCGCCTAGGCAGTCACTCATGTCCTCAATAGTCCCGTTCTCCGTCCAGCACGCCGCCTCGAACCAGTAGAAATAATGATTACGTTTTTCCTAGGCACGCTACAAAACATGCGCCAGCCTGCAATCGCGATGGTCATCGGTATTTGATTTGAATGAAAAATACGTCCTCTCGCATAACATACACAAGCGTAACTTGGGACCTTCCCCTATATGTGTTACGGGCATATGCTCTACGATAGGCGTACCCCAACCTCAAGCTCAAAAATCAGCTCAAAGAAGGAATGTCAAGCTCGGTTTCCAGGGTGCCGGGTTCAAGAATGAAAGGCACCAGGTCGTGAATCTGGCTTCCCTCCCTTCTATTTCCCCCGCTGCGCTTTCGTCCAGAGTACATTCCCACCCTGATGCTGGATGATCCCTATTCCTAGTGTGAGGGAGTTAAGAAAACTTATCTGGATTCCAACAAAGAAACGTCGAACCAGTAGAAATATTGATTACGTTTTTTCTAAGCACGTTACAGAAACATGCGCCAGCCTGCAATCGCGATGATCATCGGTATTTGATTTGAATGAAAAATACGTCCTCTCGCATAACATACACAAGCGTAACTTGGGACCTTCCCCTATATGTGTTACGGACATATGCTCTACGATAGGCGTACCCCAACCTCAAGCTCAAAAATCAGCTCAAAGAAGGAATGTCAAGTTCGGTTTCCAGGGTGCCGGGTCCGAGAATGAAAGGCACCAGGTCGTGAATCTGGCTTCCTTTCCTTCTATTTCCCCCGCTGCTCTTTTGTCCAGAGTACAATCCCACCCTGATGCTGGATGATCCCTATTCCTAGTGTGAGGGAGTTAAGAAAACTTTTGCTACTTATGTAGGTGGATATAACGCATTACGCTTAAAATATGAATACCTACCGACGGCTTCATTCAACCGACAATGTGAAAGTTTTTGTTAAATCGAATATCGAATGAAATATACCTACCTAAGCGTAAACCAAAAGGTGAGGATTATACGATAATTTTATGTATAGTCCTATGTAATAGACTTGTCGTGATACCTAAATTTTGGAATAAGATATGGGAAATTTTTAGGAGTGGGAATTTAATTATGTCAGATTTTGTTAGTAAGCAAAGATGCCCATGCTACGCACCTTCCATAAACTGTTATATTACCTAATGCCTTTTCAAAAAAACCTTCCTGAATATAGTCCCCTAGCTACGTTTAAAAATATTATTACGAAACTCGTAAATAATAATTATCACCTCAAAGGCGCTTCTCACATTAATTTATACCTATATTCTATACCTCTGTATTTTGGTACCCGTTATGTATTGGGGAATACCCAGTAACCTAGTTTTCTAGATCACCAACAAAGCACTTTTAAAGGATTTTATTATTGTTTTGTGGTTTCAAAATCCCGTCTTTTAAATGCAGTCTCTCGTCTAAGATTTATTGCCCGAAAGCGCACTTTGTGTTTCAAATGCTATTTAGTTAACTAAATTATTATTTTACAACGGTCTTGTCTCAAGAATAACTTCACCCAACAAAGGTACTTGCTAGCCGATCAACCCGGAACCGTGCAAAGCTCCGCTCGACAAAAAAGGGTCCTAGATTCCTAAGGCTTGTATATAAACCCTAATTGACTCTTTCCTGCAAGGCCCGTACTAAATATGTTAATAATTTTATACAAACTTACCAAATTCGCCTTGTTGCACAAAATAATTTCACAAATCAATTCACTACAATAATATTTAATTCAAACAAGCACTTCTAAAACACAACCCGTCATGCAGTTATTTATTCCAAGATGCAGCCGTCGAACACAATTCTCGCGTTGATTCCTTTTATCCTGACTCTGCTAAGTGCCCCGTAAGTACGTCCCGACCGCCTCAATTTACAAATTATATTATCTAACTTCACAGATATGAACTCGCAAGCCTCAATCTCTGACTTCCTTATTCGCGTGGACTCTTTTTTGTTTAATAAAACGGAATTTCCTTTGTTTAATTAAAATGAAATATCCCCGATTTAGGCGCACCAAACCGGTCTCCTCGCGACTATCGGACCTCGATCCCTTAATTTAAACCTTGCTTCCCAACGACCAAATCTTGACTCCCCTCAATCGCGTGAACTATTTTCCTTTAATTTTATGAATTATTCCCGGTTTACGCGCACAGAGTTATTATTCTATCGTGTATTCAACCTCGATGATTTTTCGCTAGCCCGTGCGTCTCCAGAATCTCTCCCCGACTGTCCCCTGACACTTCCCTGCCCCGACTCCCATCCATCTCCTTGTGTGGTTTCAATAATATATTAGCCACTTCTTCAAATCTTAAGTGATAAACACATCTCCCAATATGCATATTTCAATCGTTTTAATAGTGTTCTGTCACATTAGGTCCCAAATTCCAAGAAATCAGTGCAACTTTCATGTTTGCTATTTTTTTGTGTGTAACCTTTAGATAACAGAATACAAACTAATTTTGTCTGCGCCGGAGTCATAAAGTATCCCAATAGCGCTTAAAAGAAGAGCTCAGTGGCGCACTTCAATTCACTACTCATCCTAATTACTTGCGTCGACTTTATTGGTTATATAATAACATTATATAAGCATTGTCTGTACACGTTTTCGTTCTTTCTGCATGCGTCACTATTTAACGAATTCTGCAATCTTATTTTGACAAATATGTCAAATATTTCAACCCGTAATCGGCGCGTCGCGCTAGTATATTTAAATGCACCAAGATTAATCTTTATTGCCTAGTTTTCAATTTCCTACTGCCATAGAAAATTCACAAGACAATTGTTTCGCAAATCAATTTGCTCGCGTTAAAGCCAGTCACCACTCGGGCAAATATCCATCGGCCGCCCCTGACTTGATAATGAACCTGAAAAAATCCCTCTAAATGTTATTCTGGGTCCCTTCTTAGTTTTGTGAATAATGGCCTTTGCCGGGGCTCGCGTGCACTTGAGCTACGCAAACACATGTGGTTATTTAGTGGTAAGGACCCATAAATCACCCCCATGAATTGAAACAGAGAATCGTATGCTGAAACCATTCCATGTTACAAAAATTAAATATAATTCTAAATTGATCTCTCAATTTTAAAAGAATTATTTCGTAGGCCCAAAGGCGAGATCATCACAATCTTATCTTTAATATTTTTAATTTACGTCTGAATATTATTAAATTTCCGCCTATTATGCGTAAGCTCTCCTACATCTGAAAAAGTTTATAATGTCAACCGAAGGGGAAAATCCCAGATCAACGCAAATACCTGAAGCTATTCAATTAAACAAGAAAACAGACAATATGGAATCAACAAGTCAGAGCAGCAGTGAGCCTGCTATCCACCACGTCTCGGTGAGACTATCAACATGCTGGAAAGAGAACATTTCGCTCTGGTTCATTCAGGCCGAATCACAGTTTGTAAACTCACGAATCAAGGAAGACTTTACAAAATATAATATTATAGTCGCAGCGTTGGATGCACAAACATTGCAGTGCGTCAGCGATATAGTCACAAAGCCGCCCACGACGGACAAATATTCAACCTTAAAAGCCGCACTGATCGACAGACTACAAGATTCAGCAGAAAAACGACTAACCAGACTTCTAACTGGAATTCAGCTTGAGGATCGCAAGCCGACAGGTCTTCTACGTCACATGATGGAATTGGCGGGACCAGCATTGGCAAATAGCGCTATAGTTCGTACACTTTGGCTTCAGCGCTTGCCTCAACATGTTCAAGCAATCCTATCCGCCCTCACGGATAATGATATTAATCAACTAGCGACGGCTGCAGACAAAATCACAGATGTCTACCAATCAACGGAATGTAGCGCAATGGAACATGTAAGCAAACCTGCAACATCAAAACCTGAAAACATAGAAACTAACTATTGTTACAACTTCAAAAACAAATTTCAGCGCTCACACAGGAAGTGACTCAGCTTAAAATATCACAAAACGACAACTATTCTACCTTCCGAGGACGACGAAACCGTAGCCCTCAGAGAAATTTTTCTTACCAGAAGTATTATCAGCAGAATCCCGCTAGAAGACCGAGGTCCGGGTCTCGCGGTCGATTACCCAAAGGAAACCAAGACGGATATTGCAAACTCCACAAGAAATATGGAGAAAAGGCGTATAGATGCTACCAACCATGCTCTTACAACATAGATAAATCGAAAAACAACGGCGACGCCACACAGTAGTGTGATTTCGCAAACAGTAGCAGTCCATTCCTTACGCTCAAGTAACAAAAAACACTTGTAGCAAATAAATAGGCACAGGCAACAGGAAACTGACCATTAGAGTCAGACAACAGGCAACAGACACAAGACACAGGCAACAGGAAACTGGCCATTAGAGCCAGACAACAGGCAACAGGCAACGGACAACAGACACAGGCAACTGGACGCAGCTCCAGCCAACAGGCAACAGATATCACCAGCTAACAGGCAACAGGCAACTGGACAGAGCTCCAGCAAACAGGCAACAAGCAACTGGAAAATGGAAAAAGGAATACTAAAGGACAACTCAATAGCTACTATCTCTAATTTAAAAGAGACAAATCGATTTTACCGCCATCTTCTCTACTTCAATATTTTCTATAATTCATATATCAAAGCACTAACACACATATTCCAAAATACAGTAGCTGACACAATATCTCAATCTGAAGAGACTAACTGTCCTACTTCAAGCAACTAAGGATTGAAGGGAAAGCGCAGAGTCAACCTGACGATTATATTAAGGCAAAAGATGACTCCGCCCTCGTCCTATGTTGAATTAATGTTTCCTGATACTTCAATATGACCAACAAAATTTTCCCAGCTGAACTCACATTGGGTAGCACACCAAAATCACCATGAGATTTCTTCAATGAAACTCTTAAGGAAGAACCTGACATCTACGTCGGACGACTGCAGAGAATTTGAAAACATCAAATCAACACCTGCCAGTGAAAAGGATCAAGAAAATGTAGAGGATAATACGCCAGCTTCTACAACGGTTCCAAACTCTTTTGCCACAATACCAACAAGATCTGGGCGAAAAGTTAATTTCCCAGACAGATAAGGGCAAGCTTAGAGCATAAAAAGGCATTTCATTTTTATCAGAAATATATAAGAACCTTCAATAATTAATACTAAAAATCATAAAATTGCTCTAGCAAGATATCAAAAGTAAAATTATTTTTGAATTAATAAAAAAAAAAATAATAACAAAGTCTACAATATTTCACACAAATGTTGAGCTTTTTGTTTATTATCATCATTCATAATTGAATATTTTTTACAAACAACATAATTAGAATACAATACTAATATATGCAATTCATTGTCATAGAAATGATGCATTATCAATTGATGAAAAATTTCATCCTTCAAAATCATGTACCTGCATGTAATTAATTTAAGCATATTTAAAACACTGTATATCAATCAATGAAAACTGCGTGTCTAGCTATAATCGCTTTTCACAAGACTTGTAATCATTATGCTAAAAATAACCTTTCATAAGTGTATAACTCTGACAGCGTGGAATCTTAATGTATACTATATGGGATAGGTATCCAATTGTTAGGGTGCCCCGATGTCGGCTTCTAAACCAACACCAGGCCCAACACGTCCCTGGCTAGCTCTCAGCGGGACTATGGTACTCTCTATTCAGGGGGTGAGCCGCTCAAAGCTATGGAATTTCCCTCCATCTTCCGGCGACCCACGGGATCCACACTGGTCAACAATCCTCCCGCCGTAGCAGAATAATAACAAAGTTAAATCATTAAGACATGTATTGTAAACTCAAACACAGTACATAGGTTTCTACAGTACAATTCAATTACAAGAAATGCAAATTACACAAACCTAGCTAAAGCGTTTAACTCTCACTGTCTCTCTCTCAAAACGAAACTCTCCGAGTGGTGATTTTCGCGGGGGGCCCTACATTTCACTGATTACGGACAACATTTAAAGGAGGAAATCAAGATACAGCTTACATGTAGGTTGGCCGGAACCTCGTCTCATGTGGCAGCTCCATCAGGCACTTTCGTAGTCTCAAAAAGACCGAACTATATGGTGCGGCAAAAGGCCGATTCTACTCAAAGGTATTTCAATAATACATCGCGGCCCCATTGAATTGGGTCCGCCGGCTACAGGCCGCGTACGTGTGCTTCCCAAGGCTCTCGAATCTCGTCTGTGGAGTGGCCGCGGACTGCGCGAGTCGCCGGGCAGGCGGGGAGAAACAGGGGGAAACAGGAAACGGGGCGGAGAGAGGTGTTGTTGTGCGGACTGCTGCGTTCTGTGCTCTAGGTATCTGAATCCGCTACAGGGCGTATCGTAACACTTCCCCCCGCGCTTGGAAAAAAAGCGAGGTGGCAATGGAGCTGTAGGAAAAAAAATCCTCTTAAACTTCCATTGGGGTTTTTGAGAGATTCGTTGCTTGAGAGATGCCTAGCTAGAACATGCAATTTATGTTATAGTTTAGGTCACAATGTTTGTAGGGAATGGGTGAGGGGTACATACAATGTTTGGAAAAGAACAGTTTTGGTAAAAGTACATGGTGTGAAACAACATACAAGATTATGCAATTGAAAGATGACAATACATGGTTATGCAATTGAACAAAATAACAATACATGGTTATGCAATTGAAAAATAACAATTCATATTTGTACAATCGAAGAACAAAAAACAAGAACAAAAATGCCTGTGTGATTCTAAGGTTTCATTGGTCTGGGAGCTAAGTTTGCGAAGCGTGGATTTGTTTGGTTTCGGAGAATTTCGAAGATGAGGACGTGGTTTCACAGATTCTAAGGATTACATTATCACTGTAATCAGACCCCTTTGAGATAACACTCAGAAGTATACTTGGGCCTTAGAAAACACTTGGTTTTGTCGAAGACGTCGAAGTTCATGAAGTGGAGACTGTGGTTGCTGTGCCGCGACTATGGTTACAGAGGTCAATGAAGAGGAGAATCCAGTGTCTGCAGACATGCCAGTACGAATCCTAAAGTGTTATTAAGGTAAACACGGATCGTATATAATGGTTATTGAAGCATAATGTAGCTCAACATAACTTGTATTGGTACGCATTCAGCGAATACTGGAGGTCAAGGTAATGATGGTTTACACATGACGATATATGCGTCACTGCATGACAGCGCAAGAGACGACATGGTTGGCATCGATAGCAAGAGTAAGAACAAACCTAGGAGCTAGCGTGCCCAAAAGGTGGTTCAGAGTGTCATAATGTATAGTGGGACAACTCAGCTTGCTGTGGCATGACAAAACAACATACATATGAGCGGTATGGTCTGTGCTTTCAGGAACAAATACGTAGAAAAATGGCAGCAGGAGGGACCTAGTAACCACAGCGCGTGCTGTCAGGAAGTGGAGCTCAGCTTGGCTGTTGGTGATGACATCCGCCTGGGCTTCTTTTTAATCCGGGAGAAATTATTATTAGAGCAAAATTCTTGAAGTTTACCTGCCTAGGGACCAATGAAGAAAAAGTTTGGAGAGAAACAAAATGTGTCCAGATAATGAAATAAACGAAGTTTTAATCACCGACCCAGAGAGTGACGAAGAGAGAGTTTTCTAACTAAATTGTGGTTACATGAACATTTTCCTTTACCAGAATGACTTGGCGTTTGCCGAGTGACAATATGTCTTGGTTAAAAAAAAACCGGCCTTCCATGGCCTATGTTAACATAAAGGTGGTAACATTTTTTGTAGAATTTCAAAGAACAAGACAAAGAAGTCGTGAATGAGTCACGGTAAAAGCAGAGAAACCAATTCATGAATAAAGGTTGTCAAAAGGAGACAGACGGTACGCCAAGTGCATATCGTACATATCCAACATTCATGAATGTGTTTCGTAAAATTGAGAAAGAGAACAAAAGGTGAGACATATGCAGAGAGTGAGGGAGAAAGCCTGCTGATAATTGGTCAATTTACCGATTCGCACTCCCAGTGAGGGCGAATTATGGTCAACAACAGATTTTCCTCTTCATAACATATACCTGAGAACATGATGGTGAGGAGAGAGGAAAGGAAAAGGAAAGGAGTTGAGTGACGAAATTTGCTAGAGACTGGACTAATTTCCACTTCAAACTCCATGTGAGAATGAAACATGATCAACCAGCAGATTTCCTGACTATTTACAATTGTTAAAAGGATGAGGAGAAATTTGAATACACATTATCAAAGAGACTAATCTTTTGCGTGTATTGGGCAAAAGATTAGGGGTCATTTTAAAAAACTCCTGCGTGATTGTGAGAAAAGACAGACCCTTGCTCCAATTTCACAAACCTGGGGGTTTTCTTGTCCGTTCCCCAGACAACGAGTTGGGTGGTTTTGTGCTCAATCGATTAACTCCCACAGCACTATGCCCCATAGTTAGCAGTGAAGCTACAAACTAGTCCTTTTGGGATAGTAGATATTCCTGGGCTTCTTTCCTTTTTGCAAAGAAGTAAAAAAACAGGAGGTCCACGGGCATTGGCGTTGAATGACAACAAAGGGTTGTGGACTACGTTTCGTAGATCGCACACAAAAGGTTTGATATTATTTCGTTCGCACGACTCATGGTAAGTGTTTTAACGTCTCCACGTATAGTGTACAAAAACATGTTAGTACATACAAGATAAAACTCAATTATAGACAGAAGTCAAGAGTTTATACAATGCCTCTTAAAGAAGATGGCAAGGCCGATATTATGTCGTTCGCACGAATCAAGGTAAGTGTTTTAACGTCTCCACGTCTCGTGCACAAGGGTTGTACACAATTATACACACAAGCGGTACTCATGACAAATTAATGACACACGACCAAAATACAAAAGCGGTACTCATGACAAATGAATGACACACGACCAAAATACAAAAGCGGTACTCATGACAAATTAATGACACACGACCAAAATACAAAAGCGGTACTCATGACAAATGAATGACACACGACCAAAACAGATTGTACAAAACGGTGCTCATGACAAATGTGTCACACGACCAACTCAATAACATTTAGCTATGAGCAAAAGTGATTATGACGAACTTCTCGTATCGTGGCAGGTATTTTAAGGATCCCTCCTATAACGGTGGATGTTCTAAGGATCTCTCCTATAATGTAACAGGGTTACGTTTAAATACAACACAATAAACGTTAACGATGCTTGATTTTAACACATTTTATAAAGATTCGTTAGATTAACTAACTCCGTAGCCCAAGAGCGTACGACAGAGAAGATAGACAATTTGATGTCACTTCATGTGTAACAAAGTACAAGAGTGATGGCAGAGTATAATTCTACTTACACCAAGTATTTAAAACAAAGACAGACCTATAATGGTTTTACATACTGTCTGTTGTGGCAACCTACAGTGAGGAAGACCAAAGAAAAGGGACCAATTACGGTTTTACATACCCTTTGTGTAGTTACAAACATACCAGGTTATGTGCAATTTGGGTTGCAAATACTTGGTTAAATGAACACCTAAAAGTTGTGAATTCCAAAATCAGGATGACCATAAGGTTTTATTAACCTGTCTCGTAGGGTTGAAACGTGTCATATAAGACATACGTAACGTACAAGCAAAAAAAATAACAAGAAAACAGTGGCTTTGTTATAACAACCAAAGACCGGATGATTCGGTTTTACGTACTTTAGTTGAAACCAGCCAAATTGATTTATATACAGGGTTATAAAGACCAATCATTGGTTTTATAAATACGAGTTCCAAAATGGACGTGTCGATATCCAATTTGGGTACATGAGCATGAATTTGGGTAGGACGCCATCAATTTTTAATTTAAGAAGAAAAAATTGAAAAAACTTATATACACGAGGGGCGACTATGTAAGTAACCACTGTTTGATTTTCATGCTAGAGATACCTCGGAAGGTTTTACAACTCATGATGAACAAAATAAAAGGAAAAAAATTGTAAAAAATAGTTAACTGGTTCTGAGTCGGAATTTAACACTTTGGAATTTACAAAACCCGACTTCTAGAACGACACGCCGATGGGCAATTGTCAACTACTTTACATGAACAAAATAAACAGGTGGGAAAGTTCCTTTCCACACGACAAAAATGCAACAAAAAAAAATAGGAGAAAAATTACAAAATTACATGACAAGGCATGGCATGAACATTGCGTAGTGTACGTGTTGAGATAATAAATGGGCTCGCGACTTCCCAAACATTGAAACTCGAAAAGTGTCTCCGTTCCAAAGTGATCAGTTTTAGAACAGGTGAAAAAAAATAAAGAAAAAAAAATTGCCGTGAGGGAAAGAAAAAACAGTGCAAAAACAACATTTGAAAGTAACTTCAAGGAGAGTACGCATTAATTTACAAAATAATTTACAGCTTGTTTCATTTACGAAACGATGGGCATGTGATTGACACAATACACGCCTGACGTAGTAAGACTCTGTAAGCTTACAAAAAAATGTGGTACATACTGGATCATTTTAGGTTTGCTGAGATAGTGGGGGCAGTTTTACTTGACTCCTCACTTCCAGACTTTACAATGTCCTTAATGTGGTAATTACCAATGTGCTTTCCCGATGAGTCAGACAAGGAGTACACTAGGTCTGATATTTTCCTTAGGACTTTGGCCTTCACGAAACGTGGTGCCAGCTTAGCAGAGAAATACATGGCTCCTTGGGAAAGTGTGTTGTTCTTTCTCCAAACTATGTCTCCTGTATTGAAGGTGACATGTTTTCTACGTAAGTTATATCTGTCCGCACTCTTTTGGTGAGCCAGGAGCAAAGCATCAGTGACTTCACTGTAAATGGCCGACAGTTCTTCCAAGCGATGGGCATAGTCTGCGGTAGGGTTGCTTGTGGTGGCAGATGACGTAGGAAAGTTTGTGTCCCTATGTAGAGAACCATGGACGACTTGTTCCATACCGTGTTTTAAGAAGAAAGGTGTGTAACCAGTGGCCAGATTAACAGTGTTGTTCATAGCGGCCTGAATTTTATCTAGGTTTTTACACCAAGTGCGTTGGTCTTTATCAACTAGAATAGCTAGAGCTGTGTTGATTGTTTGGTTGTAACGTTCGACAGTGTTATTTTGGGGAGTGTACAAGGTGTTATAATAAATGTCCTTGATTCCGTATTTGGCAAGAAATTCTTTGAATTCCTGGGCAATAAACTGTTTTCCGTTATCAACAATTACGGTTCTGGGTGTTCCGTAAGGTATAAAAATGTGTTTTTCCAGAAGTTTGATGATGGCGGACGCATTGGCTCTTTTTAAAGGGAAGATCCAACAGAATTTGGTGAAAACATCCACTACACTAAGTATGTGCATGTGTCCGGCATAACTTCGAGGAAAAGGTCCGACGAGGTCCATTGACAATGACTGTAGGGGTCTGTCGGCACGTTTGGGGTTACCCATTAGGCCGGCAGGTGCTGCCGTGCTATGTTTATAAGCTTTACAAGTTTCACATTTAGAGATGTAATTGCGAATTTGTTTGAAGAGACCAGGCCAGTAATACTTCAAGGAAATCTTTTTATACGTCTTGAAAGTTCCTGGGTGTATAGAGTCGGGAGCACTATGATTGTCAATTATTATTTGTTCTCTTCCTTCGAGGGGAACGACAAGTTTCCAAGAGTAATCTTCGAGGATGGATAGTGGTGCCTTGCAATTACGGTATAGTTGTCCTTCTTTTATGATAAAATTAGGAAACTTTTGTTGATTATTTTTACAACCTTCGAAGATTTTCAAGTACCATTCATCTTTTGTAGATGGAGGGGGGGCAATTGTGTCAACATTTAATGAAGCCAATTCAATTCTTGAAAGAGCGTCGGGAACAATATTGTCCGCGCCTTTACGGTGTACAACATCAAAATTGAATTGAGACAAACGGGAGGCCCAACGAGCGAGTCTACCGGAGGGATTACTTAAAGAGATCAACCATTTCAAACTACTATGGTCTGTGACTACAGTAAATTTGCTACCGTCTATGTAACCGCGGAAATGGTGAACAGAATCCAATACAGCCAATAACTCCTTTTCGGTAATTCCGTAGTTTTTCTCGTGTTTATTTAATGTACGGGAAAAATACGCTACAGGGTGTTCGCCATCTTGGAATTCTTGAGTTAGGACTCCACCGATTCCTACGTTGGAGGCATCCGTGTGGAGGGTAAAAGAGAGTGCAAAATCCGGGCAATTCAGAACGGGGGCTTTTTGAAGGGCATTTTTTAAAGTTGTAAACGCTTCTTCAGTTTCAGCAGACCATCGGAAGTTGATGACACCTTTACGGGTGCCGGTGATTTTATTTAAGGAGGCTGCAATTGTGGAAAAGTCTTTGATGAATCTTCTGTAGTAACCTGCAAGTCCAAGGAAACCTTTGACTTCCTTTGCGTTTTTGGGTCGGGGAAAATTTGCCATGGCTTCCACCTTAGCGGGGTCTGTTCTTAGACCTTTTTCGTCGACAATGAATCCCAAATAACGTAAACGGGACTTACAGAATTCAGACTTCTTCAAGTTGATGGTTAAACCAGCGAACTTGAGTTGTTGAAAAACCTTTACCAACATTAATAGGTGTTTTTCAAAGGTGTCGCTGACGATGATGAGGTCGTCAAGGTAACAAAACAGGCTGTTATCGACTTCAGGACCGAAGAGTTTGTCCATCAGTCTTTGTAATTCGGCGGGGCTGTTCTTTAGACCAAAGGGTAATCTTTTAAAATGGAACATTCCCCTACCAGGTACAACGAAAGCAGTTTTTTCACACGATTCTGCGTCCAAAGGTATTTGCCAAAAAGCTTTGCTTAGGTCAACAGAGGAGATGAACTTGGCGTTGCGCAGTTTGTCTAAGGTCGCGTGGACGTAAGGTAAGGGGTATGCGTCAGCTTCCGTACAAGAATTTAAACGTCTACTGTCGAGACAGAAACGTGCGGAGCCATCTTTTTTAGAAACCAAAAGAGTTGGGTTGGTCCATGCACTTCTGCTGGGAACCACCACACCCATTTTTAACATTTCATCAAGTTCTTTTTCCAAAAGTTTAAGCTTTTGGGGGGCTAAGTTGTAATAACGTTGCTTTATGGGTGGGCCATTGGTTTTAATGTGGTGTTCTACCAAATTTGTCAAACCCAATCCACATTTTTCGAAAGATATTGATTCGAATTTATTGACCATTTCCTTTAGTTGGAGAGCTTGGTCCGTGCTTAAATTTTCGTGAGGTATTATTGTGCGGATCTCACTAATTTGAGCAGCAGTGGAGGTTTCGCCAAGAGTATTAAATACTTGGGGAGCAACGTTAAAAGCCTTCCAGAAGTCAACGCCAAGGATGAAATTCTGGGATATAGAGGGCACTATTAGAAAATTGATTGTAACTATTTTATTGTTACAATTAATTGGCAGTGCAAGGGTACCGATGACCGGCTGGGAAACATTATCCGCAGTCGTCAGGTGTGTTGTTTGTGGCGAAATTTTAAAATCACTGTTAACAAAAGGCAGGTGAGCATTGTTGCCAAGACAGCTGACAGATGCACCGCTATCAAGTAATCCGGAAAAGGGCACATTGTTAACAGAGAAAAGAGCATAGGGTCTCCCATCTTTAGCTTGTTTGCAACAAACCGAGGAAACATTTAAGGTTTGGTTAAAATACTTAATTTGTGATAACCAATCAGTCCATTCTTTAGACCTTGGTTCAGAATGGGTGCCTGAGAGGTTATTATTTAGTTTTTTGGCCTCTTCATGTAGAAATTTGGTGGGGGCTTGGAGAAATCCACCTGAGGTCTGACATCGCTTGGGTTTTGTAACCTTTCTGCATTGTGCCTTGATTTCTTAAAAATGTTACGCAGTTCGTCGCGTGGAGGAGAGCGGTCCCTAGAGTGGTGTCTCTTGGAGGTTCGGGGTTCCTTGGATTCCAGAAGTCTTGCTTGCTTGAAACAAGTAGCGGCCAGGTGGCCTACTTTTTTGCAGAAGGAGCACACTTTTTTGTTGTCGAATTCTGGCTTTAAACCAGACGAACGGCTTGGCACAGCCACATTATTTGACACATTCTTTATGTTCTTCCTATCCTGGTATGATTCCAGGAGGAGACAGACTTCGTTTAGCTGGGCCAGGGATGCAATTTTCTGTGAGGTGATGATGTTCTCGTATTTGCTTAAAAGGCCATCAGTTATGACTGGTAATAGTTCAGCTTCCGGAACAGGATGTGAAAGCTTGATGTTGATGGATTCAGCCCTTTCTATGAATGTTGCCACAGGTTCATCTACTAGTTGTTTAATAGATAGTAGAGATAGTTTGATCCGGTGCTGGGCCTCCTTTTTTCCAAAGCTAGAGATTAGGGCAGCTCTGAGTTTATTCCAATCTTTGCATTTAGTCTTTTGGATGCGGTGCCACGGAATTAATTCTGGGGAGATGAGTTCTATAAAGTTTCTCCGTAGAATCTCGAATGGGATATTTTTGATTGTAGCCGTTTCTTCAATACGGTCAATGAAATCCAGCACATCGGAGACGCCATTATATTTGACTTTCCAAGAGGATAAATCGTAAGTTTTATCTTGTGTCAAGATGGGTGCGACGTCCTGTTTTATCATTACATGCGGCGTAGGTTCTTTGTCAAGATTATCCAAAACTTGCGTAGCCGAACGTGAATTATTTTCGTTGGAGGGGGCGAGGTTTATTCTCCTAATGTACTTTTTGTTGAATAAAAGTGCATATGCCTTCAATGTAGATTTAGATTTGCTTGATGGCGAGAGTCCTCTATCCCTTAAAGCAGCTTGTAAGTGGGCTTTGGATAAACTATGCACATTGGGAATGGTACCCAAGTTGGATGGTGTAATAGCTTGCTTGTCCTCCATTGTGAGTTTCCTGGGTGGTGAGGAGAAGAAAAAAAAAATTGGCCAGGGGTTTCCTTTAGAAAGCGCAAAATTAATTTTTGTGAGGCACTTTTCACTTGGTGATCACTGTTGGCACTTCCAAAATGTGTTTGGTATACATGACTCCAGAATTCTTGTCAAGGGGAGGCAGACGAGAAAAAAATTTGCGTGGAAAGACCTTAGTGGTAAAGGTTTTTGTATTTCACTGACCACTTTTGAGAAAACTGTGAAATTCACAAGTATTTATTTATTTTTGAAAAATTTTGCCAGGACTGACCTTTAGAAAACAGGTTTTTTATTTTCACAAGTCACTTTGCACTGAGAAAGGCACTAAAGTTCACAAAAGGCACTTTTCTGGCAAATAAAGGACAAACTTCCGGATGAAAATGACTGAATATGGGGTTTATTGCGTCCAACCATATTAAAATTATTTTATTTATTCATGGAATCAGTCATTGGCTTTATTATTATTCCACTTTTCACTTATGTAAGGGAAAAAACACAATTCACTTTCACTTATGCTGAAAAAAAACAGTACCTATAATGTATAATGGGGAAAGAAAGTCATTATTTTGTCCATTTGGAGAAACATTAAGTTGTACTAATTTGACAGACACAAGTGGGCCAATTGGTATATTGTGCAGAAATAATAAAAATACGTAAGTCCGAAATTTTCATTAAGGAATTCGCAAAATAACTGGGGTTCCAGAATCAAATTTATAATAATGATTTCCGTTGGTATCCGGTACAATCATAAAAGCGGTTTGGATTTAAAACGCTGCCTAGCAACAGTCAGTTGTTCATTCCGACGGCTCCGTTGGGATATCGGCGCGAACAAGGCATTTGCGCGCGCAATTCAGAGAATATCGCGTGAAACATCGGCCGTTAGATTTGGCGCGGATCGCTGTTGCTATGCGCTCGTTGTTTGGTGACGCGTGCGCAATCCAGATTCGCGGCTTTTCGGGTACTCAAAATGGCCGTTGTTTCAACTTGCGATGCAATTCATAATTACAATCAGATCTGTTATGGATCTAATTTACATATTGGTTTCTGTGGTTTTTTCACAGGATTCACAGTAGAATATCAAGGCATAATTAATGTTTACAAAACAGTTGTTATGCGGGAAGGATTTTGACAAAGAAAGGTCCCGCAAAGTGACCGGGATAGAAAAAAAATTCCAGGCTCCACGTTGATGCGTCAGTTGTTAGGGTGCCCCGATGTCGGCTTCTAAACCAACACCAGGCCCAACACGTCCCTGGCTAGCTCTCAGCGGGACTATGGTACTCTCTATTCAGGAGCTGAGCCGCTCAAAGCTATGGAATTTCCCTCCATCTTCCGGCGACCCACGGGATCCACACTGGTCAACAATCCTCCCGCCGTAGCAGAATAATAACAAAGTTAAATCATTAAGACATGTATTGTAAACTCAAACACAGTACATAGGTTTCTACAGTACAATTCAATTACAAGAAATGCAAATTACACAAACCTAGCTAAAGCGTTTAACTCTCACTGTCTCTCTCTCAAAACGAAACTCTCCGAGTGGTGATTTTCGCGGGGGGCCCTACATTTCACTGATTACGGACAACATTTAAAGGAGGAAATCAAGATACAGCTTACATGTAGGTTGGCCGGAACCTCGTCTCATGTGGCAGCTCCATCGGGCACTTTCGTAGTCTCAAAAAGACCGAACTATATGGTGCGGCAAAAGGCCGATTCTACTCAAAGGTATTTTAATAATACAACGCGGCCCCATTGAATTGGGTCCGCCGGCTACAGGCCGCGTACGTGTGCTTCCCAAGGCTCTCGAATCTCGTCTGTGGAGTGGCCGCGGACTGCGCGAGTCGCCGGGCAGGCGGGGAGAAACAGGGGGAAACAGGAAACGGGGCGGATAGAGGTGTTGTTGTGCGGACTGCTGCGTTCTGTTGTTCCATCTTAGAGACTATATATCATGACTTCTGTACTCATACTGTAATTATGTTTCCAATATATAATTGCTCTTATTATTTTCTTACTTTATATTAGCATTGGTTTCCATATTTTGGTGGCGCAACTGAACTGTACATATTATGTATCGTCGTCACCCCATAAAAGGGGTCGGGATAGACCCTGTCCGTGCATACAGCCAGGCGAACACACACCGGAGTGGTTTTTCCGCAATCCTCCCGCGCCTCCCCCAATGATATGCGTAAGCCTGAGGAATAGCCGCGTGATCTCGACGTCCTTCCGCCCCCCCTCCGACAACCCGACGCTCATCTTTTCCCCAGAGTCTTCTAAAACTTTCTCTTCTTTCCCACATATATTTCTTCGAGGCAAAATCGGGGAGCCGGCTAAAGGGCGCGGACTCCGGGTTTCGTCTGCGGTTAGGCCGATAGCCATGCACATTGTCATTGGGACTGCCTGGTGGTTTGTGGAATTCCCTCTCTGAATATATTCTTTTTATGCATTTTATTATCTCTCTGTTATCATTGTAAATACTTGCATTATATTATTACTGTTATTTTATTTTATTTTTTTATTTCTCTTATTCCAGGCTTCCTCAACCGGGCGCAGCTCTTATTTTTTATATTTTTTTTTTTACTTATTAACACTTTTATCTGTATATATTATTTATCCTATACATTTCAGAAGAATCATTCCACGGGCTGCAACATTTATTATTTTTTTGTATTATGTTAATGTAAGTACTTGCATACTGCTTTCTAACCCCGTATGCATGGACATTGGAGGGTCTAGAGTCGTTCAAATAAATTTAGCTTCGTTCAATAAAATAGAGTCCTGAGGTGTACGGTGAAGGAGGAAACCATATGTTTCCTTAGAACGCCGTGGGAAAGTGGTTGGACACCCTCCAATGCTGCGTTCTGTGCTCTAGGTATCTGAATCCGCTACAGGGCGTATCGTAACACAATATATCATATATTGACATTCATATACTTAAAATAGTATCTAGCATTATGCGAATAACTTTTAACTAACAAAGGTATTAGATATAAAGAGCATTTAAACTAAAATAATACATTACAAAATTATCAAGCTATGTAGAGTAAAGTTTTGTTTTTAATAATCCCAACCATGATTACTCAGATGTACTTACAAAATACATACATCTGAGTGAGCATGTTGATGAAACTGTCACATAATATTATGTTATGATTATTTTCAAATGTTTACAAAAACGAGTATATTTTATTATTCATTAATAATTAATTGCAATAATCTAATAAAAACAATAATATATCTTATCTGGACGCTAAATCATAACCAGTCTAGTTACCTTTTATAAAAAACTCCTTAGTATGTTGAGTAAAAATAAACCAGATTCGGTAAACATTCGAAAATAATTTTATTAGTTAAGAATTTATAATTGTAAAAATAAGAATGGTTGTCTGCACAGTAAAGTATAGTATAACTCAAATAACAATTTTCATTTGATAAAATTTCATTACATCTAATGTGTTATAAGGAATTATTTTCCATTCAACTCGCTCTACGCGAGATATCTTATACAGCGTTTATATTATAAAAATAATTCAGGTAAAAATGATTATGTAAATAAATATATCTGCTCAATATTGCTGCATCGACTTTGACATCACTTGATGTAGCAAGTATTGAGTTTGTATAACTATATAGTGTATACTGAAACACATCTGTTTTCATATCTCGTTAAATCAATTAAATATTTACAATATGAAAACATACCATACCAACATAAACATAACAGATGATTACCATGTGTGCTTCAGTAAACATAGATTAATATATTTTTAAATTTTTGGTATAATCATTCTTGTATACAACTAGACACTTTAGTTATTATTTTCATATTTTTATGACACAGAGTCATGAGTAAGTTGAATAATGAAAACATTATTTCAACGTTTAGTGTCAAACTAACCTTCGCAATCAATGCAAAATATTATATCTAGTATAAGTTAAGTTAATCAAGTATGTATTTAAAATAATAATCTAATATAGGATAATTTACTATAGCGTACTGTGATACTTATACCAGCAGCTTATTAATTACATACATCCATATTTTTTTGTAGATACAGTTTATATTTCAAACAAATAATTACTTATATCAATATTTCCTAAACATTTTAAACATTGAAAACAAGTAGGTTTAAAATAAATTAAACACTCAGTTATTTTTTATTATTATTATTTATATAACAGAATACAGGTGTGTATCACAAAATAAGGTGATTCAATTATCTTTTGTTTAAAAACAAGTTATATATCATGCTATTTCTATAGAACTTGGCAACTTTTAACACAGCCAATGTTTGGTTATTGATTAATATAAGGATGTATATACAAGTAAAATTATGTTTAAAAACTTCCAATGCGTTCACAAATTTATGGAGATATTATTCATAAAAATACCTTCACACATATACTATATATTTCTGAACGCATAGGAACAAAATATTTTACAATGATGTCAAGTATAGAATATATTATATTTTAGTAACTCATTATATTTTCACATGATCTCACATCGTATCAGGAAGCCTATTGCAATTCAAGACGCTTTTAACAGCGACTACCATCATTTATTAAAAAACCCAGGCACTGACACAATGTGACGTCATAAGTTAAATTTTCCTTTGTCTTGTCCGACACGCTACACTCAAAAATATCTTTTGGAATCCCTACCAAATATTTTTCATATCGTTTAGCAACTGGGGGGAAGGTATGTGGTGGTACCTACATTCGACATGAATTGAACAGCCCAAAAGGTATTTTCTGAGAAGGCAACACCGTTGATGACAGATACGGGTGACTTGCGATTTACGGCAAGCTCCGAGCTCCGAGTTTATTCCCGCTGGAGACTCGCCTTCCGTTGGTCGTTCTGTGTAGCTTTCAATTATTGTAATTTACTAATTAAATATTGTCGCAAGTAAACTTAAATATATAATGCAATTTTATACAGCCTGATACTAAGTGCTTTTATTTCCCTCCTGTGATAGAGAGTTAAATATCGTAATGGTAGTAACACCCATACGGTACAAGTAGTTCGGATACAATCAGGAATATTCCATTATTATTGCAAAGCGGAAATTTTCTGATCTCCTGATAAAATATGCCCTTCGTAGGCCAAGGGCTTATGCTTTTACAAAAATACATGTCACATTTTAAATAATCCATACACATTTTCCAAGATGAAAGAATTATAAGGTATATAAAAATCTCCAAAAATTATAAGAAAGCAAAATTGATTCTGATATTATTTAAAGATTTGTCGGTATAAAAAAATCAGCAGTGGTCATTAAATGCTACTTTATATTTTAAAATAAGTCTACGCCTATTAATTGCAATAGCTTAACCAGAGAACACCAGAAATATGTCATTTTTAAATCACTGTTTAGACGTTTTGACTCTTTTCCACAAAAAATTATAAATTGGTTTCGAAAGATTGTTCTTTTATCTAGTAAACGTATGTTTTAAATTTTCAGAAACAAAGATAATTATTAGCATAATAAAGTTATAACATATGTCGTTGGCGTATTTGTTAAATTTTCAAAAAAGTACATTTATTATACAACACCCATTTCAAATCATATAATTATGCAGTAAAATAACTCAACACATTATCTGGTATGAAAGAGAATTTAAATTTTAGTTTAAATAAAATCATTAAAAAAATATAAGTACATGTGTTTCTTGACGAAAATTGGTCAGTTTGTGTATTTAT
This sequence comes from Limnephilus lunatus, assembly GCA_917563855.2. NCBI lineage: Eukaryota > Metazoa > Arthropoda > Insecta > Trichoptera > Limnephilidae > Limnephilus > Limnephilus lunatus. The sequence continues at coordinate 128,985,596 of OU830592.1, forward strand.
TTGCGCACTTACAGACTAATGTATTTCTTCTTTTTTTACATTCTTATTTGGCTGAGACATTATTGAAAAATGATAAATACTTATGATCAAAAAATAATTACAAAAAGTACATAATATAAATAGTTTTATCCACACACCTTTCAGCATTTTTGGATGTAGGTATAAATTAAAGCAAATTTGGAATGAAATAAAATCGATATTGAGGTATAATTTTAAAAAGCTGATACGGAGAGTAATTAATCTTTCTCATTGGAACCGCCCTGTACGATCGTAAGAACATCTTTCGACGAAATGTGGATTCGGCCGCTGGCTGGTTTTACGCTCTTAATAATAATTTGCCTATTAGATAGTCGAAAAACCATGTAAAACGAACCTGTAACAAATAAAATGAATAAAGAAAAAACAAAAAAAAAGTTTGTTATCAGTATTAGCACGCTCCATCTATCTTTCATATTTACGAAATACCTCATTTTCAAACCATCTTCTTCATCTTTTTGAACGTTTACTGCAGAGCCTTTAGTACTCGTAAGTAGAACTCCAACAAAATTGATACTTTTATATGAGGAGTTTACTTAAAAAGCGGTAGTGCACGGTGTTTTAAAGTTCGCCGACTATATTATTATAATGCGGCGACGAGGGTTCGGAAACCCGTGCACTATAAATCATAATCTTGCGACTGCAGGCCCGAGCGCATAGAAGCCGGGGGTTCTACTGTACCAGTGGCGTGCAGCTCTTAATGGCTGATACGCTGAGCCTAGCTTTACTAGGGCTGAGATTTCTGAAAAAAAAAATTAAATCAATAAGTCCCAACAGTTTCCAACCGTTTGGAGCCAGTGAGACCGTAGGATTCCCAATGGGGGTATGTTAGGAGGCTGAAAGTAGTGGGGAGATGAAAGAGATGGGAAAGAGAAAGGTGGGGAAGTACTTGGTTATTCAGAGACGGTAACTAAACATGGCTAAAGCTATGTTTCAATTCTGAATAGTGGTCTGATACCAAGGCTATACTGGAACGTGTCGCAAATATACTACATTTTATTTTTTTACTGTATACCACACGAGAAAAGTGGGGAAGTACTTGGCTATTAAAATTTGACCACCAAACACGGCTAAACCCATTTCACTCAACGTTTCAAATCTGAATAGTGGTCTTATACCAGGGCTATAATGAGAGTGTCTTCCACTCTGGAACATGCCGCAAATATACATTTTAATTTTATTGCATAAATTCGGAAATATCACAATTAAATAAAATAAAATTTACTTGCGCATGCTGAGAAATGAATCCTAAATATGTGTTTTTAAAATTTAATTTTATTTAAGTTTATTTAGGAAACATACAGTTGTACATAAAATCATCGTACATTAAATAGTGAATGTAATATAAACCAGTTACTGATTAGGAATCACGTAGTTATAAAAGTTATAATAGTACATGGTGTAAGTAAAAAATTATTAGAAAGAAGATGTTAATCAATACAGGAGTAATAGATCATTCTATCGCAATCTTCGATATGATGGCTACTTTGTTAACCCAATAAAAGTTATATCCTCCCCTTAGTCATGGAGTAAAGCACGCCACTGTTATTTTTGTAGAGTGGAAGTGCATAGATGCACAGTACGGTTGAATAGAAAAGTAACCAAAGTGCGATTTAAAGTTTTTTTTTTAAATTGACAAGTTAGAACTTGTGGATGTGTTTCTAGAAATTATAAGTTGATTTAATAAAAAAAGCGTTCAAATTTAATATTTGTAACAAATTTTTTTGAAAAATATCAAGGGAAATCGGAAAGTTCAGAAAATAAATGTCTTCTTCTGTGATAGCAATATGGTTCATTTTAGGAAGCGGTTATGGGTACCACTGCTGCGGGAACCATCCATTAAATAACTGGCACATCTGTGGATGTCGGGGTTCGTTAGGTTCGTAGGTTAGGTTTGTCCAGATTCGTATGTACGGGAGAGTCTGTTCTAACCAGCTTTGAAATTTTGGTAAATATGCATAGAGTCCACCTCACGGATAATACGGAAAGTTCATGTTGTCAAAGTTTGAAGCACGGATAATAGGGGATTTTCCTTTTTTACTAAATAACAATAAAATATGACATTATAAAATAAATTCTCGTCAAAATAAAAACAATAAGTACTTATTTGTTCATATGAAGCAGTTACTTTGTGATGTGACATTATAATTTAAAATAAAACAATAACTTTGTAAACACCACTTTTATTTTTTATATACTTTATGCCGACCGGGTTTCGCTACAACCGTAGCTTCTTCAGGGCAGTACAATCTCAAGTAGAGATTGTACTGCCCTGAAGAAGCTACGGTTGTAGCGAAACCCGGTCGGCATAAAGTATATAAAAAATAAAAGTGGTGTTTACAAAGTTATTGTTTTATTTTAAATAAGTACTTACTTCGAATTATTGGGTTGAGATTCAAACTACAAAAGCTGCATGTCAACATAATTTAAACATACATCCCAGGTTTTGAATGGTTTGTTTGGCTAAGCAGGGTTTATCTAGCGGGTATGTGTAATTATTCCAACACATTTCTTTTAATGTTCTGCTGTTATAAATACAGGTACAAACTTGTCAATAATGCATTCATTTAAATAACGTGAATAAATTATAGTTTTATATGGTAATAATATTTTTTCTATGATTGGCAGCATTGATTGATTGTCTATGAAACGTCAATTAAAAACGATAAATATTAAAATGACATTACCGCGTAAGTGAATTAATGTCTAACTAACTAACTAACTAACCATCACGCCGTTTCCCCGCAGGGGTAGGCAGAGAGGACGGACCGCCAAACAACTCGGTCTTGGCACACACTCTTTGCCTCACTCACATTCATACATTCTCTTCTATTATTCTGACTTTTGACATGGCCCGACTCAAGTATCTGATTCACTTGATCGTGCCATGTCTTCCTCGGACGTCCACGACTTCTTCTACCATTCACATTTGCGTCGTATATTCTTCTTACACTGCTTTCTTCGTTCATTCGCTCTACATGCCCAAACCATCTGAGGGTCCCTTTCTTAATCTTACTCATTATGCATACATCAGCCTTACATTCTTTGCGGATATCCACATTTCTCACACAATCATACATTGTTTTACCACACATACGCCTCAGGGATCTCATTTCAACAGCATTCAGTTTATTTTCATCCTTCCTCTGCCAGTTCCATGCCTCACTGCAATACATCAGGGTAGGTACCAGGACTCCATTGTGGACTGCTAGCTTCGCTTCTTTTGACAGTTTTTTATTAGCGCCAACGGCATTCAGTCCTCCATTAATGGAGTTACCAGCATTCACCCTTCTTTCAATATCCCTGTCAGCCTTCCCATCTCTCGTAAACATACATTCATCATTCACAACTTAATCATTCACACAATTAATGTCAACAAAATTAAAATGTTAAATTCATATAATTTGCATGTTTTTTTTGTCTCCCCCGACATAAATACTCAATCTTCGTAATAATAAGTTAAGTCTAACTGTTTGAATAAAAAATATTTCGTACTAACGAGTATGCGGTTCAATGCATAAATAATGAAAAAAATAATTATGCTGGATGGTTTTCTACATACCTGGAAGTGAATTGTATGTGTAGTGCGAGGTCATATAGATCAGAGATTTTTATCCCTTCAGCTTCACAACACACCCCACCTGGATGTGCCATAACCTCACTGGCTCCAGACGGTTGGATGTATTTGGGACAATAATTTGTGACATTTTTACATAATCAGATACATTTTTTTCTACAAAACGTTTTTTTACTTATACCAATTTTCTTATCAGCTATCTCTGGCTTTCCGTTATTAGTTAGACACCCATGTCTACCTCCGGTGTTGCCATACTCTCGGATATGTGGCGCAATGAATATTTACTGCCTGGCAACCCTCAAAAAGCGCGCGAAATTCGCAAATTTAAAAATGTTTTCCGTGTTTTCTTTGATATAGAGGTACTCGAAATGTGGTTGGCCGCCATTATGAAGTTAGCGTGAGTATATTAAAAGAGGGACTTTAATTCACCTCGCAAAAGTATTAAATTATGCATATTTTTACATTTTTCATGTTTTTTTTACTCTTCTGAAGAGGTTTTACTTGGATGACATTTTGTTAACATGAAAATTAATCTGATGAAAGTGTTGTAGGAGTTGAACTTGTTTCTCTTAAAAATTAAAATGATTCATAAAAATTTCATGTTCGCATTATTGTATTTCAGTTGATTCATTTTTACAGGATAAATAATTAAATATTTTTTCAGTATGCTTATACTATACTACGACAAAAAAATTTATTGCGTTAGTGTAATTTTTGACCTAGTTATTATATTCGATAGCCAGCGAATCTTTGTATGACATATTAATAATATTATCAAGGTCCTTAAAACTCTTCGCTTTGTTTTGAAACCCTTGTCAGATGCCAACATGAATATAACTCAATGTTATGGTCTCCCTTTTACAATATTCATTCCGATAATATTGAAAAGATTCAAACTGACGTATATAAACCATAAATTGCATATTCCTGTACAAAACATTGGTTATAATTAATTACGTCTTGGAGAAAATGTCCCTGCTGAAACCATCGGCAAGAAAAATAAGCACAGATTTAATACTATTACATAAAATACTGGATTATAAAAATGACTTTCCTGAATTGCTTCAATTAATCAACATCCATATTCCCAAAAGGTCTTGCCAACATTTATTAACCTTTTACTATAACAATACCATGACACTGGCTTATCAAAATTCTTTGATTTCAAGACAAAATATTTATCTAGGAGATTTCATCTTAAAATAATAAATGTTAAAGCAGTTATTCCAATTATCTACTATCTACTATCTACTATAAAGAGGTAAGATTTGTTTGTTTGTTTGTTTGCATTGAATAGGCTCCGAAACTACTGAACCGATTTAAAAAATTCTTTCACTGTTGGGAAGCTACACTCTCCCTGGGTAACATAGGCTATATTACATTTAAAAATAGGCATCCTTACTAAAACTTCAATAATGCAACCCAAGGTGTAAAAAAATTACCTAAAATATTCTTTACATCGCGTGCGCTGCGAAAACTATTGATGATAGAATAAAATAATGTACTACGACTTTGTACAACACATCATTATTTACAAAAAAAGGTCGTCACAGCATATGTCTAACTATTATGGTTATGCCACATTAAGTATTCTTTTATTTAAAAAATTTAATTAAAATGTCGCCACTTGAAAAGGCTCTTTATTTGTATCTTGGTTTTAATCCTTATCAAAATAAATTACTTTATATTCAAGAAAGCTTCAATACCTTTATTTAACTTTTTGAATTTTTCAATTCGGATATTTAATTAGAAAGATATCACGAGTTTAAAAATGTTAGTATTAGAAAAAAGTTTCGGCTACGGGCCGGGCGGGAGAAGAGTCAATTAAATGAAGTGCCAGGGGATTGGCGGGACGGGGGAGCGGGAGAGCGGTGGCGGGGAAGGTGGAAGTGGAATGCTGGAGGGGAACGCACGGGAAAGGACATGCAAGGAGTAACATTTTATTTATTTGTATATGGCATTGCAACGCATGCCGGGAAACAGCTATATATTATAAAAGAAAGTTAAAAAAAACGTGCGGACCGTAAAAACTCAGAAACGAGTCCCGGAACGATCAAGGCAATTATATGGTGTGGTAGATCTCTATTCCCCCTAGGTAATAAGGGTAACCGTTTTTACCTAAAGGGCGTGCTTTTAAAGATATAACGGGCGGAAGTTTCGCCCTCTTGAAAATTCGAGAACAATCTTCCGGAAAGTTCTAGAAGGTTCCATAGAGCTCTAGAAAATTCTGGTAAGAGTTGCAGAGTATGTCGTGGAATTTTCGGGAATAGGGAATCGGGAACATCAGTGTGGAACATTCCAGAACACTCTCGAATGTTGTCCTGAGCGAAGCCGGGTAACCCAGCTAGTATTAAAAAAATGGACTATGAATAAATAAATAGACTATTCTACTATTTTCGTCAAATAAATAAATTGATTATATGATTTCCACTATTTTAGTTATTTTTAATATCTAAGTTAGGATTCTTAGTCTCTGTTCACATTTTAAAGTGTATTTTTTTATACTTTTTTGCTACATTTTTCAGAATATTATTATATTTTCTTTATTGTTTTAATTTTGACGTATTTACGAGAACAATGATACTAAAATTAAGGCTTCAAATAAATAAATAAATTCCTAGAGAAAAAAACGTGAATCGTGAAAAATCATGTTATATTAAATAGGTCCTACGGTATGGAATTGGTGTTTTCCCGAAATTATATTATTATGAAATAATCATTTTTTGTGCATTATTTTCGAATTCTTAATCAAAAATCGTCTTCAAAAATACCTTGTTTAATAAGTTGGTTTGGATATCAAACGAATTTTTTAACTGTGTTGATTTTTTGTACTTATACGCTGTTATGTACCGTTCCACGACAGTTCATCCTGCGACAATTCATCCGGCGACAGTTCATCCGGCGACAGTTCATCCGGCCGACAGTTCATCCTGCCGACAGTTCATCCTTCCGACAGTTCATCCGGCCGACAATTCATCCGGCGACAATTCATCCGGCCTGGTCATTTAGAAGATTTTTTCTTCAAGTAAGTATGCAAAGAGGATATACGGCCGTACAACCAAAATCGATATACTTATATCTGATGGCATCTTGAGTGGAAATCTGTAACTTAACCTAACCTAACAAATTAGTCAATTCACCCTAAAAAGGTGGTGTTAATTTTAGATAAAAAGTTATATTATACGCAAGTAGGAATCTTTACGGTTTTTTGCTAAGCCGACTGCATGTGTATAAGTATGACGTATTTTGTTATTCACGCATGCTTCTTCGGAAAGTCGAAATTATTGTTAGTAAAAATATTTTTACAGCCGATTTCCACTCAAGACGCCTTCAGATATAAGTATATCGATTTTGGTTGAACGGCCGTATATCCTCGTTGCATACTTACTTGAAGAAAAAATCTTCTAAATGATCAGGCTGGATGAATTGTCGCCGGATGAATTGTCGGCCGGATGAACTGTCGGCCGGATGAACTGTCGGCAGGATGAACTGTCGGCAGGATGAACTGTCGCCGGATGAACTGTCGCCGGATGAATTGTCGCCGGACGAATTGTCAGGTCACCGTTATATACAGTATACAGAAAAAAAGTTTTATCCTTGATGCATTTGATTGAAAATATGTTTTATATTTTTATTATTCGGCGGTACACTGTCTTTGCACACTCCTTCGGGGACCCTTAGCAAAATTTTGTGTAAGAAGACATACCGTATTTCCCTAAACTGACTGCAAATTGTACATAAGTACGCTGAGAGGCCAACACTCGGGGGATCAACTGCCATAGAAACATGGAGTTAATGTAAAAAACAGCGAACTTATGTTTCGCTTAAGAATGTAATCTTCGATTTATCTAAACTGTTTGTAACGCAACACAATGGGTTCGCAAGCGTGAGAACCTTCACTCCACGTCACACACTGATCTACATATTATGCGCTATGTAAATTTGTGGGTAACCAGTTTACACCGTGGCTGGCTAGCGGACTTAAGAACAATGGATTAAGTTAACAGTAACTTCTGTTTTGATTGAGTTTGTTAACTCATTTTCAGGGGTCGTAAAACGTTTAAGTACAGATATTTATGTATGTAAACCTAATGTATACGGTTATAAGGTGGGTTTTGTTTTTAAAATATGATTACATAACATTTAAAAAATTCTAAAAAATATGCTCGATTTATTTCAATACATATTTAACTATCAATTTTATCATTATAAAATAATATAATAAAATAAAAAGCCTTTTATTTCTTGCGAATATGTATGTTGCAGAGATGTAAAAGTAGGAAAAGGTATAATTAATGTTCTTTTTACATCTTGTTGAAAAATGAAATAGAGGTAAAATTATTCAAAAGCAAGAACCCCTCTCTCGAGGTGAGGCCTCCTCTAAAGAATTCCATTAATCTCTCTATTTCGTCTGCTGATAATGATAACACACATTCACACAATTTTATCATTACTATAACAAAAATATAATAATAATTCTGAAAGTACCTACGAAATCTCAATATTTTTTTTATGAATTGTTTTATTTTTATTAGAACAACTCTCTTCTTTATAACTTTTGAAGGTTATTCCCATCAATTTAATATATCATTGAAGAAGAAGATAACACTATTAAACTAAACGAAAATATGACAGAGAATAGGACACAGAAAAATAAAAAGATAACAATCGCAACTGGGATTCGAACCCAGAACCTCTCGTCTAACCGGGACAAATAATACCTTATCATTTTTTTGTGAACACCTTACAAGAATTCCAGCTTCTCCCGTCTGGAGCCAGTGAGACTATGGCATCCCAAATTGGGGTTTGTTGTGAGGTTAAAAGAAGTAGTGAGGGGAAGAAGATGAGGGAGAGGAAGATAAGGAAGTACCTGGCTATTTAGATCTAGTCACCAAACACGACTAAAGCTACTTTAAGCAGCGATTCAATTCTGAATGCTTGTCTTACACCAGGGTGATACTAAGATTATCTTCCACTCTGGAACGTGCCGCAAATATACTTTATATTATATTTAAATCATTAAATTGTGGAAAACACAAATCAATCAAATTAATTTCTTCAAACACAGCAAACATATTTTGTGGCACCGATTATTAACTTTATTCCCTTTATAAATTATTCTCCCCCCCCCCCCCCTCTTGCCCACTCTAACTTTTCCATTGACGCCTTTAAGTCTATGTCTATTGTTGCAATTAGTTGTAAGCAAACCCTGGTGATGTGAGCATTGCACATGAAACATGTCGGTTTTTAGACAGAAAAATCAGAAAAAGATATTGGTTCCACTGGGACTCGAACCCAGGTCCCTTAGCTTACATGGCAAGTGCTCTCGATTGATTGAGCTATGGAACCCATTTCTAATTCGGTCTCTTTTAAATGTATCATACTTCGACTAAGAACTACCAGCATTATCTTCATTTTCTTAACGCACATATTATTGGCCGCTATCTTTATATATGGTTGCAAGATTCAACCCGAAATAAATGCTTTCCAGATAGTGTCTGGATAAATATTAACCATTTTATTTTTAAAAAGCGACATCTATTGACTTTTTCTGCAAGTGTAGGATGAATATTTTTATTTTTAACTTTATGAGTAAAATCTTAAATTATTATATCTAATTAAATATAATATTATTTATAAAGTTAAAATAAAAATAAAAACTAAATTATCTACTAATTTTCAATCAAATTAAATTTACTTTGGTAGTTTGCATGATATAAAGAGATACCACTGATTTGCAACCACTTTTAGACAACTTTTAGGTCACGAACTTGTCGGTTGCGCACCCCTGTTCGTCTGTAGGTCGTGTCTTGTTAAGGTTTGTTTGTTTCCCAGGGGAGAAGGGAAGGGTGAAGGTGACGATGAGTCGCTAGTCACCACTGGAATATAGTGCAAGCCTACAGATGTGCATAATAGCTGTGTACTGACAGTACAGTACCGGCCTTCATTGTTATCCGGGGAGTACGATCTGATAATATGACCTAGTGAGTACCTGGCACGCGTTGCAATGCCACTCAAAGAAAGAATGCGTTTGTGTTTTAATTCTGTTACACGAATAAATCAGAAGGATAAGCTTGTCGGATCTGCCGGATCTTCCCTGAAGATGGACACTGCAACGCTGTCCGAAACGTCGGCTAAAGACGGAGGTAGCGCAACACGTCATAACATTATAACATTGCAATTTGGGAGGCGGAAATGGGTACCGCCGCCCCGGGAACCTTTATTGGATAACCAACACCTCTACCATAGGTCACCCCAAGTGGTTCGCTACGTTTGGTGATTTAGCAGGGATGCCCGGGTTCATGGGGTGAGTTTTGTCTAGGTTTTGGCGACGGACGACCGTGACACACTGAACCCCAGATTCCTACCCATCCCTTAAAACCTTTTCCTTCCCAGAACTCTCCTCTCCTTCATTTCCTTTAAAAAAAACCTCCTCACAGCATCCCCAAAGAAAGAGCTCATGGAAAAAATAAATAAATAACACCCCAAAAACAAATTAAGAAAATATTTTTCTAGTTCTTGTAATTTTAATGACTTATGAACACCATGACAGAGCATGAGCCTGCTGATGAGAAAATCTTTAAAATATTGTCATATCAAATTTATTAATATCTTACTAATATTATAAATGCGAAAGTTTGTATGGATGGTTGGTTGGATGTTTGTTACTCTTTCACCCAATAAATATCGAATGGAATTTAAAAATTCTTTCACTAATCGAAAGCTGCATTATTTGCGAGTAACAGGGGCTATATATATTGGCAAGCTCTGGCGTTATGAATGAGCTGTGGCGTTGTGAAATTATGTATCATACGTTTTCTGTCCCTAACAAAATCGAGTTATTGCAAACGTCAAACAAATTGTTACTTTTGAAACATTTTTTTTTTTAATTTTAGGCTTAAAAAGAGTGCTTTGTTGTGATTAAAATGAGTATTTTTTTGGCGTCGTAGTTAATATCTACATAGGTATCTATAAAAATGTTTATTCTCCGAAAAAAAAGCATAACGTTGCTATAAAGCATAGCGTTTGAAGTGGAATGTCATTTTCTTATTTTTTAGGTTACTCTGGATTCAAATATAAATAAAATACTAATAAAGGGAGTAGGTACTTAAAATAAATTTCTATTTCTATAATTCAAATATTTTCTAAAATAGAATTTTTATTTGCGAAATGTCATTCTCAAATTTTGAAAGCAAGAATAATAACAATTAGGCCAATAATTATGCCAGTAATTTCCCACTAATACTATGCGAGCGAAGCCGTGGGTAAAAGCTAGTAAAAAATAAATAGAATAATTTTCATCTCCTTCCCCTCCAGCTTTACACACCCCAATCGTTGGAAGCAATTCTCTCCAAAACTCGTTGTTCTCCAAAACGAGCCTGAAAATTTCACTTGTCATATATTGGGTTTATAAATGTGTAAATACTACTACTTAAGAAATTATAAAATTTGTAGTACTTTATTAAAGTCATAAATACACTGGGAATTTATATCATATATGTAAATCCTAATTATACAATTGTAAATGTTCTCTATAATGACTTGGAAAGAATCTCCTACTTGTGATATCACTAAAGAAACCACTCATCCACTCTGAATGCAAGTATTAATGTTCCTCAAAATGACCTTGAAAAAAACACATCTTTGCGATTCTTTCAAAGGCATATAAAAACCATCGCTTCATTCAGAAAACAAAATTTAATGTTCTTAATACTTATTTCGATTAATATTTGTTAAAAATATTATGAACTAAATATACAATTTGGCTGTCCTAAAACGGGTATCCTTCCCAGTTGGACAGACAAAGTATCACTTGTAATGTATTTAATATATATGTATATAAATAAATAAATAAATAAAAAATAAATTGCAACTTTTGTTCATTATTAACTTTTTTTTAATGTAATCCACTCGAGCGACAGCGCGATTTTTAAATTTTTCCTCCGATTGCTTGTGATTTTTTGGTGACCATTTTGAATATTTTCCGCCGACATTAAAAAATCATCCCTCCGAATTTTGAAAATTGAAAATCGATCATAAAAATTCAATTTGAAAATATTTTCACGAAATTTAGTTATGTTCTCTTAGATACCACCTCTCGTGTACCTAATTACTCACTTACCGTATCTTATCATCCCAGACAATGCCTGTACATTCCAGATGACGGGAAACTACATTACATTAACTCTTGTACAACTAACTGCATGTTGTAGTACTGCTTCATTAAGTAGTACGAACAAGTGACTTATTCGATGTTAAGTTTTTTAATCCTCGATAGTAAATTATACAATACATGATTATTTTTATTGTTGGTGCATGGGTGCATCCGTGATATAATGCAAATCAATTAAGTTCAATGACTTAATTTTCAAAATTTGGAATTAATTTATGATGTAAGCATAATGAATAAGATTAAGAAAGGGGCCCTCAGGTGGTTTGGGAATGTAGAGCGAATGAACGAGGAAAGGAGTGTTCTCAGCACAGGTCCGCCTAGTGAGGTGTTCACAAAATACTACTACTAGCCTATTTACATACAGTGTAAGGATAATCTTCTTCTTCTTCTTCAATGGCGCTACAGCCCATTTCGAGCCTTGGCCTCCTTCAAAATAAGCCTCCACCGCCCTCTGTCCTCGGCCGTCGTCTTCCAATCTGCAACATGGAGTAATCCTCTTGCATCCTAAGGATAATATATGGCGCAAATGTGAATTGTAGAAGTCGGGGACGCCCGACATGGCACGATCAAGTGATTCAGATACTTCGGATGGGTCATGTCAAAATATAGAAGATGTATGAATGTGGATGAGGCAAAGAGTGTGTGTGTGTGCCAACACCGAGTTTGGCGGTCCTTCCTCTCTGCCTACCCCTGCGGGGAAGTTGTTTAATTAGTTGGAATTTATTTATGCTTTTAAGGCTTTTACATAAGACTAACTAACTAACCATCACGCCGTTTTCGAGAGAGGACGAGCCGTCAAACAACTCGGTCTTAGCATACACTCCTTGTCTTATTCACATTTATATATCGTCTCATACATGCTCTTCTATTATTCAGACTCTTGGCATGGGCCGACTCAAGTATCTAATTCACTTGGTGATGCCATATCTTCCTCGGGCGTCTCTGATTTCTTCTATCATTCACATTTGCGCCATATATTCTCCTTACACTCCTTTCCTCGTTCATACGCCCCACACGCCCAAACTAACTGAGAGTCCTTTTCTTAATTTTACTCATTACGCTTACATCAGCCTTGCATTCTTTGCGAATCTCCATGTTTCTCACATGATCGTACATGGTTTTACCATACGTATACCTCAGGGATCTCATTTCTTCCTCTGCCAGTTCAATGCCTCACTGCCAAACATCAGGGTAGGTACCAGCACTCCATTGTGACGGCTAGCTTCGCTTCTTTGGACAGCTTTTTTGGGGCGTTCAGTCCTACATTAATGGAGTTACCTGCATTTACCCTTCTTTCAACATCTCTATCAACCTTCCCATCTCTCGTAATTAAGTAAATCAATTATTATATCCTCACAAATGGTATAACTACTACATGGTTATATGTACACAATGAACTGGGTTAATATCGCCGGTCTAAAGTCCATTAAGTCACGTTTTTTTCATGAAATGACTTAAGTATGAGGACTTATGTAAAGTATTAGAACAAGTTAACAATAATAATCTAAACGAAAATATAAATGAGATTAAGACACAGAAAAACAGAAAAAGACAATGGTCGCAACTGGGACTCGAACCCAGACCTCTCCGTCTAACCGGGACGAGTGCGTTAACCAATTTCGCTATTGCCACCTTCTGTCAAAACGTCATAATTGTCAATCTCATATTTTCAAATTTTAGAATTACATTATTAGGTATCAACTAATTATTTTTCTCCATATTACGGGCAACTACACTTTTTATTGGAAACAATCATTCTAAGAATTGGTTTGTGACCTGGATAGCGTCTCGGATAGATATATCCGAATTTATTTATATGGAACAATTGACTTTTATGAAAGTCTAAATGAATATTCAATTTTTATAAGAAAACTTTCTTTTTATACTTTTTTGAAGGTTATTCCCATCAGTGAAATATATCATATTAGAATAAGTTAACAATAATAATCTAAACGAAAATATGAAAGAGAACAAGACACAGAAAAACAGAAAAAGACAATGGTCGCAACTGGGACTCGAACCCAGACCTCTCCGTCTAACCGGGACGAGTGCTTTAACCAATTTCGCTATTGCCACCTTCTTATGTAAAGAATCGTTCCCTTTCGACAGGGATACTCTATTAAGTCTTATATTATCAAATCAACAAATTAAAATCTGTGTTCAACGCTGCGGCAAGACTTATCACCGGCGTATCTAAATATTCCCATATTTCTGAGCATCTCAAAAATCTTCACTGGCTCAAGTGTCCTGAAAGAATCCAGTTCAAGCTCTGCTGGATGGTGTTCAAATCCCTTAACAGAATGGCTCCGGCTTACTTATCGGAAATGTGTATTCCAGAAAATTCCAATTCGCGACAATCAACCCTCAGGTCAGCAGCAACATCAGCTATCGGAAGGTTGAAGGAACCAAAGCGCACACCAGATACTAAATTCGGTGAGCGTGCTTTCCAAGTGTCAGGACCTAAAGCCTGGAATGGACTGCCACACGAGTTAAGAATGATCACACGTCAGCAGAATTTAGAGCAAAACTAAAAACACATCTTTTTAGACAGTCGTATCCATAAGTTAAAAAATTTAAAAAAAAAACCTTTCACCTTCAGCTTCACGGCTCGCGACATAGTAAATAAATAACTAATTTTGTAAAAATAAAACAAATTCTTACAATTCTCCAGTCTTTCAAATAAATATTAACTCAACTTTGGCATTAATCTTCTTATAAATGTAAAACCAACAGTGATGAGGGTAGCAAAGGTAAAGTCGTGCAATGTCCAGTGTTTTAAATATAATGCCCTCCACGTGCAAAATCGTATCTTTCCCAAGCATAAACATTCTAATAAAGTGTGTTTTTCGGAAGTGACCTTCAGGTAAGTATGTTTTTGTATCTATCTGTAAATAATAAAATTAAATAGAACCTAGTAATTCATGATGAATTGTAAAGCGCCCTTGAGGTGATTTTTCACAAAAACGGCGCTCTACAAATTGTCCAATTATTACTAATTTAATCGTTTTCGATTTAAACGTGTTTTTAAACTCACCTTAAGTCATAAATCCGATATTATCGTCAAGCAAAACACATTAAGTCAAATATTTTACTCTAAATGTCAATAATACATCGATTTATACCAAAATAACAAAATGTGTTTTTTTTAATATTAAATATACACTAAGTTTTTACTGATTGTGCCATGAAAAGTTAACCATGTATAATTTAAAGTTTTAAGTGACATTATTTAATAATTTTTCAGACTCAATCCTACCTAAGACAATCAAGCATTTAGTTATTATTGTACCGATGCATGCCATTTTGCATGTTTTAATATTTAATTCTGGAGGGATTTTATTATACAATTTCGGTCCCAGATATGTATATATCTTTTGAAACTTTGCCGTATTGTGTGACATTTATGATCAATTTTATTAAGTTTTTTCTAGATTTTTGTGTAGAAGATATTAAATAGTAGATTATAAAATATTTAAAAAAAAACATTTTTGAGATATTTATCCACTTATAGCCTTTCTAAAATTGCTTAATTTTGAAATGCGATGTTCTCAGGATTGTGTTTTGGTGACTTAGTGGACTTTGCCAGTAGGCAGACGATATAATATTATTTTATGATAATTAAGAATGTAATTCAAAACTTAACTAGCCGCAACAACAGGAAAAAACATAAAAAACATGACATAACATTTTGCGGGTAAATTTGATACCTCAGTTAATTTAGCAGATAGTATCTCCGCGGCCCCCAACTCGACTTAACCGTCTAGTTAAACATAACTGTGCCGGTTAAAGTTTAACCTCTCCACCACATCTCGGTAACCCGAGGCCGTCCAATCCGGTTAACTGCTTTATTTCTTACATCCTCCACTGGCTACACTGATTTGATAATGCACAGAAGTGAAATCTATGCACATACTAAAGAAAACTGATGATATTTGTATATCTGTCTTAATCTGTTTTATTTACCGACTGGCTAAATGTCGATAATGCAGGTTTCTATTGAGCATCCAGATGCCAGCTTGTTGTGAAACTGTCATGTTGTCAAGAGGTGTTTTATTGATAAAAAGGACGGTTTCTGTAAATTCATTATCTTTTTACAGCAAATAATTATCGAATAATGAACAAGACTTGTTTTGACTTTAGTTCATTTGAACTGAGAACCGGCCCCTGGTTGTACAGACTAATTGTCGCATGTTAAAGTGTCCAGTCATTTTAATCTAAAAGTTGTAAATAAATAAATAAAAAAAACTCGAGTGTTTAATGTAGAAAATGGGACCCTACCAAATCCTAACAATTTGGGAGGTACCGGGAGTATCGTCGCCCCGGAAACCGTTTATCTGATAGCCAACAGCCCTGCCATAGGTCACCCCAAATGGTTCGCTACTTTGGGTTCCCGGGTTCATGGGGTTTGTTTAGGTTTTGGCGGCGAATGCGTTTGGCCATCTACTGCATGGCGGGCTGAAATGGGAGAGTCTGGTTGAGGCAGACCTTTTGACCTCTCCAGCCGGACTTTCTCAACCCGTCGCCTTTTATCGCAGTGAGAGTAATGGATTCGGACGTCCGACACTCCTGGACATTCACTGACCCCCAGATTTGGCCCTCATATCTTTTTCCTTCCCAGTACTTCCTCTCCTTCCTTTCCCTAAAATATCCTCCACACAACATCCCCAAAGATGAAACAGGCCCCGAGACTCATAGTATAGAAACTCAGGCACCCCTGCTGAGACACCAAAAGTATATTAATGTATTTTACTCACTTCCAGTACGAATGGTAATACAGTTAGTTTGAAAGAATTCAGATACTTGAAAACGTTTAATAAATTTCACCAAAAGTGAGGGAAAATTGAGCTTACTTCTGGCAGGTAGAAACACCCACATCATATTCTATTTATTATTCAGTGTTTATATTATATTATCCTAGAGCCGCCACTGCCAAGTAGTAAAAAGATAACTGGAAAATTCCTCAAAAAAGATAACTGGGAAATTGCTAAAAAGTTGTTAACTTGGTTATTTGCTGGAATGGCTGCTTTCTTTTTAGGAAAAAACTATATCATAGTTGTGTTATAGGTAGTTATGGTTATCATATTTACATTAATTTGTTGTTAAAATATAGTGAGAGATGGGAAGGCTGATAGAGATATTGAAAGAAGTGTAAATTTTTATTTTTATTTGTGTACATCTATATTAAAAGGTTTACATTTTTTTTGCTTTGCCTGTCTCACTAGGAAATCCTGTGTCGAGTCAGAATAGTTTACAAATATTAAATAAAGTACATTTTCCAATAAAGTATAAATATTTGACAAAAAAATTCAGGTTGGTTGGGAATGGTAACAATAATGAGATAAAAGGATTATATTTGGGTGAGGTGACTAATTAAATGCAGGTAACTTCATTAGTGGGAGCTCTGAACGCGGTTGGCGCTAACTAAAACATCTTCATCGTGTGTGTAAGGGAATAAAATAAAATTATACAATCAATTAATAATAATAATAATAATTGGCTAATTTATATAGCGCCATTTATGATCGTGTGAGAAATATGGAGATCCGCAAAGAATGCAAGGCTGGTGTAAGCATAACGAACAAAATTAAGAAAGGGACGCTCAAACAGTTTGGGCTTGAAGAACGAATCGGGTGACCTATGTCGGTTATCCGATCAATGGTTCCCGGGGACGTAGTGTCCATACCCGCTTCCCAAATTGAGTAGTTAGTGCACTATTAATAGTCCGCTAAATCATCGCTATTGACGGCCGGCGTGGTCCAAGAGTAAGGTTCTTGACTCGCAATCCGAAGCTCGTGGGATTGAATCCCGGCGTGGGAAAATAAATCTTATTTGATTAATTTGTGTTATTTCTCGATTAATTCATTGAAAAATAATTTATAGTAAGTATATTTGCGGCACGTTCCAGAGTGGAAGATACTCCCATTATTGGTCTGATGAAAGACTGTAAGACACCATTCAGAATTGAAACGTTGCTTGAAATGGCATGAGCCGTGTTGGTGACAAGATCTGAATAGCCAGGTACTTCCTTAACTTCCTCTTCCTCTTCCCCATCTCCTTCCCCTTTCCACTACCTTCAACCTCACAACACACCATAATTGGATTTGCCATAGTCTCACTGGCTCCAGACCGGAGCAGCTGGGACTATTGTGAGGTATTCATATAAAAAAATAAAAATAATAAAAAGAAGTAGCCGGGTGAACTCACTATCAAGACAGGACGATACGTCAGCAAGAATTAATAGGAAATACCTACTTACACCATAATACTGATTAATCTTGTCCGCCGAAACAGAAATCTAGTCGGAAATACCTTGCAGGCAAAGAAATTTTCGAAAAATTTTGCCTTTTTTCCGTTCATAGCCTTTAAATATTAAAGTCCAAGATTTCATTTCTAGCCATAGGTAATAGAAAAATATAGAAAACAAATAATTTTCAACGTCTTTGAGATTAAAAAGGAAATAGCCGGGATATTACATCCGTTCTAGCGTCGCTGCATACTCCTGCGGGACTCGTATCAGTAGAGATGTTGGAATAGCCTAGAAGTTGAGAGTCGAGTAGTGATCGCTAGGACAGATCGAGCTGTGCGCCAAAAAGGAGAGGATATCAAAAAACGTTCAAATCAAAACAGTTTTAAAACATATTATTTTATTATAATAGTAAGCAATAAGGTTAGGTTAGTTTATCAGTTTGAGAGGCTGATATGGGTAACGCCGCCCTGTGAACCATTTGTTGCACCGCAGTAGGGGGAATAGATTCATACGTCCGTCTCTCCTGGATATATTGAACCCCACATTCCTACCACCACTCACACATTTTTCCTAACCAGAACTTCCTTTTCCTTAATAGACCCTCCACACCATTCCCAAAGATCACAAAATAATAATAATAATAAGGTATTTATTCCAGGATGTGGGGAGGAGAGTGCAATCCCACACATCCCATACAGAGTATAAGTATAGATATCATATAATAAAATCATAGGTATTTATAAATAAATAAGAGTTAAGATGCAACAGTCAAGGCTAAAAAATAAAAAAATAGATAAAAAAATAAAAATCGAAAGCAAAGAAAAATAGGAAAGTAACAATAATATAGTAAAATTGAATTTAGAAAGATAAAAATAAAATAAAAGAAGTAATATCATTAGATAATAACAGGGATTCAAAGATATATGATAAATTTTTTTACTGAGCTTTTATTGGTCTATCGGATTTGATATTGTAGAAGAAAAAGACAAAGGTCTTGAGGGATTATTTTTTCTCAGGGTCTCCGGTGGGGACCTGATGAGGAGTTCAGGGTAAGTTAGATGAGTTTATGAAGTATATGCTAGGCGCAAAAATTGCAGGATATTACTAGGAGCAGTCAAAAACTAATGCCTCCTTTTTTGTACTTATATAAAGTTATTTAAGTGAAAATTTTGAATTTAGTGCAATTCCTCAAACCTTCTTCTACAGTCTGCTTCAGTAGTAGCTTATTTGCGTCAACAGGTGGCAGCACTGCAGTCGCTTGCAAAATGGCCGACATCGATGTTCGTATTAGACAGCGTTCTGTGATTGATTCTTCACTGCAGAAGGTGAAACGCCCATTCACATTCATGAAAAATGTGTACCGTGATGCAGCAGTAGATATCAGCGGTGGGTTCATCACTGTAACGAAGCTGAAGGTCAAAAACTGCTGATTGGCGAAAAGCCGAGCGGTAGACCGTTGATTGCAGAGACTGCACACAACATTGAACGAGTTGATGACATCATTCGTGGTGACCCCAGATAACGTTAAGGCAGTGTGATGACGATTATTCGACAACTGATTATTCAATAAAAGTTTGTTCAAGGTGAGTACCAAGAAAGTTAAGGGTAGGGTTTGGAAAACATCGCTCCGCATTATCAGTAGCATCCGCATCTAGTAGTAGCAATACTAGAAAATTATATAGGGGTAGTTAGAAAAATGTGTAAAGTTACTAGTGATTAAACTTTTTTTACTGTAATCTTAAAAATTCTATAAGTTATACATGCTGCAACTTTAGTTAAAACGTTGAAAAAGGCCTTCGCCATTATCTCTCCTGAACCTGTTGTAAACGTTTTTAACCAAAATCCTTCCGTAATCTCAGAGTAAACATTATGTTAAAACACGCTATTAAATTTAAAGCACTTCAGTGTTTCTAGATTTTTATTGTAATTCGCCTAAACTTTCTGAATTTTTCAACTATCCTCCGCCATACAAAAATGTATGGCGGAATAATAGCCGCGCGATGTCTAAGAATTTCACAGAATTCATTCAGTTGTGAGAAAGCGGTCACGGCGGGAGCACGCATATTTTTTTCGCGGCAATTTTGTTCGCTGTGTCTTTGATTTTTGAAGGAATCATTGAGGAGATAGGTGTTACAGAAACCGGGTAAGTAGAAATAAAATATATTTATTATTATCTAATAAATTATTTTTAAATATTTATTATTATCTAATAAATTATTTTTAACTTGATTTACAGTTTTACAGATTTTATTTATTATTTTTTTTTTAAACTTCAGGTACCTTCAAAATGGGTAAAAATAAAGGAAGCCTTGCTTACCGTGCCATAAAAATAGACCCACCCACTGGAAGAAAAGGAGAATAAGGTAATAATGTCAACATTTAAATTTTTTACTGATTTCTATCAAAGATAGTTTGAAGGTGGACTGAAGTCATTTTGCATTTTGACATCTAAAAATTTCGGCATCCATCTTGAATTTCTCTAGTTATCTACCGATTTGGTTCAATATCAGAATTCTAGCGTTTAGAAGTGCACTGAACTCGAATCTAATGTCAAAATGCAAAATTTCGGCATCCATCTTGAATTTCTCGTGTTCTCTACCGATCTGGTTCAAAATCAGTATTAGGGAGTATTGGCGAGCACTGAACTCGGATCTAATGTCCAAATGTAAAATTTCGGCATTCATCTTGAATTTCTCTAGTTATCTACCTATTTGGTTCAAAATCAGGATAAGGGCGTTTGGAGGTGCACTGAACTCGGATCTAATGTCAAAATGCAACATTTCGGCATCAATCTTAAATTTCTCTAGTTATCTACCTATTTGGTTCAAAATCAGGATTAGGGCGTTTGGACATGCACTGAACTCGGATCTAATATCAAAATGGAAAATTTCGGCATCCATCTTGAATTTCTCTAGTTATCTACCGATTTGGTTCAATATCAGGATTCGGGCGTTTGGAAGTGCACTGAACTCGGATCTAATGTCAAAATGCAAAATTTCGGCATCCATCTTGAATATCTTAAGTACTTTGACGATTTGGTTCAAAATCAGGTTTAAGGAGTTTGAGGTTCACCGAACTCGAATTTAATGTCAAAATGCATAATTTCGACGACCATTTTGAGTTCTCTACCGATTCCGTTCAAATAGTCACTAAGTTTTATTGAAAACAACGGCTGTCAGATCCATTGATAAATCGAATGAATTTCGATGTTGGGTAAATTCTGGGTTGTATTATTACAAATAAATTTATTTTAAATGTTTTTTTAGGAAAGTGTTGGCTGCAATTGAAAATAAACCATATATGAACCAGAAATTTTTTCCACATCAAAACACCATGAGATTCTATGTCACATTGAGTCAAAAACTAAGACGTCTGTAAAGGTCCAGGGGCTAAAAAAAGTCTATGTATCCTTGCCCTTGCATAATATGATTTATAGTCTGTCGATCTGTATCAATTATGTTGCAAATAAATTAATTTTTTTATAAAGCAAGTGTATTTTTATTCCGTATTTTATCTAAATGCTGACCAGTTGTGCCTGAATCTAACCGAAATACACAGTAGATCAAGCGGCTGGCTCGCGGCTCGCGGCGGCCGAGCTTGTTTGCAACTACCAAAAATACCTAACTGCAGTGAATGGGCAGTTTGACCCAGGCGCAAATGTCTCTATGAGCTATCCACGCTATTCCACAATATGATTCTTAGTATGTTAAGCTGTATCCATTATAGTAGAAACTAAATTTTAATTTTATAAGGCAAGTATATTTTTATTTCGTAAGTCCGTAGTGTCTAGTATACCCACATCTCCTCTAGTCAGACGCAGGCGGCCAGCTGCGGCCGTGTTTGTCTACAAGTACAAGAAATACCTAACTGCAGCGTTAGCGCGGTTTGATACCTGGCCCTTAACCGGCCAGAATAAAGAAACAAGAAAAACAACACTTGCTTGGTTTCTGGAAAAATATTGTGACCGGAGACGAAATATGGGTTCATTTTTTAACCTGAATCAAAGAGGCAGTCAATGGAATGGCATCACACAAACTCACCAAGGACAAAAAAAATCAAAACTGTGTTATTGACGGGGAAAGTTATGGTGATGGTGTTCTGGATGTGACCGTGTTTTTAACAACACTGTGATACAAACATGCCCTTGTTAAAAGATAGACTAAAGATGTGAAAATGCACGGAAATTTTATTGAAAAATAACAAGTTAATCGTCAATAGTGTATTTTCATTGTTAGTTTTTGGGATGTTATGCCGTGTTGCGCTATCTCCTTCTTTAGCCTACGTTTCGGACAGCGTTGCAGTGTCCATCATCAGGGCAGATTCGGTAGATCCGACGATGTGATCCTCGACATTAGGTATACCTCGACAATTAAAGGAGAAAATAAATAGGAGGCATCACTTTTTGACTGCCCCTAGTAAAATAATAAAAAAAAAATAATTCAAAATATTTTCTGTTTCTATATTTTATGAAATTTATTTATTTATTTACGCCCTAGTGGGCTTTTACAACAGAAATTAAAAACATAAAAAAATTAAACATCATAAAAGAAATGAAATACTATGAGTAATAAGAAAAAATCAGTAATAAGTCCAGAAATACAATAAAGTGCAATGTGTAAAAGATAGTTAGTAGGTATAAACAAACAATTATATGTGTATATTAATGTACGATAATAAAACAGAACTAAATAGAACAGCAAAATAAAATAAAATAAGGTTATAAATTACTGGTAAGATTTTAAATGAGAGGAGGTTTTATGAAAAGAACAAAAATAAGAAAAGTTAATTATTAACAGATAAAATAGAGATGAGTTGTCTCTTGAAAATTGCAAAACTGATTATTATAAATTGATTTGATTTATCCTTTAAAATGTAAAATAGTTTTAAATATACTGAAATTTCGTTGTTCTATTTGTCAATGATATATCATTCTTAAAATAGGTATATTTGTTAAGTTGAAAGAATGTAGATAAAAAAATTGTACGTGCAGTGTTTACAAAATATTTTGCTATTATAAATTATGTTGTAGGTAGGAACTTAATGGTTGGGCTATTTATACTAAACACCTCTCATTTGGGAGATAAAAACAGTATATTACTCACTGTGCCAATCTCACATCGAATACGGAATTTTAGCCTGGGGTAATGCATATTCCAATGCCCTTGATCCCATCATAAAAGCACAAAAACTAATCATAAAAATAATTCTTAAAATGCCACTTACTACCAGCACGGATACTATATTCAATTCCTTCAACGTTATGGACATAAAACAGCTCTACTCAAGATCCATACTAATTAATTTACACAAAAACAACAAAACACTATACAAAGCTACACAAACAATACACAATACCCGAGCCAAAAACAACGAACTTCTCCAAACTCCTTTTTTCAAAACCACTTTCGGGCAAAGACACTCTAAATACATAGCTTGCAAACTATACAATACACTACCAACTACGATCAGACAAACTGACTCCTTTACAAAATTCAAACAATATATTAAAAAATGGTTTATAAGCATTGGACGCCTCACTATTACAAACATCTGTAAAATAAATCACACATAGACAAAAATAACTATTCACATACAACCTAACCCTTAGAAAATAAATGAAAATAATGGAATCCTGTCAAATTGACCTTTAAATAGATTAGGCAGAATTTACTTCTCTACTTCATCTCCAACATTTATAAAATAACTCTCTTTAAAAGATTTACCACCCTTCCAATCACCTTTCTGTTTTAATTCTATTCAAAGTGATATGTACCTACTATCAAAGTGATATTTTACCTTTAATATCCTTGTAACTACAATATTCATTTATATACCTGTACGCCTGTCTCGACACAGGTATACCCTAGTGAGACAGGCATATACATAAAACCACTGTAAATATATTATATTATAGATAAATAAATAAAAATAAAAAATTAAAAAAATATTGTTGCATAAGCCTATTCCCTAAAGCCTTCTTACCTGATACTGTGTGACCTGTCACAACCTGCACTACTAGTCGATAATCTATCTCTGCTTAAAATGCAACATACCGCAAAGTACTTGGGCAGACTGAAAAGTAATGCACACATGCTTGTAGAACACGAACAAAAACAATTAGCAAGATCGGGGGAAAAGTACCTTAAAGTACAATTCTTAAGCTTTAAAATCTTATATTTATTTTTCAACATAAAATAGTCACCCGTTAAGGCTAACGCATTTCTCGTAAGTGACAAGTTTTTGATTTTTATAAGAAAAACTTTCTTTTATATTTTTTTGAAGGTTATTCCCATCGGTGAAATATATCATATTAGAACAAGTTAACAATAATAATCTAAACGAAAATATGAAAGAGAACAAGACGAAGAAAAACAGAAAAAGACAATGATCGCAACTGGGACTCGAACCCAGACCTTTCCGTCTAACTGGGACGAGCGCGTTATGGAGAAAAATAATTAGTTGATAATAATGTAATTCTAAAATTTGAAAATATGAGTTTGACAAATATGACAGCTTTTATAGAAGGTGGCAATAGCGAAATCGGTTAACGCGCTCGTCCCGGTTAGACGGAGAGGTCTGGGTTCGAGTCTCAGTTGCGACCATTGTCTTTTTTCTGTTTTTCTGTGTCTTGTTCTCTTTCATATTTTCGTTTACATTATTATTGTTAACTTGTTCTAATGTGACAAGTTTTTGCGTTATGTAAATAAAAAAATCATCCAACCTTTCTCGAATCCTGGGTTTGACAGCTGCCTTCACCTAATCTTTCGAGATGTAATGATTACCCTTGAGGTGTCTTGAGTAGAAAATAAAAATTTAAAAAAAATAAAAATCACATGGTGAAAAATCGGGGGAGTAAGAAGGGTGTGGAATCGGTTCAAACTTCAGGTATTGCAGAGGCTCTAATCGACGCTATTTGTTCTCGTCTGTGAAATAGCGTGGTACCTAGCGTCCACAGATTTAATGGTATCCTAATTGTTCAAGAATGAAGCCTACGCGTTCCTTAGATATTCAAAATTAGTTCGTGATACGAGTTTGAGCGATTCGCCGGTCATTTTGAATCAAATCCTGAACGAGTTTGGATTGTTTATCGTCTGTATCAATGGTCGGACAACCCCTACATACTTCATCAACAATTATGGCTTTTCTAGGCTCACGATCATGAAATTATATTACCATCGATTTACAGTAGATATATCAATAGCAGCGTCACTATAAACATCCTTTAAATGGCGATGAATCTCAGTAGGCGTCACTTTTTCAGCAGTTAATTCGAAATTAGCACGTTTACCTTGCATTGACATAACACTGAAACAGGTCTCCATACTTTAGCTTCTCAAAATACACTGGATGAATTCATCGATTTTAAACTTACGCGTACGTATAGAGGACAAATGTCACTTCCATATTCCGTCTGGTGCGCTTCTGAAGGTCATTGCGTTTGCGTACGCGCCGCCCGCCGCTACAAAAGTACATCCGATTTACGCATAATCGCCCGCCGCTAAATAAAAATATTATACCGCTGAATTCATCAAGTCCGCTTTTTGTAAGTGCCGTAAAAATTAACTGACGAAAAGGTAATTGGGTTAAATACCCTCGGCGAATCCTTTCTCTTTTATCTTGAAACATGTTTTCTCCTTGGTGCAGTGGTAAATCACACGAATCAGACAAAGGTCCTTCGAAAACGTAAAGCTTAAACCAAATTACACACTACCTCCTTTATGGCTTCTCAGAATTTATTATACTTCGCACAAGAAGTGAAAAATTTGAAATGACACTTAACCTAACTTAACTTAACTTAGTGACGCCACAGGCGTAAGTTTTAAATTTTTAAAGTTAAATTTCTGTAAGTAATTTTTTTTTTTGCGGGCCTCCCTGACCTATCGTCAGTACCTACTTAAGTGACTTTTTTTAAGTTACTATATACTTTATAAAAATAAACATAAACAACTTAACTAAAGATAGTTTTTAGATTTTCATGGCCAAAAGAATTTTCGTTTTTTTGTTTTTGAGGTGTTGTACCGTGTTGTGCTACCTCCTTCTTAAGCCAACGCTGTCCGAAACGTTGACTTAAGAAGGAGGTAGCGCAGCACGGCATAACACCCCAAAAACAAATAACGAAAACTTAACTAAAGTTGATTATATACCTATAGCATATTCGAGACACTATTGAAATATTGTAATAAAAGTGAGGTCATTTTTTTTTTATTTAGTTTAACAGATAATTCGGACTGATTTCCGATCTCAAATGATTTTTGCCTAAAATTATTTTATAATACCCAAATTGTCAAATACAAGTTACTTAATAATAAAAAAATGTATGTTATTTTAATACATTTAAATTCTCCAATAGTTGATAATTTGGACCTCCGAATGTTAACGTATCTCTAATATATAAACATTTAAAGTGACAGGCCGCCCAGACTCCCACATCAGAGTATACGTAAAAAAAATCACGTCAGTAACTAAAGGTTAAATTCAAAACAAATTTGAGTAGGTACCATTGAATGTGAATAATTTCATGTAGATATAACACACATCACAGACAACCGAAAATAGTATGTTTTACGATAGATTTGTGACTCTCCTGATAACATTTGAAATACCGGTTAAACGAACACAGTATTTCTTCCTGACGACCTTGTTTCAAAGATTGCAATCCATCCGTTCAAATATAAACACGAAATATTTGGTTACGAAGGCTGTTTAAAGTTTTGGTGATGTAAAAATAAAATGTTCCAACCATAGTTAATCGGAACAAAAACCGTCCATTTTTCTTCCTACCGAAGAAGCTGATCGTCGCTGCAGAAGTAGGACCAGCCATGTGCAATATGGCAAATAAAAAAGTAGATTTTGGTCCACGTTTTAGGTAGATAGGTACATTGTTTAATTCTCCACTTTTCTGATCATCTTTGTCTTTCTATATTTTATTTGTTATAAAAATACATTCAGTACAAGGAAGCTTTGACTGACCATCTAGGAAGGTCTGCCGTTCGAGGATAGTCAAATTGACACAAGTATTCATATTAGGTAGGTAGGCACATTATGGTTCATATAGTATCAATAGTATTCATATAGTATTCCCACTAGAAGACTTAAAATATAATCTATTACTAAATATTCTAAAAATACTTACACTAGTAGACAGAAGCAAAATAAATGACTTAACATTTTTATTCAAAATACTTAACTCTAAATTCGACTTTTGCAAACTCAAACTTACGAATACCGACAGTAACCACACGACAAAATACACTATTCTACTGCAGCATTCATAAGTGGAACTACATTGCCCACTCTCCGATACAACGATTTCACACTATGAGAAATCAGTACTTAGGTGATGTTGGCATGTTTAACATCAACTTGGTGAATTTTGTGGATCTTGTAAAAAAATTTATTCCAAAACTATTCCTAAACATATTTAATTTTTTGAAAACCTATCAAATCGCTGTATTTTTGTGACTTGTTTGCATTTTTTTATCTAAATTTATTTTTATTATTACTTTATCTGTTTAAAAATCATCTGTCATGAATTAATTGTACTACTAAACATGTAAACGCCCTCTGGGCGTTGAATAAATAAATAAATAAAATAAATAAAATAAATACATATAAATTAAGAAAAGTGAAACTTCACAAAATGAATTTACATAATATATATGACAGTCGATTACTAGGTTCTAGAATCAATTAATTAATAAGAAAAGTGTATTCGAAGTGATTAAACAAGAAAAACCGTAAATTAAAGAAAATAAAAAATTTGCAAACAAATGAAAACTTTATATACATACGTGTATAATATGAATTTTTTTGCGGAAACTTCGCTGGTTAACATGTAATTATTTTAATAAAACATGCAATTTGATCTCCTAATAAACTAAAATATGTCATGAAAATTTCAACATTTCTCTTTAAAAATAAGAGATGGCACCACTTCTGTCGGCATCGATTGGTTGTATTGAATGATGTTTTATGTTGAAAAATCTATCTATTGCAAAATCAACATCAACAGTATTGAGGGCTGGATTCAGGTTCCACACATTTTCGCCCATGCTCCTTGAATAATAAATTTGCAAACATTAACATGGAAAATCGAAGCCTTTGAAAGGTTAAAATATCTCGCTAACTTATTTTATTGAACAACTACTCTGACAGACGAATTGTTAATGATCTAAAATTTCTAAACAAAATTATAAATTCTGTATTTGGTTTTTCCCAATTAGGCACTGATATATATTGATTTTCCTTCCTGTCAAACTCGACAAAACTACAATTATTTGACTCAACCACAACCAATTCACAAAACTTTTCACTTCAAATTTGCCAACCAGGGAACACACATAGAATAAAGAAGAAGTGGGATCCATGATGGAAAGAGTGGGAACTCGTAATCGGCAGATAATATATTATTTTGATGGAATACTTGGCAAACTGCTCTTAGGAACAAATGTCGTCCTTTCAAGACATTGTAGCATTAAAAAGGCTAGCGGATCACGTGATAAGCACTCCGTCTCCTTCTAGCAATACGGTAACACACAAAACAGCGCGCCTATCATGTGATACCGTCTCTATGATGGCGAGAGGAACATTGATTATTGTGGTTGAATTTTTTTTTGTGTGGATGAATTTATTTTTTTAAATAAAAAAATACCATCGAGCAGCAAAATAACATATTTTTAAAATCCAAATATGCTGACGAATCTTTGGTTGAAAACCTCCGAGTAAGTTCTGTTTACACAAGTGCATTTTTTTAAATTAAGTTATTGTACAACAATAAGGGTTCACACCTTGGCCCAGTCTTATTTATCTTGTTTTTAAATGATTTAACAAAAATATTTCATGATGTATTTTTCTCACTTTTTGCTGATGACCTCAAAATGTTCAGAAATATTCAAAATATTGACCATTGCAACATTCTTCAAGATAACATCAACAAATTGTTAACCTGGTGTGATGAAAATAGACTTTACTTAAATATCTCAAAATGTCAAGTAGTTAGATTTTATCGAATAAAAAATCCAGTGATCTTTAATTACAACATTGATAACAATACTCTCGAGACATTAACACAAATTAAGGACTTAGGCATCACTTTTCAATCAAATCTTTCATTTGTGAACCGCATAACAGAAATCTCTAATAAGGGCTTAAAAATGTTTGGATTTATTACAAGGCTAACTAGAAATTTTAACAATATAAAGTGTATTAAACTATTATATTTTTCATTTATTAGAAGTCAACGTGAGTACAATTCTCCCGTCTGGAGCCCATATTATAATATACATGTAAAAGCTGTTGAAAGAATACAAAACAAATTCTTACGTTATCTTAATTTTAAAAAGGGTATTCCAGCAATTATGTTGAACTACAATACTGTTTTAAATTATATGAATATGCTCAAATTGTCAGACAGAAGAATTTTCACTGACTTGGTATAAAATTCTAAATAATTAAGTTGATAGTCCGGAATTGCTTGAATTGATAAACTTCTGGATTCCACTACGTATTACTAGAAGTCCGGATTTATTTCAGAGCAGAAATTCTCGAACTAACTATCATATGTTTTCCTTTTTGCCAAGAATACTAAAGAAAGGGAAATAATTATACCAAGTCAGTGGACATCTTCAATTTATCTTTAAGAAAATACAAAATTCCGTTACTGAAACAGTTCAGTATGTATAAAGAAATATATAGTGTTTGTATTTTCATTGTAATTTTTAAATTTCACGTGTAAAAGCCCCGAAAAAGGGCGTAAATAAATAAATAAATAAACAGATTAATAAACCATTTCTAGTACAGGAGCTTTTGTCCTTACAAACGTATTTCCCTATTTTGTCACTGGTTTTTGACACTAGTAATTAAATACTTGTAAGCTCATTTTCAAACTGACAGTTTGAAAATGATGAAAACTGACAGTTTGAAAATGACCTTACAAGTCTAAACAGCTGTAACAAAAATACATATCCAAATGCTTGCAGAACTTAATAATAACTTCTTAATAATAATAAAAATTGGACGATTTGTAGAGCGCCGTTTTTGTGAAAAATCGGCGCTCTACAAATTGTCCAATTATTCTTATTATTAAATTTAATTTTAATTAAATTAAAAAAAAAATGTTGTTCTACGAATTAAAAACAAAAACAATAAATAAAAGACAAATTTGTTGAGGAAGTTTGAAAAGCGACACACACATTAAATTGAAAGTAAAGGAGTCCGTAGATAGAAATTCAATAGATATTTTCAAAATAGGACGACACAATACTCATCAGAGTGAGTTAGGAAGACTTCGTACTATATAAGTCATTATAATTGGTTTATCGTTCACATCCCAGATGCAGATTGGTAGCCCGTATCCATAATATTGTGCATATTATTCATAAACTAAATATCTCAAAGATCCTGGGTATCATTAAATTAATCATGACTGTACTGTACCAGTGGGCAACTAATTTAACAGTGGCGCAGCCGGTAGGACAGGTTATCAATTATTGCGTTATGCACTATATTAATATTTATGGGAATTTCATGAAAATCTACGGAAAACACTAAAAATGAAAAACATTCAAACAAAAAGCATAATTATATTTCTATGGCAAAAGAATAAAATGAGATTATATGGTTTTACTTTTAGCTTATTATGGGTACCTACGCGCGTAGCACATCTACGTATTGGCACATTCTATTCTATCGATAATTTTGCGTGTAAAAAACATACGTTTATTGAACTATTTTACATGGCATTTTTTACATTAGCGTCACACAGGAGGCGCTTAGGAAAACAATTCCCCTCAGGGCTTATATCAATTTTGTTGATACTGTGTGGAGGGTCTTTTTAGGGAAAGGAAGGAGAGGAAGTTGGAGGCAAAAAAATATATAAAGGATAGGAATTTGGAAGTTAATGTGTCCAGGAGTCACGGACATCCCTTCCACTGCGGTAAAAGGCAATGGGTAGAGAGTCCGGTTGGAAAGGTAAAAAGGTACCTCAACCAGTCTCTCCCGATCCAGCCTGCCATGCAGCAAGTGAGCAAGCGCATACACGTATACCGTATACACACCGTATGATCTCATAGTAGAGTGGAGGAAAGGAGATGCACATAGTTGCATCAACAAAAATGAGCATATTTTTATTTTTATTGGCATAACACCTGTAATTCAATTTGGGAGGTGTGTGTGGGTACCGCCGCCCCCGGAACCATTTATTGGATAATCAATACCTCTGCCATATGTCACCCCAAATGGTTCGCTACGTTTGGTGACTTAGCAGGGGTGTCCGGGCTCATGGGGTGAAATTTTTCCGGATCTTGGCGGCGGATTCATAAGCCCGTCACTCCTGGACACACTGATCCCTAGATTCCTACCCACCCCTTTTTATTTTCCAGAATTTCTTCTTCTTCCTTTCCTAAAAAGACCCTCTACATAGCATTCCAGAAGATGATACAGGCCCTGAGATGAATAATTTTCCTCAGGGTCTCCTGGGTGGAGCTAATGTAAAAAAAAGTTGGGGGGGGGGGTAAGCCTATAATAAAATAACCATTAATATTAATATTTTCTTTAGGACATCATACCCCCCCCCCCCCCCGCCCCCCCCCTCCCAGGAGACCTAGTACGTTCGATTGATAAAACCAATAAAAAATAAATATTTATGGAATTTATAAATTACATTTATATCTGACAATGCAAAATTAAAATGGAGCTCTCAGAAATCTGCACGTGTTTAAGAAAATAACAAGCAAAATGTTTTTTTTTTACTGTGCAGATAGCCATATTTGTAAGTGCAGCGAGAAAATGCATTTAAGCCCTTGTGCCCGCTACAGGCTACAGCACACAATGCAATCCTACTGCTCTTTTGCAAAGTGCCACTAGTCCACTGGGGATATGGGTCGTGAACTAGGGCTGCCAAAAATCTACAAAATTATTTAGTTCTACATTTGGTTAGCATGGCATTTAATACCTACAATTAGGTCAGTTTGGTGTTATGACATTTTAATTTAGAAAAATAGGCAGCTTGAAGCAGACCCTTTGCACAGAATCCCCAAAACTGACACAAGGAGGTTTTCCTATTTGGAGAACATGTAAAAAATAACAATAAAAAAAAATTCAGTCATTTAAGAAGGTAATGTTTTCAAAATCATAAAAATTGGTTTTTAGTACTACAATTTGCTCACCTAGAAAAAATATTGGTAGGTGAACATATTTTGGCGTATTTTATCTGCTTAGGAAAAAATGCAAGAAAACTTCAATCGCACTCGTCACTAAACTTACCAGACGGCAGAACAAATGTTCTAGCACGTTATAGCATGATGAAATGAATTATCATTTGTAAAAGTTTTTTATGCTCCCATGCAAAATTTTATACCAAAAAATTAAAGTGTTTAATTCAATTTATAAAATTTGAAAACGTATTTTATCACCTTTTTAAAAAACGTTTTTCGTTTTCGGATACGTTCAGAAATATTCCATTTATTTGGATTTTATTTTATTATTATTTTTTTTAATGCCGGCAGCCCGGGCGTTTATTTTTTTGAATTATCATATATAAACAAGTAAGTAACCCGCCTCACTAGACCAACGTCTGTTCTGAGACGGATACATATAAATATATTTACAGATGCATACACTTACACATATATACATACATACACACATATAAATATATACACACATACATACATATTATATACACATATTATACTCATACATACATATATATACACATACGTACGCATAAGTATATATTTCAGCACATAAGTACATATAATCAAAGAGGAATTATTGAAATTTACATTGTAAGGCGGAAATATTTTGACCCTCTGACAAAATATGATCGAGGCCTGAGGAAATAAAAATATGAAATATGAAGACTGGTTAGTTATGAATTTTTTTATTAAGCCACTCACGAGTCGCAAGGGTTATTGTCCGGGTTCGGGGTTTTGTGCGGGTTCCGGCTTCGAGGTCCGACTCGGGAACTGCTCCTCGAACTCAAGAAGCACGGCTCCGAGAACTTACTAATCTTTAGATCTGCATACCAAACAAGGATAAAGCCATTTCAAACAATATTCCAATTCTGAATAATGGTATTATGCCAGGGCGATACTTAGAGCATCTTTCAATCTACGACGTAATCCCCCAAAATTTTATCACGATTATACCTTTGGTCGTCTATTTATTCTGTTTATTTTTCAAGGATTTGCGCTTTTCCGTTATCAAGAAAGCATTCTTTAGATACTAACGAACTAGATTTATTAACATAGCATCCCGTGATTTGTCTTCTTGTAATGTGGCGTGTGTGCAACCCTGTTATTTACATTACAAAGAGCGTCGACAACAAGAGGCCGAGTGGGATGCATTTTGTCAGGCTTACAGCCCTGCCTTCTACGGTCTGTACCAGGCAACCATTGGCACTTGAGCTGTTACACAAACTTCAAAAAATGTTAAGATAAATTTCTTTATTCCATGAATTTTGGCATTAAAGTGTTAAACTTATCTGATATAAAATTTCGTTTTCCTGACAGTTTATCCCCTGATGTTAGGCCACCCGAAATGATATTTATAACAAAATTATAATGTTGTATGAATTATATACCAATTTAAAACTTAAACCGACTTTAAAAACACCTTTAATAATAAGTTGGTATGGATATCAAACTAATTTATTTGCAGTGTCAATTTTTTGTACGTATACGCTGGAATATACAGTATATGGACAAATTGTTTTATCCTTGATGCATTTGAATGAAAATGTGCTTTTCATTTTTGTTATTCTGTGGTTCATCAATAATATTTCTATGGCTTATATAGCGCCGTTTTTGTGAAAGATCACCTCAAGGGCGCTGTACAAATTTATAATACGTTTATACAATCTTATTTCAACTATAGACAGCAATAACTTATGGCTAAAAATTGCATCCACCGGTTCATCGATCACCGATAAGAAACATTTTTTTTTTTTAATGTTCTTTATTCAGTAAAGTTTATACATTACAGTAAATGGGTAATTTTTTGGCCATCACACTAGGCACATGCCCGTGTTGTAGTGGCCAATTTTATGTTAAGTATAATAATACCAATTAAAAATAAGTTGAATGAAAAACAAAATAATATAAAAATAAAATAAAATAATTTATACATCTAAAACAAGTATGAAGTATAAAGGAATTAAAAATTATGCAAAATATCTACTTAAGATATATGAATATAAAAAATAAGTATGGAAATCAGAAAAATTAAAATAATATGAAAAGCATATGAAAGAAAATACGTTTTATTGAATTAAAAATAATACAAGGAGCATGTATAAAAAAAAATACATTTGTGTAATTAAAATACAATTAAAATGTAATTAAAATACAATTAAAATGTAATAAAAATACAAGTACATTAAGTACAAGTGTATTTGTAAAAAGAATACAAATACAATATAAAATCAAAGAAAGTACTATTTGGTAAGAAAGTAGGGATAAGTTATATCTTGATGAGCGATTAGCATGTGCGTGTTATGGTAACATAGGTATATAGATATATATATATATCAGCATTTTTTGTTTAAATCCACGTTTGAACTAAGGCTAAAATATGTACTCAAATATGGAGTTATTGTCACAATATTTTTCGTAATAAATACTTGAGTATAAGAAACATGTCAGTGGTGTTAAACATTTTTTAATGATGAATATGAAAGAGGAATATATTGTTCTGTAATATTCAAGTTATTTAAATTATTTAATGGTGGTATAGGTTCATATTATGTTCCTTAAAGAAATTTCGCCCCTTTTCAGATATCCATTTATGCACACCGGTTGCAAAGTGAGTAAGTGTTTTTGATGTGCAATGATTTGATCAATGAACGCAATGCTGCTGTAAAAATGCACTGTACGGGCAGAAAATATATACAAAATCATACTTACCTGGAGGGTCACTAGAGATTAACACTGTTATTGTTTACTTAGAGAAATTAAGACACAGTTTGCACGAAGAGGACATAATTGGGAACTATAATATATAATATGTTCTATAATTAGCGTATTTTGAAAACAAAAGCAAAATTTTATGATACTCTCCGATAGGCATTTTTATTTAAGGGAATGAGAGCCCAAAAAGGTAGGTTTTTAATTTGGACCTATATTGTTTAAGTAGGCACAGCGTATTTTTTCTAAATCGGCTACTCTGTTGAATATAATCATGCCGAGGGACCAAATTTCGGGGAATCAACTGTCATGGAACTATAATATATAATTTTGAGTGGATCAACAATGACTGAGTTGGGATCGCGTTTGGGTCCCACCTATTTTCGTTTAGCGTGTGGTAATAGGAAATTTTCAAATGTTGTCAGGTTATACGTAACCCGGGAAAGTTTGTCTTTCTTTAAAAAAATATCTATTTAAATATGCATGTATAACTATTTATTGTGTAGAGTTTTTTAATTGCAGTTGTGAGGCTTTGGTTTCAGTCTGCATTTGGTGTCAGTATATTTTCTATTTGAATCATTGAGTTCCAATATCCTCTCTAATGAAGTTTGGTCAAAAATTTGGTGTCAATGCCATCTGATTTGGTTATTATTCCCAAAAGTCTTGAAGTTTCTTTATAAATCATGTTTAAACATGGGCGTATAATAATTAAAACACTTTTTTAATATAAACCCATCTGCTTGGTTCAATATATTCGCACCTCACAATCTGAAAGCCTCGGTTTCGCGTAAAACCGGTCAAACCGTCACTATGGATCGAGATTGTAAAATATCTATGAAAGATAGCTTTCATAAGACAATAAGAAGAATTATTTCGTTCTCTTTCTGGTAAAAAGAAAAATACATATATTTGCATGAGAGGAAGAAAGATATATAGCTTTTAAAACGAAAAGCCGCTCGGGACGTTTTTGGTCTTATGAAAGTATAACGCGATTGCGTATTTTGGAATGTATTTATTCCTAAACAAGCAGACGGGTTAAACATTTAAATACAAAATAACAATTGTATCAAGTTATTACAAGATCATTATAACGTTTAAGAAAATAAAATAACCGGAAATATGAAAACTCATCAGCCTACTGTGTCTTTTTTTAATTTATTACACCACACGTTTTTCTTGTTATACTTGAAAGTAAGAAAATCTATTAGGGGGAGTTTTTGGAACTCAACGATTCATTTCTGATCTCACTATGTGTCGAGCTTTTCATTTGAGTTTTAAATCTAATATAATAGAAGAAGTAACCTAAAATTTTTTTATTATTTTCATCAATAAAAGAAATAATATTAGAACATTCCTTCGCCTTAGAAAAAGGTTTTCGATCCCTCTTTACAGTTCTAAGAGAAACATAGTTCTCCCAAGCATTGGCCAGGTCTGACGCTACCTACCCAACTGCTCACGTGGGGAGGTGTGTGTGCACGTAACACGGTAAGTATGTATGTACGTAAGGGAGAGAGTCACAAAGCTGTTTGCGCTAAGTCGTGACAAAAGCGAGAAAGGTAATCTCTTGCGACAATTGTAGCGGAGAGCGGAAAAGTTGCATGCATTGAAGATCTTAACAGCTAAAAAATACTCTTTTTACGTTAGCTCCCCCAGGAGAGCCTGAGGGAAAAAAATTCCTGAGGACCTCTCATCTTTGGTTTTATGCCAAATCAGAATTAACTCAACTCAACATCTCTTTGAAAAGTCATTAAAAGTTGAAAAATAGCCCATAACCTAACCAAACGTAACCTATCTAACCAATTTTTTAAAATGTTCTTTTCATAACTTTTAAGGCTCGGAACCCCGAATTTCTATCGATTTCTTACATATCTCCCTTAAATATTAGAAGTTTTTAAGCTCTTAAAAAAATATATGTTATTTTTAAGATAATGTCTAGATGCTGCCCAAGCCGAAACGCAAATTATATTAAATTCCCTCGATATAAAAAAAATCGCAAAGTATTCTCCATAAATTATTAAAAACAAGTCTGTTTACATTATCTTATAAATTACATTTGTGAAAAAATTCGCAATATTTCTTTAAATGATACTTAAGGTGAAGTTATACGTGAAATCCTATTTAGATACTAATTAGATTAATCTTTATGACAAATTGGCTTACAGTATCAACATCAAAAAATATGTTACGGATAAATTGAAGCTTTTACTAGGTTTTTTTCTGTAACGGAATTACAATAAAATTATTATTTACATAACAAAAAAAATAAGGGTAAACAACTAAAAAAAATGTTTTTTAATGACTTAACTATGAAGTAATACAAGAAACATTTTTATAAAAATACCCCTTTATGGCTTAGACCATTTTTGAGGTTTTTATGTTTTACTTTTTTTCACTCTTATAAAATTATGGACAAAATAAATAAAAAAACACTTTTTCGCTTACTTGCCGCGCGCAAATAAGACGCTCGATTGCAAATTTTGCAGGCACGAGAATCGAAATATTTCTAGAGTTTATATTCCTCTTAAGATGCTCCCCATGAGATTTTTGCTCTATTTTAAACGAGACGTGCTTTATTAAACATTTTCGCAATTTTCGCATCGATTTTGTCACCGTAAATGTTAGCTCACTCCTCTAACATTCGTAATTTCGTATCTCTCCATCTTCTTCTTTTCGAGCCCGGTTGCGGAGCCTTAATGACTTTTCAGATGACGTGTTGAGTTGAGTTCGTTCTGAGTTGTCCGGTCACCTTCATTATTGAGGAAGGGTATTTTTATGGAAACGAAGGAGAGGAAGTTTTGAGAAGAAAAAGGTATGAGCGGTAGGAATCTGGGGTCAACGTGTCTAGGAGTGACGGACGTATTAATCCATCCCTCCCACTGCGATGAAAGGTGATGGTTTGAGTGTGTTCGGCTGGAGAAGTCTAGGTTAGATCTTTCCCGACCAGTCTCTCCCGAGCTGGCCCACCATGATGAACAAATAATCGTGAATAAATTCGTTTTTTTTACATTGGCTCCACACATGTGGCTCTGGGGAAAATAATGTTTTAAATTATTAAAAATAAATAAAAATAAATATTTTAATTAGGTAATAAAAATAATAACCTG
Organism: Limnephilus lunatus; assembly: GCA_917563855.2. NCBI lineage: Eukaryota > Metazoa > Arthropoda > Insecta > Trichoptera > Limnephilidae > Limnephilus > Limnephilus lunatus. The sequence goes on from OU830592.1 coordinate 129,023,637, forward strand.
AGGAAACGAAGAAGAGGAGTTTTAGGAAGGTAATAGGTATGAGGGGTGGCTATAAATCTGGGGGTTAGTGTATCCAGGAGTGACAGACGTATGAATCCATCCCTTCAACTGCGGTGCAAGGCGAAGAGTCGAGCGATTCGGACTGGAGAGGTCAAAATACCTCCTCAACCAGTCTTTTGCGATCCGGCCCGCCACACAACAGGTGGTCGGACACTCGGCCGCCAATACCTAGATAAACATCACCCCATGAACCCGGGCACTCCTGCTAAGTCACCAAGCGTAGCGAACCACTTAGGGTGATCTATGGCAGATGTGTTGGTTATCCAATGAATGATTACCGGGGCGGCGGAACCCATCACTGCCTTCCGAACTGTAAAAGATTAAAAAAACATATTTTTAAATCAAATAAGTCAAAGAGTCCAGCTTCAACGTGGAAAGACCCTCATCTAATTTTAATATTTTCCCTTGCAGGCTGTGAATATATATGTATTTTTTATCAGAATATCACACAAGAGTCCCAACTGCTCCCGTTTGAAGCCAGTGAGACTATGACATCTCTATTTTGGGTATTCTTGACGACCTCCGTAGTCCAGTGGCTAAAACTCTTGACTCACAATCCGGAGGTCGCGGGTTCGAACCCGGCATGCGCAAATAAATTTTATTTGATTAATTTGTGTTATTTCAAAATTAATTCATATAAAATAATATATAGTATATTTGCGGCACGTTCCAGAGTGGAAGATACTATTAGTATCGCCCTGGTGTAAGACCACCATTCAGAATTGAAACGTTGCTTGAAAATGGCTTAAGCCGTGTTTGGTGACCAGATCTGAATAGCCAGGTACTTCCCAACCTTCCTCTACCCCACCTCCTTCCCCTCCCCACTACCTTCAGCCTCACAACATACCCCAATTGGGGATGCCATAGTCTCACTGGCTACAGACGGGAGCAGTTGAGATTCTTGTGCGGTATTCACTGTAAAAAAAAAAATCTGTGAGGCTGGATGTAGTGGGGAGGGAGATAGTTGTTAGGGAAGAGGAAGGTGGGGAAGTACCCGGCAATTCAGGATTCTTCAACGAAAAAACTACTTGTCTACATACTGTAAATACCAGCCTATAATTACAAAAAATTGACACTGTGAATAAATTCGTTTTACATTCATACCGACTTTATTTATACACCACAGGTATTTTTGAAATCGATTTTAGGTTTAAAAATAAATTGATAAATAATGCACAAAAAATAAATTATTATAATTATAATTTAGGGAGGCCACTTGCATATTGCTCACGTTGGAATTCAAATCCGCAACTTCTGGATTCGAAGTCGAGAATCTTAACAGCTCGATTACGGTTTAATACATAAATAATTTAGTTTTATGTCATCATGGTGTGCCGTGCATTACCAAATCTGCTCCATAAACATTTTTAAAACGCAATAAAAAAAACAAGAATTTACATAATGCACGTGCCGCAAAGTCTCAAGCTGTGAAAAGGTTTTTATTTGTTGGACAAATGGATCTGAATACAAATAACATATTATACACATAGACATACAAATAGCTAGACGAGAACTTACAGATGAGGGGTAAAAACCAACTATGGCGGGACGAAGAGAGGAAAGAGACTTGTGATTCGCCAATAAATCAATCTAACAGTATATAGGCACCTCGCACTATAATATCACCATTTAGTTCTTGAAAGTAAAATCTGCTTTTGAATGAATAGACTTTTTTATATGGGAGCGCGAATTGCATTCCACGTTATGAACAGATGTTTCAAGTCCAAATTCGCAAAGTAAGGTTCTGAGTATTTGCATAGTCGAATATTTTATTTCCGTAGACACTTTTACAAATGTTTCATGATTCACTTACCCCAGTAAACAGCTGCTTTGTGTTTCGCGTCGCCATGTATCTCTATGTCATAGTATGTGTTCCATAGCATACAACGTCCGTGCATAAAATGTACGATAAGAGCTCGACACTGGTCAGGACAAGAATGATGACGTCACATTTTTTAGATTAACGCGGGGCTCTCGCAAGCCCAGCCGGTTCCGAAAAATGGTTCCAATGGGAGGGGGAAATAACACGCCTTTTAGCACGTAAGGGCATGTCCATATATTTTGTAAGTCCGTGATTATACACAATAAACAATTTTTGTTTATTTACTAGCGAGTATCCGACACGCATTGCACTGCCACTCAATGAAAGAAAGTGTTCTTGTTTAAATAATGAAGTGCTTTTGGACGCACAATTTTTTTTTGATTTTCCCTCTAATACGTATACGAATAAATCAGAAGGTTTTCCGACGCAAGAGCAGGACACGTATAGCTGTCAGGGTGAGAAGCATGGATTTTACAAATTTACCCCCTGCTATTCCCTTCCGCTACTATGTCTCCAATGCAATCCCTACACAAATCATCCAAATATTATCATTATTATAGTACATAACACAATAACAAGCGTTTAAAAAAATTAAGTACTCAGGTTCGATACCGGTGTCCGGAAACTCATAATACAAACGGAAAACTGGTGTCTAGTGATACTATCTATATCTAATTTTAAGTCGATTTTATTCTTTGAAGCTCGATGAAACGAAAAATTGCGAGACTAAAAAGAGACAAACACATACATCTATAAGATTTGGCCTACTGGAGAGTGAGATAATATAACCTCTCTGTGCCGTGCTTTGTAGCCTATCGGTCTCCTATTTGTGCGGTGCTTCGCAGCCTCACCACCCTTGTCTACTTTAGTTTTCTGAAGGTTTCACTCCTACTGCGTGTAAATTACATACTCCGTTTTTTTTACATTATCTCCACACAGGAGGCCCTGAAGAAAAAAAGTCCCTCATTCTGTGTCATCTTTGTGAATGCTTTGTGGAGTGTTTTTTAGAAAGAAAGGAAACCAACTTCTGAAAAAGAAAAAGATATGAGGGGTGGGTAGGAATCTGAGGGTCAATTTGTCCAGGAGTGACGGACGTATGAACCCATCTCTCTGGTTCATACGTCACATGGTGATGAATCGAGAGAGTCCCGCTGATGAGGTCAAAAGACCTCCCACAATCAGTCTTTCCGGCTCCGGCCCGCCATGCGGGCAAACGCATCTGCCGCCAAAGCATAGACAAACCTCACACTGAAATATTCAGATCAAATAATTCACCGGTTTCCAACTTTTAGTACGAATTTCCGGACACCTTGTATAAGTATATAGTTACAACTGATGATTATATGAGAACATAATTCTGTCCCAAATTCCTAAAACAATACAAAACACCGTACAACATTTCTAATTATTGAAACAAAGAAAATATATCTAAATTGTCACGAAAATGTTAAATTGGATTGAAATTTAGTTCCCACGGGATAATTATGTACGGAACATAATAAAATTATTAAATTTCAGCGCAATTTACTTTATCGCAGTTTTAATATCTTTCGCGTATTGCTTTTGTCGTGTTACTGTTATTTCTATAATGAGCTATGTCTTGTGTAATAACAGAAAATTATAAAAATAATACCGGACAAAAGTAATGGAAAAAATAATATCAATTAGATGCGTGTACAATAAATATTTTAATATATAAAAATGAATGTTTCATTTTTGTCCCTTATGCGTTCCCAAACCATTCATCCGATTGAGATGAAACTTTAGGGTTTTGATGTGCGCATGATTTTTTCTAAATATAATAGTGAGCTCTGGCGTTATGAAATTATTTCGTAAAATATTCATCCGATTGCGATGGAACTTTGGCGATTTGATGTGCGTACGCCTGAAAAGGTTTTATGTATAAATAATAAAATTAAAATAATAATAAAAACGTTTATTCATCGACAGATATTTTTACAAAATACATTTTTGCAATTCAGGATCTCTCCTGGAAAGCAGCTGGTTTTCAGCAGTGCCTCTAATATATTATGGTGAGCTCTGGCGTTATGAAATTTGTATAAAAAATTGCAATAGGTGGTGCGCGTTTTGTTTGAAAAATGTGTGTATTTCAAAGGGGTGAGGAATCCGAGAGGGGGAAGGCATGGAAGGTTGAGGGGGACGTGGGAGGGGAAGGGGTGGCGGGAAGGGAACGGGGACGAATGGGAAAGGACACGCAGGGAGAAAAAATAATTTCTTTATGCCATTCAACGCATGCCGGGAACTCTCTAATTTAGAATAAAAACGAAATATTCTTTGTGTTTTCGCAAGAAAATATTTTCTTTTCAGGTGGAACTAAGAATCGTATTATAAAGATTAGGTTAGGTTTAGTTACTATTGTAATAATATTTTAGAAGAAGAAGAAAATACTAATAAATCTAAAGGATACATAAACAAAACTAATTTAATTAAATTTAACTTTAATTTTAACTTATCGTTGTTTTTTTTTTACTTTAGCTCCACACATGAGACCCTGAAGAAAAAAATCCCCTCAGGATAATTTTCTTTTTTTATTAATTTATGTGAATACCGCACAAGAGTCCCATCTGCTCCCCTCTATGGCTAGTAAGTCTAAGTCATCCCCAATAGGGGTGTGTTATTCAAATCAATTATTAATTAATTAATATAACGATGAAGGTACTGGGGAAGGTTAGGAGATGGGGAAGAGGAAGATGGGAAAGTACCTGGCTATTCAGATCTGGTCACGGAACACGGCTAAAGCCATTTCAAGCAACGTTTTAATCCTGAAGGGTGATCTTACAACCATGCTGTGTGAAACTTCTTTTCGGAAAGGAATGAGAGGATATTTTGGGAAGGAAAAAGATAAATGAGGGGCGGGTAGGAATCTGGGGGTCATTGTGTCTAGGGATAATAGAGTATGAATCCAAACTTCCCACTGCGGTGCGATGTTCCAAGAGAGCTGGAGAGGTCAAGGGGCTCATCCAGTTTGGTGGGCAGAAGCGTCCGCTACCAAGATCCAGACAAACCTCCTCATGAGCCCAGGCACCTGTGCTTAGTCACCAAACATAACAAAACACTCGGGGTCACCTATAACAGAGGTATTGGTTATCGAATTATGCGACGGTACTCGTGCAGTACAATATTTCAATAAATTTGAGATTTCATTTAGACTTATTGTAGAAAAATCAATAGGAGTCCCTTATAAATATGTTTATCCGAAACGCCATCTTGACTACAAATAAATTCGTTAGAACTTTTTAATCATTCAAAAAGAAAGAAGTCAAGATCACTGTTAGGAAACTACCGTTCTAAAGAAAAACCAAACACAGTTAAAATCCAAGCAGCCATTTCTAACAACATTGGAACTAACATTACTCCAAAGGTAATAGCGCCATATACGTGGAACAAGCAATGGCCAATGATCTAATTTATTATTTTTCCCAGGGCCATAAACACTGCAATCTGTTCGGCGGGATTAGGTTCAGGAGATACGAGGAGGGGGATGGTATCGGAAAATTCAGACGAAGAATTGACTTCAGGGTGCAGTTTTAATGGTGTTTTTACAAGGGTTACGCATCACATACTCTTAATTGATAAATTATAAAATTTTCAAAAATATTTTTAATAAAGATTGTCAGTACATAGATAAATTATTAGTATTTGTCGAATATAAATTAGATAGAGTATTGGAATTGATATAAAAGTGTATTTATGCTAAGGGAGCAGAACTGCAGTTTTTGCTTTTTAAATTTTATTTCTGCTATTACAGGAAGTTGATCACTAGTGTTGAGGGCCGTTATTATCGTTTTCGTCTGCCTAATTTTGACGATGAAGTTTACGAAGAGTAGATTTTATTTTGATGATTGTGGATTGATTATAATTATTGATTGATTATTGTTTTGGTTATGGATTGATTATATAGATTAATTATGGACTGTTTGTAGACTTATACATATGGATTGGTTATGGTTTGATTATGGAAGAGCTATGATTGTGGACTGATTATGTATTGATTATTATGTATTTATTGTGGATTTATTGTAGACTGTTTATGGACTGATTATGAATGGATTGTAGATTGATTATGAGTTTACTGCGGATAGATTGTCGAATGATAAGGGATTGAATACGGATTATTGGTTTTACAGATTATTAACTAATTGTGGATGCGTTATAGATTGATTGTGGATTTTTCATGTATTGATTAAGGTTTGAAAATGGGTTGATTATGTTTAGATTGTTGAATAATAGTGGACTGATTATGGATTGGTTACGAAATGATTATTGATTATAGATTGATTGAGAATGATTGCGGATTCATTTTGTACTGATTTTGGATTCAATGTGGAATTATTGTGAATTTATTGTGGATTGATAACAGACTGATTATGAATGCATCATGGATTGATTATGCTTTGCTAATAAATTGATTAAGGGTTGAAAATTTGTTGATAACGAATATATTGTCAAATGATTGTAGACGATTATGAATTGATTGTGCAATAATTATTTATTGATTATTGATTCTTTATGTATTGATTTTGGATTGTTTATGAACTGATTTTCCAGTTTTTAATAAATGCCATCAGAAACCACATTCTTGTGGCAAAATATTTAATCCTGCATATTGGCGTCATTCTACAAGGAACCTGTTTTTTGTTCACTCCTTCCAAATTCTTTCTCCAAAAGATGATCAACTCCATTTTCCAGTCTGGGGCTAGGAGTCGAAAGAGCATAATATGTACTTTGGAGACATCAAATACAGATCACACTTCTAGGGAGCATCCGTTCAGTGGATAATAGTAGTAGATCAGTCAAAATAAAATAATCTCAAAGAGTAAATATTATGGAAAAGAGAATTTTGTACTTCATGAAGCGTTCAAAGAATATACTGACAGATTGGTTTTGGTTCTGAGAATTCAGAAATGAGAGGAAAGAGTCTAGGTACCGTAAAGTGGGGTGTTTTTGTTAATTTTCAATTTTGAAATTATTTTTTTAATATATAATGAATAATAGATCACTTTGTTTAAACCACTATATTATAAACAATATCTACATGTTTCGATAACAATGTGATCTTCGTCAGGATATGTTAATTTAAAGAAAAATAAATGACAAACAAGTATAGACAAATTAGAATAAATTAGAACAAAGACAAAATATTAAAAAGTAGAGACAAAACAAGTCGTTCTTTTGATATTAATACAGGTCTTAAAATTTTACATACTGACACTACGGGCATATAATTGGATAATTTAGAAATTTTAGAAATTATAAAAAGCGTTAATGGTAAATGAAATATTATAAATAACCAAACATTTAAAATAAAGCCATCTTTTAAATTTATTTTCTTATTAATACTTACAATAATTATAATTATTTATTTTTTGATTTAGACTAATTATTTTAGTTATTTGTTCTTAAAAGTTTTTTATTATCTAAATGCAATTTTATTTTTCCTTAAATAATTTTTATATTTAATTTTGTATAACTATTTTTATGAGATTTTTAAGCAATTAATCACATCTACTTTTTAATATTTTGTCTTTGTTCTAATTTATTCTAATTTTTCTTTACTTGTTTATCATTTATTTTTCTTTAAATTAACATATCCTGACAATATAACATTGTTATCGAAACATGTCGATATGGTTTATAATATAGTGGTTTAAACCAAGTGATCTATTATTCATTATATAATTAATGATTCCACAAAGTAATTTTGCGAAGTTTGAAGAAGAATTTTTTTTTTAATTAAATATAGACAATATTAGCAAAACTCAATTGAAAATCTGGAGAGAGAAAAGCCAGAAAAGGTATTGGCAGTTTGGCACTTCTGGAATTCGAACCCAGGACCTTCGGCTTTCCGGGCCACAGCTCTAACCACTGAGCTAAGGTATCTCTATCCGATTCGGTCATTTTAAACTGTGTCATACCTCTACTAGGAACTACCAACTTTATTTTCATTTTCTTAACGCACATTTTATTGGCTTTTATCTCTATGTATGATTGCAAGATTCAAACCCGAACTAAATGCTATCTAGATAGTGTCTGAATAAATTTTTATCCATTTTTATTTATCGTTGTGCCCGGAACGCCGAAGGTCCTAGGTTTGAGTCCCAGAGTAGCCAATATCTTTTTCTGATTTTTCTATCTCCAAATTTTCAATTGAGTTTCGCTTATGTTGTCTTCATTTAATTAAATATTATAATTTCAGGTTTTACTCTTAAAGTTAAAAGAATTAAAATTATATAAAATCTATCGATGTAATTGTATATTATGTAAAAAAAAGCTGTGTTTTTGTTCAGGGAGTAGAAAAAACCTGGTGATTTAACTCACCTTTCGGAGTGGGGTGAATTTGATATACCATTTTTATAATCTTATTACTCGCCAATCATTCGCCAATCCCAAAAAAAAGAAATAAAATGGAAGTTCGAATACTCAAGAAGTTATATAGATATTTTTTTATAAGTTGTGTAATATAAACGAAAATCTAATAAAAATAGCTTCACAATTGAACCATCAATATGTTTGAATATAAATAGAAACTAACTAATTTAACACTTATTTCCGAAAAAGGCGAGTAATTTTTGACTGACAAATTATGCATAATCCGCGATATACAAAGTCGCCCTCCGAATCAAAAGTAACCACGTATTACGGTGTATAAAATAGCTAACCGGCGCTATGTAAAATTATTCATCGTGTTCCGTGGAAAATCGTAAAATACACAGTATTTTTTGCTAACAAAACAGGTTTTTAAGGATTTAAGGATTGATGTTTTTTATCCGAGCTTCGGCGAGTCAAAAAGGATCGGGTGTATTTTTCACGTTTCAGTTTTAAAATGAGTGGCTTTGGCCGAGTCCAAAATTCAATTTTCTGTATTTTTTTTAAAATACTATAATGGATATTTAAAAGGTTACAATTCAGAGAAATTTGCGAGCATAAAAGTGGTGTTGATATGAAAAATTAGGTTAGAAAAAAATTGGAAAAGTGTACGGTTCCAAAGCTCTTTATCCGTGAGTTGTTAGTGCTGCATTCACAAAGTTTCTGCTATATTTACTAAGCTATTTAATTTCGTATTTGCTATTTTTTAGTTAATTTGGGAGAGGTGGTTTTGGTTGGGTTTGATTTTGTTTGAGTGGATTTGGATTGAATTCGGAGAGGTGGTTGTGATTGAGTTGAGTTGGGTTGAGTTCGTTTTGGGTTGGTTTGGGTTGATTTGGCTTGATTTGGCTTGAAGTGGAGTACTTTTTTTGTTGGGTTCATTTGAGTTGATATGGGTTCATTTGAGTGGTGGTTTTGGTTGGGTTGAGTTTGTTTCTGATTTGTTTATGTTGGTTTAAGTTTGGTTTGGTTGGGTTGGGTTTGTTTTGGTTTGGTTTGGTTTATTTGGGTCGAGTTGGAGTGATTAAAGTTGGATCGTGTCTGGTTGGGACGGGTCAGGTCTTTGCACTTATAACCAACATTTTTCCCATTAATCATGAACTCGAATATCTTAGATGTAGGGATTTTTTTTAAAAATTATTTTTACATGGACTATGAAAAACATAGGTGACAATAAAGTTTATTATACATATTTGTAAAAAGCATTAACTTTGTGGCTCGCCATAATTTACAATAAATACACATATAAATTTGTTGTAGACCACTTTTATTTATGAACACTCTCCGGTTTCGGAAGCACCCTTCCTTTGTCAGGAGAATATTATAATAGTTATAATATTCTCCTGACGAAGGACCGGTGTTTCCGAAACCGGTAGAGTGTTCATAAATAAAAGTGGTCTACAACAAATTTATATGTGTATTTATTGTAAGTTTATTATATATTATTTTAATAATCAGTAGTTTTAGTTTGAAAGAACGTAAGATGAGCAATTTTTAAAACTTTTTTATTTTAACATGTAAAAATTTTATATTTAAATAATTTCATGATATTTTTAATTATAAAATTTGAAAGCGTATTTTATCACCTTTTAAAAACAGTTTTTAGTTTTAGATATGTTCAGAAATATTCCATTTATTTACATTTTATAGTAAAGCGGAAATATTTTGACCATCTGAAAAATACACAAAATTCCCGAAGGGTTTAAAAATTGTAAGCATTTTTTACCCAATGTAAAAACCCCATTGGCGTATAAAAGAGTAAATAAATAAAATCGAAGAACATAAAATTTACACAAAACGAACATGACAATACAAAGGCAAATAAACCAGTTGTACAAAATACACAACAATATATGTATAATTAGTTTTACCAATTCGTAAATATTCATTTTTAAGGTGTTCCGTTAGTCTTTTTGGGAGGAGTTTAAAAATACTTGAGAAAAAGCTTTTGGAAGAGTTGGAAAAGGTATTTGAGAATTTTTTTTACAGCTTGATTTCGTAAAGGCCTGTAAAAAACATTAACTACTTTTTTACGCATTGTTTATTGAAATAACAAGGAAATTTAAAATTTGATTTCACGCGACCACGCGACGTGGAGTCCTTAGGTGGACGGCTTAAGATTCATTTTGAAAATCCAAATTCGTCAACTGCCGGCCGTATTGATTGATGTCAAAAATAACAAGGTGAAAATGCATATTTTATTTAATTTTGTGTAGTTCGGGCGTAAATATTATTTTTTTGCGATTATTATAAAAGAAACTGAATTTGCCACAACAATAAAACCATATCCGAAAAGAGGTTTATAAGTAGGAGAGTTTGCACATAAAACTGTTTTTTTTAATATACCTAAAACTATATTTTTTCTAGGCTTATTAAAAGACTTATAATAAAGGTCAAGGTATGTTCTACATGCAGTATTTAATTGAAGCATCTATAAAACTTCTAAGCGATTTAATTTTTAAAACAAAAATACTTGATTTTGTATGATTTTGCATTATATCACATGGCTTCATCTTAACGTCTATTGTAAAATTTTATTTTATTGGTTTTTGGATTTTACCAAATCTATCAGCCCTTGAAAGAATCAAATTGCCTTTTGGGACCCTCTATACGTGTAAGATCTCAGCGTAGGAAGACTTTAATAGTTGGGTAACAATCTATATAAGAAGCTTATATCAACATCAACAGCCTATACATATTTTAAATGCAATTAGCGACACGGACACCCTATTACCGATCCATTTTCACCCTGTTACCCCTCCAGCCCTCCACTGTCCAGATGTCTCAACCCTGATTCCTGGAACCTGGAAGCGTCTACCCTCTACCCGGCGGCTTACTGGCAGAATTTATATCTGTTACGTTATTCGTAGCTAATTCGGCTGGCAGGGTTCGGAAAACTAGTGTACCGTGGGTGTATCTTTATTCGGTTGTATAACTGTGATGTGTGGCAGGGTGTCACGGAGCATCGAAGTCGATGTAAACGTTGTTAACGCAAAGTCAAAATACTTTTAATAATACAGTTAATATAATTGCCCTGATGAAGCTTGAGCTAAGCGAAACCTGGTTGGCTGTCAAATAATTATTAATTCAAATAAAGTGGTGTTTTTTCATTTAATATCAAAATACTTGTACGGAATGAAACAAGTTATTTTTTTCAACAATGAACTTGTTTCATTCCATATAATATCAAGCCACAAAGTGTTTCCTTTCTTCGATAATCAAAACACTTGTTTTAACATCAATTTTTTTGTTTGTGAACGCCGGGCCTAATTTATTATCTTTCGGAGCAACTCATATTGGCCTCATAGAAATCGTTGTGTCTCCTTATAAATATGTTTTTTTATATGTGAATACCTCACAAGAGTCCCAACTGCTCCTGTCTGGAATCAATGACACTATGATACCCCAATTTGAGTATGTTGAGAGGCTGAAGGTAAGTGGAGAGAGTTAAGGAGATGGGGAAGAGTAAGGTGGGAAGTACCAGGCTATTCAGATCTGGTCATCAAATACTTGACACAAAGTGGGGTACCTAATCATAACGTTTGTATTACATTTTACTAATAATATATACTTGTTTTTTTTTAATTATCAGTGATTTTAGTCATAAAAACAATTTAAAACTTTTAATGTTGGCATTAAAATTTTTTTTATTAAAAACTACATGGTTATTTCTAACAATAAATTTTGAAAGCGTATTTCATTACTTTTCAAAAACAGTTTTGACGTGGGCAAATAAATTTTATTTGATTAATTTGTGTCATTTCACAATTAATTAATTTAAAATAATATTTTTTATTTGCGGCACTTTCCAGAGTGGAAGATACTCTCAGAATCGCCTTGGTGTTAGACCACCATTCAGAATTGAAACGTTGCTTTAAATGGATTTATCCGTATTTGAAGAAGCGTGATACTTTCCCTACTTCAGTATATTCCTCTTCCCCATCTTCATCTAATCCCCACTACCTTCAGCCACCCAACATACCCCAGTTGGGAAAGGTATAGTCACACTAGCTTCAGCAATTGAGGCTCTCTCGCAGTACATAAAATTAAAATAAATTATTCAATTTTGGTGCTCCATCAAAGAAATGACTACAAGACACATGAAAATGAAAACATCGATATTTGTCGGAGATCGATGTTTGTCAACCCTAATCTACGGTATTATCGCGAGCCCCCTTTCTGGAACAAAATGCAGCCTCTGGAAGTTCGGCCATTCAATACTCTGGAATTGTCTGGAAATGTCTGGAATTACCTGGAATTAAGAATAACTTTGGTTATTTAGGATCCGGCCCTAAGTAACTTGGAAGCTGTAAGGTATTTTAGATTTAACCCACTTTCCAAGAAAAGTTACTCAATATGGATTAGGATTATTTTAATGAAGAGATTTGGTATTCTTATTTAATTGTGAAATAGAAACATGTTAAATAATATAAATTTGACGACAAAATAAAAATTACCGTCTAACACAATTTTTCTTAACGTCAAAAATCACAGTACAACATAATTATTTAATGTGTATATATATGATATTTACAAATGTTTTTTACATGCTAATTACCTTGCATATCCAGATGATAAAAAAATATACTTAGTTATTAAATCAATCAATGACTGCATTAAACTCCAAGAAGACCTCAATCGTCTTTTTGTCTATTGCGAATTAAACAAACTTGTTATTAACATCTCAAAGTGCAATAAATTAACATTTACACGTAATAAAAATATAATTTCCTTTGAATACACACTGAACGGCACACATATCAATGAAGTAAAATATATCAGGGACCTTGGGGCAACAATGGATGTCAAATTAAACTTTATCCAACACACTGATGAAATAATTAACAAAGCCAATAAAATGCTGATATTTATAATTCGTATAGCAAAACCCTTCCACAACATAAACTCTCTATATTCCCTTTACACCTCATATATTCGCCCGCACTTGGAACACTGTACACCGATCTGGACTCCTTTATACCAAGCCCATATTGAAAGAATAGAAAGAATTCAAAAAAAAAATTTAAACACTTAAATTATAAATTCAAATTACACTTCTTAAATTATACCGAATCCATTAAATTTCACAATTTCAAATCCCTCCAAACACGACGTCTAATTTTTGATCAAATCCTATTGTTTAAAATTCAAAACAATGGCCTGGACTCACCAGAACTTACCAATTTAATAAATTTTAATATTCCGTCAAGATCAACCCGGCAATCCGATTTATTTTATTTACCCTCTTGTAGAACAAACTTTAGAAAAAACTCCCCAATTCCTCGTGTATGTGCACAATATAATACAAAATTTCACAGCATTGACATTTTTAGTAAAAACCTAAAGAAATATCGATGTGAAGTAACGCGTACGATCGATTATATTAATATGAGAATATATCGTGAGCATCTCCTATCCTTTTCCTATATTCCTCTTCCTCTCCCTATCCCATAACCCAAAATTAATTGCAATATAATAAAACTTCATTTCCGATGTACTTTAGCATAAGAAACCTCTGTGGCTTGACTCCAGTTCAATTATATATCTATCACTGTACCTACATGTATTATGTTACAGCTGTTTGTTTCTTACAAATAAATAAATAATTCATAACGTCAAAAGTCGTAGCAAAGCGTAATTCATGATATCCCAAATCACAGTCCAACATAACTTATGGTGTCAAAAATCACAGTCCAATATCAGAATTCATTACATGAAGGCTTTACAAAATAGTACCTACCCTATTCGAACAAAAATCAAATAGAAAATTATTTACAACATCAAAAAAATCACAACACAACATAATTCATAACGTATAAAATAACTTTCAAACATAATTATTATATTAAAAAACTAGAGAACCTACGACGTAATTCATAAAGAAAAAAATAACTTTTAATTTTTTCAGTTTTTTATTCTTGTACTTTAATGACTTGTGTGCATTTTTTACCTAATGTAATTTTAGTTTTATTATTTCTTTCTTAAGTTTCAAAATTATCTGTCATGTTAAAATTGTACTATCAAGCATGGAAAAGCCCTCTGGGCGTTAAATAAATAATTAATTCATAATATCAAAACTCTCCTTCCAAGATAATGCACAACGACAAAAATCTAAGTCCAACATAATTCATAACGTCGAAAATCACAGTCCAACCTAATTCACTACACCAAAAATCATAATCCAACATAACATGATAGAGTTCTGGCTAAAAAAAAGTACGCTATTAAAAAAAAAACACATTCGAACGTAATTCCAAAACCACTGTTCAACATAATTCCAACGTCAAACATTAAAGTCCAACATAACATCGTATTATTCATAGCGTTCAGAGTTCAGACATTAAAAATAATACGCGAATCATAAAAAAAAACAGAGTAGGAAAGAAAAGTCCGTATTTTGGATTTCCCAACGTTAAGCCTGATAAAGCGGTTTTAAAAAGGTATTTATTATTTAAGATAAACGGCCCTCAGTTGAAATCAGTGGCGTGCACTCCATAAAGACTGAGAAACTTCTTTCCTTAAGAAAAATTAGCTTAAAAATGATTTCAATGATAGTTGATCCTCCGATAGTTGTTTTTTGACAGTTGATCCTTCGGACAGTTCATCCCTCTGCCAGCTGATCCCTCGGACAGTTGATCTCCAAAGGTTTAATTGTACTTTAACCCTGGTAAAGTAAGCAGAGTAGAGAGAGTGTATGACCAACCTAATTCAACCAACATCTGCGATTGCCCTTCTCTAGAAAAAAACAGAACAAATAAAGCTTCTAAGAATCGTAATTGACCATAGTAGATGAGAACACATCATATCAAACAAATCACAAATAAACTCCTCAAAACAATACACATTTTCCCAAACACAAGAAGCATATTCAAAATAAAACAAATGAAAAAAATATATTTTGCACTTTGTCAATCAATAACAGAATATGGAATAATTACTTGGGGGGGAGCAACACACGCAGCTATTGATAAAATAGATGACGGTATCTACTTAACTTCTGTTTTACATTAGCTCCGCACAGTTTGGGGATGATGTGTGGAGGGTCTTTTTAGAATAGAGAGGAGAAAAGTTCTAAGAAGTAAAAGGTATGAGAGATCGGAAGGAATCTGAGGGTCAGTGTGTCCAGGAGTAACGGACATATGAATCCACTGCGGTGCATGGCGATATTCCGAGAGAGTTCTGCTGGAGTTATCAAAAACTCTTTCCCGAACTGGCCTGACACGCAGTTAGTTGGCAGATGCATCCACCGCTTAGATCCGGACAAACCTCACCCCATGAACCTGGGAACCCCTGCTAAGTAACCAAACGTAGCAAACCACTTGGGAGAACCTGTGGCAGAGGTTTATCTGCTGGCGTCTTGAGTGAAAATCCACCATACAAATATTTTATCTTATAATAACGCCGTGTCCCCGATGGAGTATGCAAAAAATTACCGCTGAGTAAAAAAAATGACACAGTTATATGTATGCATTCGATTTAGCGAAAATACGTTATACCTACCTGAATATTAGAATCTCTGGCTTGCTACTGAAGCAAAATCATGTATGGTTTCATAGTGCTTTCACACAAACGAAGTAATGAATTCCGTAACTCTAACCACTGCAGCGCTTTTTGCCACAATATGACAATATTTACAATACCTAGGATTGCTTTGCTGCCAATTTTGGCAATTTTTCCCTTATTTGTAAGTAATTAAGTAGAAGCTTACAATTTTAAAATTATTTTTATTTATAAATCCTACGAATATGTGATAATCTAAAAAAGTTAGGTTAATTTATTCGCTGTATAGAACTGTAATCAGTTTGTATGTCTCCATATTAAAATTTTGAGGTACGGTTTTTTTAATGTGTGCGGAAAATATTCAAAATGATTACCAAAAAAGTTTTAAATTTGCGCTGTCGCTCCAGTGGCTTAACAACAAACTTATAAGGTTTTATTAATTTGTTAATAACGAACCCTCTACCTTTATTGTATATTATTTTCTCAATCTCATTATATAGTTTTTCTTTTTTTAATTATGTTTATCCTTGAACATTATCTTATGATGTGAAAATGTATTATTTTTATATTGCTTTATTGTTTAATTTCATAACTATCCTACATACTTTAATCTTTATTTTATTCTTTTTTTTTGACCACTTTATGTTTTTATATGCATAATATGAATTTTGAAAACTTTGCTGGTTCATGCAACCATATAACACGTAATTATTTGAATAAAATATTTATAACTTGCCATAGGTCACCCAAAGTGGTTTGCTACGTTTGGTGACTTAGCAGGGATGCTTGGGATCGTGGGGTGAGGTGTGTCTAAGTCTTGGGGGATGAACATGTCTGCCACTTGAGAAAGAGACTGGTTGAGGGAGACCTTTTGACCTCTCCAGCCGGACTCTCTCGATTCATTGCCTTGCAGTGGGAGGAATGGATTCATACGTCCGTCACTCCTGGACACACTGACCTCCATATTTCTACAACCTTCATACATTTTTTCTTCCAAGAACTTCCTTTCCCTAAAAATCTTCCATACAGCATCCACAAAGATGACATAGGCCGCAAGGGAAATTGTTTTTTCCTCAGGGCCTTCTGTGTTTAGCTAATTTAAAAAATAAATAAATGAAATGTTTTTTTCCCTTCTTCTTCTTGCGTTCAACGGACGTTGGCTTTGTCTACTGCGGCCCGGAACAGCTCTACAGTAGACTGGCCAAACCACTGTCTCAGGTTTTTCAGCCATGAGGTTCCCCTTCTTCCAGGGCCCCGTCTTCTGGCAATCTTTCCCCGCATTATGAGATGCAAGATCTCCTAATTCTCTGGATGTCTCATCACATGTCCAAGATATTGAAGTTTTCGGATTTTTCCCTAATAAACTAAAATAAAAATAAAAAAACTGTCCGGGGGAACAACGTCGACTGTCGGCTCACCCTGAATAATAATTACGCACGCACTATATAATTTGTATCCGAACATGAAGAACTGCATTCAGCCTACCATTTATGATAATTAATTCATTTGAAAAATTATATAGTATATTTGCGGCACGTTCAAGAGTGGAAGATACTCTCAGTATCGCACCAGTGTAAGACCAATATTTAGAATTGAAATGGCTTTAGCCGTGTACATACCCAACTTCCTCTTTCCTATATCCTTCCCCTCCTCACTACCTTCAGCCACACAACATACCCCAATTGGGGATTCCATAGTCTCACTGGCTCCAAACGAGAGCAGTAACGACTCTTTTGAGGTATTTATTGAAACAAAAACAAAAAAGATTTATCATAGGGCAATGCACGCCACTGGTATAAAGGTAGTCCGTTTATTTCAGGTTGTAATTTGAATGGTAGAATAAGTGATATATAAATCTGTGGAAGGTTTCCGATAAAAACCTCGTAAATTTTTCCTTTATGCAAATTTTCCCGGAAAAATTGAGCGCTTTTGTGTTGTGGAATTAAATAGTACAATGGGGGGCCTCTCGCAAGAATGCCGCGGTATTTCTGTGATTTATTTAGCAATGAACCGCGTGACAGCTGTACAGCCATTTTAACAGAACAGTCAATCTATTCATTTTTATTTATTTAATGATGACAATATTAGCAAAACTCAATCGAAAATCTGAAACAGAAAAATATACGGTCATATCTAGGACTCGAACCAAGGACCTATGACTTGTCGGGTCAGTGCTCTACCGAGTTTTGCTAATATTGTCTTCATTAAACATAACAATTTGAGGTTTTACACATTAAGTTAAAAATAAATTAAATATTCATCTGAGACTTGCAGAAAAAGTCAATAGATGTCGCATATTGTATAAAAATGGATGATTTTATCAAAGACACTATCTAGATAGCATTTAGTTCGGGATTGAATCAAGGCCGTAGCCAGGGGGGGGATCGAGGGGGTTTGATCCCCCCCCGAAATTGTCTGTACGGTGCGCCGAAGATTTTTTGAAGATTATTTAACTTTTTACTTTTTTTTAACAGTTGAGAATACAACAGGAAAGTATTTCGCTAATGCAATTTTATCTGAATTAAAATCTTTGGGTGTAAATTATAGGATATGATTTATTTATTTATTTATTTATGAAGCTTATGATGAAGCTTCTTCGATGAAAGGAAGTTTTAAAGGTGTGCTAGCAGTAATTTGTAAGTCACATCCAGAAGTCTTATACGTTCATTGCAGCTCACATTCGTTGAATTTGGCTCTACGTCATTCTTGCCAGGTTCAGCCTATTCGAAATTCTATTGGCACTAAAACATCGATTGGAAATTTTATCATGTCCTCGGCAAAACGAACTGTTAAGTGCCTAGAAGTAAATATTGAAAAAAAAATCCCTGAAACACAATGGAAAACCCTTACGGCAATGTGCGAGACCCATTGAAAAGCATGATGGGTTGATAAGATTCAAGGAAATCTATAAAGTTATTGTTGATACACTCGAAGACTTAAACAGTGACATGAATTATGAATCAGTCATTTCAAGTAATTTTGCTATGAGCTTATGTTGCTTAGCCACTGGAGCGATCACGCGAAATAAATAAATTTTCCTCGATTGCTCGCGATTTCCCAGAATTTCATTTTTTAAATTTTTCGCTAACATTTAAAAAATCATAGGTACCTTCGAATTCTAACAAAGAGACATACAAACTTATTATAGAGCTATATGATCAATAAATTGACCTGTATTTTACCATTAATCTCTTATTTGTAGGATTTATAAAAAATATATGAAAAAATCGTAAAGCCCATAATCGCGAGAATTCGGCGTGTTTTTTTACTCGAAACTGCCGTGAGGGATACTTATTCGAGTCAACGTAGAATATTTTGGGGTGAAAAGCCATTACAAAAAATAAATAATATTTTAGATTTCTGTATATTATCTGTGGTAGGTATACTTAACAGTTAAAGGTGCATATCTATGGAAAAAGGACTTAATTTTATCCGAATACAGCTGATCAAAAATTTTACGGGAAAAATATTTAAAAAATATATGTATGTATGCAAAATACTTCAATCTCCCTTATGCTATTTAGCAGCTGCTTTACATCAACATGTCGATTTAATTTTAAAAACTATTGAAGATGTTCGTCAAAATACCGATTCCAAAGTTGCTGAACTTTACAAGAATGCTCAGAATTTGCCCATAACTGTAAAGAGGAAATCAAAATTCCGCAAATATCGTCATGCCAAAAGCATAGGGCAAAGTACAACACAAATGATCCTGAAACTTATTTTAGAGTAACTGTCATAATTTCACTTTTGGATGATTCGATTGATCAGTTTCGTTCTAGATTCCAAAATCCTAGATCCACATTATCATCTCTCAACATTTTACTTCCGTCTGTGTGTTGCAAAAACCAACTAAATTATCAAGAATACTACTTTGAGCTCTATAAAAAATATTTGGAATGGGACTCTGTAAAAGCTGAATTAGAAATGTGGAGGATAAAATAGCTGAAATAATCTTAACTAAATCAACCGACATGTGCTATTGCAGCTCTCGGAGAATTCAACCAGTCCTTATTTCCAAACATTCACAAACTTTTAAAAATCTTGGTGACACTGTCTGTTTCCTCATATACCCTTGAAAGGGCTTTTTTTTCTATGAAAAGCCTCAAAACTGATTTAAGAAATTCCACCGGCCAGGAAAATCAACGCAGAATTGACATATTTTTTAATTTAAAAAAAAAAAAATTCTATATTCATAGCATAAATATTAGTCACATTATTTGTGGATTTTTCGACCACCATGCTAGGCCGTGTTATGGTGGTCGATTCATTGACACCGACGAGGTAATTGATTTGCTCGTTGCAAAGAAAATACTAATTTTAATTTTGTAATTAAAAAAATATGTGATAAGATTTATATATAACTCCATTTAGTTCCACATTATCATTTTTTTTTAAACTTAACATATTTCCAGTGGCGGACTAAGCCCGTCAAAGGCCCCGGGCGCCAAAGCTGAATGAGCAACCCCCCTCCCCCCTAGTTTATTTTTTTTTATTTTTATGTATTTTTTATTTAAGGGAAATTTGACTGCAAATCTGAGATTACACAATAACACAATAGTAAGATAGTAAATTATGCCAATTATGAACTTTCCACTGATCATAGTGAATGAATGATAAAGTGTGACATTGTAAGGGTGTTTTCTTAATTAATTTATTTTTTTGTTACAATATATGAAAGGGGAGAGGGGGAGGAGGAACATAGAATTATGATTAAGAGGCAAAGAGATGGGAATATATAGTGATTGAACTTTTTAGTTTGAGTCACGTTCCTTAGTGAGTTTTCGTTTTATGTCACGTAAAGTCGAGTTAAAAATGTCATTGTGGTAGTAATTTAAATTGAATTATTTTTTTTTTATTTTTTTTATTTATTATTAAAAACATACAACGAGTTGCACTCCCATGAGTTATCAAAACTCATTAAGGGATCGCCAATTGGTACTTTTGAGAAGTTAAACCCAACTCAACCCAAATGTAGACACAATTTATGAATAAAAAATTTACAAAACATTTCACTGTGTGGATCTGTAAATAAATGAGTTCTGTTTGGAGTTGGTCTTGCAAAGAGGGAGATTAAAATTCAACGACTGCCTACTGTTGCGATTTGGAAAATGGAAAAGGCGTTGAAGAAGATCAGGACTATCAATTAAGTTACGTGTAATTTTAAATAACATTACCGATTCTGATTTATTTATTCGGCAAGTTAACGTCTGTATATTGAAGAACTTTGCAGAGCCTTCATTACTAACATGAGATCAAAAAGAGCTTAAGGTACCTTGGGATATCTATTTTGAACACTTTCAAATCTATTTATGTGTATTGCTTAGCCTAGGTTGGACATTTGAGATGCGTATTCAAGCATACTACGAACGTATGAGAAGTAAAGTATTTTGAAAGCAATAAGATCTTTGAATTATTTACAGGAACTGATTATGAAACCAAGCATAGAAGATGCGTTAGTGACTATGTGGTCGATATGTTTATTGAAATTCAGTTTACTATCAAGTATATTCCCAAGGTCCTTAATTTCTGATTTGATGGATAATAGTTGATGATTAATTGAGTATTTGTCACTTAGATATATTTATTTCCAGACAATGGGCATTACAATACGTTTTCAAACGTTGCAAATCATCTTGCAGCTTCTGACAGTAAAGCAGCTTCTGACAGTTAAGAAGTTGATGTAATTTTACAAGCTTTTTATTCAGTTCACATGGGCCTCTGGTCCTAGGGGGCCTCTGAACGCCTCCATGTTTCCTTGATCAATTCCTAAACAAGGCTTTAAGGCTGTAAAAAAAAGTAATTTTTTTATTTTATTTTCTGAAAGATGCATCTGTTCATAATGCTAACACCAGATGTTTTAAGGAAATTCGTAAAATTGACGGAGATGCAGCATTTTATATGAAACTGTTTTAAACAGTTTTTGTGTTGAATTATCCTTCAAAACTTCGAACGCGATTTTCTCGAAACTACGTTTATCAACTAGGTTGACAACATATTAGAAAAAAACTAATATACTCATCTGATTTGCATGCACCAAGTCTTAAACAGTTAGAAAATCCAATTAGAGGGACCCATTCTATTTTTTTTATGAACGATGAAAATTTTCCATAAAAAATCGAAAATAAAATTCGCTAATCCGCATTTTTTTTCTTTTTTTAATACATCGAAATTCCCAAGGCACTCGATTTTCGGACAGTATAAGACTTGGTGCATTCAAATTGGATATACAGTTTTATATGTTGTCAACCAGGTTGAAAAACATGTTAAAAAGTTCGTCAAAAACGCGTTCAAAGTTTTTCTGAAGGATAATTTAACATACCTACTAACTGTTTCAAACGGTTTAACATAAAACGCTGTATCTCCGCTAATTCTACAAATTTATTTAAAATATTTGGTGAGCGCATCCTTAAGAAGTGAATCTTTCAGTAAAAGAAATTAAATAAATGACAAAAAAAATACAGTGTCCTGGTGCCTTAAAGTCTCCTTTAGGAATTGATCAAGGGAACATGGAGGCTTTTGCCCCCCCCCCCCAGGGCCCAGGCGGCCCCCCCCCCTCCCCAACCCCTTAGTCCGCCACTGTGTATTTCTATAAACACTGTTCCACCAAACAAAACCCCCCCCGAAATTTTTCTCTGGCTACGGCCTTGGATTGAATCATGCAATCTTATACATAAAAATCAATATTTGTTTGTTTGTTCGTAATGTATGCGCTGCCATACCGTTCATCCGAATGCGATGCAACTTAGTTGATATGTTGTGCACACGCCCGCGAAGGTTATAGGCTATATATATATTATGGTAAGCTCTGGCGTTGTGAAATTTGTATAAATGAAAATGTTTGTGTTTCATATATTTTAGCGGTAGGGAGGAAAGGCAGGAGGGGGAGGGGATTGAGGGAGATGGGGTTCGCGGGAGGGGTTTCGAGGGAGAGGGAAGGCGGGCAAGGTGGAAGAGAACGCTCTCTACAAGACTACAGAAATTGAATGTAAAAATATATCCTCCTTCAGCAAATATAAAAATGTAATAAAGTCTTGGATGAATACCATTGATACAAACATTTACTTGCTATAACATCTGACCTGATCTTAACAAACTTTTAATCTTTATTAACATCTTGTTTGAATTACAATTCAGTAAACACTAATTTTATTTTTTTTGTGGTTTATTTAATTTTATGCTTTAATATTTACAAAGATAATGTATGTATATGAGTCAAATTTAAACTGTTTTAAAAACACACAAGTATACCCACGAACAGGCGATGCGATTATTTTGGTTAATCTGCTAATTATTTTATTTTATATTCTTTAATTTTTAAATGTTTATATATAAAAAATGCCTTTAAGTATTGTAAAATTATACCAATGTATGTACCAAAAAAATTATTAAAAAAAAAATAACGCTGGAGGGGAAAGGGACTCAAGGTCTTTTACCGTGCGCGGGGACGCACGGGAAAATACATGCAAGGAGAATCGATTTATTTCTTTGCATTGCATTGAAACGCATGCCGGGTACCAGCTAGTCAGACATAAAGCATCCAATAAAAATATGCGTTTATAAAATAATGTTATAATATGACCGAATCGGATCGGGACCCATTATCTCAGTTGGTAGAATGGCATCCCTGCAAAGCGATGGTCCTAGGTTCGAGTTCCAGGTGTGCCCGTATCTTTTTTAGATTTAAGATTGAATTTCGCTAGTATTGTCTTCATTAAGAGCGTATAACCAGAGAAAACCAGAAATATGTCATTTTAAATCAGTGTTTAGAGGTATTGATTCTTTTCCACAATAAAATTATAAATTTTAATTTTAAAAAGCTGGTATGGAGAGTAATTAATCTTTCTCATTGGAACCGCCCTATACGATCGTAAGAAAATCTTTCGACGAAATGTAGATTTTCGGCCGCTGGCTGGTTAAACGCTATTAATGTATTTTACCATTTATAATCATAAAAATACTTTATACTTGCTGCACGTTTCAGAGTGGTAATTACTTTCAGTATCGCCCTGGTGAAAGACATTGATCAGAATCGAAACATTGCTTGCTTGAAATGGCTTTAGCCGTGTTTCGTAACCAGAACTGAGTAGCTAGGTGCTAACCCGTCTTCATTTTTCCAATCTACTTCTCCCCACTATCTCAAGCCCCACAATATTCCCCAATCGGGGATGCCATAGTCTCACTACCTCCAGACGGAAAGAGTGCGGTTTTTATTTTACAATACAACACATGAGGAAAAAGAAATCTCTCAGGACGTGTATCATTTTTGGGGATGATTTGTAGAGAATGTTTTAAGGGATAGGAAGGAGAAGGAAGTTTTGGGAAGAAAAAATTTATGTATCTTTGGGTCAGTGACGAACGTATAAATTCATCCCTCCAACCGAGGTGGAAGTCGATGGGTCGAGAGAGTCCAGCTGGAGATGTCTAGGGTCGACACCAAAAGACCTAGACCCTAGACAAACCCCTGCTAAGTCGCCACATCACTGCTAATTGTCTATGATCTCTAAGTCTCTATTCTAAAAATCTCTGGTCTGTCAACAGTCGTGATAATAAGATCTCAAATATATAAATCAAGTTATTAAGTTATCCAAGTCTATTAATTAATATCTAATACAGTTGTGCGATATTCACATAAAACATAATAAAAATATACGTATTCAAAGATTTGATCCAGTTTTTCTGCAAAGAACAGTATAATCAATTTTTAAAAATGTCAAGAAAATAACCAAACAAAACCGGAAATCTCTATGGAAATATGTCATTTATAAATCAAATTTTAGCCGTGTTGACTCTTTTCCACAAAAAAGTATAAATTGATTTCGAAAGAATGTTCTTTTATCTAGTAAAATTATGTTTTAAATTATGGGAAAATATGTTTATTTTTAGCACAATAAGGTAATACCGTAGGTCGTTGGCAGATTTGTTAAATTTTCAAACAAAATTTTGTATTATACAACACACATTTCAAATCATATAATCATGCAGTGAAATAAACTAATAAACTATCTGGGAAAGCTATGTTTCAGAATTTTAATTTTAGTTTAAATAAAATCATTTAAAAAAATATCTGCGCAAGTGTTTTGTGACGAAAATACTTCAGTTTGTCTAATTACTTACGGAATTACAAACTAATTAAAATATTTTAAAAAAATTACATTCTTATCGTGCTTAGACATTATTGAAAAATTATTAAATACTTGCTTTTATCTAATCAAATATACAATTTATTTATTTTAACACAAAACTTGGATTTCTTTAATCTTCCCCTAAAAGGGGAGGAAAAATGTCCGCATAAAAATATTTTAAAATCATAATAAACACGATTATGTTTTCTTGTAAAAATGTTCCCGCGTAAAATGTATAGTGACTGTAGAGACATCTGTGTTTCGTCGCCGAAAAAAATAATACCGTAAACGAGCAGAGAACGAGACAGAGCTATAATTTTGATTCGAGTCTGATCAAGTGTGAAAGAGTCCGCGATACTTTTGTACGAGGCTTTACCTCGCTTTGTAAAATTCTAGGGTTCAATTGGTAGATTGGTACTAAACGTCAGTTCAGAGAAAATATCACGGAGAGTGGTTGTGTCGACGTTTCGTTTAAAATACGTCAATTTTCGCGTGTTTTTTGTAGTTAATTAGTGATTTTCATTAATAAAGTGTCAATTGTGCGTGTATCATTGATAATTAAACGTTTTTGATTGTGTGCATTAAAGAATTGTCAAACCAAAAGTGTTTTTTGGCAATTATATCGAACGTTATTAAGTAATTATTTTATCGAACGTTTTATTTTTTCCCCTTGGGAAAATTTGATGTAAGGGATTGAAAAATAGTGTTGTTTTTTCATTTAAAAATACGTGTTTTGCGCTAAAAAATTAGCAAACAGTGTTTTGAAAACAATTAAAAATACGTATATAAATGTTTTTATTGCGAAATTATGTGTTTATCTATGCAAAATGTTAATGAAAATAAAAGTGATTGATTGATCTACCTATATGATATGTTGAATCGTTTTTAATGGGTAGTTTTTTGTGGGCGTTTTTATTTTGAAAATTGTACATTTTAGTTTTCAAAACAGTTTTATATTGGTGTTAAAAATGTGCTTAAACAAATGATTGTGAATAAATGATAATAATTATTTTTTAAAACGGTCTGTGTTTTTGAGTGAACAATATATTAATAAATAAATAAATTGGTGGGTGTCAAAAAATCACATCAAGGATTTTCAAGAATATACATTTGAAGGTAGGAATTTGATTTATTTTAGTTATTTTTTATTTTGAATATGTTTTTTTTTAATAAAAAAATGAATGGTATTGATTACTTAATGATTTATTATTCCGCTTTTTTTGATTCAAAGACAGTCAAACATGACATTTGTCTGATATAAAATAAATTCTTGACAAAATAAAAATAAACGTATTTAATTCGAATTATTCCCGGTATTACTAGCACTGAATTGAGGTTCAAGCTGCGGAAGCTTGGTCTCATCATCATTTATATATACATCCCAGGTTTTGAATGGTTTATACGGCAAGTAGGGTTTGTCTAATGGGTGTGTGTAATTATTATTATATCTTTCTTTCCAAGTTTTTCTGTTATAAATACATGTTCAAATTTGTCAATAATGCATTCACATCATAACATGAATAAATTATTGTTTAATATGGCAATAATACTTTTTCTATAATTGACAGCATTGATTGTCCATGAAATGTAATATATAAATATGATTATGGCGTAGGACAGTTTATATATATCGCGTAAGTGAATTAATTTTAACAGAATTAAAATGTAAAATGCATATTTTTTCATCTACCCCGATATAAATACTTACTTTTCGTGAAAATAAAGCGAAATCTAATGCCTACAATACACGAAATCTTTTTTCAGCCCTATTCCAATTAGAAACCAAAGTCAACATTTTTTGCTTTACGCAGTCGCTATTTTCATCTCTATTTTCATATCTACGATTTCAATTGTCATAACTGCAAACAACATATTATGAATCATGCTGTTTGCTGTGGTGCCAACTGCAATCGTAGATATGAAAATAGATATAAAAATAGTGATCACGAAAAGCGAAAAATGTTGACTTTGGTCTCTAATTGGAATCGGGCTGAAAAAAGATGTCGTGTATTGTAGGCATAACGGTTTAAATAAGAAATTTTCCGTATTAACCGTGAAGAAGTTCAATCAATTATGTTCTAATGATATTCTTATTGGAAGCGTACTTGAACATAATTATGTTTATTTTGTTAGATTTTTTATATGGTATTTACACTTTTTAGAGAGCTTTTATATAATTTAAATTTCATACGATTTCGTCGAATTAATCTACTTCATTAAAAATTGCGTTAATATAAGTATATTTTTTTTTCATTTATTATGCTTAAGTTCTTTGGTTAGATGTTCTTATTATTGCCCATTAATTTAAAATTCAAGATTGAAGTATTCGATTTATTACGAACGTAACTATTTCAGGGTGTTTTCATAAATTTTAAGTTTATTCAGTAAATTATGCATGCGATAGTCAATTGGTTGCCTGAATAATGATTTGATCATTACATTCTGTAGAGTGCGTTACAAAAAATACTTATTAATTTATTGTTTAAAACATTTACAGAGTGTTAATAATTATTATATTAAGTAATGAAATTTTCATTAGAGTGTGCATAGATTAAAAGGAAATAGGCGGCGTTTTGTTCTTACAAACGTATTCCCCAATTTTATTTCTGGATTTTGACAATAGTGCGAACACTTTTTTTTATAATATAGATATCGACCACCAGCGTTTTCTTTTGTTTTTTTGATGATAACTTACTTCTTATAAGAGTTAAAACCCTCCAAATATCGTTAAATTTTATTGGTTTAAACGCCATCAACGGAGGCGTCTACTAATATCTACAGGAATTCCAAAAACTGAACAAATCGGACTAATATCTATGAGAACCAAAGTGAGGACGAATATTTACAGCTCAAACTGCTAACTAATATCTATGAAAACCAAAGTGAGGTTGAATATCTACAGCTCAAACTGCTGACTAATATATATGGAACAGGTGATGTCGACGAATATCTACAGCACTGGTAGCGGTTGGGTTAGGTTAGGTTAGGTTAGGTGCTCAGCTGCCCTCTTCCCACCTACGCTCCATAGATATTCGTCACCACTGGGACCGTCATAGATATTTTAGATATTTATCCGACCTTAGCTCTGTATATATTAGTCTTCACTCTGAAGTTCATAGATATTTTTCCAACACATGAGCTGTAGATATTCGTCCGACATACAGGCTGTAGATATTAGTATCTGAAGTCCCATCAACTGAGTTTCAGTAAACAAACTAAACTTTGTATTTAAAAAAATATTTTCTCCTAAGTAATACAACTGCAAAACAATCTAATAAATTGTTTTTGAGAAGAAAAATGGAGAATACAAAACCTCAATTTTGATCCTTTTATTCAGGTGTTACTGAGGTGCAGATGTTCCTTTCGCTAATATTCGGGGGAGTAAAAGTGAGAGTGACAGTGACAGCGAAGGTTTGGTAAAATACCGATTTCTCGGCGACCGGGCTTCCTCTTAAAAGAAGAAAATACAAGTCAATAATGTGTATATTTTTTTTGTGCCTTATTTTACTACGAATATGGGCAATAAGCATAAATATCGCTTGGCAAACGGAGTGAAAGATATGAGCGCAAATAATTTTTTTTTATTTATTTTGTGAATAGTAATTTAAGAAAGATCAATAATTAAAGGAAACTTTCACAGATAATCTTAACCATAAAATTTTATTTCTAGTTGTTTCTTATAAATATTTTCATAAATTTCTTGTTAAAAAATACATTTTTAGTAGTTTTCGCAAATATTTTTGGTAAAGTAAATAATTTTTAAAATTTTAATTTCACTCAAGCGAAACGATAGAAAAAGCTTAAATTTATCCAAAGCATATTTTTAAATATTTCTATAATAAACCGATTCATAGTAATAATTAATCGAAAGTATTATTACTTTAGTGTATTTTTCTAAAACTTACAATTTGATAAACTAACTAACTAACCATCACGCCGTTTCTCCGCAGGGGTAGGCAGAGAGGACGGACTGCAAAACATCTCGGTCTTGGCACACACTCTTTGCCTCATTCTCATTCTTACAACTTACCAGGAGTCCATTGTGGACTGCTAGCTTCGCTTCTTTTGACAGCTTTTTATTAGCGCCAACGGCATTCAGTCCTCCATTAATGGAGTTACCGGCATTCACCCTTCTTTCAATACTCTATCAGCCTTTCCATCTCTCGTAAACATACTACCCAGATACACAAACTCATCCACCTGCTCCAAGTATTCATCATTCACAACTATATTGCATACTGATAAGTTTTTAGATTTTCACGGCCAAAAGCATTTTCGTTGTTAGTTTTTGGGGTGTTATGCCGTGTTGTGCTACCTCCTACTATATATACATAACACCCCAAAAACTAACAACGAAAATATTGCATACTGTTTTCGTAATCTCTCTTTCAAACACCATGATTTTAGACTTGCTTAATTCATCATTAACTCATTCTTCATATATACTTCGTTCATCCTAGACACGAGAAACTGTAGATCTTCCTTAGTGTTAGAAATCAGCACTGCATCTTCAGCACACAACAGGCAACATACTTTCAGATTACTCGATTTCGCGCCCAATCCTACCTCTTTCAATTCTTGCATACAATTATCCATGTACAGATTGAATAACTTACAATTTGATTAGAATATGAACTTGTGTTTTTTTTCTTACGCTTCCTCTGTAAGTAAATTTTTAAAGATAACTGAAACATTAAATCCTACTGAAGAGTCAATTTCCTTTGAAATATGATTCACGTTGAATTTACATCATTTTCATGATGTATTTTCATGAATAACTGAATTCATTTCGTTTATATTCAATCCCGAGAGACACAATTTTGTGTTTCAAGTTATTCGTAAAGCAAATATGAAAGGACAAACTCGGTGGCAGAACGGTAAAATCCTTTTCTCTGTTTCATGAAACAATAATAACATTTGAATAATTTGTATAGCGCCGTTTTTGTGAAAATTCAACTCTGTACAAATTTATGATATATTTCTACAATGCTCTGTCTTTCTTTTAACTACAGACTAGATACTAGACAAACTATTATAACAACTTTTGGCTAACAGATTCCATCCACCAGTTTGTCGATCACTGATTCAAAACTATATGTATCTACAGTGTATTTGACCAATGAACGTGATGCTACGTTAAAATGTAAAAGACATACAGGACCATACTTACCTTGGAGGACCATATAAACACATTTCATCTTGAAACGTTATTTCATTCTTAGTTAAGGTAAAGTTATACGCGA
Source organism: Limnephilus lunatus (assembly GCA_917563855.2). Lineage (NCBI taxonomy): Eukaryota > Metazoa > Arthropoda > Insecta > Trichoptera > Limnephilidae > Limnephilus > Limnephilus lunatus. The sequence continues at coordinate 129,053,774 of OU830592.1, forward strand.
AATCCTGTTTAGATACTATTTAGATTAATCTTTACGACAAATTGGCTTACAGTATGAACATCAAAAAATATGCTACGGATAAATTGAAGCTTTTAATAGGTTTTCTATGTAACGGAATTATAATAAAATTATTATTTACATAACAAAAAAAATAAGCGTAAACCACTAAAAAAAATGTTTTTTCATGACTTAACTATGAAGTAATACAAGAAACATTTTTATAAAAATATCCCTTTATGGCTAAGACCATTTTTGAGGTTTTCTATGTTCTAACTTTTTTTTCACTCTTATAAAATTATGGACAAAATAAATAAAAACCACTTTTTCGCTTACTTGCCGCGCGCAAATAAGATGTTCGATTGCAAATTTTGCAGGCACGAGAATCGAAATATTTCTAGCGTTTATATTCCTCTTAAGTGGATTTTAAATAAACTGTCAAAGTACATTATTAAGGCAAGAAGTCAAATTATGTGTTCCTTATTTCAGGGGAAAAACTGTTTTTTTTTTTTAATATCTCGAAAATGTGTGGAAAGCGAGTAGAATTTGTTTATAAACAGAAACAAACCGTACATTATATTATCCATTGGTGAGAAAAAATTTACAATTAAAGGGATGTACTAGCCACGGCCGAATTCGAAAACTGTCAAAATGTATTAATTATTACATCGCTAGATGTCAGTAGTAATGCCATCGCGAATTTTAAAACTTCAACATTCAACTTGTGTTATGTTATGACGTGCACAATATTTTTAAATATCGAAGTAAAAACCAAACCAATAACAAAGTGTGTTTAATTTATGGAACTTATTATTTTGGTAGAATATTTAGTATGATCCTTTTTACGAATGTTTCATTATTTGCTTGTTGATGGTTTTTTCCCATAGTTCACGTCATTCGTATACACTCGCGCAGCTCCCATTATAAACTACCGACGCGACGTTTGGAATCTCGTGGTGCATTTATTGTTATTAAGTTTATTTTGTAGAACTCCATTTTAATTTCTTATTTCTTTTATATGTTCAATAATATTATTATTTAATGTATAAAAACAGTTTATTATAAACAAGTTCTGCTTCGTAATTATGTATTTCGTATTTATGCATTGTATAAATAATTTTTTTTAAGTAAAACTTCTTTACGCACGCTCGACACTTGGGGGTAAACTGGTGAATGCGTTACGAAAAGTGTGATGCGAACGGTAATCGATGCGAACAGTGATCGATGCGAACGGTGATTAATGTTATTAAAAAAGGAAACGAAGCATGCAAAAGAAAACGGGGCAACTTTTGCCCAGCGAAAAAAAGACGCCTGGGTGTGTACTACTGTGTGAAATGCAACAAACCAAATTGTCTGGAATGTCAACGTCTATGTCACCCCAATGTCATATGTTCTTTTATAAGATAAGTGAAATTTTATTTCAGTCGTGTGGTCTTGCACACTCGTTTTTTATTTTTTTTTAAATGTTCAATAATATTATTATTTAATGTATAAATTTTTTTTTATTATAAACAAGTTCTGTTTCGTGATTATGTATTTCGTAGTTATGTATTGAATAAAAACAGTTTATTATAAACATATTCTGCTTCGTAATTATTCTCGTGGTTCACATTTGGAGTCGATTTTATGGTGTTTTTATTTTTGAACTGCCAGGCTGCTGGTCGGCAGACCAAGGAAATCATGAATGGGATGATCTAGATTACAGTTTTTTGTTAGTTTCGATCTTGTGTTCGATGTAATCGATGCAGCAGGGCATGCGAAACCGATATGAAACGGACGAGGTTCGGAAATTTACGTCGTTTTACGGATGAACGCAGCTCTTACGGCGACGGTGCGTTGGTTGTTCGAACTTCCAACTAGTATGGACTATTTTGGCAATCTTAAAATGACTATTATTATTATAAATTTGTACAAAAATATGGACACGCGACAGCAGTGAGGGGCACCGCGGCAGGTTTTGGCTTATTTAAAAAAAATATGGCATTCTAATTTAAAACTATAATGAAATAAAAATAATAATTCAGAAAACGAAAAATTATTTTTTTTTTTTTTTTAAAGTCGTACCCAAAAAGCTGCCAGGCTGCTGGTCGGCAGACCAAGAAATTCTTAAATGAAATGATCTGGACTATAGTTATTCATTGGTTTAATTCGTGTACTCGATGACGTAAAATTTACTATTTTTACCCCACTTTGACGCCGGCTGCCTGCGAACGTGCCAGGCTGTCGGTTGGCAGACCTGCTTTTTTCTCATTTTCTAATCGACTTTTATTATTCTCGTTGTTTTGATGTCGTAATTTTTTCGAAAAAAATCACTGACTATTTCCGTGACAGCGCGGCTCCTGCCAAAAGACGCACCGGCAGACCAGCTTTTTTAAGGTTTTATAAACGTCCATTATCACTACAAAGTAGTTTCATTCGTATACTCGATGACGTAGGGTTTACCTATCTTGTCTCTTTGTCTATTATACTTAATACTAATACTAATCATATAAGGTAATTTTTGTATCTACTACCAAACACAGCGTACATAATGTACCTACGGAGAAATGTTCGACGAAGGAATGAATGTCCACGACACAAACAAATGAACTAATACTGATATTCCGAAATACGTCACGCTACATATATTATAGCTGTGTGTGTGTACGCAGCATTGAATTCTCACACATACTTGCAAAACGTGCCCGTCGCCACACGCATGGAACAATATGAACATCGCACAAACCATTTTCGGAAGTATAACGCACATGAAATGTTATATTTTAAACGATTTATACAATATGGCGGTTGAAAAAATACAATTCGACAAACTCACACTAAAAAAGAGAATTTTCGAGTACTTCCTGTTTTTGTAGCTTACTGAGTTTACTGCAGTGGTTCAAGTGAGTCGGTATTCTATGTTTAAAGCTATTAATAAAACATTTCGCCCGTATTTTCAAAATATATACGCTGTCAAACGAGGAGCGTACAGATTCCCTACCTGCCAACGGGAGATTCTAGCCCGGAATGAATAGAAGCTACGAAATGCGTTCGATTTTGGTGAAAAATTAAGTATTTATTTAATTATCAATATTCACAGATATCATAACGATAATAAGAGGCCGTACTTTTACAGATGTGTGTATTATGTATATATTTTAAATTTAAAATATTGTGTAAAATCATTATTTACGCGATAATCATAGACTAAAGTTTTAAAAGTGGGTTGAATGGTGTATCAATGTTTTTATTTTTCATGGTCAAATGCCTACATCGATTACAAAAAAAAATAAACAGATTGAAAAATAAAAGTCCATTATTTGGTAACAAAAAATATCAAGTCTAAGAATGACACACGAAAGGTAGTATTAAGCCGTTTTAGAGAGCCGTTTTTCAGCAAATTACAATTCTGCCCCTATAATATACTCTTAATAAATATAATTCATGGTAGGTACCTATTACGTGTTTCATTGTAGTGTCTTTATGGTATGCATATTAAGTAATTACCGGGTAATGTGTGTAGTGGGAAGGTGTGTGTGTGTGTGTGAGTATGTGTGTATGTATGTATGCGCATTGAACAATTTATATGATTGACATGATGCTCTTTTTAAATTTGGGCAGTGAATCGGAGAACATTTCGATGTTAGAATTTAGATTAATATTATTGAACATATGAAGAGCTCGTTTGATTGGCGAATTAGTTGCTGCATTTGTCTTATAATTTAGCGTGTGGGATAGTACTGTATGGAAGTACTCTATTGAAGCCTATCGAGCGCTGGGTATTTATAGGTGTTCAAATTTCATTTCGGCCATTCAATTTAATAAATTTCAAACCTTGAACTGTTTACTGCGGTTTAAATCCGGTGAATCCACCTAGATTTCACCACTTATCCTATATTTTAATGTTTTATAAAAAAATATACCACAAAATGTGTACAGCGGTCACTAGAGTTTTTATTATAAATTTATAATGTTGAAAAGCTCTCTTATAGTGAGCTCTGGCGTTTTTGGCAAAATTTGTACTCCTGTTTCTATTTGATATTTTTCAATTAATGCTTTACTTTCACCTCGTAATGTAACTTTCAGATACACGTGCTCAACGATTTATTTTCCAATTGTTTGTTAATTTAGGAGGCAGATATGGGCTCTGGAATCAATTTATTGGATAACCAACACCGCTGCCATACCCCAAGTGATTCGCTACGTTTGGTGATTTAGCAGGGGTGCCGGTCATGGGATGAGGTTTGTCTTGGTATTGGTAGCCAATGCGTTTGCCCACCTCTTGCGTGGTGGGCCGGATTGGGAGAAACTAGCTGAGGGAGACCTTTTGCCCTCTCCAGCCAGACTCTCTCGACCCACCACCTTGCACCGGGGATGAATGCTAGATGGGAGAAATGGATTCATACGTCTGTCACTCCTAGACACATTGGCCCCCAGTTTCCTACCCTTTTCTCCTCATGCCTTTTTCTTTCCAGATCTTCCTCTCATTCCTTTCCCAAAAAAGACCCTCCACGCAGCATCTCCAAACATTACACGGACCCTAAGAGATTTTTCCTCAGGGCTTTCTGTGTGAAGCTAATCTAAAACGACCGATAATACTATTTGTTACGCACTGTAATAAATACGTTAAGCTCACCACGAAAATCAATTCGTCTCAACGAATACATCTTAGGGGATGAGTCATAAAGAGTAAGGGGGTGTTGCACGAGCACATTTCTGCTGCAGTTCACGTCTTTATTAGTCCTCCGCTACCCCTAATAACCCTGCGTGTCCGACCCCTCTTTATCACTCCTCCCATCCTTAAACACACCCCCACCCCCTTTCTTATACCCTAACATGTATGATGTTTTCTCTGTACTTTGGTACTATTAGCAGTAGGGTGGCTGAATTTTCTTTATTATTGTAATAACTCTTTGTTCAAAATGACTTTCTATTTTGGTTTCTCTTTCACAAAATTCAATTTACAGACATTTATTAAACGAATTTATCACTTTTTAAACGACTTCGAAAAGGAGGTTACCAATTCGACGGTATTTTTTTTTTTTTATGTTTGTTACCTCAGAACTTTCGATTGGGTGAACCGATATTGATGATTCTTTTTTATTAGAAAGCTGGTGCTTTCCGTGTGGTCCCATTTTAATTTGGTCTAATTCTAACAATGGAATCCATGAGAAAACCATATATGTCTTAAATTTGCAATAAGTATGTGCGCGACAAATGGACGAATAACTCAATATTACGCCAACAGATTTCGATGATTCTTTTTTTGAAGTAAAACTTCTTTACGCACGCTCGTCACTAAAAATAAAAAAAATAAACAAAAATTTGAACAAAACAAAAATCGACTTAAAAAAATGCACTAAAATGTAAAAAAAAATAATTTCGTACGATTGTTATTTTTGGAGTCAGTGTCAGCCAAGATCTCCACATCTCACCTATAACTACCTCTGTATGTAGTTACCTTGGCTGACACCGACTCCAAAAATAACAATCGTACGAAATTTTTTTTTTTACTTTTTAGTTAATTTTTTGAAGTCGTTTTTTGTTTTTTTAAAGACATTTAATTTTTATACTTTGCTAGTGAAAGTTCCCGGCATTGCACGGGCTTTATTCTGCTTTAAAGGGTGGAAAAGTGTATGAAAGTGGCTTTACGAAAATCTCATATAGACAGTGACCATCTTCTTGTTTTCAAGTACCTATACAAGTTTTTGACGTGAAACTACTTTAGCACCGTTGTGATTTGAAACTCAGTGAAATAGAAATGACACTAAAAAGAGACAATCACGTACATCTATAGGATTTAGTCTGCGAGAGAATAAGATAGAATGTAACTTTAACTAATTATAGTACCTTACGAAGCGTCAAGCTGCGTTCATTGGCCGCTTTGATTATAAGCATATTTTTTTAAGGCTCCCATTAGTAATTAGATTGCTTGGATGAAGTTTCACTTCCACCGCGTATGAACTGCACTCGATATTTTTTCTTTACATTTGTAAATCGCATATAGCCGCGCTATCCGGGACACTCTTTTCAGATTTTTACCTTGTGCTTTTGAAGATATAAGGGCTGGTTGTTTCGCCTACTAGAAATTTCTAGAACAGCCCAGAACATTCGAGAGTATTCTAGAGCATTCCAAAACATTCTAAAACATCTCAGAAAATTCTGAAATGTTGTTGTTGTTCAGGAATAGTTTGGAACGTTCGAAAACATCCCGGAACATCCCGGATCATTGTGAAACATTGCTGAACACTCTCGAGTGTTGTGGAATGTTCTGGAATATTTTGGACAGTTCGAAGCCTTTTTTGTATGTTGGGGCTATCCATTGGTAGGGGTATGCAAAGCAAGATTCGTCGTGGATTCTAACGTCAGTCAGATCAATCTCATATCAACTCCCTGGGCAAATTATACCCCAGCTAAGCATATAATAAATTTAAACAGTGCGATCTTGGGGTGATTTTTTACAAAAACGGCGCTATACAAATTATCCAAATATTATTATTTTAACGCAAAACATCACGTTTAAAATTGGACAAACTGAAATTAGTATGTTTGGTTGGCTGAGATGAAATAAGTATCTATGTCCGGTCAGTGGTTGAGTGGGCATAGCGCTTGGGTCCCACCCGGGCGTCGCATGTTCGATTCCTCGACTGGCTAAGTCCTCCATCACAACACAAGCAACAGGAGTGGTGGTAGTAGGAGATTTTCAAACATTGTTGGTTTATTCGTAATCCCGGAATGTTTGTCTTTCTTTTTATAAAAATAAAAAAAAAATAAAAAAAAATAAATGTAAATAGATTGTGTGTTTGAAACATGGGGTCACCCTGATACACAACGTTATATGGGCGCACATTGCTTGCATAGTTTAAGGCGGTGAATTGTTAATGGTATTATTTGTACGGCTTGGCGGTTGTCTCCGTGCGAGATTTCCTGTTAACTTTTACATTTAATCTCAAAGAAAAGTAATACTTGCTACCAGAAGCGACTCCAGAGGTTGCGATAATATTCATTTGTAGGTATCTAGAGAGTCAAATTACATGTAGTAAATTATTTTATGCGACAAGCGTACAATATGCAAAATTAACCTACATTTATCAAACCATCTCTTTCAGTCGCATAATTTTATAATGCTCTCTCCCTCGTGGCAATGACCCAAACTGTCTTCAGAATCCGAAAACATTTTTACTAGGCGACATAGTGCCATCTCGTTTATTGTATGGCACAAAAAGAGAAAGAGGACATGATATTGGAACAATTGACCCAGCCAATCATCATAGTGCGTGGGAAAGAAAGTTTCCATTTAAGACTTTAGATTTCGCTACTTGCCGCTGCCTGCTATCTCGCGGTGCATTTCAAATAAATTAGAATAATATCAATTGTTTTGATTTGCATAATATTATGTTTTACTATCTTATAATTTTGGGATATCTTTGACCAATTGACCTCAGGAAAGGACCGCCACTGCTGGCTACGTATATTTCTAAAGGATATGATGAGATACAAAAGGAATGAGTAAGTTTGGATTATTTTTAAGAGAATGAGACGATTCGAGATAAAGTTAGCAAGTTGTGAGGTATTACATCTGGAACTCATTTGTGTAAACATGCGCCAACTGTAGAATTGGGCAGCCACCTCTGGTGTGGAACCACAAAATTCTTGAAAAAATCCTTCAAACTGTGCATAAACGGGTGGTGCCTTTGATAGATTCCTCTCCCTTAGCAATCATATAGCAATCTTTTGAGCAGAGAAATCAGGTGGGATTGCTTTTTTCATTCTTTTTTTTACATTAACTCCACACAGGAGAACCTGAGGAAAATAATTCAGGGCCTATGTCATCTGAGATGCTGCGTGGATTATTATCATTATTCAACTAGTATTTCAATGGAAGAAGCTACTAGGAAATAGCGTCATTGATCCCTTCGGTACCAAACGAGATCCCAACACTTGGACGTGGTTGACTCATTCTTGAGTTCAACGGCTCGGCTGTTAAACGATTTGCCGGCCTCTTTAGTTCCTGCCTCCTACAACATGGATCTCTTCAAGAACCATGTTCACTCTTTCCTCCCCTCAAAAGACCCTTCACACAGTTTCCTCAAAGACGACATGGGCTCCTATTGTTATAGGCCCTATACTTTATATAAGAACCATCGTAAAAAAAACTGAGACCTTCATCAATACTTGTGGAATGGAGGGGGGTCGAATTTGTGGAATTAGAGAGGGGGAGGTTGAGACTGTATTGGGGGGGGATGTTTACCTGTTGTATTTTTATTTCTATTTTTGTTAATAGTTCCGGTAGTTCTGTGAGCCGTAGCTAAACCTAGCGTTCAAAATACCACGTTTCTAATTTTCTGATATTTAATAAATTCAATTTGGAAGGCGGGTATAAGTATCGACGACCTCCGTAGTCCAGTGGCTAAGACTCTTGACTCATAATCCGGAGGTCGCGGGTTCGAACCCGACGTGCGCAAATAAATTTTATTTGATTAATTTGTGTTATTTCACAATTAATTCATTTAAAATAATCGCCCTGGTGTAAGACCACCATTCAGAATTGAAACGTTGCTTGAAAATGGCTTTAGCCGTGTTTGGTGACTAGATCTGAATAGCCAGGTACTTCCCAACCTTCCTCTTCCCCACCTCCTTCCCCTCCCCACTACCTTCAGCCTCTCAACATACCCCAATTGGGGATGCCATAGTCTCACTGGCTCCAGACGGGAGCAGTTGAAATTCTTGTGCGGTATTCACTTTAAAAAAAAAAAAAATAGAAAAAAAAAAAAAATAAAATAAAAATAAAAAAAAATCACCGCTCTGGAAACTTTTTTTACGTGAACTTTCCCTCAAGGCCTATGCCTTATTTGGGGTTGCTGTGTGGAGGGTTTTTTTAAGGGAAGGAGAGGAGAGTTCTAGGAAGGAAAAGGGTTTAAGAGGTGGGTATGAATCTGGGGTTTGGTGTGTCCTGGTCGTCCGCCTCCAAGTCCTAGACAAACCTCACCCCATAAACTCGGGCATCCCTGCTAAATCACCAAACGAACCAAGATTCCGGAGGCGGCGGTACCCAATCCCGCCTCCCAAATTAAAACCATTTATTGGATAACTAACACCCCTGCCATAGGTCACCCCAGGTGGTTCGCTACTTATGATGACTTAGCAGGGGTGCCTGGGTTCATCGTGTGAGGTGTGTTCAGTTCTTGAGACCCTCTCTAGAACTTGACTGACCTCAATTGAGACGCCGCAAAACTACATAAAACTAGCTAAAATAATAAAACTCCATCTCCAAGTAACTTTAACATACGAGACCTATCTGGCTTGACTTAATTTAACTTTGTATATATGTATCATGTATGACCGGTCAGTGGATGAGTTGGCATCGCTTTTGGGTCCCACCCAGGCATCCCGTGTTCGATTCCTCAGCTGGCTAAGTCTTTCATCACGACACAATCAACATTTTCCGCTTACTGTAATGGTAGTAGGAGATTTTCAAATATTGTCGGGTTATTCGTAACCCAGGAAAGTTTGTCTATCTTTTTTTTTTTTTAAATCTATATTTTATGTGTAAGCTGTTTGTCTCATCCTACTAATATTATAAAGGCGAAAGTTTGTATGGATGTTTGTTACTCTTTCACGCAATAAATACTGAATGGAATTTAAAAATTCTTTCACTAATAGAAAGCTACATTTTTTTCAAGTATTATAGGCTATAAACATTGGTTAGTTCTGGTGTTATGAATAAGCTGTGGCGTTATGAAATTATTTATCATACGGTTTCTGTCCCTAACAAAATCGAGTTATTGCAAACGTCAGATGAAAAGCAAAAAATTGTTGCCTGGGGCGGAGGGGGAGGAGGGTGGAGGGGTTTTGGGGAGGAAGAAAGGGGAGGGAAGAAAGGGCGTATGGTGAAGGAGGGTGGGGGGAGGGGGAGGAGGGTGGAGGTAGAGGGGGGAGGGAAGAAAGGGCGGGGGTGGGGGGGAGGGGTATGAGAAGGGGAGGGGGATAGGGGTAGGGGGGGGGGGATGGGGAGAGTGGAGTGACGAGAGGGAAGGTGGAGGAGACGGAGTGGCAACCCCCCTAATACCATGCGAGCGAAGCCGGAGGCAAAAGCTAGTAAAATATAATACTTAACTAAATCTGTGAGATATTGAAACTATACATATACGTACTTATTCATAACCACTACATTATCTAGAAACAACTAATTTGACACTGCTATTTATTATATCCACGAAAAAATAATTTCAAAGAAGCGAGTATTTTCTGAATGATACTAGCAATAATTACGCAGATATCCGCGATGACCAAAGTCACCCCAGATTCAAAAGCCTCCCCATACTACGGCTCCTTGATATATTTAATTTTCTCTGTGAAACAACCCGCAAAATGTTAAAATTAACCCAAGTCCAGAGGCAAGGAGCTTACCGATCAAAATATGCAAAAATATTGATCAGATTTTTCTTACGGACGGTTTAACGTAAAAAAACACTCACTACTTTAATTCAAATCCTTGTAAAAACTTTTAAAGCCTTATTCACAGGGGAGTTAAATGTTCGCTGCGGAGGCTTTTTAGTAGCACACAGTTTTGCTGGACCCAAAATATAGGAAATTCCCAAAGGAATGAATAAGTTTGGATTATTTTTGGAGGGAATGAAACGGTTCTAGAGAGAGTGGGTGAGAAGCGAGGTATTACATCTAGAGTTTATTGGTGTAAACTTGCGCCAATTGTGGAATTTACAACCACCTTTGGCCTGGAACCCTAAAATGCTTGATTAAAACCCTTCATTCTCTGATTCTCATAGATTCCCCTATCTTAACAAATCATTTATCTTCATATTAGAATAAGTTAACAATAATAATCTAAACGAAAATATGAAAGAGAACAAGACACAGAAAAACAGAAAAAGAAAATGGTCGCAACTGGGATTTGAACCCAGACCTCTCCGTCTAACCGGGACGAGCGCGTTAACCAATTTCGCTATTGCCACCTTCTGTCAAAGCCGTCATATTTGTCAATCTCATATTTTCAAATTTTAGAATTACATTATTATCAACTAATTATTTTTCTCCATAGGTTAGACGGAGAGGTCTGGGTTCAAATCCCAGTTGCGACCATTGTCTTTTTCTGTTTTTCTGTGTCTTGTTCTCTTTCATATTTTCGTTTAGATTATTATTGTTAACTTATTATAATATGATATATTTCACTGATGGGAATAACCTTCAAAAAAAGTGTAAAAAGAAAGTTTTTCTTATAAAATTTTTATTTATCTTCAATTTGGGTGGCGGGTATGGGTACCGCCATTCCGGTAATCTTTGATTGAATAACCAACACCTCTGCCATAGGTCACGCCAAGTGGTTTGCAACATTTTGTGACTTAGCAGAGGCCTGCAGAGGTACCCGGGTTCATGGGGTGAAGTTTGTCTATGACTTGGCGGCCAAGGCGTTTGCCCACTTACTGCGTTGTGGGCAAACGCATTGGGAGAGACTGGTTGAGGGAGACCTAACCTAGACTTCTACAGCCGCTCTTTCTCGAACCATCGCCTTGCACCGCAGTGGGAGGGATGAATTCAGAAGTCCGTCACTCCTAGAAACATATTAGAGTATCCCTTCCAGATTTATATCCGGCCATCATACTTTTTTCCCAATGATGACATGCAATCTTTAGGGCACAAGCACAGGTGGGAATGCTGTCCTTTTTCTACCGGTATTTCAATTGAAGTTGCTACTAGGAACTATCATCATTAATCCCTTCGCACCAAACACGCCCCCAACATTTGTACACAGCTGAGCTGTGGAACTAAATAACGATTTACCGGCCACTGTGTTTCCTCCCTCCTACAACGTTGATCTCTTCCAGAACCATTTTCACACTTTCCTCTCCTCAAAAAGACACACCACACAGCATCCTCAAAGATGACTTAGACCCTTAAGGAAATTACTTTTCTCAGGACCTCCTGTTTGAAGTCAATGTAAAAACAAAAAAATAATTAACATTCTTCCTTTCAAACAAAAAAGTTTTGATTGTATATATTGCAATTTTCAAATTTCATTTATTAATTATCAGGAATCAGGCTTCTAAGCTATATAACGATAAGGAAACTATGCCTCCGCCATTTCCGTTAAGCCTGTAGCTTAAGCGCGGCTTTTCCCAGCTTTAACTGACGTCTGCGGCTTAAGCTAGATTTGCTTTAACTAACGGTGAACTCTGTGGAAAAATGGACTCGATCATTTGAGCCTGTCTCGTTGAATATCAGTCCGATGTTATCGTAACGATAATATTGTGTTTGATTGTGTGAAGTAATTCTCTCGAACGGTTGGCCCTGGCTTCGTGAAATTTGTACAGCTTTTTTGTCTGAAATGTCTAAGCTTATAAAAAGTACGTAATGTCAATATTTAAACATCTCACGATTGAAATTTCATGACATGTTGAAAGTATTTACGTTCAACTAGGAGTTACTTAAAAGCTGTGTGATTTTCATGGCGTCAGAACATTTTTTTTACATGCATAAAGGCAACATAGCAGCCGATAAAATATGCGTTAAGAAAATGAAGATAATGTTAAGTTCTTAGTCGAAGTACGATACAGTTAAATATGACCGAATAGGATAGGGATACATTAGCTCAGTTGGTAGAGCTCTGAGTCCTAGATGTGACCCTTTTTCTGATTTTTCTGTATGCAGATTTTCGATTGAGTTTCGCTAATATTGTCTTCATTTAAATGAAATTGCAATTTGAAGTTTTACTCATTACGTTAAAAAATAAAAATAAACTTCTAATTTACTTCTACTTTTCATGATATATAATAATGTGTCATATTTTATTACGTGCATTCTCTAGAATAAAAGATTCTTCCGATAACATAAAACCTTAAGGTTTATGAGGTAAAACTGCCAACCGCGGAGGCTGTAATCTTACGGCAGGTAAAGCGATATAATTGGTACCTATATAAGTAAGCAACGCAGCAAGTTTCCAATGAACCGAGCAGGTGCAATTTTAAAATTGCGACAAATTCCTTGCAGCAAGTCGCCAAGAAGGAATCTCGACGTTTTGTGAACGTGCTTGAAAGTTGGTCTTTGCGCAAGTGTGCTCAGATAACAGGTGTTGACTTTTATACTGAATTTACTTTCATTTTTATAAATTTTTTATCGAATTTTTAAAGCAAATATGCACGACTAAACGCTTTAGTGATGCATCGGTTACGATGAGCAACGTAAGTCATCTGCTTGGTGTAATGACTTGACAGGAGAGCTTTTGCAATTGTTCGCGATGCTGTACGGAAGGTCTATTTGTGGAAAGGAGGGTGAGAAATTTCTGGGAAAGAAAGGGGTATTGGAGGGGACCCCGCTACTTTTCCAACGGCGTTATAAGGAAACATATGGTTTCCTCCTTCACCGCACACGTCAAGGCTCTATTTTTAAACGACTTCGAAAAGGAGGAGGTTATCAATTCGACGGTATTTTTTTAAAAATATATATATATATTTTTTTTTATGTTTGTTACCTCAGAACTTTTCATTGGGTGAACCGATATTAATGATTCTTTTTTTATTAGAAAGCTGGTGCTTCCAGTGTGGTCCCATTTTATTTTGGTCCAGTTCTTACAATGGGATGCATGAGAAAACCATATTACTTTTTAGTGCATTTTTTGAAGTCGTTTTTTGTTTTGTTAAAATTTTTGTATATTTATTTTTTATTTTTAGTGACTAGCGTGCGTAAAGAAGTTTTACTTCAAAAAAAGAATCATCGAAATCTGTTGGCGTAATATTGAGTTATTCGTCCATTTGTCGCGCACACACTTATTGCAAATTTAAGAAATATATGGTTTTCTCATGGATCCCATTGTCAGAACTAGACCAAATTAAAATGGGACCACACGGAAAGCACCAGCTTTCTAATAAAAAAAGAATCATCCATATCGGTTCTCCCAATCTAAAGTTCTGAGGTAACGAACATAAAAAAAAATGATGATAATAATAATAAAATATATACATAAAAAAATACCGTCGAATTGATAACCTCCTCATTTTCGAAGTCGTTTAAAAACAGTAACACTATTACAATACAAGTTATGACAATAATAACAGAGAAAATAAAATGCATAACCTCCAATTAAAACTAAAAATTATCGAAAATAAACGCATATTTCAAATTAAAAAAAAATATATATCTGAAACAACTGTAAGAGTTAATTACTATTATTAATCCTTCATTTCATATCATTTAAATCTGTTCATTGATATATCTAAAGTTTCTCTTACATATCTACTGTTGTTAGTTGCAATATTATTATTCACTTACTCAAATGATAACATTGATAACATAATTGAGTATGAATTCACTCACCAAACACAAGAGCCTTGTCTCTTTATGGTGAGGAAAGGCGTTTATTATATTTATATTACAAATCTGTTTGACATGTAAAAAAATATATAATTTTTGTAAAAACATACAAATATTAAATTTAAAAAAAATAAAATAACAAAAATAGTCAGAGAAGGTATTCCACAAACCACTAGGCTGTCCCAATGAAGATGCATGGCTATCGGCCATGCACATCGTCAAAGAAAAAGGTGTGAGTGATGGGTAGAATTCTGGGGGTTAATGTATTCAAGAGTGACGGTCGAGAGAATCCACTGTAGATGTCAAAAAGTCTCTCTCAACCAGTCTCTCCCGATCCGGTCCGCCCCGCAGTAGGTGGGCAAACGCGTTCTCCGCCAAGACATAGTGAAACCACATCCCGTGAACCTGCCAAAGCTAATAAGTCACCAAATGTAGCGAACCACGTGTGGTAAGCGATATCAAAGATGTTAGTTTTCCAATAAATGGTTTTTGGTGGTACCCATAGCCGCCTCCGAAATTGGTATGTATGCGTTTGAAAGCAGCGAATTTATTTGAAATCGAATTTCAAGTGGGAATATTCTTATGCTATAAGAGACCTCTTGGTGTATAATGTACCAAATCTTCATAAAGAAAATGCCATTTATCTGTCTTGCCAATACTGCAGTTAACTTTTTTGACTTATTCAATTATTTGGTTTTCCTTGTACTAATAACGGGCATGACCAAGCCAACCGGAAAGTAATCGGCTAATTTGATCGTCACCAGTTACTTGATTGGCAACTCGGAGCGTGCAGACGACCTTAGGGGAAGGGCGGGTGAAATGGGATCGGGTAAAAATAATTTAATGAAATTAAAATCAGTAAATCAAAAATAATGTATATTCATGAAGGTTTTACACGAGTGCGAATTTTACGTACCTATCAATATTTCAGTTTCGGAATTATAACAACATATGCACGGAATTATATATGGACGAATAAAGATGAAATAATGATGGTACCTGCTCAAGTTACACTTTGTGGAATTATAACTGTTTCTAGGTTTATCTATGTAGGTAAATGAATGTTTATTTCTTTGTCTATTATTATTTTCTATACGATTCATCCGATTTAGATGAAACTTTGGTGATTTATTGTGCGTATGACTGCCAAGATTTGGCGTTATGAAATTATTTGAAGAAAATATGTTTTCTCCTCCCATGTCACTTTGGAGGTGCTGTGTGGAGTATCCTTTTGAGGAGAGGAAGCAGTGAACATGGTCATTTAAATTTAAGAGACCCATGTTGTAGGAGGGAGCAAATACAGAGGCCGGCAAATCATTCCACAGCCAAGCTGTTGAACTCAAAAACGAGTCATAGAAGCGACCCATTCTCATGTGACAAATGTCATTCATGTATGTATGCTGAGCGCGCGTTTGGCGTGTTTCTCGACTTTTTGTGTATTTGTATAGTTTATCGGCAGGAAGGGAAGAAGGGAGAGAGGGGGTTAGGGGAACGGGAAAGGTAGGAAAGGTGAAAGGGGGACGCGGACAGCTGTATGTGTCCTGCTCGCGCATCGAAAAACTTTCTTATTCATGTACACACAAAAAAGAAAAACATTTTTTTTCTAAATGCTTCAATAAACAGAATTAAATCACTTCCTCTCTTTGAGGGGCATTGCAACGCATGGCGGCTACTCACTAGTATACCTACATAATATTTCCATTTCACTTGTTTTTTTTGTTCATTTGCTCTTTTGTGGATTTACCACACATTTACGTGAATTATTTAAAGTTACAGAATTCTATTATAAAAATTTAAAGTTTTTATTATTTCCATAAGCATTCACTTATAATAAATTCGAAAGCATGTTTTTGATGTGTGAATTACCCAAGGGGTGCGAAAAATGGTTGTGACATACGGCAAAGTTGATATATGATTGTTTCCAGAAGTTTTTCAAACTTTTTTACTTTAAAACTTGGATACGTTTTGTTCGGAAGTTTTAAAAAGTCTTGAGGGAATGTTCATTTTGTATTGAATAAATTGGATCATTTTTTACGTCAAGTGTGATAGATATGTTTTTAAAGTGTAATATTTCATCTGATTTGGCAATGTAAAAGTAATAAAAAGCAGATTTTTAAGCAGATAAACGAATTGGCTACTAACAAAATGTTTTTTGTTTTCTTTAATTCCATTTTGGCCCGTCTTACAACGTTGATAGAATACAGGGGTTATCTAAAGAGCGTACTTAATTTTAATTCAATTTAACCACTCATGCCTCGACCATGTAGTCAATAGTTCAGAATATTAATTTAAAAACTTTAAAAATATTGTATTCATCCATTGTCAGAAGCCATTTAGAATTCAACTCAACCGTTTTGAATCCATTTTACAATATTCATGAAAAATCTATCGAGCGAATCCAACATAAGTTTTTACGAAACATAAATTATAGATTAGGTTCCAGAATTCCTATTTAAAACATTCGCTACTTGTCACTGTTGAAAATTATGGACCTTGCCACATTAAAAGAAAGAAGATTATGTACTGATCTATTTTTTCTCTATAAAATTGTTAATAACATGTTTGACTCCCCTGACCTCCTTAGGCTGATTAACTTTCATGTGCCTAGTAGAACGGTTCGTCAGAAAGTACCTTACTATTGTAACAATTCAGGTACCAATGCAGAAATAAACTTAGTAATGAACCGACTGCACAGCGCAGGGAATAAATATTACATGAACACCAACGGTGCTGAATGTCTATCAGCCTATAAATACATTGTTATTAAATCTGTATATCTATCTTGATAGCTTTGAAATGTTTATAAATTTTCAATATGTATCGAAATTTATATGGATGCGCTCCTATATTTTACTCTGTTTGTTATTTTTAAGTTAAAATTTTTACACTTGGTACTTATTTTAACTGTTAAATCTCTTTAATTCTTTGATTATATCGAATGTATTTTGAATTTTATCACATGTAAAATCCATAATCGGGCGTGTACAAATAAATAAATAAATATTTCGTCTTTTCAATAAAATTGAAAACAAACTTTTTTTGAAAGATTATGAAATACGCTTTCAAATTTTATTATAAGAAATAACCATGTAATTTTTTTAAATATAAAATTTAATGAAAACTTAAAAAACAATTAAAATATCTTACTGTCCGGAAATTACCGGAAAAAAAGTAAAAACACACGCATATCTTATTAGACAAAATGTATTATAAATATTATCATCACCTAACTTTTTTGTAGTTTCATATAAAAATAATTTCAAAACAATTCTCAAAGTTTCATAAGTTTTTACAGATTGTTGTCAGACACTTTGGTTTTATAAATGTGTACATTTACAAAATATTTTATGTTTAACTTTTAGATTTGAATATACGAGTATGGCTCGGTGTTTTTTTCTTTCCAATACTTAATCAAATTTCTCATTATGGATAGTAAGGGAGATCCAACGATTTCTATGAGATCTATGTTCTATGTTCTAAAAAGCGAACAAATTAACCAAATTATCTGCATTGAAATATTTAAAAAAAATACTTATTTTTATTTATAGATTTTCAAGGTTAATCTTGTAATTTTCATCATGAGATATGAATGCATTTAACAGCAATAACAAAAAAATCGAGTGCGGTTTACACGCGGTAGATGCGAAATTTTACCAAAAACAATCCTTAACAAAATTTGGAATCTACTGAATTAAAATATAATCTTCTCGGTGCAACCGGTTTGTAGAAAAAGTGAAATTTTATGAATTTAAGAACCCCCAAATGTGATATAACCTAAATTTTTTTAATTTCGCTATTTTTCGTTTCATCGAGTTTCAAATCACAAGGGTGCTAAAGAAGATTTCACTTCAAAAAAATAATGTAAATTAAGCTAATTACTCCAATTTGAAAACTCATTTTACTAAAACATCCAAAATTAAATTATTTTACGCAAAATTTGCCACAAATAATATTCAACGTCAAAAATTGTATGAAATAATAACGTTTTTTATGATTTTTGCCTTGCGCTGTGCTTTCCAACTTCCCCTGTCACATTCCAAGCGGCGGGTCCGGGCGTTTCCTGCACCGCGCGCGATGCGACTGCGCCCGCCTGCAATGCGACGGTGACTCCGGAATGTACTATGGAATAATATTCCATATTAACTTCTGTTTTTATGTTCTCCTGGTATTGAAATATTATTGTATGTGATTTTACAGGCAAAATAAAATTACACCGTTTTCGCGAAAGGGTATGCAGAGAGGATAGTCCGCCACACGACTCTTTCTGGACATACACTACTTGCTTCGTTCACATTCATACGTCGTCTCATTTATTGAACAATTTGTGTTGTTTTTTTTTTTATTTCCTCTAAGAGAAATGCTATTTTAAATTGCTTATTTACTTCACTCTAACGAAAATAATTTCCCTCAAGACCTGTTCATCTTTGGGAATGCTGTGTGAATTGTATTTTTAAGGAGAGGAAGGAGTAAAGATACCCATGTTGTAGGAGTGAGGGAACACATAGACTGATAAATAGTTTCATAGCCGAGCTATTGAACGAGTCGTACAAACGACTCTTTTTCATGTAAGAGATTTCAACCGTGTACAAATTTTGGACGCGCGTTTAGCGTTTTTCTACATATACTCTAAGCTCTAAGGGATCAGTGACGCTAGTTCCTCGGAGCATCTTCCATTTAAATACCGGTAGAACAAAGACAGCACTCCCTCCTGACACCTGTGTTATAAATATTGCAGTCTGTTTGTTACGATTGTGGAATCTAGCAAACGGACCGCCCGTTTCTGCATAAAGTCAAGAGATTTCTTCAAGTACTTTGTGGCTCCAGACCAAAGGTGGTTGCCAAATTCAAAATTGGGGTCTTGCAATTTGTACAGGTTCAGCAGTTGTGTACAAGTATCTGAAGGCACTGTACAGTGCGTCCAGATTTTGAAAGGCTAACTTGACTCTGACTTCGATGGAGCCCCCGTGCCTGAGCTAGTCACTGAAGTTTACAAAGAAATATCGTACAATAAATAATAAATGGTTAATTTCTATTATAATAATTTAAATAATTTTTAAGAACATGGCCTATTCAAAAACAAATAAAAAAGTGTTAGTTGAAATTCAATACCCTTTTAAAGAATTTTGTTACCAGGGGCGTTTTTCAACTAATATTACATTTGATAACAATATTGGGTTTTAACTTCGACCAAGTATACGTCAATGGGTTTTAAAACAAACACCATCTGTGGAAACATTGATGTAACTAGCTAGGTAACACTATATATGTACCTACATAGATCTGATTTGAGATTTTCACGTCCAAAAGTATTGTAGTGATTTATTTTGGGGTTATTATGCAGTGTTAAGGTGTCTCCTTTTTTTAGCCAAAGTTTTGGACAGCATTGCAGTGACCATCAACACGGCAGATTTAAAATTACAATATAATAAACACATCTGCCCTGGTGATGGACTCTGTAATGCTGTCCGAAACGTTGGTTAGAGAAGGAGTTAGCGCAGCACGGCATTCATAATAGAAATATCACTTGAAATGGCTTTAACCGTGTTTGTTTACTAAGATCTGAACAGCCAATCTCCTTCCCTTCCCCGCTAACTTCAGCAACACAACATACCCCAATTGGGGATTCCATAGTCTCACAAAAAGTGGGGTTATTCCTGACATACCGATTAAAGTCAGGTACGCCCAGTACCTCTGTCGGACAACGTTAAATTGACTTGAAAACAAGCTTAGGGGGCGTACATTAATTACGTGAGCAGTTTTTCGTCCAATCTAGACCCCCCCCCCTGGTGCGAAAAATTTAGGCCACTTCGTAAATGCTTTTCAAGTAATGTGAGATTTTGCTGCACCCCCCCCCCCCCCCCTCCCCCCTTTTGAGCTTACGTAGTTAATTTTGTATGCCCCCTTATGGGTCCGAGAGGTTAAATCACTGTTACCACGTGAATTTAATAAGAATTCCATTAAAGTGACGTTTTGAATAACATAGTTGCCTTATGCACGATCAGATAAACAACCCTCTACGACTGCTTAAACAATGTATATCTTTCCACGAACTATTTTATGACTGTTAAATATCAGTTTATATTTAACGTTTCTATTAGCAAGGTTTTCACATACTCTGCTGTTTGTCAATTGTATAAAATTAGCACTAAGTACGTTTATTATTAGTAAGTCTGATTGTGTTTAATGACCTAATCTGAATAGCCAAATACTTCTAAACCTTCGTCTTCCCCTTTATAAGTTGTACCGTCGTTGTACGCAGTCAAACTATTTCTGATTTTCCATACAAATTAGCCTTAGGCAAAATAGCCTATCTCTCCCAATAAAACTGCCGCCTTCTCTTTATAGTATAAACATTGTAAATTATGGTTTAATCATATATAATTGTACGGTAGCTATACCTCCGAGAGTTGCCGAAGCGCCCTCGGCTATGTTCGGCTCCGCTCGGAATCTGACAGATCGATTTTATTAATTTAATAATAAAAAGTCAATGCAAGCAAATTGTTATAAATTATTCCGTAACAATAAATCTCTGTTTAAAATTATTTTAGACGACAGGAAGCGGTTTAAATTTTAACAAATTTATTCTTAGAAGTGTGGGAATGCGTTTTAATGAATTTTAATGCTTAAACAAGTTTAAATTTTCGTTATTAGTTAGGTACACTAGATTTTGATCGTTTAGGTCTGACAGCTGTTTCGATATTCATTAGTTTTTTTTTTCTAATTTCGTTTGCCTGAAAGTGTGACTGGAGAGAGATGTTTATTTTTGTACATTAGCTCCACACAGGACTGCCCTGAAGTACAAATCTTTCAAGGCATGTTTTATATTTCGGGATGCTGTGTGAAGGGTCTTTCTATGAAAAGGTGGAGGGAGATGAATTTCTGGGACGGAAAATGGTATGAGATATCTGGTAGTCAATGTATCCGAAAGTAACGGACGTATGAATCCATCCCTCCCAGTGTGGTGCAAGGCAATGGGTCAAGAGAGTCTGACTGGAGGTCAAAAGGCAAATCTCTCCTTGTGTGGCCCGCTACACAGTAGGTAAGCAAACGCGTCCGCCGCCAACACCTAGACATACCACGAACCTGGGCACCTCTTTCCTCCAGCTTTTCACTTGGGGTGATCTGTTGCAGAGGTATGGTTTAACAATAAATGGTTAACAGCGGTAGCCATATCCGTCTCCCAAACTGAAATTATGTGCTCAGTCACTGTGACTGAAAGAATTATGCATTGACTGAGTGTAGCAAATCCTGTCTTTACTCGACCACTTTGCATTTCGTCTATCTGTAAATTTGTTTGTGTGTTCCGTGTCCGGTCAATCAGGTCAGTCCTTCGTTGCCACTGTTGCGAGCTGTCAAGAAGGAGTAATCAACATCTTTACATACGCTTCACATAACTACTAATAATAAATTCTTTAACCCCTCGGGCTAATTTGGTTGCTTTTGGGAACAACTCGATTCAATTCAACTCAACTAAAGGTCTCATAGAAATCGTCGCATCTCCCTTACTATTGTGGTGATAAATATGATATAAACGGTTTTAGAAAGAGAAAACATCACGATTTATATTCAATTTTTTTTTTTTTTTTAGATGAGCTCCACACAGGAGGCCCTGAGGAAAATAATTTCCCTCAGGGCCTGTGTCATCTTTAGGGAAGCTGTGTGGAGGGTTTTTTAGGAAAGGAGGGAGAGGAGAGTTCTGGGAAGGAAAAGGGTACAGGGGTGGGTAGGAATCTGGGGTTCAGTGTGTCCAGGTCATCCGCCTCTAAGACCTAGACAAACCTCACCCAACGAACCCGGGCACCCCTGCTAAATCACCAAACGTAGCGAACCACTTGGGGTGACCTGTGGCAGAGGTGTTGGTTGCAATTAAACCACAAAATAATTAAAATGTTAGGCTTCATAAAACCAAATTTTCCGTCCGCAATAAAAAAATAAAATTAAAATTAAAGGGATTATTTTAGAATTATTTTGTATATGAAACGACAAAAAAGTGGGGTTAAGTTAACATTTATAATTCATTTATAATATAATTCATAAACACAGAGTAGCCGATAACTCTTTAGATATAGTAAATTTATTTGATGATTGCTTTGGTGAAGTCTATAATACTAAAACTGATTTCTCATCACATGATTTTACATTTGACGATTCTATTGACTTTAACATTTGTATATTTAATGAAGCTGATATTAAAAAAAAATTATCACTTTAAAACAAAATAAATCAGCAGGCCCTGATAACGTTCCTCCAATATTTTTATTAAAATGTGTATCCATATTAACAATTCCACTAATGAAAATTTTTAACCTTTCTTTGAAATCTGGAATTTTTCATGATCAATGGAAGAATAGTTTCTTAACACCTATATTTAAAAAAGGTGATAAAAATGACGTCTCAAATTATAGACCTATATGTATACAATCTGCAATTCCTAAATTATTTGAATCTATTTTATTAACGAAACTTAATAAGGAATTTAGTAAAGTTATTACACCATTTCAACATGGATTCATTTCGGGAAGATCAACTCTAACAAATCTTTTGATTTATCAACATCACATAATTGAATCATTAAATAAACGATTCCAAATTGATACAGTGTACACAGACTTTATTTAGTAAGGCATTCGATAAGGTATCTCATGAAATTTTAATCCAAAAACTAAAAGCTCTTGGTATCTCGGGTAGTTTGTTAAACTGGTTCATTAGTTACTTGTCTTGTAGAAAACTTTCTGTAAAAATTTTAGATTACATTTCAAAACAATTTGTGGCTTCCAGTGGAGTTCCTCAAGGTTCACATTTAGGACCTGTTTTATTTTTAATATTTATTAATGATATTGTAAAAAATTTTAAAGAAGTAAACATACTCTTGTTTGCTGATGACGTAAAAATTTACAAAACGATTACCTCAATTAATGATTGTAATATTCTTCTATAATTTATATCTTTCTGTAGAAACAAAAATCCTATTATGTCTCATTATAGTATTAACAATATTTCTCTTAAAAAGATGTCTAATATCAAGGATCTGGGTATCCTTTTTGATGAAAAATTTACATTTGTTCCACACATTAATGAAGTTACTAATAAGGCTATGAAATGTTTGGGATTTATTTTAAGAACAGTAAAAGATTTTTCATCACTTTATTCATTTAAAATTCTCTTCACTGCTTTAGTAAGAAGTAATTTAGAATACAAATTCCACTATTTGGTCTCCATACTATAAAGCACACAAAATAAAAATTGAGAAAGTTCAGCATAAATTTTTAAGGTTCATTAATTTCAAACTTTCCATACCTATTAAACAAATTAATTATGTTAATTTAATGAAAATGCTTAATTTAACTGACCTATCGTGTAGAAGATCCAAGAGCGATTTGGTTCTATTATTCAAATTAGTTAATGGATCACTTGACGCACCTGACTTAACAAAACTAATAACTTACCGAGTACCTAATCGTGACACGAGACTTCCTGAGCTGTTCTTTGTTTATCCGACTGAAACAAACTATTTCATTAATTCCCCAATCCAAAGACTTCATAGGCTTGGAAATGAATTCAGTTCGGTTGATATTTTTATTTATTCTTTACCTAAATTTATAACAGAAATTTCTAAAATTCTTATGTAAATTTTATTATTATTCTTCTAATATGGTTTTTGTTGATATATCTTTTTAATTCTGCTTATATCCTTATTGTTCAGTTTTTTATTTTAAACAATACTATTTTATATATTTCTTTAATTGTACTCCTGAAAAACTTATGTATCTGTATTAACGTGTTTTTGTAAAAGCCTTTAAGGCGTGAATAAATAAATTTGTCTGAGAAAGTATGTGTGTGTTTTGTCTTTCGTTATCAGTAGTTTTAGTTTTAAAAAAAACATTAGGAGAATTTATGAAAATTAATATTTCAAAAATTGTATGTTTATTTCGAATTATCAAACATGAAAGCATATTTTATCATCTTTCGAAAACAGTTTTTAGTTTTCAAATAAGTTCGGAAATATTCCATTTATTTGGATTTTATTACAAAGCGTAAATATTATATCCGAGGCCTAAGGGGTTAACACACAATAAAATTCACTGGCGTCAGCTCGGACTGTCTATAAAACCGCGGAAAGGGCATTGCCTCGCATTCCTTGTAAAAAAGTAAGGGGGCATGTTTTATTAGTCAGCCTGTGGGCCTTGGAGTTATTTGCTGCGCCACTGTACACACATTAATAAAGTTATTTATACATTTGTGGTTAACAACAATAAAATTCTAAGTATCTATCAATTAGGTTATTTATGGCTAAACCACAATTTGCTATAATTCAAGAAACCATAAATTTCGTACAATTTAGCGGTCGTCCATAAACATTCATAGTAAAAACAAAACGAAAATGTTTTTCAAACATCATAAATATATTTTTCTGTCGATGTTCTAATCAAAAATAAGATTTTGGTTGTCCGTGAGTTTAGTCCTGCGTGAAATCTGATTCAATGAAATCAAATTTGCTTTCAATTTATTTTATTTATTAAATTTGAAATTTTTAAGTTCTTAAAAAAATATATGTTATTTTTTTAAGATTATATTATCTAGACGTTCTCCACGCCGAAACACAATTATATGAAATTCCCTCGATAGAAAAAAATCGCAAGGTATGTTCCAAAAATTATCATAACCACGTTAATTTCACTTATTTTAGAAGTTATATGTGTTTGAAAAAATTCAGTGTTTCTTTAATGCTATTTTAGATGTTCCCTGCGAGATTTTTGCTCTATTTTAAACGAGTCGTGTTTTATTTAACATTTTCACAATTTTTGTTTCAATATTATCGTTTTAACATGTCTTTAACATCTCTTTAACATTCGTAATTACATATCTCTACATCTTTTTAAACGGGTATACGGCGCCTTAAAGTGTTATTTTAAAAATTGGAACGGATTGTGTGAAGAATAATTCAGATCAGCAATTCACTTGGTATATTGTGTAGATTTTTTTATGTGAATACCTCACACGAGCCCTAGCTGCTTCCGTCTGGAACCAGTGAGACTATGGCATTCCCAATTTGGGTATGTTATGAGGCTGAAGATAGTGGGGAGGGGCAGGAGATTGAATAGAGGTGGGGAAGTACTTGGCTATTTATATCTGGTCTCTAAAAATTGCTAAAGCCTTTTCAAGCAACAACGTTTCAATTCTAAATGGTGGTCTTACACCAGGGCGATACTGAGAGTATCTTCCACTCTGAAACATGCCACAAATTTCTTTATTTATAGCATTAATTATTTACATTGTAAGTGGATTTTTTGACCACCATGCTAGGCTGGTGCCCGTGTTATGGTGGTCGTGATATATTGGTTCCAATGAATCAATTGTGAAATAACACAAATTAATGAAATAAAATTTATTGGCGCACACCAAATAGGAGACAGTTTATACTATCTCATTCTCTCGTAGGCTAAATCTTATAGAAGTATGTGTTTGTCTCTGTTTAGTGTCACTATTTCTCATTTCATCGAATTTTAAATCACAACGGTGCTATAGAAATTTTCACTTCAAAAATATCGTGATAATATATTGTAACATGGCATAGAAGCCTGATCGGGCGTTTAACAAATAAATTCGCGTATATTAATTTAGGCGGATATGACGTCCTCCCAATTAGCGTTAATAGCGTCCCGGGAACTTCCTGCGTTCAACAAAATCAATTAAAAATTAATCAGTAAATCTTAGCTTGTCTTTTCATAGATAGTCACTTGATCCGCTCATCAATTTATGCCAAATTAATTCAATTTATCTTCCTTCACGGTGTTTCCAAAGTTGTATAACTTTTAATGAACATTGTTAAAATCACGTCTCATATTGGAATATCAAATACGAAAACGGTTAACACTTCAAAGGAAAATGCTACGAAAGCAATTAATAGCCGAGTTGACAAATGCATTGGCTTCCTATCGGGACACTTTGTTATTATTTATCAATCTTTGGGAAATTAACAGTTGTATATGTTTTTTTAAACTTTATACCAACAAACCGACGGAGATCGGCGTGATCTAGGGGTAAGGCTCTTGACTCGCAATCCGAATGTCGGGGATCGAATCGCGGCGTGGGCAAATAAATTTTATTTGATTAATTTGTGTTATTTCACAATTAATTCATTTAAAATAATTATAGTACCTTTATTTGCAGTACGTTCCAGAGTGTAAGATACTCTCAGTATCGCCCTGGTGTAAGGCCACAATTCAGAATTGAAACGTTGCTTGAAATGGCTTTAGTCGTGTTTTGTGAACAGATCTGAATGGCTAGGAACATCCCCACCTTCCTCTTTCCCATCTCCTTCCCCTCCCCACTACCTTCAGCTTCACAACATACCCCAATTGGTGATGCCATAGTCTCACTGGCTTCAGACCGTAGCAGTTGAGACCTTGAGGTATAATTTTTTTTTTAAATCAACCGATTGTAGCTGCCCTCCTTGTAATAAGAAATTTACAATTTGAGAGACGAGTATGGGTATCGCCGCCCGGGAACCATTTATTAGGAAACAAACACCTCTGCCATAGGTCGACCCAAGTGGTTCGCTACGATAGGTGACCCGAGTTAATGGGGTCAGGTTTATCCAGGTCTTTGCAGTGGATGCCTTTGCTCACCAGCTGCTTGTATATGGACAAGTAGTTTTATCCTTGATGCATTTAAATTAAGATATGTTTTATACTTTGGTTATTCAGCGGTGATACATATAATGTTTTTTTTAACCCTCGACCCGTCGCGTGGGGTATTTAAAAGCCCAAGTTTTACAGGAATGCTAATTATGTACACTTTAAATGTTCCCACTGATCCCTTACTTTAGGTAAGCTTCCTAAAAGTGACTATAATTGACGCTACCGCCACCAACATTCAGTATGCGCATGTGCGATGTGAGATACATACTTGTGTTTCGGCGTGAGGCTCAAAAAAATCAACAAAATACAACGAAAAACCAGGTTTATATGTTTTTTCATTGTATTTTGTCTATTTTTTTTGTTATAATAATAAGTCTGTATCAATCTCAAATAGTTGAGATATCTTTCGTGTTGATTTTTAAGCTTTTACATTGAAAATAAATATCGAATTTTTAATATTTCTTTTTATTTCAATGCACTAATTTCACCTGCCTATAATCAGTTAAAATAACACATGCAATATGAGCTATAACAACAATTTAATCATATTTATTTTTGGGGTCCTCAGTGACCTCGCGTGACACCTCGCATTATAAAAAAGACGCGACGGGCGGAGGGTTAAATTGAAAATGTTTTATTTTTCATTCGTACGTGATCCATTTATGCCACACAGATCAACAAAGTACCAAATCAGCTCTTAAACTCTACTTACCAATCGATCCTTCACCCTCCTAATCTCCCTTCAACCCAGCATCGATCTAATAATGCTCATTGCTCTACAACTGTCGAGAGATTTTATCACTGCGTTTCCAACAAATCTCCCTTATTTCCTTTTTCCTACCAATCCCACGGTACCTCCCTTATTTTGATAAAGGGTCTGTATACCCTTTTGTTATATAATGGATTTAAAGTTGGTTTACTTTTTGATTGAATTTGGACGATCTGTGTACATTCAATGATTTAAAATAATTAAACCTTTATCTATATTCCAGTGTTTATCTACAGCCTACACTTCAAGTAATTTATTTGTGAGAAATAATTTTATGATTTTCCATTTACATATATTGGGTTAGCAAGAAAAAACATATTTGTTCATATGAAGCAGTTACTTTGTGATGTGACATTATAATTTAAAATAAAACAATATAATATATTAAATCACCAGCTGTTTAATTGGGGAGGCATGAATGGGTACCGCCGCCCCGGGAACCATTTATCGGATAACCAACGGCTCTTCCATAGGTCACCCTAAATGGTTCGCTACGTTTGGTGACTTAGCAGGGGTGTCCGGGTTCATGGGGTGAGGTTGTTCCAGGTCTGATGGTCTTGTCCAATGCGTCTGGATCGAAAGAGACTGGTTGATGGAGGTCTTTTATCCTCTCCATTCGAAACATAGCGATCTTATTTCCTTCCCAGAACTTCCTATCCTTCTTCTCCTTAAAAAAAACCCTCCACACAGCATCCCCTAAGATGACACAGGCCCTCGGGGAAAAAAGCAGAATTTTAAATTTCCCGACTTTGTCTTTTTTTGGCTCCACACAGGAGGCCCTGAGAAAAATAATTTCTCTCAGGATCTATGTCATCTTTAATGATGCTGTGTGGAGGGTTGTTTTAAGGAAAAAAAAACTTCTGGGAAGGAAAACGGTAATATAGATGGGAAGGAATCTAGGGTTCAGTGTGACCAGGTCATCCGCTGCCAGATCCAGACAAAACTCACCCCATGAACCCGAGCACCCCTGCTAAGTCACCAAACGTAGCGAATAACTTGGAGTGACCTATACCAGAGGTGTTGGTTATCCAATAAATGGTTCCCGTCGTTGTGGTTGGTATCTTCACCCGCATTCCAAATTGAAAATAAAATTGTCAGCAAATATTGTCGGTTGATAGCCCTTCCTTAGGTCGCCCCAAGTGGTTAGCTACGTCTGGTGACTTAACAAGGGTGCCTGGATTCATTGGTTGAGGTTTGTCTAGGTCTTGACGGCGGATGCGTTTTCTCACCTATGGCTTGAGAAAGAATGGTTGAGGGAGACTTTTTGACCTCTCCAACTGGACTCTCTCGACCAATCGCGTTGCACCGCAGTGGGAGGGATGGATGCATACGTCCAAATTGCTACAAACCCCTCATGCCTTTTTCTTTCCAGAACTTCCTCTCTTTCCTTTACATAAAAAACCCTCCACACTGCATCCTTAAAGATGACACTAGCCGTGAGAGATTTATCTCCTCAGGTGCTCCTGTGTGGAGATAATTAAAAAAATTCTAGCTGATTAAAACCTTAATAATATTACTGACCATTTAAATAAAAGCCAAAAAAATGGGTACATGTTTGGTACAAACGGACACATCGTAGCACCGGCCACACACGTGTGTGTACACTATACACTGTTTGTACACGTATAGGTACACGTGGAACAGGCCTCGGCGCGTACATTCGGACGGATTGAAAAACCACCTTGAAGTTAGTATAGGCGGTTGCAAATAATAATATAAGAAGGAACTGTACTGCCGCTGTATGTTTAGGTTCTGTGAAAGGGGTGTTGAACATTTTATTTTCTTTATTTTTTTTGTACAGTAATTTACATTTTATAATACAAAATAAATTTCAATAAAAATATATTTAGTCCGTAATACAAAATAAAATAAATAGGCATATCTTATAAGTTGTGTGTGTGTGTCCATGATGTGTTTTTTATAATGGTTTTGATTGTTGCGTATACATATCTGTTTAATTCTGAAAAATGGTAATATTGTTTTTTTGTTCTTTAATACATCTTTTAATTTTGTATCTGAATTTTTTTTTCTCACTCTTTGCATCAAAGATTGTTGAATGCTTTAATTGCATGGTAATTATGGTGTCTTTGTCCACAACTTTTGTTTACTATCGGAGTTTTAATGTTTTCTTTGTACGCTTGTCTAACTGGTCTGTTAGTGATAGTTTGTGGAGAATTGTTTTTTGATCAAACATATAGTTTAGTAGTGTTTTAACGTATAATTGACTTTTATTTAGTACGTCAAATATGTTGAATATTTAGTATGTATCAGTCAGACTATGTTTTTTAAGTATTAGGCACCTCTAAGATTGTATTATTGTGAGGTAAAAACATGCATATAAATGTTGTTACTCTTGACGACCTATATTACTGAGCGATTAGTTACAGCTTAAGATGAAGCCATAGTAAATAATGCAAAATCATACAAAATCATACTACGTTTTTGTTTTGAAAATTTGATCGCTTAGAAGTATTATAAATGCTTCAATTATAAAATATATTATTATTATTATTATTCAATTATTCTGCGTGTAGAACATATCTTGGCCTTAATTTTTTTAATAAGTCTTTTAATAAGCCTAGAAAAAAATAAATTATAAGGTCTATAAAAAACACTTTGAAGTCCAAACTCTCCTATTTATAAACCTCTTTTCGGATATGGTTTTATTGTTTAATGTGGCAAATTTAGTTTATTTTATGATAATCGCAAATAAAATTGAAATTTACGCCCGAACCTCATAAAATAAAATATAATATGCATTTTCGCGTTGTTATTTTTGACATCACTGTTACAATACGGCAGTCGATGAATTTTTAATATCAAAATGAACCTTATACAGTCCACCGAAGAACGACTGGCAGCCGCCCTTATTTTCTCTCACTACTTCTCCGGACGGAGCGGAGAAACGACGTGTTAGGGTCCACGCCGCTTGTTTTCGTGAAATCAATTTAAAAATTCCGTTTTATTACAATAAACAATGCATAAAAAAAGAATTAATGTTTTTTACAGGCCTTTACAAAATCAACATGTAAAAAAAAAATCTCAAATATCTGTTCCAACCTTTCCAAAAGCTTTTTCTCAAGAATTTGTAAACTCCTCCCATAAGGGGCGTGAATTCCAATTTCGATTTTTTCCTGTACTAGTGGATCGACTTAAATATGGAATTCAAGGTATGAAATTTTAAACCCCGCCAAAACAATCGGAATCTGGCTGGCCGGTATGTAATCAATATGCATTTGAAAAATCCCGTTACTATTTTTTAAATTTTAATTGATATCTATCCAAAGCGAAAGGCTTTTCAGTGATGAGCAACCCGCGGCTAGCGAGCCTTTTTTTACTGGCTGCTTGGCTAATTAAAATATTAAAAAAGTGCGGTAAAAATAACTAACAATAATATTAAAGAATAACGGTTGCAAAATAGTTAAGCGAAAAATTTCATACGTTCTTTGAAGTTTTGGATCAGTCATTTTTATTTCGTATTCCTAAAAAGAAAAATTAACAAAATTTCGTAATTTAGACATTTGAACCACTTTTTTGTAAAGATTTATTTTATAAAATACCCCTTTTTTTTCAAGTTTTCTTGACAAAATTTTGTTTAACTTTCCCAACAATAAAAATCAAAAGCTGCCCAAAATTTCAAAGAGAATTTTTTAATGTTCTTTAATATTTCAGAATAATATAAATCGATAGCATTTATTGGCTTTATTTTTTAACGTTATATAATTCTGTTTTATTATAAAATTACCATTTTAAAATTCACGACATCATCGACAAACTTAACAATGTCAAGCTGTGGGTTCCTTACCCCATGTGACCCGCGAATTAATTTAAAATGAATAAATTGACCCTCCGTCTAAAAAGGTTGGTCATCACTGCTAAGGAAGGACGAAAAGCAACAAGGCACAATGCACCAAAAATAAATTACCGTAGTCAAATCTATCCTTCTTTAAAATTTAATTTAATAATCTTATTATTAAGTGCTGCAGTATTTTTAGTAGTGTTACTGCTGTAACTTGTTTAAATACGTTATATTATAACAAATTAAATGGAGTCCTACGCATTAAACACCAGAGCAATTAGTACAATATCAGAATCTATCCAATTCTGATGAAATTATATCATAGTCCATAGACTTTTGTTCTCAAAAACCAGTTGTTATCAAACATTAAATTGCGTAAACACAGAAGTGTTCACTAAGAAGTAGGTACCTACCTCACATTCAACATTTCTAGACCCGTGTTCACCCCTTTCTCTTCCAAACACACCCTCCACACAGCATCCACAAATATATTAAGCCACGGGGGAAATTATTTTGCTTGCGACCTCCTGTGGGGAGCAAATGTAAACAAATTAATATTGCATTGGCGCAGCCAGTAGGTTTTATAATAATATTTCCTCTGACCAACATTCCCCGCCCCTGCCAGGGTCAGAGGGTAAAAAAGGGGTGGAGGGGGGAGTGGGGTGTCCCGAACTCCCTCCCACCCCCAATGCCCTAACAGAGGGGAATGATACGCCGAAGCGAATGGGGAGCAGGCGACGTATCAAATATTCATGCGGCCGGAGTAACGGCGTTTACCGGGCGAACCGACGCAGGGCCGGCGACACGGTACTGCCGGTGCTTACTTACTACATTGCCAATTGCTTTAATACGTTTTATGTGACTTGTGGTGCAGAAGAAATTACTAGTTTTGTGATGTGTTTGATAGGACAATCGCCTGCTTTTTATTTTAGAACATATGAAGTCCCCGGCGTTGCCCGAGCTGCACGCAGAGCTTTTCGATATATAATGATCATTTTCTTGTTTTGAAGATCAAGTGTGCAAAATTGCATCAATCACAATTTGGGAGGTGGGTATGGGCCCATTATTTGGATAACTAACACCTCTGCCACTGTCATCTCAAGTGGTTCGCTACGTTTGCTGACTGAGCAGGGTGCCCAGTTTATTGGGGTGAGATTTGTCCGGGTCTTGGCGGTGGATGCTTCTGCCTACCAACTGCTTGACAGGCCAGATCGATAAAGACTGGTTGAGGAGACCTTTGACTTCTCCAACAGGATTCTCTCGGAACATCGTCTCGTACCGCAGTGGGAGTGATGGATTCTTACGTCCGTCACTCCTGAAGACACTAAACCCCAGATTCCTACCCGCCCCTCATACCTTTTTCCGTCCCAGAACATCATCTTCTTCCTTTCCGCAAAATAATTGCTACGCAGCATCCTCAAAGATGCCATAGACGCTGAGGGGAATTCCTAGCAAAGTCCCCCATCATTGCACTAGCAACATTGACTGCCTCCGTGGTCGAGGGGTAAGGCTCTTGACTCACAATCCGAAGGTTGAGGGATTGAATCCCAGCGTACGCAAATAAATTTTATTTAATTGATTTGTATTATTTCACAATTAACTCATTTAAAAATAATACATAATATAGTATATTTGCGGAACGTTCCAGAGTAAAGATACTCTCAGCATCGCCCAGCTGTAAGACCACCATTTAGAATTGAAACGTTGCTTGAAAGGGCTATACCCGTATTTGGTGACCAGATCTGAATAGCCAAGTACTTCCCCACCTTTCGCTTCCCCTCCTCACTACCTTCAGCCTCACAATATTCAACAATTGGGGATGCCATAGTCTCTCTGTTTCCAGACGGTAGCAGCAGGCACTCTTGTGAGGTATTCACTTAAAAAAATGTACGCTTACATGTAATGCTGATAGTAGAATGAATTTAAGTTATTATCAGGTTATTCGCTTACCAGGAATTTTTCTTTTTCTTTTTTCATTTAAAAGAACTGATAAATACAAAAATTCCACTTCACAAAACCACAAATCCACCAATTAACTAAACATTAAAAATTACAAGGGTTGAATACCACCAATTCAATCCTGTAGGCTTAAGATCGAGACGTTGGGGGTTGTGTTTTGTGTAGCCTATTTCCACCCCCTCAGAGGAAAATTGTTGTAGGGGCCCGCACAAATATATGCAGAAATTGTAAGGGATGAATATTGAAATGAACTGCGTATATATTGGGCGCCTCTTTTAGGTGAAAATGGGTTTTCCACGTGTTAGGAAAATTACTACAAATTGATTGAAATTGTTCCGAACACGTTTTGCTACCCGATTTCCATCGATTTTGACACATTTTCATACTGAACAAATGAAAAAATACATGTTCTGGAAGGCTATTAAATGTTGAATTTAGCAGCTACCTCTGGTCTGAAGCCCCGAAATATCTCAACCCTTGACTCGACGACAATCTTGCACAAACGTCGGATGGGAATCGGTGGGAATCCTTGTTCTACAGGTATTTTAATGGAAGATGCTAAGAGGAAATAGCGTCATATTGATCCCCTCGGCACGGGTGCGTAGTCGAGAAACACGCCAAACACGCGCCCAACATATATACACGGTTGATATTTGTCACATAAAAATTACATTTCAACGACTTTATTTTATGTGAACACCTCACAAGAGTCCCAGCTGCTCTGTGAGAGGATCAGGAGCCAGTGAGATTATGGCAACCTCAATTTGGTATGTTTTGAGGCTGAAGTTAGGGGGGAGAGGAGAGAATGGGGAAAAAAAAGGCTGGTCACCAAACACGGCTAAAGCCATTTCAAACAACTTTTCATTTCTGAATAGTGGTCTACACCAGGGCGATACTGAGAGCATCTTCCACTCTGGAACGTGCCGCAAATATACTATTTACTATTTTGAATGAATTAATTGTGAAATAATAAAAATGAAATCAAATAAAATTTATTTACCCACGGCAGGATTCGATCCCGTGATCAAAAGAAGTTTTAGTTTGAATTGCCACCAAGTTCAGACCAGAGCCAATTCTACTCGTACGAGTTTGCTTTGTTCATATTACACAAATGTAACCACTCTCCGTACAAATATACTGTTTTTAGTTAAATTAGTAAATAAATAATATTCCTAACTGAATTTTATAATAAGATATAATTTCAAAGGTATCGTTGAAATTATGGAAAGCTCAGTTTTAATTTTGATCCGAATTCTATCAAGCTTTTAAAAAGGCTTGAATTTAAAAAATTA
This sequence comes from Limnephilus lunatus, assembly GCA_917563855.2. Lineage (NCBI taxonomy): Eukaryota > Metazoa > Arthropoda > Insecta > Trichoptera > Limnephilidae > Limnephilus > Limnephilus lunatus. Next base: position 129,088,535 of record OU830592.1, read on the forward strand.
AACAAATAACTTGACGCGTAACAAACAGATCGTATAATGGTATTTTTTCAACAAAAAAGAAGTCATCAAATTCTATTTACCCAGCAGTTAAAAACCAAACTAGACATGCTTCCTTGCATTCGTTCCACAACAAAAATCAAATTAGGACTAGATTTGAATAGATGGGTTGCCTACACTGGCGTGGGAAGAACAAAGAAGATAGAGGACGAAAGGGTTGATGTTGTGATTTAAGAGATGAACGGATTCAGGTGGAGAAAATTGATTACGAACCGTGAATTTGTCGCATATTATCTTTAGAATTAAGGTCTAGATTTTGTAGATACTTTGAGTATCGCCCTGATGAAAGCGCTTAATTCAGAATCGAAGCGTTTCTTGAAATACTCATTTGTACTGCTACTAACAAAATAACTGGAAATCCAATCGTCAAAGCGAAATTGGGAGCACACGCAAAAATTTGTGAAATCCATATAAATTGAATAAAATCTTTGAAGACTACCCCTCTCCCTCTCCCAATATGTTATGTAGGAAATAATTATACCAGTCTGAAGATGGCCTTCACAGGCTGAAACCTGTTACGGTCACAAATAAATCAGGCGGACATAAGTTTTATATTTGATGTATTATAATGTTTCTTGAAATGCTTAAATAATATAATTGAAACAATCTATGATTAGATACGTTTTTAGATTTTCACGGCCAAAAGTATTTTCGTTATTTGTTTTTGGGGTGTTATGCCGTGTTACGCTACCTCCTTCTTTTTCCTAACGTTTCGGATAGCGTTGGCTAAAAAAGGAGATAGCGCAACACGGCATAACACCCCAAGAACAAAGAACGAAAAAAAAAATCTATGATTAGATTAGTTTTAATTGTGATTTTTTTATTACGCAGATGAAACCGCAATTTTATACTTAGGTAAATATTTAGACATCTGACTAAAAAATGCACAAAATGACCCTGGCATTTGGCTCCTAACAATTAATGTAATGCTAATTCTCTTATTCTAATCACTGACAGCTTTTTTGCCTTCCGAAACGGAAAATAATTGCTGATGTAACAAGAAATCCAGTTTTCTTTTAATCTGAACACTTTTTCTGCTAGAAATTTCTAGGTCAACACAACTCTTTTCAATTCATTACGTCATTTCAATCCAAAAGTTTAAAAAAATAACTCCACAATTTCAATAGAACTGCAAAAAAACGAATAAAAGACACAAAATTTAGTAAACACTTCAACGAAAACATTTGATGTTGAAAGCGGTTAGTACTGTAATTCGCGTTGCAAACATTTCAACGTATTACTAATTTGATCGTAATATTAAATTTTACGACACAAATGTTTGTAACAATAAATAAATATTTACATTAGGGGTGACTTTGAGTACGTTGTGAACACGAATTATTTCAGATTTTGAGCTGTGTTGGATGTAATGTGGGATATTTACCACAATCCGTTATTTACAGCATCGCTGAATGCATTGTGTTAACAATACGTTAAAATAACATTCCTACATATCATGTGATTACCACACAACAGTTTAAACCGTCCAAAGCCAGCTGAACTATGTTTTGTTTGGACCTAATACGACTCGGAATCATGCAATTTCAACATCCCTTTGAAAAGTCGTAAAAAGTTATTAAAAAATAAGAAAAATAGCCCTTACGTAATAAATCTAACCTCACCTAACCTAATAAACCTAATCCAACCTTACCCATTAAATCTAAAAACCTTACGTTACCCATTAAACTTAATAAAGCTAATCTAACCTACCTAATAAATCTAATATTCCTAACCTAACCTTATAAACCTAACCTAACCTAAACTAACCGAACCTAACCTAATAAATCTAATAAACCGAACCTAACATAATAAACCTAATAAACCCAACCTAAACTTCATAAACCTAACAAAGCCTAATAAACCTTACCTAACGTAACCTGTTTAATTTTTTTAATATATTTTTTCATCACTTTTGATTACTTTTTATTTTGGATTTTTTACGTTAGTCCGTCAGGGTCTGTGTCGATTTCGGGGATGCTGTGTTGAAGGTCTTTTAGGGAAAGGAAGGTGAGGAAATTCTGGTATGGAAAATGGTAAAAAGGGGTGGGTAGGGAACTGGGTGTCAATGTGTCCAGGAGTGACGGACGTATGAAACCATCCCTCCCAATGATGGTTCGGAAGAGTCCGGCTGGATGTAAGTTAGATTTACCTCAACCAGTCTACCCCGATCCTTCAACAACTTCCGAAAGACGAGCACCCCTGCTAAGTCTCCAAATTTAGCGAACCACTAAGGGTGATCTACGGCAGGGGTGATAGTTTTCCAATAAATGGTTCCCGCCTCACAAATGGATTTTTTTGGTTTTTTTTTTAGTGAATTTATAATGTTGTTTTTTGCGCTGCCCCATCCGTTAATACCGTATATAATAATAGCTACGAACTATGAATGTAATAAAATCGCTCGGTTGTGTTGATAACACTTCAGCAACATTTTCACTCAGCTGACGCTTTTGATGAAAGCGACCACAATTCTACAGATCGTTTGACAAATTTTTAGCAAATTATGTGAATATTTATTGCGACTGCCGTTTTATTTGCTTCTATCTACCGCATAAGCACATAAACATCCCTCAACCAAATATTTTCTGAAACCTAACCTAACCAATCCTAACGTTACCTAACGTAACCTAACCTAACCTAATTTAATCTAACCTAACCTAACCTAAATTTATTTTACATTTGACTATTTTTGAACAAAAATTTATTGTCTTTACAGGATGTCTGTTTTATTTTAGTCCCTTTTAACTTTTTTAAAAATTTCTGGAGCCAGTGAGACTATGGCATCCCCAATTGGGGTATGTTGTGAGGCTGAAGGCAGTGGCGTGGGGAAGGAGATGGGGAAGAGGTATATGGGGAAGTACCTGGCTATTCAGATCTGGTCCCCAAACACGGCTAAAGCCATTTCAAGCAACGCTTCAATTCTGATTGTTGGTCTTACACCAGGGGGAACACTCTGGAACATTACTTTTTTTGAATAATAATTTATTGTCTTTACAGGATGCCTGTATTATTTTTATCCCATTTTTTGTTAGGTTAGCTTAGGTTAGGTTAGATTAGGTTAAGTAAGGTTAGGCTAGGTTAAGTAAGGTAAGGTCAGGTTTTAGTAGATATTCTGTGGGGGATGTTTTGTAACAAAACTCTTAATATAATACTGTTAGGTTAGGTTAAGTTTTAGTAGATATTTTGTGGGGGGATGTTTTGTCCCTAGGATATTTTGTCGTGGGTTAAAAAGTCGCGGAACCCATTATGATTCATGAAACAGAATCTGAACGTAATAAATATTTTCCCAGGAAGTTGCCCACAATGTTTGTTTGTTACAAAACTCTAAATATAATGAATGGGGGCGTCGCGTCTGTCCATCGACCACAATCCTTGACGTATCGCATTTCAGTCTGGACTCTGTGCAATTTATACTCTACTATACTATGCTTACGTGGTAACTATGATAATACGAGTATGTGTTAATCCACAGTGACTCACGTAGGATTTAATCATTTTTTTTAATTTTTTTAAATTTTTAATTTTTTTTTATTTTTTATTAATTAACGCCCTTTTTCGGGGCTTTTACATGTGAATTGTAAGAAATATACAGTATTTGTTGTACATAACTGAACTGCCTCAGTAACAATATTTTATATTTATTTAAATAAAGACAATATTAGCGAAACTCGGTCGAAAATCTGGAGACAGAAAAAATCAGAAAAATATATTGGTTCCACTGAGATTCGAACCAAGAGCCCTTTGCTTTCATAGCAAGTGCTCTACCAAATGAGCTATGGAACCTATTTCCATTTCGGTCACTTTTCATGTATCATACTAATAACTACCAACATTAAAAGTGGCCGATTTGGAAATGGGTTCCATAGCTCAGTTGGTAGAGCACTAGCCATGTAAGCAAAAGGCTCTGGGTTCGAGTCCCAGTGGAACCAATATCTTTTTCTGATTTTTCTGTCTCCAGATTTTTGTTTAAGTTTCGCTAATATTGTCTTCATTTAATTAAATATTATAATTAGAGATTTTTTACTAATAAAGTTAAAAATAAAAATAAAAACAATATTTTATATTTTTTTTAAAGAAAAATTGAAGATGTTTGATTTTTGTCTCGGTGTCAGCCAAGATCTCCACATCTCACCTATGTATGTAGTTACCTTGGCTGACACCGACTCCAAAAATAACAATTGTACGAAATTATTTTTTTTATTTTTTAGTGCATTTTTTGAAGTCGTTTTTTGTTTTGTTAAAAATTTTCTTTATTGTGTGGGTTCGAAAGCCAGTTCTATCTCATATCAACTTCCTGAGCAAAGCCGGGTACTGAAGCTAGTATATTATAAAAATAAAATAAAATACTTCTTCTAAATTTTTCCAGAGGGGGTTATTTCTGTTGTTTTTGTTTTGCTTTTGTTCCCCCAGGGTACGCCAATGCACATCCGTGATATACGGTGACATGTTTGTGGATATAACATTATACAGACGTGACATCGTACGATGTACGGTGTACGGATGTGCATTGTTGGAATTGTTGGAATTATGAGTTAGTTGGAAAATACGAGTAGAATAACATAAAAAATAATTAAAATTTTCTGAAAAGTGATGAAAGAACTTTTATTCATTTATTTGTTTACGGTAGCTCCTTACAGGATGCCTTGAAGAAACAACATCCTTCAGGGCCTATGGGGATGCTGTGTGGAGGGTCTTTTTATGGAAAGGAGGAAGAGGAAGTGTTGGCAAGGAAAAAGGTATCAGGGGTTCGTAGGAATCTGGGGGTCAATGTTTCCAGGAATGACAGACGTGTGGATGCATCCCTCCCACTGCGGTATAAGGCGATGGGTCGAGAGAGTCCAGCTGGAGAAGTGTCAAAGAGCCTTCCTCAACTGGCCTCTCTCGGTCCGGCCCACCGAACAGTTAGTGTGTGGACGCATCCGCCACAAAGTCCCTATAAACTCGGGCACCCTTTATTAAGAACCACATAAAAGCCCTCCAAACAGCATCCCCAAATATGACTTCGTATCTGAGGGAAATTGTATTCCTCAGGGCCTTCTGTGTGTAGCTTAATCTCAGTGAGGCGGTTATGGTTACCGCCGCCCTGGGAACCACTTATTGGATTACTAACACCCCTGTCATATGTCACCCCAACTGGTTTGCTACGTTTGGTGACTTAGCAGAGGTGCCCGGGTTCATAGGGTGAAATTCGTCTAGGTCTTGGCGGGCCGGATCGGTAGAGAATGGTTGAGTCGGACTAACACGTCCGTCAATTCTGGACACATTAACCCCCAGTTCCCTAGCCACCCCTCACACCTTTTTTCCTTTCCAGAACTTCCTCTCCTTCCTTTCCCTAAAAAGAACCTCCACTTGCTATCCCCATACATGACATAGGCCCTGAGGGAAATTGTTTTAATGTGAAGCTAATGTTTAAAAAAAAACTATATACATATTTACATACGCTGCAGTTATTCAATGAATGGTTCCCGGGGCGGTGGTACCCAGACCCGCCTCACAAAATGCATCATCAACAAAACATCTGACATCACCCTTTCACTCAACTGAGTGTATTTTTTTCTTCTTCTATTTGTTGAAGAAGCCATGCTTAAGCAATTAGGTATTACTACATACAGTAACATCTGTGGACCATTTCTCTCAAATACAGTGCGACTAGAAAGGTGGTCATCTTTGAAATTAAAAACTAATAATTCTTGCGATTTTTATTTTTTACGATTTTTCCATGAATATAAAATGTGGATATAAAATAATTGATTAAACAAATATAACTCGTATGTATGTTTGTTTCATTAGAATCAGCGATTTGTGAGCTCTAGCATCATTGAATTTACGCAGAGATCTATATTTTATAGGTTAACGCAATTATTTTTTTTTATGTGAACACCGCACTAGTGTCCCAACTGCTTCCAAGCGTCTGTAGTCAGTGAGACTTTGGCATCCCCAATTACTGGGGTATGTTGTGAGATTGAAGGTAGTGGGGAATGGAAGGAGATGGGAAAGATGAAGGTGGGTAAGAACCTGGCTATTCAGTTTATTGAAGTTTGAATTCTAAATGTTCATCTTACACCAGGATGATACTGAGAGTATATTCCACTCTAGAAAGTGCTGCAAATATACTATTTTTAACCCATTTAAAATGAATAAATCGTTTACGTACACAAATTAATCACTTTAAGTTTACTTTTTCAAACCGGATTTGAACCCGCAACCTCAGGATTGTTAGTAGAGAGACTTACCCCTTAACCATCATGGGCAATGCAACTTTGAAACCAACCTTGAAAGTCGAAAAATATGACAAAATGACATATTTTTTCAATAATTTTAGTCTTGTTTTAACTAGTTTTGCATTTCGTCTGTGTGTAAATTTATTTGTATATGCCGTTTTCGGTTAATCCGTCAAGATTGTAGCCGTTTTAGTTAGTACATTCTTTCATCCGCCAGAGTTCGCATGAGCGTTAAGAGCTGTCAAATCGGAATAATTAACATATCGCCAATAACGATCTATTCACAGAAATACTAGTAATATACATATTATTATTCAACACTATAAAATATATTCTGAAAGCAGACTTGAAAGAGAGTAAAAGCGTGTAATAACTTTTGGTTATTTGTTAAATTCTTTTAACCTTCGTAATTTCTTCACCAGAGTAAACAGGTAGTTTACGATAGTTACTCAACAAACTGACTTGACTGTCCTAAAACGGGAAACCTTCCTAGTTGGGCAGTCAAAGCTCCTTTTATATTGTTATATCTTGTATGTAATAAATGTAATAATAAATAAATAAATAAATAAATACTCTTTGCTTAATTTCATTTATACACACTCTCCTTTAATCCGAATCTGTACTTAATCCAATGATATTAATTAGCTAATCTTCCTTGGTTCCCCGTACTTGCAAACATAACCCAGCCTAATATCAGGCGAGAGATTGCAACACTGAGGGAATACAAGAAGGCGCTACAAAAAAACGCAATACCTTTGCACGATGATGTCGTCTCTCACCCGGTATGCCGTTTGAAGTCCCGAAAAGCCTTCTGGACAGAAGGAGAAAGACTCCTTCAATCATCTCTCACCCCAGAAGATAGGTGGAAACTTGAGCTGCAAGACCCCACTGAGAGACAGCCTGGGTTCTTATTGCCTCGCAAACTCTGGTCCAACAATAGGATAAGGTGCTCCCATAGCCGTAGATGGGGCCTTAAAATGCGGTGCACTGCAGACCACTCAACGTGTGGTCAACGAATGCCCGCTCCATTCTTTCGCTGTCAGTATTGACGAGGTCCACAGGGCGACACATGAGGCCATAGAAGAAAGAAGGAGAATTTCGCTACTATGTTTGCTGCTTTTTCGCATTCGATATTATTTTCCAAACTAAATAAAAATGTAATTTCAAATCCGAACGCATGATTTGACGTGTACTCTTCAACGATTGATTGATTACTAACGCAGACATCTTTTGAAAACCGCTATAAGCATTTTTGGTTATGCAAACCAAATACAATTGTAATATTATTGAAGAGCTTTCAGAAATATTTCTATTGTACCGATAGGAAATTTTCCAAAATTATTTCTATTAGGGTCATGATAAAAACATAGGTACATGTTGAATTGGATTATTTTTTGTTAAGGTTTTTGTTCTGTGGAGGTCGTTTTCGACGGGAAGAAAACGTTAATATAGGTCTTGAAGGAGACAATTACTGCTAAATCACAATTTTTGATTTATCTTTACTGCGAATCGGTTGACATTATAAATACAAAAAAAATATTTTATAGATAAATTGAAGCCTACGGTTTCCCTTGAGTAAAATTTAAATAAAATTGTTAATTACTCTATTAAAAAAATAGGTGTAAACTACTAAAATATTTATTCTTTTATTAGAAATGTACGAACGCATGTAAGAAACACTAAATTTTATGGCCAATCTTTTCTGTGAGAGTTTCTATCAATTATTTGTTTTTTTCTTATAAAATTACTCACAAAAAAAAATCAAAACCGCTGGTTTCTGTATATAGTGGTGAGCTCTGGCGTTATGAAATTATTTCCTATACCTACGATTCATCTTTTGTTGTGCGCACGCCCGCGAAGTTTTCCGTATATCCTGGTTGGATCTGGCATCATGAAATTTGTATAAAAAATTGCAATAGAAAACTGGAATGTACCGGAACTGAATGTATGGAACGCGGGAGTGAGGAAGGGAACGCGGGAGTGGAAGGAAACGAATGGGAAATGACACGCAGGAAGAAACATTTCTTTATTAAGTGGCAAAGCAACACATGACGAGAACTGGCTAGTTAAAAATATATAAAAGAAAAAATATTTAAAATGTTAATTTTAATCTCCGTAAACAAATTTCACGGATCATTAACAAGTAGTATGGTAATATTTAAATAAATGTTGCCATGAAATTAAATTAGAATTTACGATCTTTTTTCATTAGCTGGCAAGAATCAAGAGTAGGCACTATTTTATTTAATAATATGGGCATTCTTTAATAAGCCGGGAAGCAGTCTTCCGATTTAACGAAAATAATTATGGCAACACCGATCGTTCTGAAATTGACTTATCACTCGATGTAATGTAATATATTAATGTATGCTTCAAACCCGGTTTGGGTAATATGTAATTTTATTTTGACGGGAACTTGGTAGAGTTTAAAAAACTGATTTAATTTGATTTTTAAACGCTTGCTTCCTTTTAGATGTATGTAAACTAAAGATGCAATGGAATATTTAATATTAGCTGGGGTACCCGGCTTCGCTCGGGAGTTGATATGACATTGAACTGACGTTCGAACCCACAACGGATCTTGCTTTATATACCCCTACCAATGGGGAGCCCCACCCATACAAAAAAGGCTTCGAATGGTCCACAATGTTCCAGAACATTCCACAACATTCCAGAAAGTTTTTGGATATTCCGGGATGTTCCCGAACGTTTCAGACTATTTTCGAACATTCCAGAGTGTTCCGGAATGTTCTGGAATGTTGTGGAATGCTCTCGAATATTCTCGAATGTTCTGGACTATTCTAGAAATTTCTAGAGGGCAAAACATCTAATCCTTACTATATCTTCAAAAGTAGGCCCTTCAGGTTAAAACGGGAATCTGCTTCATGGATGGGGGATAGAGGGCTACCACACCATATAACTCCCTGGATCTTACCGGGACTCGTGTCTGAGTTTTATCGGAACGCACACTTTCTTTTATTATATACTAGCTTTTACTCACGGCTTCGCTCGCATAGTATTAGTGGGAAATTACTGGCATAATTATTGGCAAAATTGTTATTATTATTGCTATTTTGTCTAATAGAAAATAATTATTGTTTAATAGAAAATTTCAAAATTTGAGAATGACATTTCGCAAATAAAAATTCTATTTTATAAAATATTTAAATTATAGAAATAGAAATTTATTTTAAGTACCTACTCCCTATATTAGTATTTTATTCATATTTGAATCCAGGGAAACCTAAAAAAATTAGAAAATCACAGTCCACTTCAAACGCTATGCTTTATAGCAACGTTATGCTTTTTGTTCGGAGAATAAACATTTTTAGAGATATGTAGATATTAACTACGACGCCAAAAAAGTACTCTTTTTTAATCACAACAAAGCACTCTTTTTAAGCCTAAAATTAAAAAAAAAAACACATTGTTTCCAAGGTAACAATTTGTTTGACGTTTGCAATAACTCGATTTTGTTAGGGACAGAAAACGTATGATACATAATTTCATAACGCCACAGCTCATTCATAACGCCAGAGTTACTCGCAAATAATGTAGCTTTCGATTAGCGAAAGAATTTTTAAATTTTTTTCGATATTTATTGCGTGAAAGAGTAAGGACCAACCAACCATCCATACAAACTTTCGCATTTATAATATTAGTAAGATATATACTGATTATGAACACATTTTTAAATGTATAAACTGTCTGGAACCATTGGGACTATTGCATCCCTAATAGGATTATTTTTAAAGCTGGGGGAAGTGAGGAGGCAAAGGAGATGAGGAAGGAGAAGGTTAGGAAGTACTTGACTGTTCAGATATTGCCACAATACACAATAAGGGACATTTTAAGCAAAGTTTCGATTCTGAGAAGAAGTCTTTCACCAGGGCGATACTGAGAGCAACTGCCACTCTGTGTGTGATGTGAAACGTAAACAATATCCGTAAAACATGTAACTTTAAATTTTTTACTTATCTAGCTAACCATCACACCGTTTCTCCGCAGACGCAGGCAGATCTCCAAACAACATGGTACACTCCTTGCCTCATTCACATTCATACATCGTCTCATGCATACTCTTCTATTATTCTGACTCTTGACATGGCCCAACTCAAGTATCTGATTCACTTGATGCCAAGACATGGCACGATCAGGGCTACCCCGACTTCTTTACGCATGCTCCATATATTATGATTTACACTATTTTCTATTTCTTTTTTAGGTAAATATTCGGAACAAACGTCAACGGTTAATACGCACTTTTTTTATAAAACCTTTAGATTCTTCTTAATTACAACTATTTGCATTGGGGGAGGTTGAAAATGTTACATTTTTAATTTTAGTTACGTAAATTGAAAATTTGCTTTCGTATTTAGACACAACGCTTCACCATATGCAATTTGTAATGATTATTGTCATTTTATTATGTTGGTATTACTGATACTATATGGAAGGCTACATCATACCGTAACTGACTTCATGGCAATATATTCAAAGGCGCGTAACCGAAAAAACCTATACGCTAGGTTTGTGTAACATGGTTTGTGATTCAAAAGAAAGTGCCCCTTTATAACGCCTACTCACGTCAAGGCAAGAAAAACATCCCAGTTTTCAAGTAGTTTAGCAGGTACGCTAGGTTTGTGTAACATGAATTGTAAAATATCAGTAATACCAACATATTAAAATAACAATAATATTGCAAACAGAGTGATTTGACAGTGTTAAAGCAAATTTTCAATTTACCTAACTAAAATTAAAAATGTAACATTTTCAACCTCCCCCAATGCAAATAGTTGTCTTTTATGGTAATTAAGAAGAATCTAAAAGTTTTATAAAAAAAAGTGCGTATTAACCGTTGACGTTTGTTCCGAAGAATTACCCTTTTTTATGTAAATACCGCACAAGAGTCTCAACTGCTCCCGTCTGGAGCCAATGAGACTATGAAACCCCCAATTGGAGTATGTTGTGGGGCTGAAGGTAGTGTGGAGGAGAAAGAGACAAGAACGAGAAAGATGGGGAAGTACCTGACTATTCAGATCTGGTCACCAAACTCGGCTAAAACCATTTCAAGCAACGTTTCAATTCTGAATGGTGGTCTTACACCAGGGCGATGTTGAGAGTATCTTCCACTCTAGAACATGTCGCAAACATTATTTTTATTATTTTAAATGATTAAATTGTAAAAAAAAAACAAAAAATTATTTGCGCACACCGGGTTTTGAACCCGCGACTTACAGATTGCTATTCGAGAACCTTACATCTTGATCAAGCAGCCCATAGCCATCACCAGGGAAAATAAAATATCGAGGAAAGATAATTCCTTTAATCTAATTAATTTCCATCGCAATTAATAAATTAATTACATAATTTATTATAATTAATGTATGTATAATATTTGGTTTGTTCTAACCATCCTGTTTCAAATGATGAGAATTCTAAACATTCCTCGCCACAAAACGCTATATTTTTTGCGCTTTTTATAAAACTGAACTAACATTTTAATTTCTTTTTAACCCGTTCGGACCGTACGTACATTTTTCATAATATTATATTTTCAGAATTTTGTCCCTCTCTACAGGGAATTTGGAGGCGGGTATGAGTACCGCCGCCTGGGAAAAATTTATTGGATAACAGATAACACCCTTGCCATAAATCGCCCAAAGTGGTTCGTTACGTTTGGTGACTTAGCAGAAATGCCCGGGTTCATTGTGTTTGCTCACCTACTACATGGCGGGCCGGATCAGGAGAGACTGGTTGAGGTATTCCTTTTGACTTCTCCAGCCGGAGTCTTATATTACGTCCGTCACTCGTGGAATCATTGACCCTCATATTCCTATCCATCTTTCAACTTCCTCTCCTTCTTTTTTTCTAAAAAGACACTCCTCACAGCATCTCCAAAGATGATTTAGGCCTTGAGGCAAATTGTTTTTCTCAGGCCCCTGTATGGAGGTAATGTTAAAAAGGGGTGATGTTTGTATTAAAATCTATTATTTGAATTTTGTTGGCCGTTGGACCCAAAAAACCATTTGTACTTATATATTGCATTTATAAGTACACAATTTTTTTAAAAAATAATATGTGATAAGGGGCCGCAACTCGAATTTCTACCGATTTCTTACATATCTCCCTTAAACATTTGAAGTTTTTAAGATCTTAAAAAAATGTATGCTATTTTTGAAGTTAATGTCTAGATGCTGCCCATGCAGAAACGCAAATTGTATGAAACTCCCTTGATAGAAAAAAATCGCAAAGTATGCTCCAAAAATTATTAAAAACAAGTCTGTTTCTATTATCTTATAAATTATATTTGTGAAAAAATTCACAATGTTTCTTTAATGGTACTTAAGATGCCCCCCAAGAGATTTTTGCTCTATTTTAAACGAGTCGTGTTTTATTAAACATTTTCGCAATTTGCGCATCGATTTTGGCGCTGTAAATGTAAGCGCTCTCCTCTAACATTCGTAATTTCGTATCTCTCCATCTTCTTCTTTTCAAGCCCGGTTGCGAAGCCTTAAGTATGGTTTAGTGATTAATTTTTAAGTAAGTAAACTGATCAGAATTAATAAATGTTGGGATTTTTGTATACAGTACATAATTTGACAATAAATGTTAAGTTAAACACATCGTCTGATACCCATTGTTGATGCCAGTTTTAATTCAGATCTGAAAGGGTTAACTACAAACATGGCGGCCATCTGGTGTCTCCTATGTCAACTACTTCTGTGGATGCTGGTTCGTTAATTAATTTACAAATATATACACATTAGCGACACAGGATGTAATAAATAAATAAATTATAAACGTTTTTACTGTTTTCCCATAAGTGAGTCGGTCGGCGTTCCTTCGATTGATATTTGATCCTACATTTTTTTTGTAAATATGTGTTTTTCGATGACCTCACAGTTAATCCCTCGACACTTGGCCCCCAGCAGTTATAATTATTATAAAATTATTATTTTTAGTCCATTATTTGCCAATTTCAAATCTAAAATCGACTTAAAAATACATTTAATAATACGATGGTATGGATATCGATTTTTGTACAATATAGGCTGTAATAGACAAGTAGTTTTATCCTTGAGGCATTTGAATGAAAAAATGTCTTATACTTCTGTTATTCGGTGGTACTTCCTCTCTGCATACCCCTTCATGGGCACTTTGTTATATTTTTCATAAGTATACATAAGAAGGTATGTCGGGGGATCCACGTTTAGGAAAATAAACAAAAATTTTAACAATACAAAAAACGACTTCAAAAAATGCACTAAAAAGTAAAAAAATAATTTCGTACTATTGTTATTTTTGGAGTCGGTGTCAGCCAAGGTAACTACATACATAGGTAGTTTATACGTGAGATGTGGAGATCTTGGCTGACACCGACTCCAAAAATAACAAATCGTACGGAATTATTTTTTTACTTTTTGTGCATTTTTTTTTTGATTTGTTAAAATTTTTGTTTATTTTTTGATTTTTAGTGACGAACGTGCGTAAAGAAATTTTACTTTAAAAAAAGAATAATCGAAATCTGTTGTCACATACTTATTGCAAATTTAAGACAATATGGTTTTCTCATGGATCCCATTGTCAGAACTGGACCAAATTAAAATGGGACCACACGGGAAGCACCAGTTTTCTAATCAAAAAAAGAATCATCAATATCGGTTCACCCAATCGAAAGTTCTGAGGTAACAAACGTAAAAAAAAAACCAAACAAAACAAAACAAAAATACCGTCGAATTGATAACCTCCTCCTTTTTGAAGTCGTTTAAAAAAGAATTCCATTCATTTCCAATTTTCACCTCTAACTAATTAACCAAACATAACCCCGTTTCCCTTCAGGGTTAGGCAAAGAGGGCAAACCGTCTCGTACCTTTGTGCTTTTTTTACATCTTCACGCAATTAAGTTCAGGGCCTGTGTTATCTTCGATGATGCTGTGTGGAGGGTTTTTTAGATGAAAGAGAGGAGCGAACATGATTCTTGAAGAGACCGATGTTGTAAGAGAGAGGATACACAGAGAACGGCAAATAGTTCCTCCGCCGAGCTTTTGAACTCAAGCACGAATCGTAAAAACATCCCTTTCTTATATGACAAATGTCAGCCTTGTACAAATGGTGGGCACTTGTTTTGCTTAGCATGTACCCATTGTTTCAATCACATTCATACATCTCATACAAACTCTTTTGTTGTTCTAACTCTTAAAATGGCCCGCCTCAAGTATTTGACTCACTTGGTCGTGCCATGTCTTCCTCGAACGTCCCCGATACGTGTAGTCAACGCTACGAAGTAATTTCCTTATCGGTTCCATGACAAGCAGTTTAAAATTATGTTAATGTTTCAAAGATCCAATCATCACTGATCACGTCTAAAATAGGTCGAGATGAAAATGTAGTCTCCTTCAACGGAAGCAATCTTCCGAACAAGTCTTCCATTGATATTCTTAGTGTACCTCTAAGTGACCAGCTCAGATATGGGGATTCCATCGAAGCCAGTGTCAAGTAAGCTTCTCAGAAGCTGGGCATACTTAACAATCTGTTAAAATCGTAATTGCGTTGAATTTGCTGCCACCTCTGGTCTGGAGTTCCAAAATACTTGAAAAAACCCTAGACTCTTTTAAGCCTTTTGTGCAGAAACGGGCGGTCCGTATAATAGACCCTCCTATCGCAACAAACTGGTTGCAATCTTTAGAGCACAGGCATCAGGTGGGAATTTTAATAGAAGATGCTCCGAGGAACTATCAGCGTTGATCCCTTCGGTGGCATAGTAACGAAACACTCAAAACGCTTGCCCAACATTTCTAAATGGTTGACATTTGTCACGTGAGAAAGAATAATTTCTATAAATCTGTTTTGAAACAGCTTGCCGACATCTCTGTTTAATCCCTCCTATAATCTTCAAGATCAGTATTCAAAAAGACCTTCCGCACAACATTCTCCTGAGGAAATTATTTTGCTCAGGGCCTCCAGTGTGGAGTTATGTTAAAAAAACTTCCAAAATTTGACGATTTATCATTGAAATTCTTTTCATTTTTAGAGAAATTTATTATTTCTGAATGAAACAAATTTTAATATTCGTCTAACAGGGCTTTATGAAATTCTATATAAAAATGGTTTCCTGTCTGGAATCATAACAGAATGGAATCATGGACAGAATGCTGACGTCATTTCCTCATCTCCGACAGTCCTACAGCATCTGCTATACAAATGGGATTAATTGTGGACCTAACTCAAACCCTTGCGGTACGCCGAACAAATCCTCAGATGACTAAAAGTAGTGGTTTTATCAATAGAATCGTAACTAAAGATGGGTAACATAAATGCTAATGGTGTTTTATTTGTGATATAGAAATATGATAGTTCTAATAGCACCACAATAATCTTGAAAAGTTTCACCTAACCTAACTCAATCTAACCTAACCTAACTTGAACTCTTACGGTAGGCCAAATTGATGGTTTAATGTATATGTATTTTTTTATTAATATATTGTAAAAATTAACATATAGTAAAAATATTACATGAAACTGCAAAAAAGTGCGTTGACTATAACGTTTATACACATTTGCCTAATAACATATGTGTGTTTTTATTTTTAAGTAAAACTTCTTTGCACGCTTGACTTGGGGAGTATGCTGGTGAATGCGTGACGAAAACTTTACGAAAAGAGGGATCGGGCGAGGCAAACGGAAGTTGAGAGGGAGATATAAGTTAGTGAAGATAGAAAGAGAGTTACGTTTCGTATTTACTGTATGGACAAGAGAGAGTGTTGCGAGCACACATTTTTTTTCTCTTTTCTCTCATAGTCATTTCGTATATCTAAGACACAGTGTAGGCCTATTGTCTGTATCACACTGTAGGAGCAAGAGAGAGCGGTGCACGCGCACATTTTCTTTCTCTCTTCTTTTATTAAGTAAGTATTTAGTTTTACTTCAGTCGTGTGGTCTAAAGCACACTCGTTTTTTTTTTCTTCGTTATCAATAATTTCAGTTCGAAAAAACTTAAGGTGAGGCATTTTGAAAACTTTTTAAAGTTTGCATTAAAGAATTTTATATTTCAAAAATTATATGTTTATTTCGAAAACAGTTTTTAGTATTCGGATGCGTTCAGAAATATTCCATTTATTTAGATTTTATTATTAGAAAGTAGTGTAAGAAGAATATACGACGCAAATGTGAATGGTAAAAGAAGTCAGGGAAGTCCGAGGAAGACATAGCACGATCAAGTGAATCAGATACTTGAGTCGAACCATGTCAAAAGTCAGAATAATAGAAGAGAATGTATGAGACGATGTATGAATGTGAGTGAGGCAAACGTGTGTGCCAAGACCGAGTTGTTTGGCGGTCCGTCCTCTCTGCCTACCCCTGCGGGGAAACGGCGTGATGGTTAGTTAGTTAGTCAGATTTTATTTTGACCTTCCGACAAAATAGGCCCGAGGCCTGACTGCTAAAATCAATACGCTTAGTTTTGGTGTTAATTTAAGGTTCACACGCCCTATCTAGAGCTTGTTCGATGGCTTCAATACTTTAATTTCTCTCGCAATTGTTTCCTTCCCATCTACAACGATTTATTCTTTGATCGCTATTTACGGCAGTTTTTTGTCCAATCCGCTCCAGTCTCTAGAAACCGGTTTGGGACGACTGCACGCCGACTATTACCCGTAAATGGTTAAAACGCAGCGTTACAGGTTATGTCAGTACGGTTTGGCATGTTGGATCTAGCAGTTAATTGCGACGAAGATTGCAATTATTGTCATCTCGGAACTCGTTGCGATTTTTATCGATGTGGTTTTACATTTTACCACCATCTCGTAACATTATTTATGACGATGTTTTACAAAAGTCAGTCAACCAATACTATTTTAATTTATTTTAGGCATTTTGTGAAGACCGTTTTTCCACAGGTGTACCAACATTTTATGTTTGATAACGTCTAAAAGGGATCGAAATGATAATCTAGTCTCCTTCAACGGAAGTATTCTTCCGAACAGGACCTCCATTGATATGCTTGGTGTAACTCTTAGTGACCAGCTCAGGTATGGGGGCTCCATCGAAACCAGAGTTAAGTTAGCATCTCAGAAACTGGGCGTACTGTACAGGGCCCGCAGATACTTTAATAGTACACAACTGCTAACCCTGTACAAATCGCAAGTGCGTCCCACGGTTGAATTTGGCAGCCACCTCTGGTCTGGAGCTTCAAAATACCTTAAAAAAAACCCTTGACTCTGTGCAAAAACGGGCGATCCGTTTGATAGATTCTCCCATCTTAACAGACGGATTGCAATCTTTAGAGCTCAGGCGTCAGGTGAGAAAGCTGTAGTTGTTCTACCGGTATTACGGTGGAAGATGCTCCGAGGAACTAGCGTCATTGATCCCCTCGGCACCGGTGCATAGTCGGGAAACACGCCAAACACGCGCCCAACATTTGTACACGGTTGATATTAGTCACATGAGAACGGGTCGTTTTTGCGATTCGTTCTTGAGTTCAACAGCTCGGCTGTGGAACGATTTACCGGCCTCTGTGTTTCCTCCCTCTTACAAGATGAGTCTCTTCAAGACCCATGTTAACTCCTTCCTTTCCTCAAAAAAACCCTCCACATAGCATCCTCAAAGATGACATAGGCCCTGAGGGAAATTATTTTCCTCAGGGCCTCCTGTGTGGAGTTAATGTAAAAAAAAAAAAAATCGTATTCAGCGATAATAGTGGCACAAGTCAAAATATTTCAGTTAAGTATGCAGAAATATTCCTGGATATCGGTTCTACCTTCGATAAAAATGGCATAGTTCTTACAAATATTATTGTGGCCTTAAAAGCGAAAATGTCATTGTTATATTTTAATTCAAGCAAAAATAGTGACACAATGATCATTGAAATTTCAAACACAAAAGATATGTAACGAAATTACATAACAGATTCCCAAATTTTGTCAAAAAAAAGTTTTTTTTTATTGGTTAATAAACTGATTTAATACAGTCAAACGAAATATTCAAACTGCTCTCCAGAAAAAAGAAATTTTTCGAGTTGTGCCATTGTTTTCCAAAGATGCGAATTGTTACGTTATTTGTTGTTAAAAACGAAAAAAAGCTAGTTAAATTTAAAAAATAAATATTAAAATTTATTCTTGTTAAACAAAATAATGAAATAGAATTATAATATTTAGTTTAGTTTAATATGTTTAATTACTTCTAGCCAAATGAATGCAAATGTAGTTTTCATTTTACTGGAATAAGTTTTTTTTTAAACTTGTAATTGTTGAACTAAAACTCTTCAAAACAAAATGTCTAGAAATTGTTACGTTGTAGAAATACAAAGAAATACAAAAAAATATTTTAGACACCTGGATAATATGGCACGATTAAGTGGATCAAATGCCAATTGATTCAGGACATGAAGAGCCAAAATAACAGAAGATAAAGTTTGCTGTGTAATAGGTCTGTTTTATCTACCCGTGACATATTACGACACAACTATTTTAACTCGAACGTGTCAAATCTTCCACAAGACTGTTCTACCGGTATTTCGACGGAAGATACTCCAGTGCACATTCTGGAAATATTACTACATGGTTTCCAGTTGAAAACTAGTCGCTTCTTCGTTCAGTTTATGTTTAAAACCTCAAATTGTAATCGGATAGATACACCCTAACTCAGTTGGTAGAGTTGAGGCTCGGAAAGCCTAAAGTCCTAGGTTCGAGTCCCAGAGGTGCCAATATCTTTTTCTGATTTATTTGTTTTCATTTTTTGATCGAGATTCGATGCTGTGCTCCAGATTTTATGTCCGGGTTAAATCTTCCCCACAGGAAAAACTAAACCCTTTCACGCACTTTTCCACAAATGTGTATCTACTCAATCCACGCTATGTAAGTGCACTATATAATTATAATAAATACAAAACAATACAAGAACAATGCGTCAATCTACCAGAGACCAAATCGGAAAAATATTCACTGACTCAAGATATTTTCATATCAGAGGGTTCGGCTCGATGGAACTTCTAACTGTACTGATAAATCCTTCTGATCCCTCAATATAAATATTTAAAAAATCTTTCGTAATCCTACATGTATTTAAAATGACTGACTTTTTCATTTTTATATATAAATTCTTTGACAAATCTAATACGCCTAAATTTTGAATGATAGAGCTAGGTATAATGCCAGTATATATTAAATATCATATTAGAATAAGTGAACAATAATAATCTAAACGAAAATATGAAAGAGAACAAGACACAGAAAAAGACAATGGTCGCAACTGGGACTCGAACCCATACCTCTCCAGACCTCTCCGTCTAACCGGGACGAGCGCGTTAACCAATTTCGCTATTGCCACCTTCTGTCAAAGCCGTCATATTTTCAAATTTCAGAATTACATTATTATCAACTAATTATTTTTCTCCATATTACGGGCAACTAACCTTTTTATTGGAAACAATCATTCTAAGAATTGGTTTGTAACCTGGATAGCGTCTCGGATAGATATATATTAAAACTAAAAATAGACTCAATATATATATATAATGAGTTTCTATACTATTGTACATATTAATTTGTATTTGATGTGTGACATCTATTGACATTTCTAAAGTCTAGGATGAATATTTAAGCGTTATAATTACATCTTGTACAAACTTTACCATAGCAACTAATAAAAAATTAAATTAATTTAATAATATATTTGTTATAGATCTGCAGTCCACCATCTTTAGATACATAATCCAGCATCCCAAAGTTCAATTTACCGCTCTTCTATAACTCACGGCAATGGCAGCTCTCCTATCAATATCCGTTTCCGGTAGCCATCTTGCAAACTAACTTGTTCTCTGATATACAAAATGTCCCACTTGCTCAGCTCCACAAGCTCCTTCCTCTTATCACAAATCTATTACAGAAGAAGAGGTCGGAAACTTTAATGTTTCAAAGATTATGAAAGTAATTCATTTTGCAATCGAATAAAGGTAATGTCACTCCAAATAATACTCCTCGAGAGATTCATAATGATAATAATTACAATAAAATAACTTAGTTTGAATTCCATTTCATCCCGCGACTAAATATCCTACGGACAAAACATCCCCCAACAAATATCATAACCTAACCTAACCTAACCCAAAAAAACAAAATCTAACCTAACTAATCTTCGACCGGTCAGTGGTTGAGTGGGCCTAGCGCTTGGGTCCCACCTGGGCGCCGCGTGTTCGATTCTTCGGCTAGCTAAGTCCTCCTTGACAACACAAGCAACATTTTCGGCTTTCTGTGGTGGTAGTAGGAGATTTTAAAACATTGTTGGGTTATTCGTAACCCTGGAGTTTTTGTCCTTCTTTTTAATAAAAAATAAACCTAACCTAACCCAACAAAACCATTCGCCACCAAATTTATAATTTAAAACGAAACTGTAAGTACCTCGATATTTTGTCCTTGGGATATTATGTCGAGGGATATTTTGTCCTTGGGATATTATGTCGAGGGATATTTTGTCCTTGGGATATTATGTCGAGGGATATTTTGTCCTTGGGATATTATGTCGAGGGATATTTTGTCCTTGGGATATTATGTCGAGGGATATTTTGTCCTTGGGATATTATGTCGAGGGATATTTTGTCCTTGGGATATTATGTCGAGGGATATTTTGTCGGAGGATATTTTATCAAGGATATTTTGTCGCTGTATGAAAACGCGCAGTACCGATTGAATACCGTTTTCTTATACATCTTTAATATATTAAACCAACCGGTTTCGGTTCAACCTGAACCTTCATCAGGGGTTAATAAGAAGATAATTTACAGCCACATACAGCCGTCCGTGTGAAAAGCATAGATTTTCCAAATTTACCTCCTGCTGTCCGCTACCGCTACTGTGTATCCTTTGCCCTTCCCTTGTCCCCCACCCCTTTGTCAATCCTTCCCTGCGTGTCTCTTCCCATTCTTTCCCTTTCCCTCTCCCACGAAACCCTCCTCCTTCATTACCCACACATACACACATTTTTTCTAACAACTCGCGCTATCTATTGTAATTTTTTAGACAAATTTCACAACGTCAGAACTCACCGTTAAATATAGAAGCATGCGCACAACAAATTACCAAAGTTTCATCGCAATCGGATGAATAGTTTAGGAACGCATAAAGGACAAACAAAGAAACATTCATTTTTATATATTAACAATCAATCAAATTTGGTACCCATTTAAAATACCTATAAGAAATTCTTGTTTAGATTCAAAGTATTCGATTTGGATGAATATCATAAGTGAATACTTCAATATCATAAGTGAACAATTCATTAACTTATAAAATTAATTTTGATTACGAACAATCGCTGGTTTGAAAAATGTCATTCTCAAAGCGTGACATGGTTGACAGTTTCGTAAGAGTTTTTGTAATTCTTAAAAGACTTTTCAGATGTATTTTCATGTGGTTGTAATAAACCAGAAACCTTCGCGAGGGTGGAAAAAAGATATTTTGAAAGTTTCAAACATTTGCTATGCTTAAAAATGCATAATTTATACACAAAATTTAAAATAATAACTTTGGCTGTACCGAATTTCTTTCCCTAGTTAATTTTTAGCATACCATTAAGACGTACACGCCATACAAAACTATTATGCAGCAACTAATTCGACAATCCATCGTGCAATATGTTCAATAATATTGGTCTAAATTCTAAATTCTAACATCGAAATTTTCTCCGATTCTCCGTATAAATTGTTCAATGCGCATACATACATACATACACACATACTCACACACACACACTCACACACACCTTCCCACTACATACATCACCCGGCAATTACTTAATATACACACCATAAATAAGATACTACAATGAAACACATAATAGGTACCCACCATGAATTATACTTATTAATTGTAAATTGTTTTCACCGGAATAACATATGTACTGTTTGTTTCTGTTTATAAATAAATAAATAAGTGAAAAACAAAGAAACATTAATTTCATATATAAAAATAGTGTCATTAATTTGTCTAGAATACTCGCACAAAACGTATGACGTTCAGATTCTAGCATATTGCTACTTCAGAAGTTAATAAACCCACGTACAGAGGTCAGAAGTTGCATGAATCAACACGAGGAGGCTTGATTATTACCATTATTATTGTCTATGGAAGTCCAGACATCAATCTGTTACAAAATAATATGAATAGACGTCTTCTCTATGGATTATAATATGGAGTCTATGGATTGAATAGCGGCAAAGTACCCCAAACAAATAAGAGTGATTATTCATATAAATTACTGTTTTCTCTATGGATGTAGAGGTATTTTGTAATTTCCTAGCTCGGCCGTAAAATAAATCGATTACGGAACGGCGCAGACAAATTAAATTAAAGTAATCATTTTAATAATTGTAATTTAATTTTTAATACAATAAAGATACGCCTCGTAATATTGTATCTACGAGCAGTGGCTCTCAAAATACTCTTAATTATTTGGTAGAAAGCAGTTACGTTGTGGCTTGACATATATATTTTTTTATTGTTTTTTAAAGGTACAATCCCGTTAAACCGCAATTAAGAAATTTGTCAACAGGATTTTAATCTTCAATTACAATTTAAGTATACAAACATAATATTATTACTATAACTACACAGATGGTCACAATAAACATAGGTACATTTAATATAGACTATCTCTACTTAATAATAATTATCACAAAACAAACAAACCATATCTCTGATTATCTCGTTAATAAAAAAGAAACTTTTCGGTCAAGAGAATAGTGGATTTCATAAATACAATCTCAGTGAAAAGTTTTATAAAACTGTCTGTGCTTAATTTGTGCTAATTAACCAAAAATTGCTACATAAAAACTCGACACGGTAGCTCTGTTTTGTTTCCAAATCGAGTCAAGTAAGACCGATTGCCCACTTTTAGGCGTAAAGCCGAATACAGCAATTTTTTAACACTTTTATAAAACACAAACAAAATGGACAAAAACATGGAATTATTTCTATTCAAACTTGATGAGAAATTAGAGAAACAAGCCGAAATAATAACTCGTTCGGTAACCAAAAATGTGATGGAAGCGCTGGATGAGAAGATGAAAACAATTATTGAGGAAAACAATATCCTTAAAAATAAAGTATCAGAACTAGAACAAAAACTTAAAGCAGTAGACAGAGAAAAACGTAAAAATAACCTGGTGTTCTTTGGAATAGAAGAGAAGGGAAAATCTGAAGGAGACCTAATAGACTGCATTAAAGGCCTCATAGTAGACGTGGGAGTACACTTGGACAGTCAAGAAATTAGCAACGTGTATAGAATAGGGAAACAAAGCGAAAACAAGAATCGTCCGGTTGTAGCCTCTATCACGACTCAATGGAAAAAACATCTTATACTCAAGAACAAGACAAACCTCCCGTCAGGTATTAATGTGAAAGAAGATTACTCGAAGGAAATCCTGGAAAAACGGAAACAGCTACAACCTCAACTAGAAGATGAGAAAAAGAAGGGAAACATTGCTTACATAAGATATGACAAACTGATAGTGTTAAAATCGAAGGACAACATTACCGAAAAGAGAAAACGAGAAACTTCGGATTCTCCCAAGTCATCACCACAAAATAAAGCAAATAAAAACAAAATATTGAGCATTCCCTCCCAATCTCTACCCAAAACCAGCACGAAAGAGATCACCAGACCTAACATACTGAACTATCTCAACCGAACAAGTTCTGACTCACAAATAAATACTCCATAAAAACTAATAATTGCCTCGGAAAATCGGTAACAAAGAATACTAATACCAACAAGAATTAACAATCAAAACCTATTAACAAAAAGTCTCCCAATTCGGCTGGTCCCCGCGGGAGATATAGACCACCACCCTCTAACAACAAGAAGAAACAAAACACTCAATATTGCAACCTTAAGTACGAGAGCCCTTAGAACCGAAGAAAGAAAGAAAAAAAGAATAAAGTAAAACTACATGAAGCTTGAAAAAGCTCTCGAAGAAATAATGTTAGAGGAGGCCTATGCCAAGAGGCAAACTGAGCTTCGAAATATTATAATAAACAAAAACATGTCTAGTATTTATACCTATCAGAAGTTCAGAATAAAGGGCTTATTATTATTATATATTATTATATCTCTACTTAGAAACCATTGTTTCAGCATTGGCATATTATACGGAACAAGCATTCCTTCATTCTTTGTGAACCTTGTATTATGTTCATGTTCCACTTTCCTCTTATAATCAATTTCAGATATATGCTGAATCAATATTTTGTACCATCATAAGGCCTGCACCGGTAATATAGTTAAATTTCGATACAACAATGATATGTTTCGTCTCTGTGAAAAAATATGCCTTTGAACTCGTAATTTTACCATTGAATTTTGTATTGATTGATTAGATAAAACAATTCCTTTGTTTATAATTAGGAAATTTATTTAATTTATTACGACAGACCGGTTTCTCTGAACACAATCATCATCAAGTCACAAATTAAATTAATCTAAAAATACATTGTGCTTAGATATACACGAGGGCTATCCGTAAAATAAGGTCTCTAGGGTGCTGCGGTCGCGGGTAACGATTTTACAGGCGATTCGGTAACACTGGCGTGTTGCCTGGTCCCCCCACGATAAATCCCCACCACGCTGCATTCTTTGCAATGCTTAGTCTCGGCGTGGCAGCCGTTCACGACGCAGCTTCCACTCGCCTTACCCGCCAGGTGCGATATATGTATACGTATAGAGTGAGAAAAAACATAACATAAAGGAATAGTTAGATAAATGCACGATAAGAGATCTAACATAATAACAGAGAGAAAGACTCAGATAATGTGTTCATAATAAGTTCCATATTACAGAAAGAGACAAAGCGTCACCTGTATAGTTGATTTTTTTAAAGTAAAACTTCTTTACGTACGCTTGACTTGGGGGGTAAGCTGGTGAATACGTGACGAGAGCGTTACAAAAAAATGTGATCGGGCTAGGCGAACAGAAGTTGAGAGGGAGATATAAGTTAGTGAAGACAGAAACCGAGAGAGCTACGTTTCGTATATTACTGTAGGGGCAAGAGAGGTGCGAGCACAAGGAATCAATTATTGAATAACCATGCCATAGGTCACCCCAGGTCATAGGTCACCCCAAGGTCATAGTTCACCCAAGGTCATAGGTCACCCCAAGGTCATAGGTCACCCCAGGGTCATAGGTCACACATTTTCTTTCTCTCTTCAGTATAGTTTTACTTCAGTCGTGTCGTCTTAAGCACACTCGTTTTTTACATTAGCTCCTTCCTTCATTAGTATTTCCTTTGTTTAAATTTCTTATTGTTGACAAGTAAAGTTAGATTTCATAATTTTTCAAGCGTCTGCTCTTTTTCTAATTATTTCAAGAAAGCATTATTTTTTATATAACTAAATTTAATCATCTATCAAAATATTACGTGTTTTTCACTAGTCATTATAAAATGTTGGGAAAATGTTTCTGGTAATATGATGGAGAACTTTGCTTTTAAAAACTTCGACTCCACGATACCTGGATCCTGTCATTCTTTTTTACCTTCTTCAACCTGTTCATTCTCCTAATTGAGGTTGGATATTATTAGTACAGCCTTCATTTTGCTGGCTGTAACTCGAAATAACTAAGTTTCACAGCAGTCGCTTCTTTACTTCGTCTGTCGTTTATTTAAAAATTACATCATTATATTTTAGAATATATAATTTTTTTACTATCATTCCTTATTATAATATGTATGTCAAATTATTAGCTAATTGCACTGTAGAACGTGAATGTTAAAGAAGTAATTGGATACTTTTTAGTGCTGAAAACGACCTAAAAATATACAGAAGGGAGTTACGCAAGGATGCTAATTGGGACCCTAATTAATAATTAATTTGTACTAATGAGCTTACGAATGTGCGAACATAAACCATTCTACATACCCAAATGTCAAGTTAGTGATTAAGTTACCTTAACTATCATCAGCATAGATTTATTCACGTTAAAATGAAAAATGAATCGGGATTAGGGAGGTATTTAAGTGCCTACTTACGATTCTAATGATTTCAGATGAATTTTTTTATATGATTTATTAAAATAAGAGTTTTTTTTTTTAAATTTGTTTATTTATTTATTTATTTATCTATATAAGGTATGTTGACATTATATTTTTCGATGCCTGTCTCACTAGGATTTTCCTATATCGAGACAGGCTTAGAGGTACGTAAATGAATATCATATATAAAAATGTTTAAGGTTAAATACATATTAGTTTGAATACAATTCAAACAGAAAGGTGATTGAAAGTGTGGGTAAATCCCATAAAGAGAGTTATCTTATAAATGAAGGAAGAGATGCAGTAAAGTAGTAAGCCCTGTCAAATCTATTTATGGAGTTAGATTATACAGGATTTTATTATTTTAATTTGTTTTATATGGGTAAGGACGTATGTAAATTGATATTTCTGTCTATTTGTAATTTATTTTACAGATGTTATAATCCAATACTTATAATCCATTTCTTTATTTTATCTTGTTTGAATTTTGTCATTGATGCAGTTTGTCTAATCGTAGCTGGTAGTGTATTGTATAGTTTGCAGACCATGTATCTTTGTCCAAAGGTAATTTGGAGAAGTTCTTTGTTTTTGTTTCGGGTATTGTGTATCGTTTGTGTTGTTTTGTATAGGGTTTTATTGTTTTTTATGTAAATTAACTAAGATGAATCTTGCGTAGAGCGGTTTAATTTCCATAACGTTGAAAGTATTGAAGATCGTATCAGTGTTGGTAGTAAGAGGAAGTTTAAGAATTACTTTTATGATTAGTTTTTGTGCTTTATTGATGGAGTCAAGGGCACTAGAATAAGTGTTACCCCAAGCTAAAATTCTGCATTTGATGTGTGATTAGCACAGTGAGAAATACCCTGTATTTAAAAGTTGTAGGTTAAGGAAATTGCGTGTTTGTTTGAAAAGGTATTATAGATTAGCGGATTTTGTTAGAAACATACTTTTTTAAACGTGAGTTCTATACAACACACATTCATAAAACTACTAACAATAATTTTGTTACCAATCTAATTCTTTATTTTGTATAAAAGATTGAGAAGTCCAGATATAATTATGTCCAAACTGATCCAATATATCTTAGAGCCAAAAACAATTTGGTTGGTAACTTTATAACCAACTTATCGTCTACGGCCGGTATGGCGTATGGCATGGGCTACCTTAGAATTGATTCCGTCCAGAAATCGATTAAGTGCTACTTATGTACTTGCCTGCCTTTTTTAATCAGTAATATAAGCCTATACCAGTCGAATTTTTTAATGTCTTACACTGGTCAGGTGGTCTGGTACAGATCGAATTTCTCTGATAAGAAGCATGTATGTTGCTGAAAATAATACCTTTTTGAGAATGTAGCATTTTTTTGATAGATTGTCTTATGCCTGTGGGGTTTTTTGATAATTTTGGCGGCTGCCCCTGTGGTCTTGATATGATTTTGGAATATTTGGCTAATTTGCTTTGTAAGATTTGAATTAAGATTGTTTGAAACAAATTATTTTAGTGCTGCCTACTTCTGTGTGGTAGAAGATTGGAGATTGGAGCAGTATTGGAAATGAAATTGGAGATATAACCTCTGCCATAGGTCACCCCAAGTACTTCGCTACGTTTAGCGAATCAGCATGGGTACTTGGGTTTATGGGGTGAAGTTTGTCTGGGTCTTGGCGGAGATTGCGTTTTATCGGATTGGGAGAGATTGGTTGAGGGAGACCTAACCTACGCATCTCCACCAGGACCCTCTAGAACCAACGCCTTGCACCACAGTGAGAGGGATGGATTCATACGTCCATCACTCCTGGAAGCGTTTATCTCCAGATTCCTACACCTTTTCTCAAATCCTTTTCAGACACAGCTTCCCCCAAAGATGGCATTGGCCGTGAAGGATTTTGTTTTCCTCGGTATTCATTTCCTCTGAATAAATATTAATATTTGACTAACTGTCATCTACCCGGTGTTGCTCGGGGTTCTGAAAGGCTTGTTGTAAAGTTTTAAGGTTGTGAATTTTAGTTAACTTTTTCAGTTTTAAGATGGAAATAATATTAATTTTAAACATTTGATTATCGTCGTGGAAGTAGATGGTAGGAAAGGGCCTGTTCGGGCTCTTGGGGCATCATTGTTAGTTTAATTTTGTCATTATGTAATGTCACCACAGGTTTAACCCATCCCATATTTTATCCCATCCCAGATTTTTATTTCCCTGACTCTCAGAAGTGTTAAAATTGTGCATCTTTTTTTATACTTTGTTCAAAATTTTAAGATAACATTTTTTATTGATTCACAAACAGAAATAAAAATCTGTCTTTCAATTTACTACATATTTCACAACTACCATATTGTCTATCCCTCTTTGCCCAGAATACTAATGGAGCGAAATATTTGTGCTGAGCAGTGGACATCTTCAATTTGTCGTTAATTATGATTAACATATAGATGGTCCAGTTGATTAGGCAGATATCTCTAAAAATCGTAAATTGAGTTGAGTATGCAGTTATATGTAAAAGTGTATCCTGTATCTTGTACGTACAATACTCAAATTACTCATATACACCACCAAATCAATTATATTGCAAGAAAACTTGTAGTGAATTAAACAAAATGTTGATGTTTTTTGGGTCATTATTGAATATTTCAAAATTTTAATATTGCTTTCCTCATAGTCTCAAAACTTAGTATTCGGAGATATCTGACTTATCAACTAAAATATCGATATTGATGTTCAAAATAAGAGCTAATACTGGTACCACGGCCCCACGAAGCATTTATTGGATTACCAACCCTTCTGCGATATGTCGCTAATTTTGGTGACTTAGCAGGAGTGCTCAGGTTCATGGGGTGAGGTTTGTCCGGATCTTGGCGGCTGATGCGTCTGCCCACGAACTGCGAGGCAGGCCAGATCGGCAGAGACTGGTTGGAAAGACCTTTTGCCCTCTACATCGCAATGAGAGGGATGTATTCATGTATCCGTCACTCTTGAACACGTTGACCTCCAGATTCCTACCCACCCTCTTATCTTTCTCCTTCCTAGAACTTCCTATCCTACCTTTCCCTAAAAAGATCCTTCACAAGACATCCTAAAAGACGAAGAAGATGATTGTGATCCTTTATTAACCTAACGTAAAAAAAAATTGGGAATGCCCTAGTCTCACCGACTCCAGACGATTGGAAGTACTAGGGATTCTTGTGCGCAATTCACACTTACGGTCTCCGTGGTCGAAGTGCTCTTGACTCGCAATCCGGAAGTCGCGGGATCGAATACCGTGTTTATTTGATTAAATTTTGTTATTCCACAATTAATTTATTTAAAATATAGTATGTTTTGGCACATTATAATGTGGAAGATACTCTCAGTATCGCCCTGGTGTTAGACCTCCATTCAGAACTGAAACGTTGCTTGAATTGGCTTTAGCCACGTTTGATGACCAGATCTGAATACCCAGGTACTTCCCCACCTTCATCTTTCCCATCTCCTTCCCCTCCCCACTACCTTCAGCCTCACCACATACCCCAGTTTGGGATGACATAGTCTCACTGGCTCCAGATAGGAGTAGCTGGGACTCTTGTGAGGTATTCATATAAAAAAAACTCTAATTATTTTTAAACATGCACATATGTTGCTCGACACTACATCGAACACCCAATAATTCCCGAAGGTAGCCATTGATTATTATGCTCCCAAGAACACACCATCCCAACATAATCCAACACCATCACAACTAACACTCCATAGTTACACCCCATCAAAAACCTCCACAGCCTTATTAATTTCTAGTAGCAATAATGGACATAATGGTGGTAGTTCCGAAAAACCACCTTTTTCGACTCGGGTCAATCTTTTTTGAGGTTTTTTTAACGTTCAACATTATGGCAGGTAGTCTGATGGTAAAAAGGGTTAGGAAAAGGTCGGGAGATTTATTGCTCGAGGGTCCAAAACCAATTTACTAGACACGCTGAACGTTTAGTGAGGCTAAAGTAATAATAAAAAAGATTTCTTTTCCTTAGTCAGACCCCTAAATAGATATGGCTTGATTTTGGTTTAATTAAAAAAGGACGATAAAATGGAATAATGTGGTGGAGAATTTTATTAACATTTTGTTGAATTGTGTATTTTAGACAAAGAAAACGTAATTTTTTTAGCGTAGCTAGCTATGACGTTATTTCAATATTGTGGAGGCAGATATTATGGAATACTAACTAACTAACCAACACACTGTTTCTACGCAGGGGTATGATTAGGCAGAGAGGACCGATCGTGGCATGTCTTCATGCCCAAACCATTTGAAGTTCCCTTTCTTAATCTTACTCATTACGCTTACATGAGCCTTGCATTCTCATATATGGTTTTACCACACATACGCCTCGGGGATCTCGTTTCAACAGCATTTAGTCTGTTTTTATTGTTTCTCTGCCAGTTTCATGCCTCACTGCCTTACATCAGGTTAGGTACCAGTACTCCATTGTGGACTGCTAGCTTCGCTTCTTTTTATTAGCGGCAACGGCATTCAGTCCTCCATTAATGGAGTTACCTGCATTAACCCTTCTTTCAATATCTCTATCAGCCTAGTAGTAAACATACTACCCAGATACACAAACTCATCCGCCTGCTCAAGTTTTCATCATTCACAATTATTTCGCGCATTGTTTTTGTACCTTCTCTTTCAAACACCATGACTTTAGACTTACTTACATTCATCATTAACTCATTCTTCATACATACTTCATTCATCCTAGACACGAGAGACTGTAGATCTTCCATACTGTTAGAAATCAGCACCACATCATCAATGAATTCACCTATCTTAAGTCGATTATCACATATTCGTAGAATTTCCAAAAAAATATAGTAAAATCGTAAACTTCTACTTAATTACTTACAAATAAGAGAAAATTTGCCAAAATTGGCAGCAAAGCAATCCAAGGTATTTTAAATAGTGCCATATTGTGGCAAAAGGCGCTCCAGTGGTTATTCTAACATTGATAGATGACCATAGACCACGGATTGGTCCATATCGTATTGATATAGAGTTTTATCGATCGTCCAGGTTTTTTTCTAGGCAATTCACCTCAAAAAGAGTGATTTGGGTATATTGTTGTTTTAAAATCTTCAATGATGTACGATTGTAGTTACGAGTATCGTGTTAATTTTCACAGTTTCAGTTTATCACAGCTTCTCGGGATTACTATCTTATATGTGAAGCTTTCACTTCGACCTGAGCAAAGGCAAAAGGCAGAAGGATACAGATTGAAAAATATCCACAAAAAACCTGATCTCTATAAACAACCAAGCCTGGTTTGTTAACTTCAGTTTATTTCTTATCGACACCTTCGTTATTTACAATCATAATGGTGAAACTAAAAAAAATGTAGATACTAGTAGATGACGGCCTTCGTGGTCGAGGGGAAAGGCTCTTCACTAGCAATTTGAAAGTCGCGGGTTCAAATTCCGATGTTCGCAAATAAATGTTGTTTGATTGTATTTTTTAATTGCTATAAAAGGTGTAGTTAGAAGATACTATCAGTAATGCGCTGGGGTAAGACCGCCATTCATATTTGAAACGTTGCTTGAAATAGTTTTAGCCATATTAATTAATATTTAATTAACAACTGTCATGATGAACCCTAATAATAAATTCAACAAAGAGCAGATTGCAAAAATAATACCGGAGTCCAACAACATCATGGCTTCAATTTCTCATATGGCGGCTATAATGGCGAAGTTGGAAGGTGAACTCGCCGTTTACAAAAACTTGTCTCAAAATCAACCGACTCAAAAAATTCCAGACCTTTGTGAAACCATAATGGAATTGGAAGAAAGGAAGGAAAAATCGAAAAATGCAATCTTTCTAAACGTACCGGAAACTGAGTTGTCTCAAGAAGAAAATTTGACAAATGACTCAAAAATAATAATATCCACTATCAAAAAAATTGATGACATACCAACACAAAATCTAAAAATATACAGACTTGGTGCTAAAAAACATGGAGTCATCAGACCAATTAAAGTGGAATTTGATGATTCTTTCCAAGTAAAACACATTCTTCGGAATAAATTTAAAATTACCGATGGAATAAAGATAAAACCAGACTTGACAATAACTCAACGAAATCACATGAAGAATCTGATAATAGAATTAGAACAACGGAAAAATAGCGGTGAAACAAATCTCACGATAAAATATGTTCATTCTATTCCGAAAATCGTTCAACAGCATACACCAAAAAACTACACAATAAACTAAATCACTGTTACCTTTATTATCAAAACGTCAGAGGAATTCGAACTAAACTGGACACTCTCAGACTACAAATAACTACTTCAATATTTGATGTGTTGATTTTCACAGAAACTTGGTTACATCCGGATATTCACACTGCAGAACTAGGAATTTCAAGATACAACGTTTTCCGCCGGGATAGAAATCAATCTACAAACGATGACATTAAAAACAATAAAAGAAGAGGTGGTGGAGTTCTGATTGCAGTAGCGAAAAATATTGTCTCCAGACAGTTAAATACAAAAAACGTTGAAATAGAGCAATTATTTGTTATGATTAATACAGGTAAAAACAGAATTTTATTGGGTAATGTGTACATTCCGCCTAAATCGGATATTAGTATTTATAATAAACATTTTGAAGATATTGAAATTTTACAATTAAAATATCCAAAAGTAAAAATAATTATAACTGGCGATTATAATCTTCCGAACATCATTTGGAATCAAAACTTTATGGAATTGACAGGTATAGAAAACGCTGGCTTGTCAACTATAAACAAAGAAGTTATAAGCATGTCAAATTTTATAAATCTAACACAATTAAATAAAATTGAAAATTGTAATAACAAAATACTGGACTTGGTATTTTCTAGTGATACTTCAGTAACTGTAGTAAAATCAAGTGAAATAATATTACCTGTAGATAACTATCATCCTCCATTAAATATTAGCATATCAATAAATAAAATACCAAATCTACAGTGCAAAAAATCACTTCACAATTTTAATAAAGCTGATTTTAATCATATTAATGAATGCTTAAATGCTACTGATTGGACTTTTTTAAAACAAGAAAATATTAACGAAAATATCAACATATTTTATAAAATAATTCACAATATCATAGAAAAAAGTGTGCCTTACATTAAATGTAAAAAAAATGTTTTCCCTCAGTGGTTCAGTAAAGATTTAATTGACTTGACTCTTTTGAAGAAGAAAATACATAAAAAGTACAAAAATTCTAAATCAATTAAAGATTATATTCAATTCAATTCAATTCGTCGACAATGTCACGATCTTTCTAAAAATTGTTACAAAGAATACTTAAATAATGTGGAAAATTCAATTGCAAATAATGACATCAACACTTTATGGAAGTACTCAAAGTCATTAAAAAGAAATGAAATAGATATACCTGCTAGCATGTTTTATAACGGCATAAATGGAAATAATGCAGAAACTATTGTTAATTTATTTGCTTCATTTTTTAAAGATGTATATGACAACACAATTGATAATAGTGAAATTCCTTTTTTTTCATCTAACATCAATTTACAAATTTCTAATATTCACATTGATATAAATGAAATTAAAACCCATATTAACAAATTAGATATAAAAAAAAGTTCGGGTCCTGACAAAATACCACCAATTCTATTGAAACACTGTATACATGCCTTGTCGTATCCCCTCTATTTAATTTTTAATATGTCATTGTCATCGGGATATTTTCCAATTGCATGGAAAAATAGTTACATCACACCCATATTTAAAAAAGGTGACAAATGCGATATACGCAACTATAGACCTGTGTGTATACAGTCAACTATTCCTAAACTATTTGAAAAAATTATTTTGGATAAAATTAGTTTTAAATTAAATGGGATTATAACAAGGTTTCAACACGGTTTCATGAAGAATAGATCAACTCTGACAAATCTACTGATATATGAAAACTTTATAGCGAATGCCTTTGCAGATAAATGTCAAGTAGACTCGATATATACTGATTTCAGCAAGGCATTCGATAAAGTTTGCATTAAAATATTGATAAATAAATTAAGGAGTATGGGTATAACCGGGAACTTTCTTAAATGGGTAGAGAGTTATTTAACAAATAGACAACTGTTTGTAAAGTTAAATGACGTAATATCGGATGCCTTTTCTGCCACTAGTGGTGTGCCACAGGGCTCCCATTTAGGACCAGTACTGTTTATTTTATTTATTAATGACATTGTAGACGTTTTTTCCGATGTTGATATCCTGTTATTTGCTGATGATTTAAAATTATATAAAAAAATTAAAAATACTTCTGATTGCATAATTTTACAAAAAAATTTAAACAACTTGTTTAATTGGTGTATAAGCAATAAACTGGCACTTAACATTAGTAAATGTCAAATAATGAGATTTTATAAAATAAAGAAACCGACCATTTATGAATATAATCTTGACAAAATTATATTAAACTCAGTAGAAACAATAAATGATCTAGGTATTATTTTTAACTCAAAACTTACATTTATTAGCCATATAACTAATATTATTAATAGAGCAATGAAGATTTTAGGATTTATTATTAGAATAACCAAACAATTTTGTAACATTGATACTATTCGCATTTTATACATAACGCTAGTGAGAAGCATTTTGGAATATAATTCTACGATTTGGGCTCCACATTACAATATGCATATTCAAGCGATTGAAAAAGTCCAGCATAGATTCCTTAGGTATATTAATTTTAAATTAGGTATTCCAAGAGAATCCGTGGACTATAATTTGTTATTAAACTGGACTAATCTCGTAAATTTATCAGATCGCAGAAAAATCTGCGATCTATTAATATTATATAAAATAATTCACTCGGTCCTGGATACCCCTGATTTAATAGAACTAATACGATTTCATTGCCCTGGTCGCGCTAACAATAGACTCACTCTACCGTTCTACTATAATAACACACATACATTATCACATTATTACTCACCAATCAGTCGATTACACATGTTGGGAAATGAACATGCTAACATCGGCGACATTTATTTCTTAAAATTAGCGCAATATAAACATGCACTCAAAAATTATTTTTCATTAAATGTTGAAATGAAATGATGATATTTCTCATTGTT
This sequence comes from Limnephilus lunatus, assembly GCA_917563855.2. Taxonomy (NCBI): domain Eukaryota; kingdom Metazoa; phylum Arthropoda; class Insecta; order Trichoptera; family Limnephilidae; genus Limnephilus; species Limnephilus lunatus. Next base: position 129,123,953 of record OU830592.1, read on the forward strand.
CTTTTTTTGTTATTTTTTGTTGTGATACACAAAATGATTGTATGTTATTTTTAAGTTTAAAACTACTATTATGTAATGATTTTATTTTTCTTACTTTTGTACTCGATTATATGTTTATTTATAAAAGGCAGTATAGCCGTTTATGTATTTAAAATAAAAAAATAAAAAAAATATTTGGTGACTAGATCTGAATAGCCTGGTACTTTCCCACCTTCCTTCTCCCCTTCCCATTACCTTCTGCCTCTCAACATACCTCATAGGATGTCATAGTATCACTGGTTCCATGCGGTTGGGAGCAGTTTTGTGCTATCAAAATTTTTCTGTTTGTAAAAACCAAATTGTTAGTTCACCTCGTTTTTGAACTGGAGGGGCGAACCTATGTACTAGAGACATCTCTTGAACGACTCTGTAATCTTTATGAACTGCTTTTGATTAATTAGATTTTTTATGTGAATACCGCACAAGAATCCCAACTGCTCGTCTGAAGCAAGTGAGACTACGGCATCGCAATTGGGATGTTTTTTGAGGCTGGAGATAGTCGGGGAAAGGGGATGGGGAAACAATGAGGTTAGGAAGTACCTGGCTGTTCAGATTTACTCACCAAACACGACTAAAGCATTTTCAAGCAACGTTTTCATTCTGAAAAGTGGTCTTACACCAGGGCGATACTGAGAGTTTCTTCCACTCTGGAATGTGCCGCAAACATTCTGTATACTATTATTAAATTAATCCGTTAAAATTAACTTGCGCACGCTAGGATTTAAGCCCGCGACCTTCGGATTGCTAGCCGAGAGCCTTACTCCTCGACCACGAGGCCATCATAGTAATTAAATATGGTTGTTTCAATTTATTTTTAACTTTATTAAAATACAAAACAGTAAGTGCAACTCCTTTCTTAAAATGACAACGGTAATAAATTAAAAGACGATATTTTCGTTATTTGTTTTTGGGTTGTCATGCCTTGTTGCGCTACCTCCTTTTTTAGCCGACGTTTCGGACAGCGTTGCAGTGTCCATCATCAGGGCAGATCCGGCAGATACGACAGAGACGAAAAAGGCGATATTATGTAAATGTATATAATTAACTTAGATATCTGTAAAAATAACGATTTAAAAAAATAATCAATTAAAATTGTAATTTTGGAATTTAAGCGAATCAATTTTTTTAAAAATTAAATGATTGCACTAAAATTCAGAATGCACAAAATGTATAACTTATAGGTACATCATATTTCTTAGAATTCTTAAATTTAATAAAATAATAAAAAAACGAATTAAGTTTACAAACTAAACCACAATTAACAAACCAACTTTTAGTTTTTTCAACATCTCGTAATGACAGCGCCAGTACCGTCGCAGTGCTCGCGTGTGTGAGGCGTGCGAGCGGGACGTCGCTATACGGGGCGAGCGAGACAGCGGACTGAGCGAGCTTCCTGATTGGTCGGCGGCGGCAGGTGGAACGTGCGCCGGGATAGATTGTTGTAGGTATATCGTAATGACGTTTCTCAATGCCGCAGGATTGGGGGCGAACGAAAGTTTGGTTATTTTATTAAATTAATCATTTTATAATCTTAACATATATAAAAAAATAATGATTCTTTGTTTGTTCCTTATGCGTTCTTAAACCATTCATCCGATTGCGATCATACTTTGGGGATTTGAAGTGCACATGCCCGGGATGATTTCTATATGTAATAGTGAGCACTGGCATTATGAAATTATTTCCTATACTATTTCTCCGATTGACCAAACTCGTCATCTATGGTTAGTTATCAATATTTGCGATCACGGCCAACAATTGGTAAGAGATATTCCAACCGACGATTGATATCTTTTAACTCAGCCTCTATACGAGTAGTATCAGATAAGTTTCGGATAACTGTCAATATATGCATTTATTTGGATAATTTCGTTCGTTATACAAAATTACTGGTTTATTTAACGACCAATTTGTTCCGTTAGATTTTTGAGAACTAAAGTGGTTGAAATATTAGTAAATACCTCATAAACTCATTAACTCCCGTTTAGTGTTAAAAGCAAATGGAATCTGCCAATGCAAATTTAGGTTAGTATTTCAATTCGACGTTGCCAAATTATTAATATTTATACATAATTAATTGACGTTTGACGTTTCGGATTGCGAATTCTTGGACAAATCAGCCAGTATTGCCAGCTTATATCGATTCCTTATTTAAGTGCCAATACGAGTTATTTGGCATTCCGTGATGGATATGTAGTTAGTTAGTCAGTTTTCAGATACAGAAGAATAAATAAAACATAACGTCAGTTGCGAAGTATTTATATTCTGTGGTTTATATGTTTACAAATTATATGTTTGTTTAGATTCCGTTTCAAGAGATTTAAACACATACAAAAACAATTATATAAAAGCACTCATTTTCATTTCAAAGTAATGAAAACTGTATTTAATTTAACGTATTACAATGTCAGAAAATAGTTATGGCAAAACTTTATCGTATATTCATTAATTTGAATTATTTTTTTTTTTTTTTTAATTCCTTTATTTTTCCCATATTTTACAATTTATTTTACATATTTGAAAATCATAACAACAATGTGGGAACCCACTAAGGCGCAGCCTGTGCGTGGGTAATATATTTAAAAAAAGTTTTTTTTTTTTTTTTTAGTACCTAGAAAAAAACAAACAGGGGTATATAAAGCAAAAACAAAAATTGTTTAAAACATTTTGTACAAAAAGTGTATACAATAGTGTACGGTTAAATAAGTGTAAGTGTAATTAATGATATACATTGTAATAATAGGTGTAAAGTTTGTGAGAAAAGTGATATAAAACTAAATAAATAGAGTTTTTAGAAACATAAAGTGAAATAAAACTAAATAAATAGAGTTTTTACATCTGTATGGTTTAGCCATAATTTTAACTCTTTTACGAAATGCGGAAGTTTTGTTGCAACTTGAATATGTTTTGGTAAACTATTGAAGGTACGAGGTCCAATAAAACTACTGTGAGTTTGCATTTGTTTTGTGTGTGTTTGGGGGGTATAGAATACATTATTATTTCTAATGTTGATTCTGTTTACATTTTTTTCGAATTTGTTTACGTTTTTAAAGATATATTTCATAGTTTGCAGTATAAATAGTTTACGGAGACTGAATAGTTTAGATTCTTTGTATAAAGCATCTGTCGAAAATGTTTTAATTCTATTATACATAACTTTGATAATATAATTTTGAGTTGTTTGTAAAGGTTTTATAAAAGTATCAAGGGCACCACCCCATCCTATTATTCCATACATGAGTGAAGATTGCACCATAGAATAATAAATCATTTTCAATTTGTCAATATTCAATACTTCTTTGAGTCTGTAAAATATGTATGTAAGATATCTCAATTTAGAAACGGTATTATTTATTTGTGAATGCCAATTTAAATTTGTATCAATACATATACCCAAATATTTTATCTTTTCAACTTTTACAATTTCAGAGCAAGATGAGCATATTACTTGATTACAGTTAGTATTATGAATTCTAATTTTAAGGTTATTGGGGGGTTTGTTTTTACTGTTTTTATAAAAAGGTAGGTAAAATGTTTTATTGTTGTTTAGGAAGAGTCTATTACTATTTAGCCATGATGAGACATGTGCAATACATTTTGATGCATTTAAATAAGTTTCAAGCCAGGATTTTCCGTTTACAATTATTACTGTATCATCAGCATAAGATACAATATCACCAGGGATTACAAGATTACATAAATCATTTATATATATTAAAAACAGGATTGGGCCAAGCACAGTACCCTGTGGTACTCCATTTTTTATCCTCGTTTCAGTACTATAAAAATTCCCTATTTTTGTTTTTTGTTTTCTGTCTTTGAGATAGTTTGTGAGAATTTTTAGTGTATCTTTTTTGAAACCTATTTGATTAATTTTTTTTATAAGTATATTGTGGTTAACCGTATCAAAAGCTTTTCTTAAATCTAAAAATAAAGCTAGGCATTTTTTATTTTTATCAACAGATGTGTACAATTTTTTTGTCAAATCGAATATTGCATCTTCAGTGCTTAGGTTACTTCTGAAACCATATTGATTTTGGGACAGAATTTTGTTTTGTTCTAGGTGATTCATTACTCTATTTTTGATACATTTTTCAAATATTTTTGAGAGGTTTGAAACTAAGGAAATAGGTCGGTAATTGTCTAATATGTGCGTTTCTCCTGATTTGTGAATTGGAATGATGGTGGAGATTTTAAATTGTTCAGGGAAATGTCCCTCTTTTAGTGATATATTAAAAATATGTAGCAATGGAATTAAAATATTATGTTTTATTTTTTTTAGTGTGTTACCCGATAAACCATCAATTCCTGTAGAATTTGTTGACTTTAGACTATCAATGTGTTTTACAATTTCGTTTATCGTGATAGGTGAAAAATATTCTAAGGAATTTATTGAATCGTAAGTTGAGAGTAAATGCAAAAATGAGTCTACGGGTGTTGTACTATCAATTTTACTAGAAGATTCAAGTACTTGATCTACTACATTTGTGAAGAAGTTGTTAAAGTTTTCTGCAATGGCCGATTTGTCAGTTATACTATTGTTATTTATTTTAATCTCTTTCACATCAGTTGATGCCATTTTTTTTTTGTTCATTATTTCATTAATAATATTCCACGTTTTTTTGGTATCATTTTTTGCGTTATCAATTTGTTCACAATAGTATTTCTTTTTACAACTTCTTATTAACCTATTTAGTAAGTTTCTATACATCAAATACTTTGTTTTCATAAAAGACATTATTCTTACGTTATTTTTTTGACAGGTTTTTTCATAATTTAACATTTCTCTGTAAAGTTTATCTCTGTGTTTAATGGAGACTATTAGTCTTACAGTAATCCAAGGTTTGATTTTTTTATATTTTCGCTTATTAATAACAATTTTGTATGTGCTTTTCGATATATAATCTTGTAGAGTTTTATAAAACAATTCTAATGCTGAATGTGGGTTAGCTGTCGATCGTACATTGTCCCATTTTTCTGAATGGAGTAGATTGTTTAATGTGTCGTAGTTAATATTATTTTTTTCTAGATTACCAGAGTTTTCTTTTAAATTAGTGGTTAAGAGGTTGTGTCCATAAAAAGTTGGGTAGTGGTCAGTAATGTTTGTATGTAGAGTTGAAGATGTAGTTTTGACGTGTTTGTGTGTTTTTACAAATATATGATCTAGAGTCGTGGAGTTATTCAAATTTTCTCTTGTTGGAGAGTTTATGTATGACTGATATCCTGCATATGATAAACAATCTAAGTATTCATTTATACAGTTTGTTCTTTTGTTATTTTCATTAATGTTTATATTGATATCTCCAGATAATATTGAAAAATTGAAATTTTTTCTGTTAACCGTTTTAAAAAATGAATTTAGCTCGTTAGTGAAAAGTGATTCATTTAAGGAAGGAGATCTATATATAGCTAATATCAGATAATTACAGTTATTGTGCTTGAATGTTACTTCAATTGCATTAGCTGTTTTAAAATCTAAAATTTTGAAGGTAGTTTTCTTAAGACAATTTTTCACAAATACGGTGATACCATCGTGCCCAGTATGTTTGCATTCAGATGAAATGGTGACATATCCTGGAAGGTTATAGGGGATTACCTCTTTCATCTGTGTTTCTGTTAAAATAACAATACTCGGAGAAAAATCTAGACTTTCGAGAAGTACACAGAGTTCATCAAAATGTTTTCTTAAGCTACGTATGTTCATATTAAGAACTGAAAAGTTTATATCTTTAAAGTGATTATTTAGTTCATTAGTATCATTACAAATATAATTTTCATACAAAAAATTTTCGTCTGACATGTTGAAAGAAAAAATTTACACATGCAATGTGGTTACTTGATCCTCTATTCTTCGGGAATGTCTGCCGGCTGTCTTATTTGGATGATTGGGGCTAATTCATCTTTTCTCATCATAATGTGTCCATTTTTAGCCCAAATAAATTTGTAACCAAGTCTTGATGATTTTGCCAGGAACAGTAGGTGTTTATTTTGTGGTGTCAGTTGTTCATTAATGTAAACTTTGTTATCTTCTGGAAAGTTAAAGTTTTTTGTGGACAAAAAACCGTATTTTCTTTTTTTGTCGATGATTTGGTCTCTTATTTCTTTATTTTGAAATGATACAACAATGGCTGGGTATTTGTTTAAAGGATTTCTATTTTTGATTCGGTAAATATTGGTTATTTTTGAAGATTCTGTTTCGCCTTTAATAGTTTCCATTATGTTATTCACTATTTTTGTTATGTTTTCATTATCTTTAAATGGGACTCCCTGTATTTCGATGTTATTTTGTTTGTGAAGTTGTTCTAGTTTGTTAATTTGCATTTTTATTTCCTTGTTTTCCGATTGCAGCTGTTCGTAAATAACACTATATAATTAATTTTAAGCTTATTATAATTAAGCGCATTTGAAGTGAAATATCACAAAACTGCGCTATATAAATACTATGTTATTATTATTATTATTATTAATCAATATGTCTTTGTTTTTATTTTTTTCTTCAAATTCATCAATTTTGTTACTACAGAATTCAACTGATTTTGTAAGTTCTCTGAGTTCATTCTTGATCTGTTCTCTGAAAGATTTCATTAATTGTTCCGATAAATCTTCGAATTTTTTTTCCAGGAATTTTAACATCTTATTTGTATTATAGTCTTCTTCAGATTCGCTAGATGCTGCTTTTTTTGTGGCTCTCTTTTGTTTATTCATATTAATGTTTTTGATGTTCTGCAATAGATGGTGTTATAATATAGTCTGAGGGTAAGTCTTGCGCTTCTACTAATTTAAAAAAAAAAAAAAAGTTGGTTTTAGTGAGGATCGAACCTCGTTCCTACGGACCTATGGCTCAGACGGTCAATGTCCGCGACGCTAACCACTAGACCAATCCGGTAGGTATCGGGAGCGAGGTAATATCGCTATATTAAAGGTAATATTGCTATCAACTGTCAGTTGCAGTTTACAGTTGGTACTTAGATGCGACAATATTCCCACAAATTACTTCACAGTTTTTAAATCACTTCAGATTAGTAATTCTTGACTGTTTCAAATGTTTAAAGTGGTAGATAGTTCACTACTGTTGTACAGTTATACAAAAATCAATATCTTTTTGAATAATACGATTTAAAAACGTTGAATTTAGATAATTTTTGCAGAGTGAAATTTGACGTGCACACTGTTTGATGTAGGTACTGCTTTTTACTAAATTAAACTTCTTACGTTATAATTTAGTTCTTTGTTTGCATTTGTTTGAAACAAAATAATGAATTGCAATTGCCTGAGGGTAAGTTTTTAATAATTTATATAAAATTTATATAAGAAAAATAAGTTTAGGAAGAACAGACTTTCACAGAACTTGAATATTAGCTTTGAAATTGGATAAAGTGTTTAAATTCTGTAAAACAACATGTCTTAACTATTGATCTTGACAAGTAAAGTTGGATTTCGTTATTTTTGAAGGGTCTGCGCTGTTTTGATTTTCAGGAAAGTGTTATTTAATATCCCGTGATTTTACACGGATCGGCGGTAGTAGCAAAGTAAAAATGTATAATTTTTGAAGAAGAAGATGTTACTAATATATCTAAACGAAAGTACGAAAAAGAACAAGACACAGAAAAATAAAAGGGTAACGGTCGCAACTGGTACTCGAACCCAGGATCTCTTGTCTTATCAGGACAAATCTGCATTGGGACCTCTTATTTTTAATTCCTTTTGTTGTTCTCATATCTTAAATTCAAAATTAACAATATTATCTACGACTAATTTTTCCCATATTTTTGGCTACAACATTTTTAAATGATCACAAATTTCTGAAGAATTGGTTTGTAACCTAGATGGTGTCTCGGATAAATGTATTCTATTTTATTTATTTGGGACACCTATTGATCTTTTCTATACGTCGAAATTAATAATCCATTTTTATTAGAATAACTATTATAATATTTATGAGTATTGTCTTTGCCGTTGGCAAATAGCATTAGAATAACTATTATCCACTGGAGCGTTTTTTTCCGTAATATGGCAATGTTTAAAATACCTCGGATTGCTTTGCTGCCAGTTTTAGGCAAATTTTCCCTAGATGCATTTGTACTTAATTTGAATTATCAAGTTAAGGTGTGATTTTTTTAATGTGGGCGGAAATATCAAAAATGATCACCAAAAAATCACGAGCAATCCGAGGAAACAGTTTTAAATTGGTCTGTCACTCGAGTGGTTATAATATTTATCCGAGACGCTATCTAGGTTAAAAACCAGTTCTTGGAACGATTGTTTCCAATGAAAAAGGTAGTTACTTAAAATATGGAAAAAAATAGTCGAAGATAATATTGTTAATTCTAAAATTTGAGGAGTTCGTCCCGATAAGACGAGAGGTTCCGGATTCGAGTCCCAGTTGCGATCGTCAAAACTATATTTTAAGTTAAACTTCTATAGCCTCCTTTGTTCTTCATTGGTTGAGATTGTTTTAGTAAAGTTTCGCTTCTACCGCGTTTTAACTGCAATCCTTTATTTTCTGTATCTTGTTCTCTTTCTTATTTTCGTTTAGATTGTTAGTGTTATCTTCTTCTTCAATGATATATTAAATTGATCAATTATTTATTTATTTAATTCATTACATAACTTTCATCCACCTGTATAACACGCGGCCACACTAAATAACGTACAGGCAGGTAGCATTAATACCGGACCAATCTACCTCCTTCAACTTCTGTGCTCCGTGAAGTCCGGACCAGTTTTAGCCGTGCCGCGAGGGGCGGGATGCTGCGACGGGGCTCTCGTGGGTCAGACAGGGACGTGAGATGGCTCCACTGTGGGAATACGTTTCCGCCACCACCTGTCGCTGCATTCTCAGAGCTACACTCCTACAGCGATGTAAAGCAAGGGCACATTGTTTTTAAAGTGATGAAATGAATCATCGATAATTATTAATTTTCAACTTGCAAAGCTCAAAAATTTTAACAATTCATCAAATATTTTAAGTTAATTTTCAAGTTATGTAAATGATATATTCAAGTTCTGTCTTTATTTTAGTTTTACAGTACAACATAACTTGAACAGAAATTACACAGAATATGTTAATTAACTTCAAATATCTGATGAATTGTTATAAACGGGTTGTTTAAAACAAAATTTAAAATTCATCAAATATTTTAAGTTAAGTTCTAATCAAGTTCTATGATTATTTTAGTTTTATGATTCAACTTACGTATGTAAGTAAAAATGATATAATAACAGTACTTTGTTTATAAACAAATGTTTATAAATATATATCTATAATATATATCGAAATTTACGTGAATGTGCATTCTGCATCCTATATTTTACTCTGTTTGTTGTTTTTAAGTTAAAATGTTTATACTCGGTACTTATTTTAATTGTAATATCTCTTTGATTCTTTGATTTTATCAAATGTATTTTTAATTTTATCATATGTAAAATCCCTAATTGGGCCCGTACAAATAAATAAACTTGAATAGAAATTACACAGAACATGTAAATTTACTTCAAATATTTGATAAATTATTATTAGGGGGGTTTATTTAAAACAAAAGTAACGATTCATCAAATATTTGAAGTTAATTTTTAGGTTCTGTGTTTATTCTACTCAAGTTCTGTTTGATATCATTATAGGACAGTTGCTTCGTCAAACTGAAATAATCACAGAACTTGAACAGAACTTTCAAACAAAGTGAATATTAACTTCAAATATTTTGATGAATTGTGTAAATTTTTTAAACAACCCAACAGATGTTAAAATATATTTTGTTAAAATTTCTAATTATTGTTGACTACCTTTATTTGTAAGGCCCTCAACTACCAATCCGAAGGTCTCAGTTTCGAATCCCGGCGTGCGCAAATAATTTTTATTTGATTAATTTGTGTTATTTCACAACTAATTCTTTTTTTATGAAAATACCTCACAAGAGTCCCAGCTGCTCCCGTCTGAGGCCAGTGAGACTATTGCATCTCCAATTAGGGTATGTTGTGAGGCTGAAGGTAGTATGGAGGGGAATGAGATGGGAAGAGGAAGGTAAGGAATTATCTGGCTATTTAGATCTGGCCCGGATATCGTCAAATCAGAGGCTGTGTGTGACGCAAAATTTAAAATGCAATAAAACTAATTATTTGAACCAGTGACCTCACTGACCTCTGTGTTCTGAGACGAGAAGCTCATCATTCTACCAAGGAGATCGTCAAAGCATCATTCCCAGAATTACAATCGGCAGATCATATCAGAAGACCACACCATGGACCATTTTTTATTCTACCCCAAATTAACGACGTAATTACATTCGTTTGTTCCAGCAATGTAATTTCGAAAAAGATTTCAAAAATTGTCTTCGAGCGGATGCCTAAAAGATTACGGTTGAAAGATGAACGACCGACTGTTTTTTTCGTCCCATATTTTACCCGTTTGAGTTACTTTAAATTACTTTTTCGGTAGCACGGTGGGCAAAATTAATTTGAAATTATGAAGGGTGGTGACATTTCAAAAATTGGATGTAATAAGATGTCGGGGATGTTATCAATAGTAGAGGTGTGGACAAATGCGTAGGGTTCCTAAACGTGAGTCGTGGGTTCAACCCTCTGCTAGATAAATCTTCCATCATTTCAGGAATAAATTTTCGAGGGAAAATGTTGGTCTTACAAGAATTTCCAAGTTTTTTATGTTATTCGTTACCCTCAAATGGTTGTAAAAAAGGATTCTGGAAGACGTGACATGATCAAGTGAAGTGATTTAATTGATTAATTAATCAAATACTTAATTGGGTCGTAATACGTGCTTATTTATATGCTTAATTAAATTCTTACTTAATTAATTACCTACTTAATAGGGTCATAATGCATACTTAATTAAACATACTTGATGAAATGTTTACTTAAATAATTAATTATTTAAATTCTTAAATATTATCATAATTCATACTTAATTAAATATGCTTAGTTAAATACTTACTTATTTAGTTAATTTATCAAATACTTAAATATCTATCATAAAACACGCTTAATTAATTATAATCAATCAAGCGATTGCTTATTTTATTAATTAACTTATTTAATTAACTTACTTAATTGGGTCATAATACATGCTAAATTAAATAAACTTAATCAAATACTAACTTAAGAGGCCATTCTCCGAATTTCTACCGATTTCTTGCAAACCTCCCTTAAACACGTGTTTTATTAAAGATTTTCATGATTTTTGCATCAATTTTATCGCTGTAAATGTTAGTGCGCTCTTCTAACATTCGTAATTTCATATCTCTCCATCTTCTTCTTTTTGCGGCCGGGAACGGAGCCTTAATAGGGACTTAATAAAGAATTAATTTACCATACTTTATCAAATACTTACTTTAATAGGGCCATAATAGTGTGGAGCAGGCAGGATAACATTATTTTTAAATTTTCAAAAATATATTTTTACATTTTGGAAGACATGATTATTGAAACAGATAGATATGTATAATATTTTCTTAAACCGCCTCACTAGGAGATCCTGTATTGAGGCGAACTGGGATTTGGAAAGAGGGCTTTCGAGAACTCCTGTAATAATAGTCCAACGTCAAATTTTCGGTACGCTATTCTCAGTAACTTCTATGACGAAGTTTCTTGCAGATAATATATTTTTTTTATAATTCTTTAAGTCAAGATTTTTTGGAGTTGACTTCATTATTGTTTAAAAATTAGTTAAGTTTATTTAATTTCTTTATTTAGATAATTTATAAATGTAATCTGTCTTCATAGCGCGAACCGCCTTTGCCATCATCTGAAAATACATGAAACTTGTAAAAATTACGATCAGAAAATGTGATAAAAAATCGTTTTAACCGAAATAATTCGTCGTGATAATTAAATTGGGAAATGAATCCGTGAAAATATCGCGTAAAATCTGAGAAAATCGACGAAAAACAGCCTTGAAAAATCGCTCCGTTCCTTAGAATTGTCATTGACGAATAGAGTGAAAATTACTCCTTGTAAATCAGGCCGTGGGTGGGAATTCAGGATTCACGCGGGGACGAAATATTACTAGGGGATGAATTGGCACAATTTTATTAGAGGGGATGTTTTTTAAGGTTATGTTTCTCCAAAAGATTATTTTATTATTACGAAATATTTTTCGTGGAATTTTCGTTATTACCCGCATCAAATAATTAATTTAAAAAATATATCAGGGTGTGCAATTCACACGCGGTGGAACCGAAACCTTCAGAAAAATAAGGTAGATAAGAGTGGAGAGACTACGAAGCAATTTTTTTATCAATTTGAAGGATGATTTTATCCATATTATTGTCGTCGAATTTCATTGCATCTATTTCTTATACATTTGATCATCTTATTAGTATTTGTGTTTTCTTCTTTGGAGTTGCTAGAAGTCGCTTTCTTTGCCTGTTCATATTGGAGAGGTTTGAAGATAGGATATTGATTAAACTTTTTTTTTTTTTTTAATTCGTAAGATTCTATCCTTGGTCTGCTAAATGTCTGGTCGCTTAAGTTCGTCAGAATTTTTAATTGCTATCTCATTCTCTACAAAGAAATATTAATAATAAAAACGTTTATTCATCAATATATTTTTTTTTTACAATATTTATTTTTTATTTTATCATTGTCACTGCTCAGCTAAAATTCAGGATTTCTCCTGTAAAGCAGCTGGTTTTCAGCAGTGCCTCCAATATAAAATATAAAATAAATTAAATTAAAATGAATTATAAAATTATATTGAATTAAAATAATATAAATACAATTAAATTAATTCCATGAAAAAATAATTTAATCAATATCTAATCTCTAATTCAACCCACACAATCTAACACACTATATAAAGAGGAAAGATTTGTTTGTTTGTTTGTTTGTGTGTTTGTTTGCATCGAATAGGCTCCGAAACTACTGAACCGATTTGAAAAATTCTTTCACTGTTGGAAAGCTACACTATCCCCGGGTGACATAAGCTATATTATATTTTCAAAAAAATTAGGGATCCTTACTAAAACTTCAATAATGTAACCCAGGGTGTAAAAAAATTACCTAAAATATTCTTTAAATCGCGTGCGCTGCGAAAACTATTGATGATAGAATAAAATAATGTACTACGACTTTATAGAACACATCATTATTTACAAAAAAGGTCGCAACAGCATATGTCTAACTATTATGGTTATGCCACAATAAGTATTCTTTTATTTTAAAAATTTAATTTAAATGTCGCCGATTGAAAAGGCTCTTTATTTGTATCTTGGGTTTAATCCTTATCAAAATAAATTACTTCATATTCAAGACAGCTTCAATACCTTTATTTAACTTTTTGAATTTTTCAATTCGGATATTTAATTAGAAAGATATCACGAGTTTAAAATTGTTAGTATTAGAAAAAAGTTTCGGCTACGGGCCGGGCGGGAGAGGAGTCAAGAAATGCAGTGCCAGGGGGGTTGGCGGGACGGGGGAGAGCGGGAGAGCGGTGGTGGGGAAGGTGGAAGTGGAACGCTGGAGGGGATCGCACGGGAAACGACATGTGAGGAGTAACATTTTATTTATTTGAATATGGCATATATTATAAAAGAAAGTCCAAAAAAACGTGCAGCTCGCAAAAACTCAGAAACGAGTCCCGGTTCGATCAAGGGAGTTATATGGTGTGGTAGATCTCTATCCCCCTAGGGAATAAGGGTATCCGTTTTTACCTAAAGGGCGTGCTTTTAAAGATATAAGGGCTGAAAGTTTCGCCCTCTTGAAATTTCTAGAACAGTCTTCCGGAAAGTTCTAGAAGGTTCCATAGAGCTGTAGAAAGTTGTGGAAGGAGTGGCGGAGTATGTCGTGGAATGATCAGGAATAGGGAATCGGGAACATCATTGTGCAACATTCCAGAACACTATCTTATTGTCCTGAGCGAAGCCGGGTAACCCAGCTATTATAATATAATATAAATAATAGAACATTTTTTCAAAATGTTTTCTTGTTCGGAGTCGCTAAATGTCGCTTTCTTTTGTGTTTTCTTTGACTGTTCATTTTGGAGTGGTTTGAAGATTTATTTTTTTTTATAATTTTCAAGATACAATCCCGTTAAACCGCAATAAAGCAGTTTGTCAACAGGATGTTAATGTTCAATTACAATTTGAACGCATACATATTATTATTACTATAGCTATACAAATTGTCACAATTAACACACATTAATCAATATAAATATTGGATATTTTTGTTGCATTTCATAGGATTCGATCCTTGGTCCACTAAATGTCTACAGAGGTTTGTCAGGCGCTTTATACTTACACCACTACACCAAAGGAGACTTGCGTGGGACTGGATTTATCGTATTGTATTTGACGAAACTAAGTACCCGTTAATTAAATAAATATTTTATTGCTATACCATTCTCTCGCAGGCTAAATCCTATAGATGTAGGTATGTGTTTGTCTCTTTTTAGTGTCGCTCGTTTTCGTTTCATCGAGTTTCAAATCACAACGGTGCTAAAGAAGTTTTCACTTCAAAAGTAAAATGCTTAACTGCGTAACGTTTCAAAGTGCTAGACATATACTTTCTGCATTCGCCTAGTGAAAGACTACCATTTATAATCGAAACTTTGCTTGAAATGGTTTTAGCTGTGTTTAGTTACCGGATCTTAATATCGAAGTACTTTCCTACCGACCTTTTCCCCATCTGCAACAATATTTTTTTTTTCATAAGTTTTCTTTATTCATTGAATTTTTTTTTCTAACATAGATTGGGGATTTTTCGACCACCATGCTAGGCACATGCCCGTGTTGTGGTGGTCGTTTTGGAGGCGAGTGTGGGTGCCGCCGCCCCGGTAACCATTTATTAGATAACCAACACCTCTGCCATAGGTCACTCCTTGTCTCATTCATATTCTAACATCTTCTCATACATACTCTTTTATTATTTTGACTCTTGACCTGGCCCGACTCAAATATCTGATTAACTTGATCGTATATTTTTTTAATATTAACTCCACTCAGGAGGCCCTGAGGAAAACAATTTCCCTCAGGGCCTATGTCATCTTTGCGGATGCTGTGGAGGGTCTTTTTGAGGAAAGGGAAGAGTGAACATGGGTCTTGAAGAGTCCCATATTGTAGGAGGAAAGAAACACAGAGGCCGTCAAATTCTTTTACAGCCGAGCTGTTACTACTCAAGAACAAGCCGTAGAAATGATCCGTTCTCTTGTGACAAATGTCAATCGTGTACATATGTTGGGCGCGTGTTCTTCGGAGCATCTTCCATTCAAATACCGATAGAACATCTCAGCATTCCCACCCGACGTAGGTACTCTAAGGATTGCAATACTTTTGTTAAGATGGGAGAGTCTATCAAACGGACCGACCGTTTCTGCACAAAGTCGAGAGTTTTTTTCAGGTATTTTGGGGCTCCAGACCGGAAGAGACTGCCAAATTCAACTTTGGGTTTTTCTACCATGCACATTTACATCGTATATTCTGCTTACACTCCTTTCTTCCTGCATTCGCTCTACATGCCCAAACCATCTTAGCGACACTTTCTTAATCTTATTATTATTTCTTATCAACCTTGCATTCTTTGCGGATCTCCACATTTCTCACATAAGATAATAGATACATGGTTTTACCACACAGTGATCTCATTTCTTCAGCATTCAGTCTACTTTCATCCTTCCTGTGACAGTTCCATGCTGCACTGCCATACATCAGAGTAGGTAAAAGCAATCCATTGTGGACGACTAGCTTCTCTTCTTTGGACAGTTTTTTGCTAGCGCCAACCGCATTCAGTCCTCCACTAATGAAATTACCTGCATTTACCATTCTTTCAATATCAACCTTCTCATCTCTCAACATACTTCCCAAATACACAATCTCATCCTCCTTCTCGAAGTATGCATCATTCACAACTATATTGCACATTGTTTTCGTACTTTCTCTTTCAAACACCATGTCTTTAGACTTACATTCATCATTAACTCATTCTTCATACATACTTCGTTCATCCTAGACACGAGACTGTAGATCTTCCATAGTATTAGAAATCAGCACCGCATCGTCAGCATACAACAGGCAACATACAGTGATCTCATTTCTACAGTATTCAGTCTACTTTCATCCTTCCTGTGACAGTTCCATGCTCACTGCCATACATCAGGGTATGTACAAGCACTCCATTGTGGACTGCTAGCTTCGCTTCTTTTAACAGTTTTTAGTTAACAGTTAGCTCCAATCACGGCCAGTCCTGCATTTACCAGTCTTTAAATATCTTTATCAGCTTTCCCGTCTCTCGTAAACATACCTCCAAAATTTAAGTCGTAAGCATCCAAAATCTCAGAGGCATCTCAAAAAGCAGTTGATAGCACTGCATCAGTGGATGTCGGTTTGACAACACTTGAGAAGGTATGCAAAAAACGTGTTAAACCCGTTTCGAAAAGTATCGGTTATTCCGAATATCTTACCAGCCTTTGGAATGGAAGAGCGTGGGCGGTGTTGATTTGATTAGAGTACCTCTACAGTTCTGTTCTTTGGTCAGGTATTAAAATATTACATTATATTACTATAATTTTATTCAGAAGGTTTTAACCGTTTGTTTGTCGCGTGGCTATTATAATATGAAAATTTAAAATATTTTTATTTACTTCTTGTGACAGACACGTTTCGTGAGCGACGCTCACTTCCTCAGGATTTACTTAAAACATGACAGTTTTTTTATAAACAATAAACGCGGTGAAAACAAAGAAACCTATTAATTATGTATTTTTATTCAAATTCATTTAGGAAACCTACAGTAATATATTTATAAAGTCCCAAAGATTTTTGGTTGATTTTTCATGTATTCAAGTATTCCGTAGTTTTGTTGAATTATGTATAGTTATTCATATATTATATTATATTCATATATTATTTAATAATTATATTCATAGGCACTTACCTGTTTTTAACCTAGAAAAATCACGGGATATAACTTTACTTTCCAAGATGAAAACTGACAAATTTTGTGCCCGCCGAATCAAAAGAAAAATTATGTTTTTTTTTCAAATACAGAGTAAAAATAAATCCTCATAAAATATAATAAATTTATAATTTGGGAAGCGTGTATGGGTACCACCGACCCGGGAACCATTTATTGGATAACCAACACCCCTGCCATATGTCACCCCAAGTGCTTCGCTACGTTTGGTGACTTAGCAGGGGTGTCCGGGTTCATGGGGTTTGCCTAAGTCTTGGCAGCGGATACGTTTGCTCACCTCCTGTGTGGCGGGCCGGATCCGGTGAGACTAGTTGAGAGAAACCTTTTCCATCGCAGTGGAAGTAATGGATTCATGCGTCTGTCCCTCCTGGATACACTGACCCCCAGATTCCTACCCACCCCTTATACCTTTTTCCTTCCTTTCCCTTAAAAGACCCTCCACACAGCATCCCCAAGATAACATAGGCCCTGAGAGAAATTGGTTTTCCACAGGGTTTCCAGTGTGGAGCTATTGTAAAAAAAAATTATGTAGGTAGGTAGGTACTCTATGACTTATCTGGAATTATAAATGTTGATTTCATAATTTGAAAATTTTTCTTACTACATAACATCAGGTCCAATTTTGAAAAGGAAATGAATTAAGAAAAACAACGAATTAAAAACCTCACGCCATCTACAGGGTTAAGCGGGCATCATGCCATATACCTGTAGTTGGCGCCGAACTGTCGGCTGACTAGTATTTAGTAGCCAGGTACCTCTCAAGGTTTTATCCTCAAGTATAAATTCGGTGCCAATGGGACTTCAACTGACTTGTCAAGCATTTAACTCGATTCCGAGCTTTTCGATGAGTTTCAATGAGTTTCGATGAGTTTGGATAATAAAAATCCACTGTTATTTGGTGTCCGGTCTGTAAACCAACCGTTTTTGACACACCACTGAACCAAAAATCTGAAGAAGGTTAACGCAGGCTTGTGCGTTCAATTTAAAATCAGGGACCACTTTGATCATCGCGGATGTCTGCATAATTCTCTCTATCACTCAGAAATTATTTGCTTATTTTTAGGGAATTTCGTCGGAGAACGTGGATACAATGTGACTTCTACAATACGTGTTAAATTGTAGTAAGTTGGTTAAATAAAAATAAGTTGGTTTCTTTTTATAACTTTGATAGTTAAATAGTGAAACTGTCGTGTTGATATTTTCGGGTGGAGAAAAATGCAAATACATGTTTTGAATTCCTCAACGATAGTTTTGTGTAATTGATAGTTTTGTGTAATTTAAAATCTGGGAAATGAGTCTTCTATCTGAGAGTTTTAATAATTTTATTTCTTTCATCAAGTGGTTATGATTTGTTGTTTCTATAGGTCAACCGAGTTTATAGTTAACATCTTAGGAATTTATGCTGATTTTTTTCAATGGAATCCAAATAAGAGAGTTATATTCGACTTGACTTCGAACTAGAGAAGACTATAGGATTTTTAATATTGGAATATTTTGAATGTCTCTGCTATTACGGGGGATGGAGCAAAGCATTTTAATCCTTTATTGGTAACTGTATTAATGTGAGAAATATGATTTAATTTGGAATCGAAAATAATCCAAGATAAAATTGCTGAAGGAAACATTGTTAATTTTATATCGATAGATGAATGGTTAATTTAATCTGAAAAATCTTATTATGGCTGTGGCATTTACTAATGTTTAGATAAAGTTTGTCTAGTTTGCACCAATATTTTAATCGTAGTTTATTTTTATTTACATATTTGAATTTGAATACAGTCATAAATAGTTTTTTTTAATAGTTTTATATTATCGACAAAAAGCAACACTCCAATCAGAAACAGTGATCAAATAATTTATAAGAAATAAGAAAAGTATAGGGCCAAAATGAGATCCTTGAGGTAAACCGCAAGTAGCCACAAATTTGTGTGACTGGTTAGTTTTTACTTAAAATATTCCATCTGTGAAGTAGCTTTTAAACGCTTTTGCTCAATTTTGCCTGAAGTAAGGGAGAAATTAACTAACTTCGTAGCCACGAACACGACCAAAATACACTTCAAAGAAATATTATGATCTGTATTGATTCGAAAGAAAACTTGTATCACCAATTTACGTGATTCTTTATACCTCCTAAAGTCTTAAAAATTGATTATACGTTCAACAAAGAACATCGATATTCAAAAAATGTTCTATAACAATTCAACAGAAGTAAGATGAAAATTAGCTTAATTCGGTCGAACAGACACGTTCACAAACATTTTTTATTTAATTTATTTATTTAATGCCCAGAGGGCTTTTATATGTTTGGTTGTACAATTAATTCATAACAGATGATTTTTAAAAAGATAAATAAATAATAAAGAATAAAATTAGATGATTAAAAAATGAACACAACTCATAAAAATACAAAGATACAGCAATTTGATAGCTTTACAAAAATAGAGATATGTTTAGGAATAGTTTTGGAATAAATTTTTTACAAGATCCACAAATTTCGGTATAATATTTCGTATAATACTTCTACGTGGTAGTATCATCAGTGATGTCCGGTCTGTAACCATTTTGACAGTAGATGTCACAGAACGGGACATCTTTAATGTGAATTAATGTATAAAGTTAAAAGTTTAATGTAGTATCTTATTACATTTACGATCTCCAAACAAAAATGCATTTTTAACGGGGTAGAACTGGTTTTAAACAAGACTTATATTGGCGTTGATGGAAATTTAATCTCTGAGAGAATTTGCATTATTTATTCTGGGGAACATTATTTAAAAATAATAATATTAGTAGGATAATTTATAAAGCGCCGTTTTTGTGAAAAATCCCCTCAAAGGCGCTGTACAATTTATGATGAACTCTTAGGCTTTATCTCATTTTATTATTTACAAATACATACATAAAACATACTTACCTGGCAGGTCACTTCCAATAAACACACTTTAATAAGAAAGTTTATGCTTAGAGAAGATACGGCTTTTTATGCGGAAGACATTATATTTAAAACACTGGACATTGCTTGATTTTACATTTGCTACCCCCATCACTGTTAGTATTACATTTATTAAAAGATTAGTGATAAAAGTAGAATTGATAATTATTTTGAAAGACTGGAGAATTAAGGACTCTTTAGGGCTGGAGATTTTTTATGAAATGACATTAACAAAGGCTTTCAAATAAGATTTTTTAGCAATTTTACACAATTTGTTATTTACAATTTGAAGGACAATGAACGTGATGGTGAAAGATTTTTGTGTTTATAGATACTACTGTCTGAAAAGGTGAGATTTAAGTTTAGCTCTTATGTATGAAGAAGTCCAGGTTGTCCAGGATAATATGACAAGATTAAGAATTAACAAATATATAATCAATAGTTATCAGCCTGAAACACTCATCTACATTGAAAAAATCTTCCGAGAAGAGATACTGGCCACCAACGGGAATTAAACGCGTGTCCCTCCGATTGCCGGTCAGGAGCTCTGACCACTGAGCTATGGCGGCTTATCTAATACCCGCCAAATAATTCAATATATACTAGTGTTTCATTCGACAATTACTTATTATTACATTACACGGGATTATTGATTATAATATTGACTATTGATTATAATATTTGTTATTTACCCTTTGTGCTATGCATAAAAATCTTGTTTAAACGTTAGTTTATCAATTAAAAATAATAATTAAGATTAAGAATTGATGATTCTCTACACTACATTATAGACAAAATCTCTGGCATCGTATCTAGATATCACGGGTTCAAAATCCGACGTATGTGATTCAATTTGGATAATAAACAAGTTTATACTTAACAAAATATTCATCGAATGAATCATTCTGAAATTATGTCTAATTTTATTCTGAAAATTGCTTAAATATAGCGTAACCAGTTTGTGACAAATATAAAATTAAAAATTTCATGTGATTTATACAATTTTTATCTGTTTTATTTCGAGAAATTTGAATAATTATAAGTGTTTTACAATACTGATGCTGTATCTATCGCTGTTACCTCTCTGAATAATGAGCCAAAGGGACAACAATACCTCAGGCTGATTATCTACTTCTACTACACTATATAAAGAGGTAAGATTTGTTTGTTTGTTTGCATTGAATAGGCTCCGAAACTACTGAACAGATTTGAAAAATTCTTTCACTGTTGAGAAGCTACACTATCCCCGGGTGACATAGGCTATATTATATTTTCAAAAAAAATAGTGATCCTTACTAAAAATCCAATAATGTAACCCAAGGTGTAAAAAAATTACCTAAAATATTCTTTACATCGCATGCGCTGCGAAAACTATTAATGATAGAATAAAATAATGTACTACAACTTTGCAGAGCACATCATTGTTCACAAAAAGTGTCTCGACAACATATGTCTAACTATTATAGTTATGCCACAATAAGTGTTATTTTATTTTTAAAATTAAAATAAAATGTCGCCGCTTGAAAAGGCTCTTTATTTGTATCTTGGTTTGAGTCCTCATCAAAATAAATTACTTCATATTCAAGAATGCTTCAATACCTTCGTGTAACTTTTTGAATTATACAATTCGGACATACCGTTCGAAAGATATCACGAGTTTAAAAATGTAAGTATTAGAAACGTAAGAGAGTATTAAACGCGGGAGGGGAACGGGGACGCACGGGAAGGTGATTCCGGGAGAAAAATGTATTTATTTGAATATGGCATTGCAAAGCATGCCGGGAACCAGCTAGTACCTAAATAAAATCGAGTTTTTGTATGTCTCTGTTTTCTTCTCCAAAACTGGACCGATTTTTAAGATTTTTTTCACAAACGAAGAAGATAGAAGAATTTATTGTGAAATAAATGTGATGCTGGAGAAGAATGCTCGGATTTCCATGGACAGCCAGACGCACAAATGTGTATATTCTGGAAGGGCTTCTGGAAGGCATCCACAATAGGTTTTCAACTATCTGCCAACAACGTATCTTAAAATATTTTGGACATGTTGCTTGCCAAACTGAGGACTCCAACTTGGAGAAACTTGGAGTCACTGGGAGTCAACTTGGAGTCACTGGCAAAGTATTCGGTAGAAGAAGCAGAAGAAGGTCACCAATGCTCTGGAGTAATCAAGTATCACTGGCGTCTGGTACTAGGGTGTCCTTGTCTCTACACGTAGTGCAGAACCGCAAGGAGTAGAGGATCCTTATCCACAAATGGATATTTGAATAGGGCTAACGATCCCCAGCAATTTGGAACTGACTTGAGAAGGAGACGTTTTGGTTTTTTTAAAATGCTTTTTCAAAATTGTTTACTGAACGTCCGTTGATAGCTCTCAATCTAGGCAAATTTAAAAAATTTTGGAAAGTTCTAACTCCTAGGAAGTAAGTTATAAAAAAAGCAAAACGTGTGGACATACCAGTGGTTGATATCTATATTATACTAGTTGACCCGGACTCAAAATCAATAACTTCCGTGTTATCTTATTAGTTGAATTAAATTAAGTTTTTTTGATGTTAAAAATTGCACAATGAAGCCAAAATCGATGCGCAACTGTCCGTGTTTTGTTTTTGTCCGTATCAGAGATGGTGTTGTGTACGGATTTATATTTTTTGTGATTCTCTTACTTTTCCACTTATTTATGGGAATTGCGTTTCATTTTCTTTATACGTGCGAGGGAGATTTATTAAAATGATTGTATTTTTCCTTTGGAGGGGTGCAGTCATATGTTCATTGTTTGTCCCATTTTCGACTGTTACATTTAGTGTGTAAGAAAGAGGGGCAGCTTTAAGAACAAAAGCAAAACCATCATTATATTTATCACAATATTTCTGCAGCTCTTTCAAAAGATGAAAATTCGTTCCATACAAAATGTATGAAAAAATTTCTTTTCTTCATAACTTTTTTTTCGGGAATTTTTTCGATGTTTTAATAGTTATTCTGCTATTTGGGCTGGAGACAAATCCAACAAATCAAAGATCATAAAAATCGGTCCGGCCGTTCTCTAGTTATAAATGGTGTAACTAACCCGACTTTGTTTTATATACATATTAAGATAATAAAAAGTTTTGCACTAGTGTCAAAATCCGGTGAGGTAATAGAGGAATACGCCTGTATGTATAAAACGCCACCCACGTTTCCTCTTAAATATGTCGTCTAAAGATAAAAGACATGATGAGTTATTTTTACCTCATCCTAAAATAAACTATTCACGGTATAGTTAGAGTTAGTAGAGTTAAGATAATAACATTTGGGGACGGCTTCCGTTCTCCATTAAGCCGCGGGGGTTTCCGTGTGAGAATGCAGCGATTATTTTTGGACACGCATTTTTACATTAAGCTTCATTTATCAAGTGAACACAACCACTTCTTTACCACCAATGATCATTTCATTATTATTTTGTATACGTGTATGAAGGCCTCCGTGGTCAAGGGGTAAGGCTCTCGATTAGCAATCCGAAGGTCTTAGGTTCGAATTCCGGCGTACGCAATTAATTTTATTTGATTGCTTTGATAGTATATTAGTGGCACGCTTCAGAGTGGAAGAAACTATCAGTTTCGCTCTGGTGTAAGACTAGCATTTAGAATTGAAATGTTTCTTGAAATGGCTTTAGCCGTGCTTACCCCAATGAGGATGACATAGTCTCAATGGCTCCAGACAGATGCAGTTGGGACTTTTGTGCGGTATTCAAATATAAAAGTAAATTATTCAAATTATTGTGTCCTTTAAAGTTTTTTTTTATTATTTTATTTCGCGCATTATACTAGTTGTGTTTTATTTATTGAACAATTGTAATGTGACGTGTTTATTTTTTTATACTTATCTTATCTTATCTACTTATTGAAAATAAGTTTCGTTAAATAATTTCAGAAATATTTTTATTTTTCAGATGTCGCGGATTATGAAAAAGTTACGATTTATGGAATAAACAACAACAGTCACCAGGAATGCCATGCAAATCTTTTATGTAAGTTCTTAAACTCAATTATTTGTATTCAATTAACTCATGAGTTTTCTCTGAGAATTTTATACTTTCCTTGGTCTGCAGTAGTCTAGAGAGTCTAGAATTTTCATGAAGGATTGTGGCCACATGAATCACCTAATCGTGCCATGTCTTGTTCGGACGTCCCCAACTTCTTCTACCACTCGCTGAAGTGTCAAATATTCTCATTTCACTCCTTTCTTCGCAGAATCGCTCTACATGTCCAAATCATCAAAACCTTCCTTTTCTTAATCTTACCAATTACACTTTTCATTCTTTGCGGATTTCTACATATAAAACAAGGACATACCTACATTATTTTACTAGACGTACGCCTCAGTGATCCTATATTAACAAACTTCAAGTGGGCGGAAACAAGTAACCCGTTCGAGAAAATGGAATTGGTTTTAAACCCACATGTTTTTAAAAATAAGACGTGAAATTTGATTTTTTATTTTAAATAGTACTCACCATACCCCAACTATAAAATTATCGTCCAAAGTTTTTTGTTTTATATCATGTATATTGTCGAGGCTTTTGACTCACACAATGTTGTCATTTTTTGCCTCATCTATTTTTAATGATTTTATAATCTCTAATCTAATCTTATAATCTCTAATGATTTTTAAAAGGTACTTAGTTCTTTTATATTCATTTTGTATAAAAATTCACTTTCAAATATTTTACAGTTTACATGATCTAATAAATTTATTTATTCTCGATCGTCCAAAATTATTGCCAACTTTGTAATAGGACTTCATAAACATAAGTTTAAATAAGTATTGGGCCATTTAGTGACGTTTTATGTCCATAAAATGAACGTATTTACATTACAAAAAAAAATGGTTTTCACTTTGGTACGAATCATCACAAAAAAAAGAAAAACAATTTGCACATCTACAGTGCCAAAGTGTGTTTGTTTCCTTTTGATAAAATTTCTTCCACACAAAAGACAAGAAAATAAGAAGATTTCGCCATCTTGTGTCAGAAATACGTATTTACTTATATCTTTTATACATATACCTACATATAGTTGGGACCAAGAGATTAATGTAAAATAAACATATGAAAATATTTGACTGCAATGACTTCCCAGACAATCCGGTAAGACCGGCGTAAAAGGTAGAATCGCCCTTCCCACTCAAAGTATGTTAATAATTATTATTATTGTGTATTAGTGTTCAGCTAGTTTTGCAGCAGTCTGTAACCATCGGCATGCCACGGGCGAGATAATCTGAGTAATGAACGGTGACGAGAGGAGTAAGGGGAAGACATACTCATGTTGTACAAGTAATATAACCTAACCTCACTTTTATCTGTTAGGAAATTCCGTCACTCTGTTAACCGCCCTCCGCATTAGTGACCAAATTCCTCTAATATATTATTTCTAAGATTCAATTGAAGGTAATATCGACCTTACTACTTCGGGCACACAACAGACTTTTAGAGGTTTGTATATCTACCTTCTTACTGATGAAACCATTTACCTTGCATTAATGTTTATTTATCAGTTGTATAAAATTAAAACGCGTTTTCTAGTAAAGCCCGAGTTTAAATCGAAAATAAATGTTAAATGCAACTGCTATACTAACAAAAATTCATTTTATACCTTTTAATTTATTTATTATTTTTTTTACATGAGCTCCACACAAGATGCCCTGAGAAAAAATTACCCTCAAGGCCTATGTCATCTTTGAGGATGCTGTGTGGAGGGTTTTTTTAAGGAAAGAAGGGAGAGGAGAATTCTGGGAAGGAAACGGGTATAGGGGGTGCCGGGGTGGGTACTACGGCGGTACCCATTCCCGCCTCCCGAAGCGGAAGCCTATTTTAACAGTTTAGGTGGCGGATGTGGGTACCGCCGCCCCGGCCACCATATATTAGATAATCAACACCTCTGCAGGAGTTGACTTAGCAGGGGCACCCGGGTTCATGTAGTGAGGTTTGTCTAGGTCTTGGCGGCGAATGCCTTTACCCAACTATAGCATGGCGAGCCGGATCTGGAGAGACTGATTGAGGGATACGAGATACCTGACCAAGACCATCGAATCACTCGACCCATCGCCTTGCACCGCAGTGGGGGGGATCATTTGTCCATCACTTCTGGACACACTGACACTCCAGATTCCACCCCTCATACCCTTTTCCTTCCCAAATTTTTTTCTCCTTCCTTCCCCTAAAAATATCCTTCACACAGCATCCCCAAAGATGACATATGCCCTGAAAGGAATTATTTTCCTCAGGGCCTCCTGTGTGGAGCTATTTTTTTTTTAATTATTCAGCATTAAATGTCAAATTTTATATGTTTTGTGATACTACTGGCGCCGCTGCTCTAAAAAAGTAACTAGATCGATTACGAATAATACCTGCTTAAGTTTGAGCGAGGATTCACTTGCCAATTTAGCGAAACTGATATACCGGCCCTAAAATTCAGTACAGACCAGTTAGTTCCCAAGCATGACTGCATATTGCTAACGAAAAACCAACAGTTCACAATGACAAAGTGTTCTTAATATATTCGACATCAACAGAACTGTTGTTTGTACGTTAGCGATATGCAGTTGTCCTAGGGAACAATGAGAAGTTATCATATCAATCCTTGTCGATCGACTGTGCTAGGGGGCAAGTATCAAATTACCGATATTGTCGACAAAACCTTTATCGATGATTTTCGATAGTGACCGACGCATAAATATTATTTATTTAATTGCTGCAGGCAAAATTCTGAATTAATGTTATTTAGTTTAGACTCAAGACTGTCATAGCGGCGACGCCATTAAAATGTAAATCGACTCTTGTAACAATTTAGCATAAGTAATTAAATTAGATAGAAGTTTCAAGAGGCCGAAAGCGAATTTCTTATCTCAAACGGTGTCCGTAACTTGATATTTTATGTGACTCGCAGGCGGTGGACAATAATCGATTATAGACCATGGGCGATAATAGCCAATGGATCCCCACTACCTACAGTTGAACGTACATAATATATACGTGGTGTAAGAACTTGTAGGCACTAGATTTTACAATAACTATGGCTCTATTAGATGAATACTTGGAGCAGGTAGATGAGTTTGTGTGTTTGAGAAGTATTTTATTTAAAGTGAAAACTTATTTAGCACCGTTGTGATTTAAAACTCGATGCAACGAAAAAGCGACACTAAAAAGGGACGAACATATACAACCATAGGATTTAGCCTGCGAGAGATTGAGATAGAAAAATCGTTCTCATATTTGTGCGGTGCTTTGTAGCCTCCCCCCCTTCGTACCTAATTTTCTCAAGATTTCACTTCAACCGCGTGTGAACGACACACATGATTTTTTTTTTTAAATTTGATACTATAATTTATATTTTATAAATATAATTTCATAATTTTGGCTTCACTCGATGGATGGCGGATGGATGGCTTATCCGTGCTGAGTGAGGCCTCAATTTTATAATATAAAAATTCAATAATATGAAGTACATAATAAATTTTAATAAAATATATTAAATTCGGAAATGAAAAATTAAATAAAAATCAGTACTCATTATGAGTTGTGTGTGTGTGAGTGATGTGTGTTTTATTCTGTTATCAAATGTTAGTAATATTAATCCATCTTTTAAATTTCTGTCTGAATTTATTTTTGTTTTCCTAATTTTTTATATCAAATGAAAGACTGTTGAATGCTTTTATAGCACAGTATTTATGGTGACTTTGTCCAAAGCTTGTGTTTACCGTCGGAGTTTTTTTTTATATTGATAGAATGGTAAATGCAGAAAACTCCCTAAAGTTAATTATCCCAGGAAAACACCCTTTTTGTAAGTTATGGTTTAAAACATTAAGATGAATTAATTGTTTGCGCACGTACACAAGCCATAGAATATGAATAAATAGTTTTGTTCATAAACAAACACAAATACAAAATTTTATTGGTGATTCAATCCAATATTATATTTGTTAGCCTTTCTTGAAAGATTTGAGTTTGTTTATGAACAAAACTATTTATTCTTATTTATATTGAGTATTTACGGGAGCAAACAACTAATAATAATAATAATAATAATAAAAGTTTATTCCAGAATATATATTAATATTATATTCATCTTTATATTTAATCTCCTTAAAAAAATTAAACTCGCGCCATCTATGAAAGAGCAGATTATGAATTGTTTTTAGTATCACCTTAATGGAGGACTGAACACGGTTGGCGCTAACATAAATTTGTCCAAATTGGCGAAGATAGCAGTTCACAACGGTTACCAACCCTGATATATGGCAGTGAGGTAAGAGGAAGGATGAAAGTAGACTGAATGCTGTAGTAATGATATCTCTGAGGCAATTGTGTGGTAAAACCATGTATGACCTTGTTAAAAATGTGAAGATTCGCAAATAATAAAAGGATTATTTAATAAGCGTAATGAATAAGTTTAATAATAGAAGGTTTATATGGTTTGGGCATGTAGAGTAAATTAGTGAAGAAAGGAATGTAAGGAGAATACCTGACGCGGATGTGCATGGTAGAAGAAGTCGGGAAACAAATACTTGAGTCGGGCCATGTCAACAATCAGAATAATAGAAGTATTTGTATGAGATAATGTACGAATTTGAACGAAGCAAAGAGTATGTGTAAGACACATTTGTTTTATGGTCCGTCCTCTCTGCTTCCCTTGTGGAGAAAGACGTTATTTTTTGGCTAGTTGAGTTACACAACATTAAAAAAACAACGCATTTTGCAAAATATTGAAAATTAGTTACTTTGGATTGAAATAATAATTTATCTTAAATTTTGCACGTACTCGTATGTATATTGTGTTTAGCAAACGTAGAAACGGCTACGCGGCCTTTTTCATTCGAATCTACCCAACCAAACTGAAAATTATTTTTTTAATCAAAATTTTAGCAAATATCTTGTACGGATATGTGCTATTTTATCTACAAGTATTTTTGTTTTAAATTATGAAATATTGGTTATTAAGAAATCCATTTCGAATTTGGAGGCAACAATTATTAAACAAATATTCTTGTTCTACCTACTCAGTTACTATATTGAAATAAAAAAAAAATGAAATATTACTTTGACAAATTGTGTTAAAAACGTAAATATGTACTTTGTAATTTGAACTTAAGCACATAAAAAACTTTTTTAACAATTTTCTTTTATTGTTTTATATTTCATCATATCCGTATAGTATAGTAAAACGTGAAAAATTGTATTTAAATGATTACGAGTATCATTGACTCACAAATAATTGCTAAAATTGCCTCTAAAACCGTGCAAAATTAATTGAAATATTTGACTTATTTATGTCAGATTATTTAGGTAACCGAGTAACATATTGAAATGGGAACATTGGGAATGATGAAGAAAAAAAAACTAATCGAATGGTGTAAATGACTTTTGACATTTTGGCCAAAAACCTTACACTTATATATTATGCGTGCAACGACAAATGTTTGTCTGCAAGGTATTTTTCCTCTCTTATTGTATTTTAATGTGTATTAGAAAGTGTTATTAAGGTAATTATTCATCCACACGTGAATATAACATCAACCTGCACATTAGTATTTTTTCTTGCATTAATTTTAAGACCTTTTCGGCTAAAGCGCCACTTATCTTAGGAATTATTAACATTATCAAGAATGTACGTATAACAATTGATTAGGTTTGATAAACGTATTTATAATCTTCAAGCGGAAACAAAATCGGATAAATATTTTCAAAGTTATGATTTTTTAAACATTCATACAGCTCTCCTGCGAAGTTAGTAAATGGCGCAAGGCCCGGTAATATCCGCTCAAAAAGAAGAAGGAGAAATGTGTAAATATGAATGTTAGAGGGAGCGCGCCAATATTAAAACGATAATGTTTAAGCGAAAATTGTGAAAATCTTACATATAAAAATCAATATTTGCTTGTTTGTGTGTTTATGCGTTGCCATACCGTTCATCCGATTGTGAAAAAACTTTGGTGATTTGTTGTGCCTTGATTTGTGATTTGAAGGTTATAGGTTATATTTAATGGTAGGTACTGGCGTCATGAAAGTTGTATAAATGAAAATGTTTGTAATTCATATATTTTAGCGGGAGGGAGGAAAGGCAGGAGGGGGAGGGGAACGGGGGAGGTTGGGTTCGCTGGGGGAGTGACGAGGGAGGGGGAAGGCGGGGAAGGTGGAAGGGGAACGCGGGAGAGGACGGGGACTCGGCAGATGAACGGTGACGCATGGGAAAGACATGCAGAGAGAAACAATTTATTTCTTTGAATGGCATTGCAACGCATACCGAGTATCAGCTAGTGTTTAATAAAACACGACTCGTTTAAAATAGAGCAAGAATCTTGTGGAGATTATCTAAAAAAGCATTTAAAGAAACACTCTGAATTTTTTCATACATGTAACTTGTAAAATAACTGAAAAAAACATGTTAATAATAATTTTCGGGGCTTACTTTGAGATTTCTATTGAAAGAATTTCGTATAATTGCCGTATCTGCGTAGGGAATGTATAGATATTATCTTCAATATTAACATATATTTTTAAGAGCTTTAAAACGTGTTTAAGGAAAATATGTAATAAATCGGTAGAAATGCGGGAAGCCGGGTCTTAAGGGCGTTAACCCAGCCAGCGGCCGAAAATTCACATTTCGTCGAAAGATGTTCTTACGATCGTACAGGGCGGTTCTAATGAGAAAGATTAATTATTCTCAGTGCCAACTTTTTAAAATTATAACTTTTATTTTTATTTTATTTTTATTTTTTTTTATTTATTTTTTATTTGTTTTGTTTTTGTTACAAAGAATACATCAGATTGTATTCTTGTAACAATTTTGTTACAAGAATACAAAGAAGCGTTGACTGTCCAACTAGGATTCTCCCGTTCTAGGACAGTCAAATTGACAGAAACATTTTGATAGGCGTAAATTTAATTTACAGATGATTGATTTATATTGGGACACAAATCAAAAAATCATCGCCAAACTTTATCTTTCTTACTGAGGCAAAAAATATTTAATAATTTATAATTAACGACACAGTGTCCTTTTCGTACATGTTTTTTTTTTCAATATAGAAAGAAGAA
Organism: Limnephilus lunatus; assembly: GCA_917563855.2. Lineage (NCBI taxonomy): Eukaryota > Metazoa > Arthropoda > Insecta > Trichoptera > Limnephilidae > Limnephilus > Limnephilus lunatus. The sequence continues at coordinate 129,154,918 of OU830592.1, forward strand.
AGAAATGTAAAATTTTAAGATTACTTCCAAATAAACCAAAGAAAAATAGTACATATATAATACATAAATAAACCAAAAGATTACTTATAAATAAACCAAAAGAATAATACATATTAGTACAAAATTAGTGAAAGCATTGAAGAAGAAACAAACAGAAAATACCTGTTATACAGTGACCTTATTAAAATATGTACAGCTAAATTGTTTTTAATTAGTACAGCTTTATACTTCAGTAGAGGCATACAAAAAATATTAGAATCATTAGCATAAAAGGTTTTCAAAAATGTTTAAAGTGTTTTCAATCGTACTCTAAGGAACTAATCAGCCACTACAATAAAACTAAATCCGAAAGAAGCTTCGTAAGCGTGGAAAAAATAGAGTTATATAAAAAAAATAAAAAATAGATACGTAATATGCACTTTTCTACACATTCCAAAGCTGCAACTGTGAAGATTTGGAATGTGTAGAAAACATCAAATATCTAGATGTTACTGTAGACAACCATCTCAAACGGAACACCACACAGAAAACCCATCAACAAGGGTAAGAAAATTGATTAACATATTCTTTGCATTACGGAACATAAAACATATCCCGGACTGTGCAACCCCATCCCAACGTACGCCCGCACTGGTCGGGGAGCGTGGGGTAGAACAACCCTAGATCCGCTTGTGAAGGCCCAGAAATCCATAATTACAGTAATTTTGCGTAAACCCCACAGGCATTCCAGCGATCAGCTCCACAAAAACTTCCATGCACCTGATGCTCGTCAAAACAACATAAAAAGGACTATCATCCACGCACATAAAAACCTAGAAAATATTCAAAAATCGATCATAAACACATCACAAGAAGTCACACCACGTACATATCCTGGACCAAAAGTATACAACAAAATTCCCCTAGAATTAAATATTAAAGTAGATTATAATAAAACAAATAAAAAACTTTATTCCACTTAATTTTATTTGACCGTAACCGGTTTCAGCTCGTCAGAGCCATCTTCAGACTGGTACAAATAATTCTTAGCCTACGGTTTATATACATAACATATGGGGGAGGGGGAGAGGGGTAGTCTACAAGGATTTTAATGAATTATTTTTGTTACTGAGTCGTTTTAGACTGTCGAATTTCTAAGTATTTTGGTAATTCCAGTGGGCTAATTACTTTGGGTTTGTAGCTCACTTCAATATCTATTGATTAGGGAAAAACCTTACAAGTAATTTGAATTATTAATGGACTAATTTTATTGTCAAATCGTTATTATACATATCTATGATCAATGGGATTTTTTAATTGCTTTTTGAAGGGATGCATGTTTACATTGGAGTGGGAATGGTCAAACCTAAATACATATTTTAATTTCAAAATTATTATGAAAATTATACCGGATAAAAACCTGGTGTTTCAGTAAATGATTCTAATAGCTTATTAATTACAAAGTTACTTTTTGAAGGGATGCATGTTTACATTAGATTAGGAATGGTTTAAACTAAATACATATTTTAAATTTCGAAATTATTATAAAAATTACAATGGATACAAAAGCGGAGACTTAGCAAATGATTCTAATTGTTTATTCATTACAAAGTTAGGGTCTATTTTTTTAGTTAAGCGAGTAATTTCTAAAGATTCTAGTCTATCTAGTTTATGACCTTTATTGCAAGTATGAAGAACTTTAACATCTCTGTCTTTATCAAACGAGTGTTTATTTTCTAATAAATGTGATGTTACATTCGACAATTCTCCTTGTCATTCACCCAGTTAGTAAAGTGTTCTTTAATTCGGGTTTTGAATGATCTCCCTGTTTGACCAACGTAATACGATGGGCAGTCAGCGCAGTTTACTTGGTAAACGCCTGAGTTTTCAAGTTTTTCTCTCTTATCTTTATTATTGATTAAAATTCTCCCTAGAGAATTCACATTATAAAAAGCTGTTTTGCATTTATCATTATTAGTTAATCTGGATATTTTTGTTGATATTTCGCCAATATAAGGGATTTTAACCCATTGTTTAGTGATATCTTTTTCATTTTTAAGGCCTTGTGAAATAATTGTTAATGTAAGTTTTTTGTCCTTTTTCTTTAATAAGTTATCAATAGTTTCGCTTTTGTATCCATTGTTCTTTGCTATGGTTTTTATTGTATTTACAAATTACAAATACATTACAAATACAATAAAAACCATAGCAAAGAACAATGGATACAAAAGCGAAACTATTGATAACTTATTAAAGAAAAAGGACAAAAAACTTACATTAACAATTATTTCACAAGGCCTTAAAAATGAAAAAGATATCACTAAACAATGGGTTAAAATCCCTTATATTGGCGAAATATCAACAAAAATATCCAGATTAACTAATAATGATAAATGCAAAACAGCTTTTTATAATGTGAATTCTCTAGGGAGAATTTTAATCAATAATAAAGATAAGAGAGAAAAACTTGAAAACTCAGGCGTTTACCAAGTAAACTGCGCTGACTGCCCATCGTATTACGTTGGTCAAACAGGGAGATCATTCAAAACCCGAATTAAAGAACACTTTACTAACTGGGTGAATGACAAAGGAGAATTGTCGAATGTAACATCACATTTATTAGAAAATAAACACTCGTTTGATAAAGACAGAGATGTTAAAGTTCTTCATACTTGCAATAAAGGTCATAAACTAGATAGACTAGAATCTTTAGAAATTACTCGCTTAACTAAAAAAATAGACCCTAACTTTGTAATGAATAAACAATTAGAATCATTTGCTAAGTCTCCGCTTTTGTATCCATTGTAATTTTTATAATAATTTCGAAATTTAAAATATGTATTTAGTTTAAACCATTCCTAATCTAATGTAAACATGCATCCCTTCAAAAAGTAACTTTGTAATTAATAAGCTATTAGAATCATTTACTGAAACACCAGGTTTTTATCCGGTATAATTTTCATAATAATTTTGAAATTAAAATATGTATTTAGGTTTGACCATTCCCACTCCAATGTAAACATGCATCCCTTCAAAAAGCAATTAAAAAATCCCATTGATCATAGATATGTATAATAACGATTTGACAATAAAATTAGTCCATTAATAATTCAAATTACTTGTAAGGTTTTTCCCTAATCAATAGATATTGAAGTGAGCTACAAACCCAAAGTAATTAGCCCACTGGAATTACCAAAATACTTAGAAATTCGACAGTCTAAAACGACTCAGTAACGAAAATAATTCATTAAAATCCTTGTAGACTACCCCTCTCCCCCTCCCCCATATGTTATGTATATAAACCGTAGGCTAAGAATTATTTGTACCAGTCTGAAGATGGCTCTGACGAGCTGAAACCGGTTACGGTCAAATAAAATTAAGTGGAATAAAGTTTTTTATTTGTTTTATTATAATCTATTATAATGGACTTCCACCACGAATTAACAGTTTCAAAAATAGAAATATTAAATATTAAAGCTTGCAAAATGTTCCACATTGGTTCTATAATAACTCAATATCGATTTTATTTCATTCAAAATTTGCTTTAATTTATACCTACATCCAAAAATTCTGAAAGGCGTGATGATAAAACTATTAAAATTTTGTACTTTTGAAGTAAAACTTCTTTACGCACGCTTGACACTTGGGGGTAAAATGATGAATGCGTTACGAAAAAGAACCATATATTTAATGTGAAACGCTATGAAACGCATATATTTAATGTGAAACGCCATGTATTTAATGTAAAGTTTTACTTCAGTGGTGTGGTCTAAAGCACACTCGTTTTTTTTGTAATTATTTTTTTATCGTATGTTTTTATCATTTTTCTATAATGTCTAAGCAAAATAAGAATGTAAAAAAAATCTGAAATAGGAATATTAGTTTATAAGACCGTAAATAAATATAAAAAGTTAAGAATTTTTGTCACAAAACACATGCGCGGATCTTCTTTTTAATGATTTTATTTAAACTAAAATTAAAATTCTGACAAATATGTTTCCCAGATAATGTATTGATTTATTTTACTTCCTAATTATATGATTTGAAATGGGTTTTGTATAATGCAAAATCTTTTTTGAAAATTTAACAAATCTGCCAACGACCTATGGTATAACCTTATTATACTAAAAATAATCATTTTTTCTCAAAATTTAATACGTACCTTTTATAGATAAAAGCACAATCTTTCGAAATAAATTTATATTTTTTGTGGAAAAGAGTCAATACGTCTAAAATCTGATTTAAAAATGATATATTTCTGTTTTTTTCTGGTTATACCATATTAACCATTTATCCTTTAAGCATTATTATTTTATTGTATTTAACTTTAGATCCCAAATCAAACATCACAGCATGATTTCACAACGGATAAAATCAGAGATAATTCTGATTGTAGAGTTTATCCGTCTATGCAATCTACAGCAACCTCTCTACTCATAAAACAGCCTAGGGCGAGGTTAGATTAATGGCGCAGTTGGTGCTTACATAAAGCCTTTGAACAACTCTTAATATTTCAACAGAAATTAATCGTAATTCGTGTGAATTGTTGTCGTTGCTTTAGTGTATCCACGTTTTCAAAATATGGAGTGCTTCGTTAATTTATTGTTTTGTGTTCAATGAAGAACTCCATTTATATATTATTTTTAATTTAATTTAAATCAGTTTTAATGATGTTTTAAGTTCTGCAAGTATGTTAGTATTTTTGTTTTAATGATGTTTTAAGTTCTGCTAGTAGTATGTTAGTATTTTTGCATAATTGTTTTAATGATGTTTTAAGTTCTGCAAGCATGCTATTATTTTTGTTTTAATGAGGTTTTAAGTTCTGCAACTACTCGTATGTTAGTATTTTTGTATTTTGGTTTTAATGATGTTTTAAGTTCTGCAAGTATGTTAGTATTATTGTTTTAATTAGATATGTTTTATATTCTGAAAGTATGTTAGTATTTTTGTTTTAATGATGTTTTAAGTTTTGCAAGTATGTTAGTATTTTTGTATTATTGTTTTAATAATGTTTTATATTCTGAAAGTATGTTAGTATTTTTGTATTAATGATGTTTTAGTTCTGCAACTACTCGTATGTTAGTATTATTGCATTATTGTGTTAATGATGTTTAAAGTTTTGCAAGTATGCTAGTATTTTTGTTTTAATAAGGTTTTAAGTTCTGCAACTACTCGATTGTTAGTATTTTTGTATTTTTGTTTTAATTATGTTTTAAGTTCTGCAAGTATGTTAGTATTTTTGTATTATTGTTTTAATTATGTTTTATATTCTGAAAGTATGTTAGTATTTTGGTTTTAATGACTTTTTAAGTTTTGCAAGTATGTTAGTATTTTTGTATTATTGTTTTAATGATGTTTTAAGTTTTGCAAGTATGTTAGTATTTTTGTATTATTGTTTTAATGATGTTTTAAGTTTTGCAAGTATGTTAACATTTTTGTATTATTGTATTAATGATTTTTAAGTTCTTCAAGTGTGTTAGTATTTTTGTATTATTATGACAGCTGTTTCGGCGTTCCAGGCCATTTTTGAACTGAAAAGTTTGATTTTCAAACTGAAAGTTTTAAAAGTTTCTAAGTTTCAAGAAAAAGTTTCAAACTGAATGTTTGTAGTTTGAAAATGGCATTGAACGCCGAAAAAGCTATCGTGATAAAAAAAACTGAAATAATTATAACATTATTAAATTTAAATTTGTTTATTTGGGCACTATTTTGTAGTTTATCTTTGAGATGGCTTTAGCCGTGTTTGGTGACCAGATCTGAATGGCCAGGTACTTTCTCATATCTCTCCTCTCCTCAAACCCTTCAGTCTCACAACATGCGGCCTTCGTAGTCTAGGGGTAAGGCTCTTGGCTCGCGGAAGGTCGGGGGATCAGATCCCGACGTGCGCAAATAAATTTTATTAACTCATTTAAAATAATATATGGAAAATTTGCGGTACGTTCCAGAGTGGAAGATACTCTCTGTATCGCCCTAATTCAGAATTGAAATATGACTTGAAATGGCTTTAGCTGTGTTTTATAACCTGAAGGGCCAGGTATCTACTTCCCATCTTACTCTACCCCTTATTTTTCCTCTCCTCACTACCTTCAGCCTCACAACATACCCCAATTGCGGATGCCATAGTCTAACTGGCTCCAGATGGGAGCTGCCTGGGACTCTTAATAATAATAATATTTGGATGACTTGTATAGCGCCGTTTTTGTGAAAAATCACCTCAAGGAAGTTGTATGTGAGGTATGCACATAAAAAAAGAAAAAAATGTTCATAAATAAAAACTTTTTTTTTTTGTTTTTTGGTAATGCGTGTTTCCATCCCCCGACAAAATATCCTACGATAAAATATCCTCCGAAAAAATATTTTCTGCCAAAATATCCTTCGACAGAACTTCCCAAGGACAAAATATATATCCACTATGCTGAATGTTTTCTTATAAATATTTTTGAACAATAATTTATTGTCTTTACAGGATGTCTGTATTATTTTTGTCTCATTTTTTGTTAGATTAGGTTAGATTAAGTTACGTTAGGTTAGGTTAGGTTAAGTGAGGTTAGGTTTTAGTAGATATTTTGTTGAGGGATGTTTTGTCCGTAGGTTATTTTGTCGGGGGATGTTTTGTCGCGGGAACCCGTTTTTTCGCGAGATGAAATATTTTTTTGTGTTAAAAATTAATTAAAAATGACATATAAACACTTCAAAATAACTTGCAGATATAATGTTTGTAAAATTACGTAGCAAATTATTGAAGTTGCAAGATATCTAATATGGACGTAAAAGTTGGTCACTGGCGCCATTAGTACCTCTTCATAACGTGTTGAAGCATTGGAAAAAAATTCGCGTGGGCGAATCGAAAGTTCCCTAGCCGAGCCGGGTGACCTTCTTGTTTCACAACAGACCTCTTAATGGTCCCAGTACGTAATTATTATTCAACTGTTTTGTTTATATTATAGATGTGCGCAGATTTAAAATGGATAAACATTGATAAAAAAAAAATACTGATTGTTAAAAATTATCGATGTATGCTACAAAACATTAATGTCTAATCTATAACCACAGCCATATTTTATTTTGGGAATTATTGACTTATTTATATTATTATTATTATTATATATGTTATTTTATTATACGCTCAGAGAGCTTTTAAATAAATATAGGTAGTAAATAAAAAGGATATGAAAAAGGTCTACTACGCGTTATGTCATTCTCGAATTGAACATGGAATCATAGGATGGGGATCTGCTACACATACGTACCTCCACAACCTGAATACGATACAAAAAGGAATCATAAAGACCATATTAAAAGTACCAATTAGAACGCCTTCAACTGAAAATTTCAATAGCTTCGACGTACCAAATGTACAGCAAATATATGCCAAAAATATATTATTGAAGCCTTTCAAAAATAATGAATCCTCTACTAGACCATGTACGCATAACACTAGATCGAATAAAAACGATATAAAAAATATTCCAAGTTATAAAACCACTTTCGGACAAAGAAACTATACATACTTTGCAACAAAACTCCATAACATCCTTCCCCAAGACATAAAACTAATAAAAAATCCTAATGAATACAAATCAAGAATAAAAATATGGCTAAAAGAGGTCAACGAAAAAACCCTAATGAAGACATTAAAAACGACATAGAAGACAAATAAACCATATTTAAATAACTTTAGTCCGCCTCGGCACAGGACCCCCTAGTGAGGAGGACTAAGAAATACAATACTTTATACTTAATTTCACCATTATATCTTGTATGTAACAATTATTTTATATAGTCGCTAAAATAAAAAAATAAAATAAAAAAAAGTACTTAAATAAAATAAAAATATATTTTTAAATGCAATAACAGACTGAGTCTTTTAGAAATTCGCTTGTACCTAGAATGCATGCATTTTACAATACTTTCTCGTAAGTAGTAGATGTGTCCAACTGAACGGCATATAGTTATAAGAAGGCATTAGTAACATACCTCAATAATAATAATCAATGTTTGCTTAATACTATTTTACTTCATGATTACTGTTTCACAAAATTATTATGCATGCATATTTGCAAAATCCGGAGGGCGTAAAATAATATGAGTACATAAATAAACATGTGATACAATTTTGAATATGAGTAAGAAAAAAATTATAATAAAATTACGACGAATAAATTAATTTAAAAAAAATGCATAAACGACCTTACCTAACCTAACCTAAACCAAAAAAAACTTTCGGCGCCAAATTTAAAATTTAAATCGAAACCATAAGTTCTTTGCTCTGTCTCCTTGCTTCCTTGTCGGAGGATGTTTGTCCGTAGAATATTTTGTCCTTGGGATATTTTGTCGGGGACATTTTGTCGCGGGACGAAAACGCGTGGTACCTAAATATTGATGTCCCTTTTAAATCTCTTGACATAATCATGTCAAAACAAAAAATCTAATAGAAGAATCATAATACGAGAAGACAAAATTCTAAATTGTTTATCTCATTATTTATTTCTCCGTCAGTGTTTGTTTTACGAGGTTTTCTGAAACGTGTCCTGACTGCCACGTGGCGTTTTGATACCGCAGTAATTACGATAAGAGGCTTAGCGAAACTGAAAGGCAAAGAAATTCTCTTGAAAATAATAATAAAATGTTAATTAATCACACTAAACAAGGTTATCCAATTGTATTTTACTTTTTAAAGAAAAATAATAAAAACATCAACTTTGTTATACTTAGGTATCTACGATAAGAAAAACATCAATTAAATTGGGAGGGGGGTGTGGATACCGCCGCCCTGGGAACCATTTATTAAATAACCAACACCTATGCAAAATATCAATCTAAGTGGTTTGCTACGTTTGGTAACTTAGCAGGTCATATAGAATAAGTCAACCATGTCTCAATTGCCACTTATCTTCTTCAATGACTTCCATTCCTCGATTCTCTAAGCTTCAGAATATGCCCAACATTGGAGATGCCATAGTATCACTGTTTCTGGGCATTTTTTTACATTATCTTCACACACGAGACCCCGAGAAAAAAAATCCCTAGGGGCCTATGTCATCTTTGGGGATGCTGTGTGGAGGGTCTTTTTAGGGAAAGAAAAAGATATTATCTGTGGTTTGGGAATCTCGGGGTCAATTTGTCAAGAGACACGATTTTATGAATTCTTCCCTCCCACAGCGATGCAACGCGATGGGTCGAGAGAGTCCGGCTAGAGAGGTAAAAAGATCTCCCTCAATCAGTCTCTCCGATCCAGCCCGTCACGCAACTAGTGGGCAGGCGCAATGTCATTGGACACATCTCACCCGGTTAACTGGCACCCACACTAAGTCACCAATTGTAACGTACCACTTGGGGTGACTTATGGCAGAAGTGCTGATTATCCAATAAATGATTCCCGGAGAGACGGTTCCCTATCCGCCTCCAAATGATTACAAAAATGTTTTTTTGTCCTACATTATCTACATATTATAACAATATTTTTGTAATTTTTCTTTGCTTTTGCAATGTATTCTTTTTGTACTGCTATTGCAAAATAAATAAATGATAATTTATGTATTTTCGTTGTTTTTGGGGTGTTATGCCGTGTTGAGCTACCTTCTTCTTTAGCCGACGTTTCTGACAGCGTTGCAGTGTCCATCTGTCGGATCTGCCGGATCTGCCCTGATGATGGACACTGTAACGCTGTCCGAAACGTCGACTAAAGAAGGAGGTAACTCAACACGGCATAACACCCCAAAAACAAACAACGAAAATTATTTTGGACGTGAAAATCTGAAAACATATCCGATAATGCATGTTTATCAAAATTTTAAGCAACCCCTTTCTAATGACGTTGGCAACCCCCGACACAAAAAAGAGCTGATGACCTTGAAACGTCTGAACAGATTTCCATGAATTGTAGCTAAGAACCATCTCGATCACGTCAGCTTTCAAACAACAACAAAAAACCGCATCATAATCGGTCCATACGTTTAGGAGCTACAATGCCACAGACAGACACACAGAAAGTCAAACTTATAACACCGCTCCTTGATTCGGGGGTTAAAAAGAAGGAAGCAACGCAACACGACATTTTAATCTAAATAATAATCACTATATAGCTAAAACAATTTCAAAAAGCAGCAATTCGAGTTTTATTCGAATTCATTAGTTAAATTATTAGCTGAAAAAAATTTATACAAAGAAAGGCATAATATTCCATACTTTTATCAGAGTCTCAAAGTTCTTTCAGTGAGAGCAATTCTGTGGTACAAAATTATATTTAAGCACATAAATAATCCTTTATATATTAACAGGCTGGAACACAACCATAATACTCGTTTTAACTTTAATGAAGGGCTAATTGTACCTAAGCATACAAATAAATATGGAGAAAGAACGTTAAATTACATGATTCCCAGTTGTTTAAATATGTTACCTGCTGAAATTAAAAACTGTGCCCAAAACAAACAATTGATGAATTTACTGAAGACTTGGCTTACGGAAAGAATTAATTTGTATTAGCTTACAATGACATATTATTCTAAAGACTTTAAAAATGTTATTTATGTTTTCAAAAATTTATTTTTATCTATATTTCTGTAAAAAATTAAATATTATTTTATATAATTGTAAAAATGTAACTATTGAATCACTATAATAAGATCTTTAACGTAAAGAACCCGTTAGACAAACTGCTAAAAAGTAGTTTATCGAGACTTTTTTGTCTTGTATTTGTAAAGTTTAAAAAATAAATAAATAAAAAAAATGCAGGTGAGTTCTCTAGTTGTTATATTGTATAAGCTTGTCAATTGACATCTGTATCTGTATTTTCCCCATAAAATAAAAATAAAAACATTCTAACAAAATCTTGCCAATTACGCAAAGCTAAAACGCAGAGTTATAAAACTTTTACAGCTGAGAAAACAGCTTCCCGTTTTATTAAACTTTGAAGAAAATATTTTTTAACTTGTGGCACCACCACATCCCATTTTTCGTCAAAAGGCTTCAATCTGTAGCCACATTCCTGCACACTTTGATTCCCAATTTTAATTAAACCTTAAAAAATTAAGCACGGCAAAAAATATACCATTTTTTCATTAAGTAATGTAGAAGTATTCCCTCTTGATATTTTGGTGTAATGTTACCTACGTTGGTTGACACAGGGAAAGCCTACAAGTTTTATAAGTAATTATGAACAAGGTGATGAAAACTGATAATAATATCTTGTCTCGTGTCGGAGTCGTTACACGCACGCACTTTGAGGTATTCCTGCCAATTCAGATCCAGTCAATAAGGGTAAGGTTTGAGATAATTTGAAGGAAACCTTTTAAGAAAGGGTAATGTTCGTAATAAGAAATTCGGTCATACGAGACTTTTTAGGGTGTTTTTTTTTGTAATACCAAGAATCTTGTGAATTTAATCAGGCCCTTCTTTCACAGGGTTACGCAAGTATCTTGGCGACTACCACCATACATTTGCGCGGAGGTTCGACTTCATTGCCGACATTTTGTAAACTCGTCGGTTAATTCTGTCTACTGATAATAGCCAAATATCTAAAAATCCATTCGTTAAAGACGACATGGCAACAAATATGGAAAAAACCATATAAATTGAATAAAATCCTTGTAGACTACCCCCTTTCTTCTCCCCAAAAAAATATATACCTTAGAAGTAAGATGTTGTCGATTTTATAAATTTTAAATTAAATATCCCACTTTCCACTAGAAGACTTAATTATTAAATATTATAAAAATACATGCATTAGAAGACAGACGTAAAATAAACGATTTAACCTTTTTATTTAAAAAAAACTCTAAATTCGACTATTGCGAACTCATGCAACTCATAAACTTACCAATACCCATAGTAACAATACGACAAAATACACTATTCTACTGCAGCATTCATAAACGTAACTACGTTGGCCACCCACGATTTCACACTGTTGGAAATCAATAGTTAGGTTATCAGATGTTGACATATTTATTATCAATTTTTGGCGAGTTTTGTGGATCATGTAAAATATTTAAACACTATTCCTCAACACATCTCGATTTTTGTAAACCTATCTAATCGCTAGATTTTTCAGTTTTGGTTTCTTGTATTGTGTGTATTTCTTGTGTGTATTTTTTATCTAATGTAACTGTATTTTATTATGTATTTCTTAAGGCGCGGTATACCCGTTCAAAAATAAGAAGATGGAGAGATATGTAAATACGAATGGTAGAGAGAGTGCGCTATTATTAAAAACGATAATATTTAAGTGAATATTGTGAAAATGTTTAATAAAACACAACACGTTGAAAATAGAGCAAAAATCGCAAAGGAAATGTCAAAAATAGTATTTAAAAAACGCTGTGAATTTTTCATACATATAACTTGTAAAATAACTGATAAAACATGTTTAAAATAATTTGCGGAGCATACTTTGCGATTTTTTTCTATCGAAGGAATTTATTTATTTATTTACGCCCTTTTTCGGGGCTTTTACATATGAAATTTAAAAATTACAATAAAAATACAAATACTATATATTTCTTATATTATTACTATATATTTACGGTGCTCCAGATTTTATGTCCGGGTTGAATCTTTCCCAAATGAAAGACTAAACCCTTCCACACACTTTTCCACAAATGAATATCTAGTAAATTAACGCAATGTAAGTGCACTATATAAGAATAAAACAATACAAGAACAATACGTCAATCCACCAGAAACATAATGGGAAAATATTTCACCGACTCCAGATATTTTCATATCAGAGGGTTCGGCTCTGATGAAATCCTAACTGGTCCGATAAATCCTACTGATCCCTCAATATAAATATTTAAAAAATCTTTCGTAATCCTACATGTATTTAAAATGACCGACTTTTGCATTTTTATGTACAAATTTTTTGACAAATCTAATACGCCTAAATTTTGAATGAGAGAGCTAGGTATAATGCCAGTAGCCGAAATAACAAATGGTAATATTATCTTATATTATTATTATGAAGCAGTTCAGTAACAGAATTTTGTATTTTCTTAAAGATAAATTGAAGATGTCCACTGACTTGGTATAATTATTTCCCTCCATTAGTATTCTTGGCAAAGAGGAATACATATGGTAGTTAGTTTCAGAATTTCTGCTCTGAAATAAATCCTGACTTCTAGTAATACGTAGTGGAATCCGGAAGCTTATCAATTCAAGCAATACCGGAATTTATATAATTGCTGTTTCGGCATGGGGAACGTATAGATATTATCTTCAAAAATAACAAATAATTTTTAAGAGCTTTAAAAATATTAAGTATTTAAGGAAAATATGTAATAAATAGGTAGAAATACGGAAAGTTGGACCTTAAGTTTTAAAATTTATCTTTCATGTTTAAATTGTACTAACAACATGTAAAAGCCCTTTGAGCGTTAAATAAATGACTAAATAAATTAAAAGATTTGAAAAATATAGCTGCATTAAAATTCCTTGTAATTAGTTATAAAGAATTTTGTCAGCTTAATCTACCGTTAAAAAGACAATTTAACGACCCGAACCATTTTCCTAAAATTGTTACACTTTTGCAATGAACTACTTTCATACAATTATTATTGTATTCTGGAACTAATGAGGCTCTTGCGGTCAGCCTCATTACCTCGCTTACAAATTAAGTACATTTTTGATCTTCCACGGATTATTTTAAGACCATAAAATGTTGTTTCAAAAACAAAATTTTCTAATTATTTCAGAACTATTTCATTCACAATGACTTAGATTAAAAATAATTAACGCGACAGATAATAATAATAATAATTGGACAATTTATAGAGCGCCGTTTTTGTGAAAAATCACCTCAAGGGCGCTTTACAATTCATCATGAATTCCTAGGTTCTTTTTAATTTTATTATTTACAGATAGATACAAAAACATACTTACCTGCAGGTCACTTACGAAAAACACACTTTATTAAAAAGTTTATGCTTGGGAAAGATACGATTTTGCACGTGGAGGGCATTATATTTAAAACACTGGACATTGCATGACTTTACCTTTGCTACCCTCATCACTGTTGGTTTTACATTTATATTTATAAGAAGATTAATGCCAAAGTTGAGTTAATATTTATTTGAAAGACTGGATAATTGTAAGAATTTTCTTAATTTTTACAAAATTATTATTTACTATGTCGCGAGCCGTGAAGCTGAAGGTGAAAGTTTTTTTTTTTTAAACTTATGGATACGGTTTAAATATTATATTTCCTATTCTTCTTCAAGGTGAAACCGAATATTTTGAAGATCAACAGAGAGTTTTTGAAGTGAAAAGTTATTTAGCACCGTTGTCAAACTCAATGAAACAGAAACGAGCGACATTAAAAAGATACATCTATAGAATTAAGCCTGCGAGAGAATGAGATAGACTAATCGGTGTCCTCTTTGTGCGGTGCTTCGTAGAATTAAATGTAAAATATTTTTTTAATTTGTTACCAATATTATAATAAATAAACCCTACTCCTTATAATCTGTATTCGTCTCATTCTTTCGAAGTTTAGTTTTCTGAAGGTTTTACTTCTACCGCATGTGAACTACACACTCTGATTTTTTTTTTTTTTACATAAAATCATCAAATTTTTGTAATGTAAATATAAACAATCTACGTGTGAATATATCAAATACATATCTAATAATAATAATATATTCACAACATTTCACATTGTACATAGTAATGTAAAAAACAATATGGGAGGTGGAAATGGGTACCGCCGCCTCGGGAACCATTTATTGGATAAACAACCTCCCTGCCATAGGTCACCCCAAGTGACCTATAGCATTAGTGACTAGGGTAGCCCGAGTTCATGGGGTGAGATTTGTCGGCGAATGCCTTGCACCGCAGTGAAAGGGATGGATGTATACGTCTTTCATTCCTGGACACATTGACCCCCAGATTCCTACCCACCCTTCTTGCCTTTTTCATTACCAGAACTTTCTTTCCTTCCTTTCCCTCCAAAGGCCGTATACAGTCCACGCTATTTATACTACAAGTTATTCTATACTAGCTTTTACCCACGGCTTCGCTCGCATAGTATTAGTGGGAAATTACTGGTATAATTATTGGCATATTTGTTATTATTCTTGCTATTTTGTCTAATAGAAAATAATTATTGTTTAATAGAAAATTTCAAAATTTGACAATGACATTTCGCAAATAAAAATTCTATTTTAGAAAATATTTAAATTAAAGAAATAGAAATTTATTTTAAGTACGTACTCCCTTTATTAGTATTTTATTTATATTTGAATCCAGAGTAACCTAAAAATAAGAAAATGACAGTCCACTTCAAACGCTATGCTTTATAGCAACGTTATGCTTTTTGTTCGGAGAATAAACATTTTTAGAGATATGTAGATATTAAATGCGACGAAAAAAAAGTACTCTTTTTAATCACAACAAACCACTCTTTTAAAGCCTAAAATTAAAAAAAAAAACATTGTTTCCAAGGTAACAATTTGTTTGACGTTTGCAATAACTCGATTTTGTTAGGGACAGAAAACGTATGTTACATAATTTCATAACGCCACAGTTCATTCATAACGCCAGATCTTACCAATATGTAAAGCCATTGTTACTCGCAAATAATGTAGCTTTCGATTAATGAAAGAATTTTAAAATTCCATTGTATATTTATTGCGTGAAAGAGTAAGGACCATCCATACAAACTTTCGCATTTATAATATTAGTAAGATAAGAAGTAAGATGACCGGAGTCAAATATGTGATTCCCTTGATCGTTCCTTGTCATCCTAGGGCGTCCTAGGGCTTCATACAGAAACTTTGAACGTTACCATAATATAAAACATACTTCACAACTCTCGTAAAGGTCACACAGAAGTAATTAAAACAGTTAAAACACGACCCCTTCAAATACTTCAATATTATTAGGGTGTATTTTTGAAGCACCATTTACAACAACGAGCTTTGTTCGAAAAAATCTCATATAATAAATTATACTAAATGTGACATTTTAACAATAAGCATTATATTATCTAGAGTGACAAATGTATCAAATAATGTTGTATTTTTCCCATTTTTCTGAGCACAAAGCAATCATTGTAATTCATTTGTCACTGTCCATTCGGATGATTGATGGCTTCAGATATATTCATTATTTTTATAAAATTCGCGGATTTTAAATCATTTCTTTTAAGATGGACACACTGATGGCGTGTAATTAGATTTTGGAAGAAAATAAATAGAATTTTAGACACAAAATAGGCACTTGCGATTTTTTTATTAATTTACTAGCTGGTTTCCGACATGCGTCGCAATGTCATATTCAAAAAAATAAATTGTTTCTCCCTGCATGTCCTTTCCCCTCTCCCGCGTTCCATATATTCAGTCCCAGTAAATTCTGTTTTCAAACAGCTCGCGTGCCACCTATTATTTTTTTTTTCCAAATTTAATATTTATTTTTGTACATTATAAGAATAATCATAAAAAAATGGTACGTAACATAGGTACCTAATTAAAATATCATATTTTCCTTCACAAAACTTCCTCTCATTCCTTTCCTAAAAACCCTACACACAGCATCCCCAAAGATGACACATAAAGTGGACTTATTTCCAATAGTTCCACACATGAGGCGCTGAAGAAAATATCTTCCCTTAAGGCCTATGTTATCTTTGGGGATGCTTAGGAGGGTCTCTTTAGGTAAAGGAAGGAGAATAAATTTTGGAAAGTAAACAGGAACGAGGGGAGGGTAGGAATTTACAGAATTTACAGTTTAATTTCTCCCATTGCGGGAGTCCGGCTGGAGAGGTCTAGGTTAGGTCTCTCCTCAGTAGGTGGGATGACGCATTCGCTGCCAAAACCTTGTCAAACCTCACCCCATAGATTTGAGCACACCTGCTAAATCACCGTAGTGCACCACTCGCGACAATTTATAGCAGAGGTTTTGGTTATCCAATAAATGGTTACTGGGTCGGCGGTACCCATACTCGCCTCAATTATTATTATTTCTTCCTATATAAGAAAACAGCCTAGCACGCTCCTTTTGACACAGCAATTTAATAAACAATATTATTGTAGCAATATAAACTATAAATATTCAAATTTGACGTCTGCGTATACCTCGTTAACATAATTAGAGTCGGCAACACATAAACGCCGAGGTAATTAATGAATATACCTTTTCGAAACACGTTTTTAACGCGTTTTCCGACTTTATTGATGGCCGCCCGTTTCGGACAAAACGACGCCAGGCGCCATTGTTTAAATTTTAATTAGCTAGAATATAATAATTTACGATCTTTGTATTGGTACTGAAGCGTTGTTTTTTTGCAATTTACGATGAGTTATGTACTTAATGCTTTGAATCCCTTTGACAATGTAATATTGGTGCTAAATAACGTCCGATTTCGCCAAATAAACTGAGCGAAGGTTATGTTCAAATGTTTCTGAAATGCGGGTCCATGACATTAGATCCCCAACAGTTGGCCTCACTGCATACTTTATTTACAATATGCAGTCGGTTTAGGGAAAATACGGTATTACACAAAATATAACTTAAGTGTCCCCGAAAGGGTGTGCAGATATGATGAACCGCTGAATAACAAATATATGAAACATATTTTCATTCAAACGCATCAAGGATAAAACTACTTTTTAAGCGACTTCGAAAAGGAGGAGGTTATCAATTCTTTTTTTTTATGTTTGTTACCTCAGAACTTTCGATTGGGGAAACCGATATTGATGATTCTTTTTTTATTAGAAATCTGGTGCTTCCCGTGTGGTCCCATTTTAATTTGGTTCAGTTCTGACAATAAGATCCATGACGAAACCATATATGTCTTAAATTTGCAATAAGTATGTGCGCGAAAAATGGACGAATAACTCAATATTACGCCAACAGATTTCGATGATTCTTTTTTTAAAGTGAAACTTCTTTACGCACGCTCGTCACTAAAAATCAAAAAATAAACAAAAATTTTAACGAAACAAAAAACGACTTCGAAAATGCACTAAAAAGTAATAAAATAATTTCGTACGATTGTTATTTTTGGAGTCGGTGTCAGCCAAGATCTCCACATCTCACCTTATGTATGAAGTTACCTTGGCTGACACCCACTCCAAAAATAACAATCGTACGAAATTATTTTTCGACTTTTTAGTGCATTTTTTTAAGTCGTTTTTAGTTTTGTTAATTTTTTTGTTTATTTATATACTGTATATACCAGCGTATCAGTATAAAAAAATCGACACTGTAAATAAATTCGTTTGGTATCTTATAAATTTTATAA
The DNA here is from genome assembly GCA_917563855.2 of Limnephilus lunatus. Lineage (NCBI taxonomy): Eukaryota > Metazoa > Arthropoda > Insecta > Trichoptera > Limnephilidae > Limnephilus > Limnephilus lunatus. The sequence continues at coordinate 129,173,138 of OU830592.1, forward strand.
AAATAATCCAACAATTTGGGTGGGAATGATGTTCTTATTCTACTAGTATTTCAAATCAAGATGCTTCTAGAAACAAGCGGTGTTGATTCCTTCGACACCGGTGCACAGCAGAAAACATGTCAAGCGCACGCCCAACATTTGTACACAGTCGACATTTGTCTACTATTATATGTTTCTTCCCTTCTACAAAATGGGTCTTGAAGAGACAGGTTCACTCCTACCTTTCCACAAAAATACTCTTCACACAGCATCCCCAAAGAAGACATTTTTCTCAAGGGCGTCTTTTTGCATTAACTCCATACTCTTGAGGAAAATAATTTCCGCCAGGGCCTATGTCATCTTAAGGGATGCTATGTGGAGAGTCTTTTTATGAAATAGAAGGAAGGGAAGTTCTGGAAAGGAAAAAGGTACGAGAGATGGGTAGGAATCGGGGGGTCGGGGTGTCAGGAGTGACGGACGTAAACGAATCCATCCCTTCAACCGCGGTGCAAGGCGAAGGGTAAAGAGAGTCTGATTGAGAAGTCAAAAGGCATCTCTCAACCAGTCTTTCTCGATCCGGCCCGCCACGCATTAGGTGGGCAAATGCATCCACCGCCAAGCCCTGGACAAACCTCACCCCATGATCCCGGGCACCAATGCTAAGTCTCCAAACGTAGCGAACCTGGTGACCCATGGCAGAGGCGTTTCCATATCCATACCCGCCTCCCAAATTGTTATCTGAGTTAATTTAATAACAAAATTATCTCCAAATGATTTAATATAATGTTTTTTCTTGCTAACTCAATATTTAAATGTTGAATTATTTGATTACTTCACTACGTATTGTTAAATAACTTTCTGTATATTTTTTTTTATTTTACGTTCTGTATAAAAACGTAATTTATATTTTAGGTGTGGCAGTATAACAATAAATAGCGTATTCTTTAATTACAGTCATACTTTCACCTTTAAAGAAACCAATAATCATTATGTATAAATCTCATTATCTGAAAAGAAAACAAAGATTTTTTCGTTTTGTTATTTATTGAAACGTGGTTAAAAGGTAAATATTGTGTAAATGACTATACCTACTATAAACCTTTTGGTGAAGAGATGTTTGAGTAATAATTTATACGAATGAATAAATAATTTTATAATGATATTTTGGGAGCGCCTTTAGTATCTTAAAATGCCAATAAAATATCATGGCTTATTGAGTGTATCTATTTTAATATGAATGTTTTTATAATTAAGTCAATAATTTTATCTCTTTTGTTAAAGAGAATTTTTTAAACGACTTTGAAAAGGAGGAGGGTTATCAATTCGACGGTATTTTTTTTTATTTATTTTTTTATGTTTGTTACCTCAGAACTTTCGATATGGTGAACCGATGTTGATGATTCTTTTTTAATTAGAAAGCTGGTGCTTTCCGTGTGGTCCCATTTTAATTTGGTCCAGTTTTGACAATGGGATCTATGAGAAAACCATATATGTATTAAATTTGCAATAAGTATGTGCGCGACAAATGGACGAATAACTCAATATTACGCCAACAGATTTCGATGATTCTTTTTTTGAAGTTAAACTTTTTTACGCACGCTCGTCACTAAAAATCAAAAAATAAACAAAAATTTTAACAAAACAAAAAACGACTTCAAAAAATGCACTAAAAAATAAAAAAACAATTTCGTACGATTGTTATTTTTGGAGTCGGTGTCAGCCAAGATCTCCACATCTCACCTATAACTACCTATGTATGTAGTTACCTTGGCTGATACCGTCTTCAAAAATAACAATCGTACGAAATTATTTTTTTTACTTTTTAGTGCATTTTTTAAGTCGTTTTTTGATTTGTTAAAATTTTTGTTTTTAAAATTTTATTTTGTATTAATTACTGTATAATTTGAAAACTTTTGCAGACCTTTGAGTTATAAATATAAAAGTGGATTTTTTGTATGAAATCTCTTAAGAGCATCCCTATATGTACAGGACCAATAGTACGGTCGATTGATAAGGATGTAAAGGAATGTATCGATAACTTTCGATCGAAAAGGATTGTATCGATAACTTCCAGTGAATTCTTATCGTTCCCCAGGATAACTGCGGATCGCTAACGTACAAACAACAGTTGACGTTGAATATATTAAGAACAAAAATAATATATTAAATAAAATCGTATACAATAAGGACATTCACAGACATTACACAAGGACGTGCAAGGAAATAAGATTAAACATAAAGGACAAAACGAATACGCAAAACAGTTTGCTATACAAAGGAATTAAGTTATATAACACACTACCAGAAACTCTAAAGTCCTCACCAATTGAAAAGTTCAAGATGTATTGTAGGAGCTACATAAAAAAAGAAAGTTATAATTGAAAAATTTGAAATATTATAATTAATTAGCTGAAATATAAAATATTATAATTAATTAGAAATTTGTAACCTTAAATGTACAAATTACTAAAATAAAATTCAAATAAAAAAAATAAAAAAAAACACTTAGTCATTGTGAACTGTTACTTATTTGGTTGGAGATCTGCAGCCACACTAGGGAACGATGAGACCAAAAGTTATCAATACAATCCTTATCGATCGACCGTGCTATGGATGCTACATTTGGTGATTTGGCAGACGTTCTCGGGTTTATGAGGTGAGGTTTGTATCGGTCTTGGCAGCGAATGCGTTTCCCCACCTTAGTGCATGGCGGATCGGATCGGGAGAGGCTTGTTGCGTGAGTCCTGACCTAACCTAACTTAGACCTCTCCGCAGGGCTCTCTCATCCCATCGCCTTGCTCCGCAGTGGGAAGGATGGATTCATACGTCCGTCAATCCTGGACACATTGATCCCAGATCCCTACCCACCCTTCATACCTTTTTCCTTCCGAGAACTTCATCTTCTTCTTTTCCTTAAAAGACCCTCCACACACCATCATCCCCAAAGATGACATACGCTTTGAGGTATATTTTTCCTCGGGGCTTTGTGTGGAACTAATGTAGAGAAAAAAAATTATAACTATGCAGTTCACACGCTGTATAAGCGAAACCTTCAGATAACGCCATTGAGGTGATTTTTCACAAAAACGGCGCTCTATAAATTATCCAATTATTATTATTATTATTAACTAAAGTAGGCAAGAATAGGGAGGCTACTAAGCACCGCACAAAGAGGATACCGATTATTCTATCTGATTCTCTCGCAGACTAAATCCTATAATATTTTGGTGTCGCTGTTTCGTTGCATCGAGTTTCAAATCACAATGGTGCTAAAGAAGTGTTCACTTCAAAAACACTGAATTATCGGTACCAAACTGAAAAAAAAAACTAAACAATTTGGAGAAAAAACAGATACCCATGAAATCGAATTAATTTGATTAAATTGCTCAAAAACACCGCATTTTTCCAAGAACTCATTTTCTCTTCGCTCGTGATGAGTTAATTATGATAATATAAAGTATGACAGTTTCGTGGTCAACTGTCACTTATTTTACCATCCACTTTCGTCTCGGGTATCTCGTCTAATTAACCGGACGTTGGATCTCACCGAAAAAATTGAAAAAAATCTGTCAAACCCTTTCTTATAATCGATTACCCGCGCTAATTATATCAAATCGAAACGGCTGCCTGTGAAAAACTTGCGATTGATATTGTGTCGTCATCCGTATCTACGGAATACTTAAAATGATGACGTCACGAAGTGAGGGCATAATCAAAACACTTCGATAATCGATATTTCGAATAATTATATTCCAAATTTTCCTTCCTTCATTAACGCGGCGATTAGATTATTTCGTTTGCTCTTTTGCATTGTGTGGTTTTTGGTTTTCATCTAATTTCATCTCAAGTGGATCACTACGTTTGTTGATTTAGCAGGAGTGTCCGGATTCTTGGGGTGAGTTTTGTCTAAGTCTTGGTGGCGAATGGGTCTGCTCACCGTACTACATAACGGTCGGGATCAGGAGAGGCTGCTGGAGGCAGACATAATCTAGACTCTCTCGAACCATCGCTTTGTACCACAAAGGGAGAGATGAATTCACACGTCTCTCACTTCTCTCTCATATAGCGCAACTACTAACCTCTGCTGAGACACATTAACACTAGATATAACTAACTACATTAACCACATCTGTTTAGAGACATTGATACTACACACATATTCACGTACACTAAGCATTTGATTAATTTTAAATCAATTAGTTTAGAATCTTTGACCTCTCCAGCTCATCGCCTTGTACTGCTGGATTCATTTGTCACTAATGGACACATTGACCTCTAAATTTCTAATCACACTTCAAACACATTTCCATCCCAGAACTTTCTCTCCTTCCTTTCTTTAAAAAGACTCCCCACGTAGACTTCCAGTGAGTGATATACGCCCTGAGGTAAATTATTTTCAAGAGGGGCTCTTGCGTGGAGTTTAACATTAAAAAAAACTGTCTGGTGCTGGTGAGATTATGGTATCCCCTATTATAGAGAAGGTAGGAAGTATCTTCCTTCTTACATTTACACTCCAATGCTTCATACAGTAATAAATCTTCTCAAACCTGCTCTTACTAATTTCAACCTACATTACCTGACTCGAGTATTTGATTAAATTTGAGAGGCATTGTCTTCCTCGGGTGTCCGTGACTTCTTCTACCATTCATTTTCGTGTCATTTATTAATTCTATTAGCACTTCTTTCTCCAGGTGTCCCAGGCTTAAATTCTAATATCTATTTAAGAAAAAAAATGTGTTTGTGAAATTAAAATAATCGATCATTACAAATTCGATAATCGGTGACGAACATCACTAGTCATGACCGTTTCATTGAATGGAAGAAATCTGAAGAGGTACTTCTAATTTATTCGGTGCGAATTGAAAAATTTCTGCTCTAAAAACGAAGAAAGAAAAATATGTTCATTAAGTTGAAAAAAATACGTGGTGAGAAAAATTCTCATGGAATTTATTTGGTATTGGTTAAATTGGCAAGCTAATAATGTAATGTGTTTGAATAGATTCAGATCAGTTTGTTTGTTTGTGTTAAAATTTGGATAGATTCAGATCATTTGGTTTGGTTGTGTTAATGTTTGAATAGATTCAGATCAGTTGGTCAGTTTGAGTTTATGGTGCAAATTGCATCATTATCACAGTATATAGCCATGTAAATGTTTGTCTGAAGCCATCGAAACTCTCTAACGGTGAGTTCTGGCGCTATAAAATGTGTACAGCTTTTCTTTCTGTAATGTGTTTGGACAATTTTCCTTGCTTACGGCGTGCAGGGTCGTTTCCATCATCAGATTCGGTGATTTGAAATATTATTTAAAAAATTCAGTAAAAAATCAGCCAATCCTGCACTCCAAATTGTTTGTGATTACTAGGGAATGCAATCCCGCAAGACCATTTGCGGAACTGAACAATCTTAGTCCCGCTGGATCCAGGTATTTGCGGGATCCAGCAGGGTGGACTTAGATATCTAATCAATCGTATAATAAAGACCTAATACCTCGATCTACCAACCTTGTTTTCAAAGTTTTAAATTTATACCTAATCAAAGAAGTTCTTTGGGACATTTTAAATGGTTTATTAAAATACCTTTAGTTAGACATAGGTAAAGTTTAAGTCATAAATTAGCAAAGAATAAGAAAAGACATAAATTTACATAACAACTTAAATTTAAATAATAAATAATTTTTATAAGAAAAACTTTCTTTTTATGACTTTTTTTAAGGTTATTTCCATCAGTGAAATATATCATATTAGAATAAGTTAACATTAATAATCTAAACGAAAATATGAAAGAGAACAAGACACAGAAAAACAGAAAATGACAATGGTCGCAACTGGGACTCAATATTCATTTAGACTTTTATAAAAATTCAATAGTTCCATATAAATAAATTTAGATATATATCCGAGACGCTATCCAGGTTACAAACCATTTCTAAGAATGATTGTTTCCAATGAAAAGGGTAGTTGCCCGTAATATGGAGAAAAATAATTTGTTGATAATAATGTTAATTCTAAAATTTGAAAATATGAGATTGACAAATATGACGGTTTGACAGAAGGTGGCAATAGCGAAATTGGTTAACGCTCTCGTCCCGGTTAGACGGAGAGGTCTGGGTTCGAGTCCCAGTTGCGACCATTGTCTTTTTCTGTTTTTCTGTGTCTTGTTCTCTTTCAATTTTCGTTTAGATTATTATCGTTAACTTATTCTAATATTGAATAATAACGTTCACACGATAAACAATATTATTGTACAATAAGCATCATAAGTTTAAACATTATTTTGGAAATAGCTTCGTAAAAGAGTTAAAGTATTAATTGTGTCGTCTGATAAAGGGCTTCTGATATTAGACACAAGGTAGCCAGTGGCTGAAAAAGCTCGTTCAGCTTCCACGCTGGTTGGCACAATAGTCATTAGCGCATTGTAAGTGAATTGAAGGTATGTGCCTTTTAATCCACCGGACTAGAAGTAATTCTTTTCCTTCTTTATCAAAGCTTCAAGGTTGCTCATATTGCCAGATCTTGGTTATTGGGCTGTTGATCTCTTCATACTAATAAAAGTAAGTTCGAGTTCGTCTTGAAGTGACATTATTGCTGCTGCTTACGTCTCCAGATTAGTGAGAGGAGTGTCGTCATCGTCATCGTAAGGATCATCAGCGTCAGCAGGAGCAGTGGCTGTAATCCCGCCAGTCCAGCGGGATCCCGCAAAATTTTGACCGAGATTAGTTCCGCAAAATGTCTGCGGGATCTCGGTATTTCGGGATCCCGGTATACCGGGATTGCATTCCCTAGTGGTTACTGACGCCCTCCAAGATTCGGTAGTTACGTTCATCGGCTACGAATTAGAAAGTCTTGGGTACAAATCCCGGCGTGTTTTAATGTAATTTATTCATAAAAAATAATATACAGGTAGCATGTTGTTCTAGTGAAATAGATACACTCAGTATCGCCCTGGAGAAAGATAACCATTCAGAATCGGAACTTTGCTCAAAATGACTTAAGCCGTGTTGGGTAACCACATCTGAATAGGCAGAAACTTCCCCATTTCCTTCCTCTCCACACTACCTTCAGCCTCACAATATACTCTAATTGGAGATACCTTAGTCTCACTTGCTCCAGACTTTTGGAAGCTGTAACGAATATATTACATCGATGTAAATAATCTTCAAAAGTTATAAAAAGAGAATTGTTCTAATCAAAATTGAATTTCAAGTACTGCTGATCAAATAATTCGTAATATTGTATTTGATTATCAATATAACTAAACTAATAACTCAAAATTTGGTGTCTTATCACGGGTGTCCGGGTTCGTGGTGTAAGGGTTGTCCAGGTGTTGGCTTCTGATGTGTCTACCCACCTACTGCGTGGCGGGCCGGATCGGGAGAGACTGGTCGAGGGATACCTTTTGACCTCTACAATTTCTCGACCCAAAGCCTTGCACCTCAATGGGAGTGATGGATTCATAAATCCGTCCCTCCTGGACACATGACCTCCAGTTTCCTATCCATCCCTCATCATCTTTTTCTTTCTCAGAACTTCCTGTCTTTCCTTTCCCTAAAAAGACCCTCCACACAACATCTCTAAATATGATATAGGCCATGGCAGATTTTTTTCCTCAGAACTTCCTATGTGGAGCTAATAAAACCAAAAAGCGTGAAAAAAATTGCAATTACAAAACCGCCATAAAATGAATAAAACCTTTTGTGGTTCTAGCTCTGTTGAACTTTAGTAAGAATGAATGAAATTTTCCAAATCGTTGGTCTAGTTTTTCATCACAATGGTTTTGCAATTCGCCCCTCCGTTGTCGATGTTTAAATTAGTGGCGCGCTTTTGTTCTTCGCGCCATTTTTCATTATTCGTTCCGTTCTTTTTTCAAATATTCAAAATCACGTTTGCCTCGCATGCTGTGTGTCTGTGTGTGGGAGACCGGATTTTTACTTTCGTGACTTTTAACAAAGTGAGAAAGTAAATATTATCTACTTTTTTAGGTAGGTAGAATATACTCTCAGTATCGCCCTGCTGAAAGACGTCTATTCAGAATAAAAACTTTGATTGACGTTGCTTTACACGTGCTTGGTGACCAGATCTGAGAGCCAGATGATCTCACCATCTCTTTCCCCTCTCCTCTACCTACAGCTAAACAACAGTTCTAATGCTTGACTTGGCCCAGACGGTAGGGACCAGTTGGGACTCTTTTGCGATGTATATTTATCAGTGTCTCGCTTTTACTAAGAGTTTCTGGACACCGTGTTTATATAAATAAAAAATAATATCCATGGCTTTGTTTTTTCGGTTCCATAATAACTCAGAATAATGCAATTATAACACCCCCTTAAAAAGACATTCGAAGTTAAAAACATTTGAAAAAAGCCCATAACTTAACATAAAAAAAAATTAAAACCTAAATTCAAAACATTTTTTATGACTTTTTATTTATTCTGAGTTGTCCAGTAACCGTTTTTTAAACAGATTTACAATTTTTATACAAGATTGATGAAATTTTGCAAAAAATACTTGTGCACCGAAACAAGACGAAGGTCACTGTCTATGTGAGATTTCGAAAAACCATCTCTATTTTATAAGGGTAAAACCCAGGTAACGCTGGGTACTTCAGCTGGTGTGATAATAATAAATTAAAATCCTTTTATTTCTTGCAAATACTTAGATATGTTACCGAGTTTTAAAAAGTATAATTAATTTTATTTACAATATTGTTGAAAAATGTAATATAGGTATCTTAAATTATTCATAAGCAAGAACCTCTCTCTCGGGAGAAGGTGGAGGCCTCCTCTAAAGAATTCCATTTATTTGGTGTAGTACAATCCTCGAAAATTTACGTACCTAATGTGTGTTATATTACAATGGACCCGAAGAACAATGTCGGATCTGCTACAAATTGAAAACAGTTTAATCGACTTATTTTGTTGATTTACAAGTCTGCATTTTGGGAATTTTCAAAGAAATTAAATGAAAAGCAAATTATCAAAACAAAATTTTATTTCTTGGTCTCATAAAATAGTAAAAAAAGCAAAAATGAAGCTTTAAAAAGCTCTAGTGCGAAACTACAAAATCTCACATCCGACATTGTTCGTCGGGACCGTCGATTTCCACGAAAACCATTTCCAAAATGTGCATTCGGTGCACAAAAAACAATCATCCAATTATTGGGTAAAAATACCTACCGTGTTTTTTGTTACTGCAAACAATTAATTAATATGTCGCAGCGCTGCGCTATTTGAATACAAAATGATTTGTTTGTTTTTTTTCGATGTTGTTTTTGTATTAAATCTGAAATTGTTTGATTATCTTTAAAGCTAATGCTTCAAATATATTTTTTTTCATAGGTGTGGCTTAACGTTCTATTTTATTGCATTTTTTCATTATGATTATTGTAATGCAAAATTCCAATAAATACAATAAATGGGTGTGCTCGGAGAAACTGTTAACATTTTAATTACTTTATTAAAGCAATTATTAAATAATCAATGACTAGTGCGCAATATACGAGAAACTTTTTTAAAAAGTATAAAAAACCTTTTTTTTTATATGTGAATATCTCACAAGAGTACTAATTGATGGTGATTCGCTACGTTTTGTGACTTAGCAGAGGTACCCGAGTTCACGGGGTGAGTTTTTAATTTAAGAGGTGGGTATGGGTACCGCCGCCCCGGGGACCATTTATTGGATAACCAACACCTCTGCCAATTGGTTCGTTACGTTTGTCTAGGCCTTAGCGTCGGATGCGCCTGCGCAACTGCTGCATGGCGGGCCGGATCTAGAGAGACTGGTTAAGGGAAACATTTTGACCTTTCCAGCCGGACTCTTGATCCATCGCTTTGCACCGCAGTTTGAGGGGTGGATTGATACGTCCGTCACTCCTGGATACACTGACCCCCAGATTCCTACCCACTCCTCATACCTTTTTCCTTCCCAGAACCCTCCTATCCTTCCTGTCCTTAAAATATCCCCCACTCAGCATCCCCTAAGATGACATAGGCCCTGAGGGAAATTATTTTCCGCAGGGCCTCCTATGTGGAGCTAATGTAAGAAAAAAAATTGCTTCACTCTGGAACCAGGGAGACTATGGCACCCCCAATCAATGTATGCTGTGCTGAAGGTAGTGTGGAGTGAAAGGAGATGGGAGGGAGGAAGGTGGGGAAGTGCCTTGCTTTTTAAATCTTCTAGTATTAATGGAATCGGAAATGCATCAATTCTGGACTATCAATTACGTGATTTAAAATTTTATGTAGAAATACCAAGCCAGTGAAAATTCTTCTGTCTGACAATTTGAGCATATTCATATCATTTCAAATAGTTTTTTAGTTCAACAAAATTGCTGGAATACCCATTTTAAAACATAGAAAACGTATGGCAGTGAGGCGTGGAACTGACAGAGGAAGGATGAAAGCAGACTGAATGCTGTAGAAATGAGATCCCTGAGGCGAATGTGTGATAAAACCATGTACGATGGTGAGAGAAACGTGGATATCCGCAAAGAATGCAAGGCTGATGTAAGCGTGATGTGTAAGATTAAGAAAGGGACTCTCCGATGGTTTGGGCATGTAGAGCGAATGAACGAGGAAAGGAGTGTAAGGAGAATATATGATGCAAATGTGAATGGTAGAAGAAGTCGGGGACGCCCGAGGAAGACATGGCACGACCAAGTGAATCAGATACTTGAGTCGGGCCATGTGAAGAGTCGGAATAATAGAAGAGCATGTATGAGACGATGTATGAATGTGAACGAGGCAAAGAGTGTGTGCCAAGATCGAGTTGTGTGGCGGTCAATCCTCTCTGCCTACCCCTGCGGGGAAACGGCGTGATGGTTAGTTAGTTAGAAAACGTAAGAATTTTTTTTGTATTCTTTCAATAGCTAGAAGATTATAATTATATACCTATTGTAAGTTGAGATGCAAGATCTCATAATGCAGGGAATTAATTCATCTCCATACAACATACCGCAAATGAGGGACTAAAATACTAAAAGTAATTAATTTAAATATTTAATTGCAATCCAAAATGCAGCGCTAAATCTACCTTTTCATTACATTATTATTCTTCTTTACTCCTAAACTGATCGCATTTGTGGCAAAATTTTGCAGTGTTTAATGCGAATTGCAAAATTCCTAATTTGGTGTTAATTTCTACATCCTCATTTCGGGCATGGCGGTAACCGACAATGATTGTTGGCTTAGCTCCTTTTATGGCAATATTGTTAACATAGCAATCATAAATGTATGAACATTATGACTAATGGTTGGAAGCCATTGCATTATTGTGACTGCAACTTTAGTGTAGTGAAATTTTAATACGGAAGATGACAAATACGACGTATTATTTAAAACCTACCGTGTCAATTTAGGATACGGGTATGGTAACCATCGCCCCAGGATCTTACCAAGTGTTTCGCTACGTTTGGTGACGTAGGGGGAGTGCTCGGGTTCATGGGATGGGGTTTGTTTAGGTCTCGACGGCGGAGTTGTTTACCCACCTTCTGATTTATTTATTTATTTATTTATATACATATATATTAAATACATTACAAAGTGATACTTTGTCTGTCCAACTGGGAAGGATACCCGTTTTAGGACAGCCAAATTGTATATTTAGTTCATAATATTTTTAACAAGGGAATGGTTTCTTTCAAGATATCACAGAAATGAGCCTCTGTCGAGATAACTATTAAGAACATTAAATTTGTTTTCCGAACGAAGCGATGGTTTCTATATGCCTTTGATAGAATCGCAAAGATGTGTTTTTTTTTCAAGGTCATTTTGAGGAACATTAATACTTGCATTCAGAGTGGATGAGTGGTTTCTTTAGTGATATCACAAGTAGGAGATTCTTTCAAAGTCATTATAGAGAACATTATATCATTATCATTATTGATTATAGGAGGCTTTTTGATCTCTCCATCAGGCTCTACCGGAACATCGCCTAACACCGCAATGGGAGGGATATATTCATACGTCCGTCACCCCTGGACACATTGTCCCCCAGATTCCTACCCATCCCTCAATCCATTTTGCATCCCAGAACTTTCTCTTCTCCTTTCTTGAAAAAACCTCCACACAGCATCCCCTAAAACTCTTCACGTATTCCCTGAGGGAAATTATTTTCTTTAGGGCGTCCTGTGTGGAGCTAATATAAAAAAGTTACACGAATTGAATTTGTAGTCCTGAGAACATAGCTTTTGTAGACGTAGACTAACGTCCTAATAAGTGATCCAGAGACAGCTAGTCACCGGGACAAAGTAACCGCAACAAGCAATGACGTCATATGTAATTATAATAATGGGCAATCTGCCTAGCTAGGAACTAATATAGACAAATAAGACATAATAACACTTGTATACATTTTAATATTTTCTGTTATTTTGAAATATTATTATTATGTATAAATTATTAATTTGCTGTATAAATTTATCTTTTGTAATAAATAAATAAAATAAATAAAAAAATTAATAATAATCATATTATCGTCAATCTCTCCATTTCCGGAGAGATACACAAACTTACAAATCCGTAGTTCTTACGCCTGCCAGGGAGATACTAGATACTAATCATGCTGTTAACGTAAGTGGCGCCATCTTTGGGCATTGCTGTATTTCGGTTTTATAACAAAAATACATTTTTTTACAAACTACACGCACGAAAACTGTGTTACGTAAGGCTCATTTTGCAGTTGCATTCTTAGCCGGATTAAATTTCAACTTTAAAGTATCTAACCTATAAATACTGTTTGATAATTGGATTATTTGTATAGCACCATTTTTGTGGAAAATTACGTCAAAATTTCAGTATTCATAATGTATTATATTATTTTATTTATCTAAGTGTAAATGAATAAATACAGAACTGTGGAGCGTTGCTCAATTGAGGCGTTGCTTATAACTTATAACTCAAAACATGGGATGAACAAGCTTAAAGCATGAATACCACTGAACAGAAAATCTCTAGAAGTGTAATCTATTGTACCAATTTTAAAGAAAACTATTGTCGATAATTTTCTTAAAACCTTTCGATTCCCAGGCGTCAGACAAACATCTGCTCGAAACAGAATTTTATGAAAAAAAAATATATATAAAAATGAATCTTTATTTGTCCTGTATGCGTTCCGGTTCCGCGACTTTTCATCCCCCGACTAAATATCCTACTGACAAAACATGCCCCAACAAAATATCTACTTAAACCTAACCTAACCTAACCTAATCTAACCTAACCTAACATAAAAGTGGGACAAAAATAATACAGACATCCTGTAAAGACAATAAATTATTGTTAGCTGTATTATTTTTCCCATTTTATTATTTTTAAAAATAATTTGTTGTCTTTGCATGATGTTTGTATTATTTTTTTCCCATTTTTTTTTGTTACCATGCGTTCCTGTGCCATTCATCCTATTGCCATGAAACTTTGGTGATTTATCGTGTGCAAGCCCTACAATGGTGAGTTCGAGCGTTATGAAATTTGTATAAAATAGGTGGCGCGCAAATTGTTTGTAAAATGTGTGTGTTTCATATAGTTTAGCAGGTGGGGTAGGCGAGAGGGGGATGGAATAATCGATGGCGGGAGAAGAACGAAGGAGACCGACGGGGAGGGGTGCGCAGAAAGGGGGACGAGGAAAGCGGAATGCGGGGAAGGAGGAAGGGGATTTGCGGGAGGGATGGATGGCGGGGAAGATGGAAGAGGAACGCGGGAGGGGAAGGAGACGCGGGAGGGCAACAGAGGCGGGAACAGGGACGAAAGAGAAAGGACACGCATTGGAAGAGGGTCAGTGTACTGGGGGGCGAGGAAAGGGCAAAGAGAGGGATTGCAAAAGAGACATAGTAGCGGTAGGGAATATCAGGGAGTAAAATTAGAAAATTTAAAATGCATGTAGCCTGATACAACCGGAAAACCTTCTGACGTATTCATGTATGTGTCGAAGGCCGATCGCAAAATCAGGCAGATCATGATGCTTCTAGCCACATTGTGAAGTTCCTGATTTTACGATTGGCCTGTAACATATGCATCAGGCGGAAAACAAAAAAAACGAGTGTGCTTTAGACCACACGACCGAAGTAAAACTTCACTAACTTATAAAAGAAGAGAGAAAGAAAATGTGCGCGCGCACTGCTCTCTCTTGCTTCTACAGTGTGATACAAACAATAGGCCTGTACTGTGTCTTATATATACGATACGTAACTGGCTATGAGAGAAAGAGAGAAAGAAAATGTGTGCTCGCACCTCTCTCTCTTTTCCCTACATCTTCACTAACTTATATCTCCCTCTCAACTTCCGTTCGCCTCGCCCGATAACACTTTTCGTAACGCTCTCGTCACGCATTCACCAGCTTACTACCCAAGTCAAGCGTGCGTAAAGAAGTTTTACTTCAAAAATATTGTATATCCTAAAGCAATTCAATAAACAGAATTTAAACAGAAACATTTTCTTTGTTTGAGTGATATTGCCCAGTAGTAGCTAGTATTTTATACATTTGTGCAGAAATAAGGTAAAAATGAGCTAATTTTCCACTTGGAATCGCCCATATCGCATTTCTATCGGTTCATCCCTGCTGAATACAGATGAAAGGGACGGGCAAGTGGTGAACGCAGAATGAATGCAATACAAAACGGGATCATTAAAAACCTTCTGATATTATATTTGTGGTTATATCAGGCCAAAAAACAAAACAAAAATTTGCGTCCTAAAGTTATTGTAGTAATAAAATTGCTGTTTTTGTATTGTGTATCAGCAAGCAATAATGTAAACAGAAACAAAGTATTGCTGTATAAGAACATATATATTATACATTCATAAGTAAACTATAGACAAAATTACGAGAAACAATTTTACTAAAAATTCTGCCTCAATACAGGTTCGCCTAGTGAGGCAGACTATGCACAACTTAAAATATATATTATATTACTTCTATATAACAGTTCTTACCTCCATATTTTTTTTTCCTATTTTGATACTGCTTTATTGGCATCAATTATTATTATAAAATTATTCTTATAACAATGTTATTAACTTATAGATATTAACTTACTAATGCATCATTTATTACCTTATGTTTTTAACTTTGTAAGTAACATGTTATGTCATTAAAATTATGTTATTATTACTACTGTGTAAAAGAAAAGGAAGAAAATAAAAAGGGAAAATGTAACCAATACCGACTGTAAAATGATATTATATTATTATGTATTCGAAAAATAAAATAAAATAAAAATAAAATAAAATAAAATAATTTATTTTTTGGATGAAATAAATAAATAAAAAAATATATAAAAAAGCAATTCAATAAACAGAACTATATCACAAACATTTTCTTTCTTTGAGCGATATTGCAATGTAGTCGCTAGTATTTTATAATTTTGTGCAGAAGTAAGGTAAAAATGAGCTTATTTGCACGTGGACACGCCCGTAACGCGTTTCTTTCGGTTCATCACTGCTGAATACAGATGAAGGGAATGGGCAAGTGGTGAACGCAGAATGAATGCAATACAAAACAGGATCATTAAAAATCGTTTGTAAAGAAACAGGAGAAGAAAGGAGGAGAAAATATAATCTGTGAAAGCCGACAGAAGTATAATGGGGGAAGATTAAAAGGAACGATGTAGATCTTTCTTCAAGATGACCACTGTAAAATAAAATTTGGCGTGTTCTGATATTCAAAAAGACAAATTGCCTGGTTTCAACCATTTTTCTTATTTCGTTCAGTGCAAAATCCACATTTCTTTTTTATTTTAATACTAGCTGGGTTACCCGGCTTCGCTCAGGACAATAAGGTAGTATTCTGGAATGTTGCACAATGATGTTCCCGATTCCCTATTCCTGATCATTCCACGACATACTCCGCCACTCCTTCCACAACTTTCTACAGCTCTATGGAACCTTCTAGAACTTTCCGGAAGACTGTTCTAGAAATTTCAAGAGGGCGAAACTTTCAGCCCTTATATCTTTAAAAGCACGCCCTTTAGGTAAAAATGGATACCCTTGTTCCCTAGGGGGGATAGAGATCTACCACACCATATAACTCCCTTGATCGAACCGGGACTCGTTTCAGAGTTTTTGCGAGCTGCACGTTTTTTTGGACTTTCTTTTATAATATATGCCATATTCAAATAAATAAAATGTTACTCCTTACAATTACGTCCTTTCCCGTGCGTTCCCCTCCAGCGTTCCACTTCCACCTTCCCCACCACCGCTCTCCCGCTCCCCCGTCCCGCCAACCCCCCTGGCACTGCATTTCTTGACTCCTCCCCCGCCCGGCCCGTAGCAGAAACTTTTTTCTAATACTAACAATTTTAAACCCGTGATATCTTTCTAATTAAATATCCGAATTGAAAAATTCAAAAAGTTAAATAAAGGTATTGAAGCTGCCTTGAATATGAAGTAATTTATTTTGATAAGGATTAAAACCAAGATACAAATAAAGAGCCATTTCAAGCGGCGACATTTAAATTAAATTTTTAAAATAAAAGAATACTTATTGTGGCATAACCATAATAGTTAGACATATGCTGTCCCGACCTTTTTTGTAAATAATGATGTGTTCTATAAAGTCGTTGTATATTATTTTATTCTATCATCAATAGTTTTCGCAGCGCACGCGATTTAAAGAATATTTTAGGTAATTTTTTTACACCCTGGGTTACATTATTGAAGTTTTAGTAAGGATGCCTATTTTTTTTAAATATAATGTAGCCTATGTCACCCAGGGATAGTGTAGCTTCCCAACAGCGAAAGAATTTTTCAAATCGGTTCAGTAGTTTCGGAGCCTATTCGATGCAAACAAACAAACACACAAACAAACAAATATTACCTCTTTATTTAGTGTATATAGTAGATAGTAGAAGTAGAAGTAGAAGTAGAAGATAAATAATGTGACAAATGTATTTAACAAAATATTATATTTAAGGTCATCATCAGTCATGTATACCTTATCAGAAAAGATGAGTTCTTTTGCCTGATAAGGGAGCCACGATTCTTACTTAGGTTGTATGTTATAATATGTTTGGTATAAATATTTACTTTTCAATATTTACTTTCTACAGATGTCCGTGTTTTCACTTCACCTAACCTAAACTCAAATACTAACTAGATCTACTCTATCCAGAATTCTCCGTTTAAACATAACAATCATTATTACAAATAAACAATCATTATTTACTATTTATTTATTTATTAATTGACGCCCTATTGGACTTTTACATAACTTAAAACAACAGTATAGCACAAATAAAATAAAAATGTACAAATAAAGCATAAACTCAAAATAATAAATAGGAATACATCTGATACTAGTTCCACATAGATGACTTAGAGAACTCGTAGGTACAATTTATATACCTGCAAAAATTAAAAGAAACTAAACCTTTAATTTTTACATAATTAAATACTCATTGTATGCTTTTGGAATACGTACAAATAAATTTTATTCTCCACACAGGAGGCCCGGAAGAAAAAATGTTTCCTTAGGGCCTATGTCATCTTTGGGCACGCTGTGTGGAGGGTTTTTTTTGGGGAAAGGAAATTCTGGGAAGGAAAAGGGTATGATGGGTAGGAAGCTGGGCGTCAATGTGTCTAAGAGTGACGGACGTGTGAATCCATCCCTTTCACTGCGATGCAAGGCAATGTGTCGAGAGAGACAGGCTGAAGAGGTCTAGGATAGATCTCCCTCAACAAGTCTCTTCGAATCCGGCCCGCCACGCAGTAGGTGGGACCTTGATAAACCTCACCCATTGAACCCAGACGCCCCTGCTATATCAAACACTTCGGGTGATCTATGACAGGTTATTATCCAATATTGTTGTTTATTATCCAATAAATGTTATTATCCAATAAATCCAAGGGTGGCGGTACCCATATACGCCTCTCAAATAGTAAAAATTTTACAGCATTTATTATACATAACTAAACTGCCTCAGTAACAACGGCATTTTGTATTTCTTTAGTGATAAATTGAAGATGTCCATCGACTTGTTATATTTATTTCCCTTAATTATTATACTTGACAAAGACGAATACACAATATGGTAGTTAAGTTACAGAATTTCTGCACTGAAATAAATCCCAACATCTAGTATTACGCAATGGAATTCGAAAGCTTATCAATGCAATCAATTCTGGAATATCAACTACATCATTTAAAATTTTATACAGAAATACCAAGTCAGCGAAAATCCTTCTATCAATTGACAATTTACATAATCATATTCATATCATTTAAAGAAGTTTTGTAGTTCAACATAATTGCTGGAATACCCATCTTAATACTTACATAGAAAACATAAAAAACCTACAAACATTTTTTTTACACAACCAGTAAGTAATAATACGAACTATGCAGCCAACACCCCATATCCCGCATCCTTCAAAGATTCAACTCGATTCAAACAAGCACAAATACCGATATATTTTTTAAGTAAAACATTTCTAGCATACTGAATTCGTACACATAACACACACATCCACACACACACACACACGCACCCTCACAAACACTCACACACACCCTTCTCCTTCAATAATTTACTAACTTAATTTAGGTAAATGGTATAATTTATGACATAAAAAATATGCATATAACAACAACATGTCATTGGCAACAATTATTGTATTAAATTCTATATCTTGTAACTATGTTCTACTATGTAATTTATGTACGGTTTGTTTCTGCAAAATAAAATAAATAAATAAGAATTTGTTTTGTATCCTTTCAAGAGGTAGCTTGTACAAGTATACATATTTATAAATAACGCCTAACTGGTGCATTTGAACATGCAATCATGTATGTTCTCGTTCAATATGTTTTTTTTTATTATTTAAAAACGCATTGTGTGTTTTGAAAATTTGTTTATTCAACGATGATAGTAGAGTTCCGCCCCGCAAGGCGTAGGTTCGGGGTTTGAGTCCTAGGTGTGACTGTATCTTTTTCTCATTTTTTTATTTCAGATTTTCGATTGAGTTACGTTAATATTGTCTTCTTTAAGATGAAATAACCGGACAAAACCGAAAATATGTCATTTTTAAATCAAATTTTAGACTATTGACTCCTTTGCACAAAAATTGATTAATTGATTTCGAAAGACTGTTCTTTTATCTAGTAAAACTATGTTTTAAATTTAGGGAAAATATGTTTATTTATAGTACAATATGGTTTTACCGTAGGTTTTTTTTTCAAACAATTTTAAAATTTTCAAACAATTTTTTTTGTGTTTTACAACACACATTTCAAATCATATAAGCATGCAGTAAAATAAATTATTAGGAAATGCTACTTTTCAGAATTTTAAATTCAGTGTAAATAAAATCATTAAAAAACATCCGCTCCCTTGTTTTGTGACGAAAATACTTCAGTTTGCATTTTTATTTACGGTCTTACAAACTAATATATTTCAAAAAAATTACATTCTTATTTTGCTTAGACATTATTGAAAAATTATAAATAATTATGATAAAAAAATAATTACAAAAAGTACATAATTTTATCTTAACGTGTTTGGTCATTTTTGAATGTAGGTATTTATGAAAGCAAATTTTAAATTAAATAAAATAGATATTGAGTTATTATGTTAAAATGCTGGTATGGAGAATAATTAATTTTTCTCATCGGAACCGCCCTGTACAGTTGCAAGGTTATGATCGCAAGATCATCGTTTGACGACATTTAAATGGCTCTTAATTAAGATAATTTTACCTTTACAATAATTATTTTATGTAGTTTGAATACGGAAAGAATTCTTCATTTAGTTGATTTTTTGAAGATGTGCAGTAGTATTGGTTAACAATATCGGCGACACCGGGAAACACAATCCCACCCAATAAAAACTACCGATAGTACATCTCTTATATTGCAATGTCTTTGGATCATTATTAATTGAACTTTTTTTGTTTATTTCTCATGATTATTATAACAACATTACTAAATTTCTCTTTTCCGTGTAATAACAAATAATAACGGTGACCTAGTGCCATCTCGCGGCTGTTTTAGAAAGTCTATTGTTCTAGCAAGACTATTATCGTGGAGTTGTAAACATTAAGTTAGTTTTTATAATTTTAATCGAGAAAGAAAGGCAATACATAACGGACTTGAAAAAAAGCATGATTATACATAATAGTGATTATTCATTGTGGTTTGAATCTCGCAATAATTATGATTTCCGGGAATTTATTTATTTATAAACAAAAACAAACAATACAATTATTACATTGGTGAAAACAATTTAAAATTAATATTTATATTTCATGATGGGTACCTATAATATGTTTCATTGTAGTGGCTTATTTATGGTATGCAAATTAAGTAATTACTGGGTGATGTGTGTAGTGGGAAAAAGGAAGATGGGGAAGTGCCTGACTAATCGGATCTAGTCAACAAGGACGACTAAAGCCATTTCTAGAACGTTTCAATTCTGAATGGTGGGCGACACTGAGAGTATTTTAGACCTACATAAGATGTTCTCAAAAGGGAACAAATTAACTTGATACACATCTTGGAATAATCATTGAAAAAAACCTAAAATGGAAAGATCATATCGGCCATACAATAAAAAGAGTTAGGAAGTTAATTCATATATTCTTACGGATTAGAAACTTCTTATCAACGAAAAATCTATACTCAATATACTACGCATTAATACAGTCTATTCTTCAGTATGCCATTATCAGTTGGGGAGCAGCTTACAAAACTAGTCTGACCCCCATAGAAATTGTTCAAAAACTAATAATAAAAATTATACTTAAAAAACTTCTAGACTTCCCAACTGATCGCATATTCGAAGAATTCAAAGTCCCAACATTTAAAAACTTATTTATAAAAAATTCAATCGTACAAATTATAAAAGAAAAAGACAAATACTCATTCATAACCGAAAATCGTACTAGATTTAAACACGTATTTGTATGCCCCAAATTAAACACTTCATTTGCCCAACACCATTATACTCACCAAGGAAAATTATTTTTTAATAACCTACCAATAGAAATCAGAAGCATAAGAAACAAAGTTCAATTGTTGAACTCCATCAAAAAGTATTTTAGAGAATGTCACACTAAAAATCACACTTATTTTTCTTCTTACTGAATACATCTATGTTTGTATCTTTTAGTTTACGGGTGTGATTGCCATGTGTCTGTATTAAGTTATTAACTGCACCTATATATTGAAATACATGACTATAGTAAATAGTAATTGTACATATATATATATGAAATGTATTAACTGCATTGTATTAACTGTACACGTGACTGTATTTGTAAATATATGAAAAAATGTAAACTCTTCTTCCATCCACAAGCTAATGCTTTTAATGGAAGACCAGTAATATTATAATATGTAGCAATTTTAAGATAAATAAATAAAAAAATAAAATAAAAATATTAATATAATTCCAGTGGATATGGAATAATAGGCGATATAATTTTCTCCGGGTCAGTAATATATCCGATAATCTTTCCTGGTCTGGATATAATGTCGACCTAGAATAATATTACTAGAGGTACCATTACTATCGCCCGGAAACTAAATTATATTAATAATGGGGAATTGGGGGCGAATCGAACTCTCTCATTGGAAACGATCAACGTATTAATTATATTGGTGATGAAGTAAGAGATGACGTTGATGTTGTGTATTTTTTTGTTTTAGGTATTGTATTTTTTTATCTGCTAGTTCTGTGAACATATCACAGAAAGCACATCAAAAAGTTTTTTTTCTAATTTTATCTAATTTAATTAATGACTTTATAGATAACTAGCTGGTTCCCGGCATGCGTTGCAATACCATATTAAAAAAAAAACATTGTTTCCCCCTGAATCACCTTTCCCGTGCGTCCCTGTTCCCCTTCCGCGTCCCCTTCCTAGCTAGCAACATAAATTATAGCAAATATGTTATTCTGATGTATGAGCTAAATTACTGTAAAGTTTCATTAAAATCCATTCAGTAGTTTTTGCGTTAAAGAGTAACAAACACACATACATCCATACAAACTTTCGCTTTTATAATTTTACTAAGATATATAGACGCGAGGAAGAAATCTCAAAAGTGGTAAGCCAAAAACAAGGTAATTGCATTGTATTCGGTTTCTAGTCTTATAGATATTATAAAGGCGAAAGTTTGTATGGATGTGTGTTTTTTATTCTTTCACGCAATTGGAATTTAAAAATTATTTCACGAATCGAAAGCTACATTATTTGCGAGTAAAATAGGCTATATATTGGTAAGCTCTGGCGTTATGAAATTATTTATTATACGTTTATTGGCAAAGCGTGTTGCTAAGTAAATGTTTGACGTGGGCTGTCATTTTGTTATTTGGATTTCTTTGATAGCAAAAATTCAAATACGAGTATTCTAATATGAATATTAATTCAGTGTACAAATATAAAATAGGTACTAATCTACATTTTGACCTACTATTATGAATGCGAAACGGCGCGTATTTGATTGTTTATTGATTGGGGGAAGGAGAGGGGGGAGGTGGAGGAAGGGGGGGGGGGGGGTAGTGCGGGGATGGTGGGGAAGGGGCGCGAATCGGAGAGATTAATTGAGGTAGACCTAACCTAGATCTATCTAGCTGGACTCTTGGCGCAGTGGGAGGGATGGATCATACATCCGTTTCCCCTGGACACATTAACCCCCATATTTCACCAATCCCTCACACACTTTTCCTTACAAGAATTTCCTCCTTCTTTTCCCTAAAAAGACCCCCACTCAGCATCCCGAAAGATGACATAGGTCCACGGGATTTTTTCCTCGAGGCCTCCTGCGCCAAGACAATGTAAAAAAATCCAAAATATAAATAAGTATATATTTTTCAAGAGAAAGTGCAGACATTTTCAAGGAAAAGTAAAGATATGGAGAGTCTGCATCCACCAGAGTTATATAATCCAAGTAATTACTGCGTTGATTTCACTATTAATGGTAATTGTTAGTTCGTATATCACGAATTCTAATAAATTACGGGGAGTTCGGGGACAATGGATGCTGTTCGATGAGTCGTTACGAATATAATTACTACAAATAGCTTAACTACCCGGTTTTGGACAAATTTTATAGAAAAAAATTAAAAACTCAACATTAATTTTTTTGTTTGTTTACATTTTCTTCACGCAGGAGGCTCCAAGAAAAATAACTCTCCTGAGGGCGTATGTCATCTTTGTGGATGCTGTGTTGATGGTATTTTTAGGGAAAGGAGGGAGAGGAAGTTCTGACAAGGAAAAATGTATGTAGAGCGACAGACGTATTTATCCATTCCTCCCACTGCGCTGCAAGGCGATGGGTAAACCAGTCTCTACCAATCTCTGCAATGTCATGCAGTTGGTGGGCAGACCCAAGACCCGGACAAACCTCACCCTATGAACCCGGGCACCCATGCTAAGTTACCAAAGGTAGCGAACCATGACAGCGGTGTTGGTTAGGTGGTTCCCGGTGCGGCGGTATCCATACCCGCCTCCCGACTTCAATTACTTATTCTGTTTTATTTTTAATGTGAGTACAGCACAAGAGTCTCAACTTCTCCCAACCAGCTGTAGCAAGTTATATTAAGGCTTCCCCAATTGGGATATGTTGTGAGGCTGAAGGTAGCGTGGAGGAGAAAGCGATGGGGAAGAGGAAGGTGGGGAAGTACCTGGCAATTATTAAATCTGCTCACCGTCGCTAAAAGCGTTCAAGCACCCTTTCAATTCTAAATTTATCATTCTTATATTATTGGCGAATCTCCACATTTCTCACACGGCCATACATGGTTCCACCACGCATATGCCTCAAGGATCTCATTTCCCTCAATAAATTAATAATTGGCGGTACCCACACCCGCCTCCCAAATAAATCAATTTAGGAGGCGGATAGGGGTACCGCCGCCCCGGAAACATTTTATGCCATATGTCACCCCGAGGGGTTAATTGCGTTTGGTGACTTAGCAGGGGGGCGGGTTCATTGGATGAGGTTTGTACAGGTCTTGTATGGATGTGCTTGCCCTCTAGCGGCCTGGCGGGCCGGATCGGGAAAGTTCAGTTTAGGGAGACCCTTTGACAGCTTACACTACAGTTGGAGGGATGGATTCATACGTCCGTCACTGCTGAATGCAGTGACCCCTAATTCCTACCCATCCCTCATACCATCTTCATTCCTAAAACTTCCTCTCTTTCCTTTCCTTAAAAAAACTCACACACAGCATCCCATAAGATGATACAGGCTCTTGGGGCAATTATTTTCCTCGGGGCCTCCTGTGTGGATCTAATATCCAAAAAAAAAATCGAAAGGCGCAAAAATTAACAGCTTATCCTGGCGTCATATTTTGACTTAATGGTAGCTTAGTTTTAATGGTGAAATAGGCTGTCAGCTTAATTCTCTTGCCTAACCTAACAATTCAACTTGTTAACCAAACAAACAGAAGTATAAACGTTAACCAAGTCACCACATTAATGTTAATTTCTGTTCATTATCTTTAATTGCTTAAAACACCATCTTATAAAGTGTTTATTGCCCTACAACAAATTCATTAACAACCTTAATTATAGTTTTATTCAAATTCATTACCACGACAAGGTTTCATCCACTGATCCAGTAATCTCTAGAAATGTGTTCTATACCAGTTTGAAAAAAAATATGTCGTCAATTCTAGACCCGACAATCGGTTCAACGAAAAATTATTTCGATATTTGAAAAGTTTTACAGTCAAAGAAATTATTTTTACTAGACTATTATTTTTTTTCAAATTAGCTCAACGCATACTTCATTGGGGATGCTGTGTGGAGGGTCTTTTTAGGGAAACCCTTCCACTGTGGTACAAGGCGATAGATCGAGATATTCGACCAGCCTCTCCCGATTCGGCCCGCCACGCAGCAGGTGGACAAGCGCAACTGCCGCCAAAACCCGGACTAACCTCACCCCATGAACCTCTGTTAAGTCACCAAACGTTGCGAACCACTTGGGGTGGCCTATGGCAATGGTGGTTGTTATCCAAAAACGGTTCCCGGGGCGGCGGTACCCATAACCGCCTCCCAAATTGACAAATTGATAAAATGTATGTATGCATAAGTGATACCGTGTTACAGGCATAAATCTTCTCAGATTTCGCTGTTTACTTTTGGTGTAGTCGTGTAAAACGAACATAGCTTTGGATTTGTTGCAGAAATACCGGAAAGACCCAAAACGCATCGAAAGTCTCTTCAAGACCCATATTCACTATGTCCTTTCCTCGTAAAGACCCTCCACACAGCATCCCCAAAGATGAAATAATCCCTAAAGGAAGTTATTTTCCTCAGAGTGTGGGAGTTAGTGTAAAACATCAAAAAACGGTTCTACAAAAACGGTATACATCTGCCCTGATGATGGACACTTTAATACTGTCCAAAACGTTGGCTAAAGAAGGAGGTAGCACAACACGGCACAACACCCAAAAATAAATAACGAAAAGGTTCTATGCGTGTTTCTGTACAGTGTTAATAATTAAAATAAATTTATAATGTCAACTCGCTTAGATGTGAACCACAGATGTATTATACATACAATTATATTAACTACCATCATTAATCTGAAGTAGCTAAAGTGGAATTTGCTTCTGAAAATTTAAGTTTGCAGACAACAAGTAGAGATTTTATGTCATGTCTAAGATTTATTATTGTGTTTTCAAAGTTTTTCTTGTCTGATGGTACTTTAAAATTATCTCTAAAGTTGTTGTATTAATAAATCTTAAATTAAATTAGTTTTTTAAATAAAGAAAAACATTCCCTGGTTACGAATTACCAGACAATACTTGAAAATCCCCTACTACCATCACAGGAAGAATGTTGGGTCGTGATGGAAGACTTAGCCAGCCGAAGAATTGAACACACGACGCCAGGGTGGGACATAAATGCGATATCTGAGACTACATCACTAGTCCGCGTAAGAATAAAAAGAGGATCTGGTTTAAATTCAACCTTTTTATTTTCTGTGTCTTTGTTTATATCATACGTATTTTCATTAAGAGTTGTAGATATTATCTTAGTCAATGATTAAATAACCTAATAATAAAAAATTTTAAAAAGGGTAAAAAGGGTGTAGCCGAGCAACGAACAACTATAAAAATACTATTTTATCCGATTTTATACAATGGTATCACCGGCCACCACTCTCTGGCTGGGTGCATGATAATGCACATTCATTCCAGTTTTAGCGTTCGTTCCTTCTGCCTGCTTTTCCTGAAAATGATTAAATCTCTGCTAATTATTATAACACAAAGTTTCATTGTAAATATATTTGACTCACTATAAATCAAGAGTTATTATTGAAAACGTCCACAACACACGCATCCAGTTTACAGACGTGGCAAGGTTTGTAAACTGTCAAAGCCTATGGATAACGTATCTAAATATACCAATATTGATTTATCCCATATTATGCTTGTTTTGTACCCCTCTATCCGTCAGAGTACAATGCAACGCAACGATTTTAAGGTTAAACGTCATGTACCTTTATAATCTACGCATTCACAGATGGCGCCAATCAAATTATTTTAGGTTTTTAATGCTTTTTGCACGTTATGCTATTAAATATTAAGGTAAATTAATTGTTCGCGATTGTACATATTTAATTTGAATATAATAGCGCCCTTGAGGTGATTTTTCACAAAAACGGCGCTCTATAAATTGTCCAATTATTATTATTATTATAAATAAATAGTTTTGCCTATAAACAAACCCAAATCTTTGAAGAAAGGCTGAAAAATACAATATTGTATTGAATCACCGGTACAAAATTGTAATTTTCAGCCTTTCTTGAAAGATTTGGGTTTGTTTATGGACAAAACTATTTACTTATATATTCTAATTTATACGATCGCGAACAATTAATTTACCTTAATATTTTAAAGCGTAACGTGCAAAAAGTATTAAAAACCTAAAATAATTTGATTGGCGCCATCTGTGAATACGTAGATTATAACGTACGTGACGTTTAACAGTCGATCTTTTAGACTAGATATATTGGTTGATCGCAATTATTAGGGATACTGTTAAACCGATAGAATTGTGGTTACCATTCATTTTTTAGATTAAAAGTTTCAGTGAGTCAGTTAATGCTCCGTTACCGGCCCCAAAAAGAAGAAGATGGAGAGATACGAAATTACGAATGTTAAAGGAGAGCGCTAACATTTACAGCGCCAAAATCGATGCAAAAATTGCGAAAATCTTTAATAAAACACGACTCGTTTAAAATAGAGCAAAAATCTCTTGGGGACTGTCTAAAACGGTATTTAATGAAACACTGTGAATTATTTCATACATATAACATGTAAAATAACGGAAACAGACTTGAAAATTAAAAAAATTTGGAGCATACTTTGCGATTTTTTTCTATCGATGGAATTTCATATAATTTGCGTTTCGGCGGGGAATGTATAGATATTATCTTAAAAAATAACATATATTTTTTTAAGAGCTTTAAAACTTCAAATGTTTAAGAGAGGTTTGAAAGAAATCAGTAGAAATTCGGAGAGCGGCCTCTTAATGACAACAGCAACCTTGTATTTACATATTTAGTTTACAGTATAATATGAGTATAGTGTTATTGTTGCCAACAATGAGCATACTGCCCAGCTGTAATAATTATTAATTAGTATTTTTTTAATAACTGTACTCAGTGATTCTTCTTTAGGTTTATTATTATGTTTTTTATTTATTTTTTTTAATACATTTTTGTAAAACTGCATATCTCGATACATGAATGCCCCAGTGAGATGTGCAGCTTATGTTTTTATGTATTTCTAATTTTTTCAATAAATAAATGAGATGTTCATACTATCGGTCTTTCAAATATTCAGACATTTAGTTATTCATACATGCAGCCATTCAAGCCAATAGGCATTCAGTGTTTCAAATATTCAAGCATTCATACTTTCATACATTCAGCCATTCTTATATGCGGACATTCATATATGCAGATATTCATACAAGCAGACATTCATATATTCAACCTTTCAGATATTAAAACAATCCGACTTTCAGACATTCGGTCTTTCTTATATTCAACCATTCAGACATGCAGGCATGCAGTTTTTCAAACATTCAGTTATTCGGATATGCTGACATTCATTCTTGCATATTTTCAAACATTTAGAAAATTTTCAGAATTTGAAACATTCAGAATTTCAAACATTCGGAATCATTCATATTTTCAAACGTCCAGACTTTCAGACATTATATTAAGTATTACTAGCAGACCCGGCCACACGTTGCTGTGGCTAACGAAACACAACGCCATTGCCCAACCTTTATAAAATCCACACACACCACCCGCTTGCCAGCTGCCCGTTGCCTGAATTGAATATATAAATTTCTCGGCTTTTTTCTACTATAATAAGTATGTATTATACATATAAACCTTCCTATTAAATTACTCTATCTATTGGTGAAAACCGCATGAACATCCGTTGCGTAGTTTAAAATGTCTAAGCGCACAAACATTTTGAGCGACTTCATTTTGTACTATGTAATGATTGTATTTTAATGACATCTTAAAATAAAACATTATTTTAGCAATAACCACTGATAATGTTTATATACTTGATGCCAACCGGGTTTCGCTAGAATCGTGTAGCTTCTCCAGGGCAGTATAATACTCTACTAAAGTTAAGTTACGTGTGTTATAAATATATTATGCTTTCATAATGCGTTGCAAGAAGTACCTTTAGTGAAAAGTAACTAGTGGAAGAGTTTTGAGGAAGGGTAGATGGAGGATTGGAAAGAGAGTGCTGTTTATTAAAAGGGAAGGGCCTAAGCATCCGCTTTTTATTTAGGTTGATTTGGTTATTTATTACTTTGCTATCAATGTTTTTTGGCTCTCCGTAGCTCTAATGCTTCTAAGTTATCCAGTCAAATTTCTATTTCGTTTTTTAGATGAAAAATTCTTTAGCACTGTTGTAATTTAAAACGAAAAATAGGGACACTAAAAAGAGTATATATATATATATAGTATCTATCTAGATACATACTCTAGATACATACACGTATATCTATAGTTTCTATGGGATTCAGCCTGCGAGAGAATGAGATAGTATATGTAATCGGTCTCCTCTTTGTGCGGTGCTTCATAACCTATCGGTCTCCTTTTCGTGCGGTGCTTTGTAGTCTCCCACTCTTGTCTACTTTAGTTTGCTGAACGTTTCACCTCTACTACGAGTGAATTGCTCTCTGATTTGTATGTAGCAAAGTGACGCCTGTGTTTTTATTTATTTTAATTAAATTATATTTAATTAAAACTTTATAGCTTGGTTTCAATTTTTATTCTATCATCCATTAAGAGACAAACAATAACAAAATATGTCATAAAAACAATAAAAAAGCATAAGTGGAAGTGGTCAGGCCACACAATCAGAGGAAGTGAAAAATGGTCAAAATTAGTCATGAATTGATTCACAAGTGTCAAGAAGAGAAAAAGAGGTAGACCATTAAGACGATGGGTTGACGACATCAAAGCCATAGCAGGTGGTACATGGACAAGAGTAGCTAATGATAGAAAAAAATGGCGACAGTTGGAGGAGGCCTTTGTCAACTAGTGAAGGAGTCGATGCATTATGAGTGTTATAAATATTATAAATAATGTAATGTTTTTTACTGTCTGAATAAAGGCTATTATTTTATACGGTGCTCCAGATTTTATGTCCGGCTTAAATCTTTCCCAAATGAAAGACTAAACCCTTCCACACACTTTTCCACAAATGATTATCTAGTAAATTCACGCAATTTAAGTGCAATATATAAGTATAATAAATACAAAACAATACAAGAACAATACGTCAATCCACCAGAAACATAATGGGAAAATATTTCACCGACTCCAGATATTTTCATAGCAGAGGGTTCGGCTCTGATGAAATCCTAACTGGTCCGATAAATCCTACTGATCCCTCAATATAAATATTTAAAAAATCTTTCGTAATCCTACATGTATTTAAAATGACTGACTTTTACATTTTAAAGTTTATTATTATTATAGCTTGGTACTGTAAAACCTAACAAAATACAAGCTCATCACGAACTTTTTAAAGCTTTTTCTGTCTAAGATATCAATTTAAAACATATTAAAGAAACTCCGTCGAGACATAACAGAAAAAAACCCGGTAAAGGAAATAATATCAATTATTATTCATGTTTTACAGAGGAAATAAATATTGTTTAGACTCCATAAAGAATTGGTCACCTCATTTCAGAGCATATCACAGCCAAGAAGAACTCAGTATGGAAGAATAAGAATAGGCATTTGTTTCCTGTGCAAACCGGTTTTGGTCCAGTTCGTAATGCCGTCTCGTAATTACAAGTCATTACAAAAAAATGGTTTAAATCTCCGGCATCCAAGTTACGGTTTTCTGAGAAATGTCTCCTGGTATTTCTTTGATAAACGTATTTGAGTTATGTAAGTTTTTGAAATATTTAAACTTGAGGGTAACCTGAACTACCTTCCGCACTAACGACTGAATTCTTTTATAAAATAGAACGAATTCTAAGATTCTATCGAAGATCCTCAGCTATAATTGCAAAAAAAATCTGTGCAATTTTTCTAACTAACTAACTAACCATCACGCCGTTTAGGCAGAGAGGACGGACCGCCAAACAACTCGGTCTTGGCACACACTCTTTGTCTCACTCACATTCTTTCATCGTCTCATAAATTCTCTTCTATTTTTATGACTTTTGACATGGCCCGACTCAAGTATATGATTCACTTGATAATGCCATGTCCTCCTTGGGCGTCCCCGACTTCTTCTACCATTCACGTTTGCGTCGTATATTCTTCTTACACTACTTTTTTCATTCACTCGCTCTACGTGCCTAAACCATCTGAGGGTCCCTTTCTTAATCTTACTCATTATGCTTACATCAGCCCTACATTCTTTGCGGATATCCACATATCTCACATATGGAATTTTTCTATCTTAATTAAAATACTACCTATATTCAATTTGGGAAGCGGGTAGTGGAGTGCAGACCGATGACGTAGACCCTAGGGAAAATTTCTACAGGTTCTGTGTTATCTTTGGGGTTGCTGTGTGGATGGTCTTTTTAGGGGACCTCCTTTACTCTTTCCTTTCCACAAAAATACCCTCCACACTGAAACTCCAAAGATGAAAATATCCCTTAAAATGGGGGAAAAATACCTCAGGTTCTGTGTCATCTTTTGGCATGCTAAGTGGAGGGTCTTTTTGGTTGACCTACATAGGTTCACTCCTTCCTTTCCACAAAAATACCCTCCACACAGAATCTCCAAAGATGAAAATATCCCTAAAAATGGGAAAAATACCTCTGGTTCTGTGTCATCTTTGGGGATACTCTGTGGAGGGTCTTTTTAAAGGACCTAGATTTACTCTTTCCTTCAACTCAAAAATACCCTCCCTTTATAAAAATATTTTCCTCTCTTTTTTTCACATTAAGAGGCCGGTATTCACATTTCTACCAATTTCTTGCAAACCTCCCTTAAACATTTGAAGTTTTTAAGCTCTTAAAAAAATATTTGTTATTCTTGAAGATAATATCTAGACATTAGTCGCGCCCAAACGCAAATTATATAAAATTCCCTCGATAGAAAAAAATCGCAATGTATGCTCCAAAAATTATTATAAACACGTTTGTTTCAGTTATTTTACAAGTTATATGTATGAAAAAATTCACAGCGTTTCTTTAAATTCTGTTTAAGACAATTATCGCGAGATTTTTACTCTATTTTAAACGAGTCGTGTTTTATTAAAGATTTTCATGATTTTTGCATCGATTTTATCGTTGTAAATGTTAGCGCGCTCTTCTAACATTCGTAATTTCATATCTCTCCGTCTTCTTCTTTTTGGGGCCGGGAACGGAGCCTTAAGGAGGCTATGAGGAAAATAATTTCTGTAAGGGCCTATGTCATCTTAAGGGATGCTGTGTGGAGGGTCTTTTTAGGTAAAGGAGCGAGAGAAAGTTTTGGGAAGGAAAGAGGTATGAATGGTGGATAGGAATCTGGGGGTCAGTGTGTCCAGAATCCATCTCTCCCACTGCGGTGCAAAGCAGGGTCAAGAGAGCCCGACTGTAGAGTTCTAGGTTAGGTGTCCCTCCAACAGTCTCTCCACGCAGTAGTTTGGCAAACGCAACCGCCGCCAAGACTTAGACAAACCTCACCTCATGAACCC
This sequence comes from Limnephilus lunatus, assembly GCA_917563855.2. NCBI lineage: Eukaryota > Metazoa > Arthropoda > Insecta > Trichoptera > Limnephilidae > Limnephilus > Limnephilus lunatus. The sequence continues at coordinate 129,205,238 of OU830592.1, forward strand.
GGCCACCCCTGCAGTCACCAAACGTATCGAATCACTTGGGGTGACCTATAGCAAGGATGTTCGTTATCCAAGAAATGGTTCCCGGGGCGACTGTATCCATACCCGTCTCCCAAGTTGAGATTCAGAAGCATTTTTTGTCAATAATAATAATATAATATATGGCGGCCGGTCAGTGGCTAAGTTGGCATCGTGTTTGGGTCCCACCCAAGAATCCAGTGTTCGATTCCTCGGCTGGCTAAGTCCCTAAGTAGTAGGAGATTTTTAAATATTAACAGGTTATTCGTAACCCGGGAATGTTTGTCTTCCTTATTAATTAAAAATGTTAAAAATATAGATATATTTTGTGAAATTTCACTCCAAGTTCGCTTCGCTCTAATAGCTTCAGATAAATACTGAAAATTTACTTAAATAATCTACCATTAAGGTGCTCTTCTCACTGAAAATTACTCCCAAAGGGGTGTTAACATATTATACGCAACCTAACTTAGAGCTATGCAATTATCATAAATATTAAGGAAACCAAACCACATTCATTTGTTCCATTCCCTACACACTTTAACCACACACATAGGTACACTAACTTAGAAAGTCAAGGACCCACAGAATCTGGGCACTTAGGATACTCGTGTAGTATAAAAACATTTTTTTTAGCAAAAATATAACATTGGTGTTCTTTATGCTTGCTAAGAGAAACCTAAATCAACACCTCAGACATATCACCCCAAGTCTTTTTACTACGTTTGGGGACTTAGATGGGTGCCTGTGTTCATGCGTGAGGTACGTCCGTATTCCTGTTCACGCTGACCCCCAGATTCCTATCCACCCATATACCGTTTTTCCTTCCCATAACTTCGCCTCATTTTTTGTAGGGCCTGTGTGAAACTAATTTAAAATAAAAACCTTACTTTTTCCAATTTAATTTCTTTACGCAATATTTCCCAATAATTTAGGACTCTATTGATTCCTACCAGTAAGTTGTTATGTGGTGTCAATACAAACAAATGCAATAATTTTCTTTATATTTGTTTCAGAATAATAACCTGCGTACAAGATTTCAAATACTTTAACTTCTGCAGATCTCAACATTGACAAACATGTAAGTTATATATTTATTTTAAAAAGCAAATATAACTGTAGATTTTATTAATTATATCTTATTCTTTACTCCAACATTTGTCTCCAAATAAGATCAGGAATCGCTGATTAACTGAGTCTGTCGGGTACGCCCTGATGTACTCCGTATAGCTATTAAAAAATAAAAGTATGTCTACCTCAATTATTAATGTCTTTATTTATGTGTAATATTTAAAGAATGATTATGTTTGCCAACCAATGTTAATGTTTATATCTTTATAAAATATTAGCACACACAAAGATGTGAGCTAACTTAAGATTAATAAATAAATAACTTTTTAAAGTATTCGGAACACGTTTTGCTATATTTGTCACCAAATGAAAAGTCCTAATTAAATTCGTTCTATCTCCTATTATAAAATGGTCAGTTATATATAATATAAACTGATTTAGAAAGAGACAACACCACGCTTTCTCTTAGAATTTAAAAGTTTAAATAGAGCATAGACGAGTTGAAAAAAAAAACTATAAAACGGATTATTAAAAAACAAAGTTTTTTTACTGTAATACATCTATTTACAAATGCATTAAAAAAAATAAAAAAATGACTATGGTTCGAACCTTCCTCGGAATCAACCGCGCTATCAACCTTGCCAAATGACGATTTTTAAAACTGACATAAGAACTTTAGGAAAATGTGTAGTATATAATATGTGTTTGTTTATGCGTGATTGCGACCAAAAGTTTATAGAATGCACTGTCACTGATAACGTGTATATCTGCCAAGTTTCAGCTCAATTGGATGTCGAAAAGTTTATTTTCACTTTCAAGCTTCTGCGTCCACAATGAAATTAAAACATTTGTAATTTTTAGAGTGGCGTGATGGTAACCTTTATAAAACGTTTGTGTATTTATTAATTATTTTTACGATACCTCTACATGAGAGAGTTTGGTTTTTACCCATGGCTGTTTCCAACATTATTTATTATCTCGGGAATGCTGGGTATCTGCAGCCTTAGTTCCAGAAGAGATGTCGCATTACTGCTAATGGCTTATAAGCTTCTTAATGTTTTTGTATCCGTACCAGATATTCTGACTGAAATAGGATTCTATGTCCCGGATAATTTCACGCAAGGCCGCCAACACAGGCTTTTGATTCTTGATTCTTCCTAGTTGCAGAACCAACTTACCAATGGTGATGCCCCTGAGACGACTCAGGGCCGTCTGTTTCAACGCTCGCTAAAGCAAAAGTAAAGCAAAACGCAGTTACTAAAGTTAAATTTCACTAAAATGCGTTTTCAATCAATTTGACTGCTTGTTTTACGTTACTTTTAACTTTTTTGTTTACTTTCCGAAAACCGATAGTTACTCTTGAGTTACTCCGCCATATTGGCATATTTGACAGTTCTCAGTTTATTTATGATAGTTCTGCTCGAGGTAATCTACGAAATTCCGTGCTTTAACATAGTAATCATGATAAATATATTGTAGAAGCCGATGAATTCCTCATCAACATTTCGACCCCGCGTCAATAATTTGGTTATCCGGGATGATCTCGAATTATTGGCGCGGCACCGCATGTCGAAAAAATCTTGCTGTTGAACTACTGGAAAGTAAATTACATTCATATTGTATATTATATGTATTATAATAGGTCGTCACTTATTTGTAAATATGCATACAAATACTTTTAATCGGAACAATCCCGTCGTCCTACGATGCGAAACAAAATACAACCGAATATTTTGACAGTTGTTCCGATTTTAGGATTTAGTTTACGGTGTTGTCACATCAAAAAATATTTCGATGCGTGTTTTAACATAATTCCGAGGAATATTCTGCTTTTTAGACTGGCCACACTGACAACTTTTACTTTAGCGAAAATACACTTGAAACAGCGCGCGGTCCTATTTAACATCCTTGTTACTTTAACTGACAGTTAAAATTTAACTTTATGACACGATATAGCTTTCTGTTGAAACAGACGGCCCTCACTAGGTTAATTAACTGCCTCGCAGGAAATGTTGATATTTTCCACATTTCCTACAACGAATTTAAGCGTGAAATAGCACTTATGTTTTAACTAAATGTATTACTTTAACTGTAAATGTATTTATTATGTATCTTTTCTTACCGCTTTTGCAATGTATTGGTTCTATGCTGCTTTGGCGAATAAATATATAAATAAGTCTAATTAAATGTGTTTTTTTTTTAGCTTTTTAAAGAGATAAAAACAGTTTACGAAACAAAAACATCAGAAAGTGACTTAAAAATTTTGACTTCGTTCACGTTCAAAATTTTAATATTTCTAATTGCATAATATGTTCGTTTGTAAAACCAAATCTGAAATTTTTATCTGCTTTCAACAACAGTATTATTTTCATTTGAGATTCTTTTAAAAACAGCGTATGTATTTGAAATTGAATATCAAACTGGAATTTTTTTTTATTATTTTTTTTTATTTAAAAATATAACAAGGTTACAGTTTTACAACATAATATATACATTAATATTTCAATCACTCTCCTAATAAAGCCGCTGCTTGTGTTTAGGAGAGGACAACTAAAAAAATTACATTTGTTTAAATTAAAACAAAATTTTTTAGTAATTTAACAAAAAATATTTGTGATTTTATGAGAAAATACAGATAAAAGTAATAAAAATATAGGTTAGTTAAAATAAATGATTTAAAGTAGTGATAAGGCAAAAACATATTTCTAAATATGCAATACATATTTCTAAATATGAATGGAATATGGAATATTTGATAACATGGTATTATTATTTCGTCTTGGTTCCAGGGTTTAAGGTAATTTTATTACAGTTTCCAGTAATTTTCAAGCTTTGTTTCTCCCTTAACAGCATTTCCTACGCACAAACCAAACTTATCAAGAGCCCAAAAATCTAATTTAAAAAACAATTTTAGATAATCTTTACTACGAATTTCTTTACAATATAAATACAAAATGTTTTTTTTTTGATAAATTAAATTATTTCCTATCGTTTCGCTTGAGTGGAATTAAAATACAAATTTTAATAACCTTATAAAAAATATAAACGTATACTACTAAAAAATATATTTTGTCATTAGAAATATGTAAAGGAATGCCTCCCTAAAAATGCACAGGATTCCTTTATGTTAGAATTTTAAAAAGGTGTTGTCATGGAGACAGAAAATGATAGATGATGGTTGTTTTGTTGTCTAGCTGGGTAGCACAGATTGAAGTAATAAAAAGATTGAAAAATAAGTTTATAATCACAAAGTGAGATAATATTTTGAAGACGGACAAATAACTTTAATTGTAGTTTCTTTGTCAGCAAAGCAACTCGTGATATTTGTATGTCACATTATTAATAAAAAGTTACAACAAATAGACAAATTGTCTTATAAATAGATGAAAGCATATAAGAAACAATTTAAAAAAAAAATGGTATTATGTGTAAAATTATTTGTGATAATTTCGCTTGATTAAATTTCTTTATTTATTTTAAAATTATTAACAAAACGAATAAATACCACTTTTTTACTAAAATCGACTTTATAATTTCCATTTGCTAAGGATTTGTGTGCCTTTTACTTATATTCGTGGTAATATAAGGCACACTTAAGAGTATACAAAATTTTGCATTGTATATTCTCTTAACAAACCATTATTATATATTACCATCCGACAATACCCAAACACAGTCACAATAATCATATATAAGTAGCATGAAAATAGATTACCCTTTAGCGGTGGGTAGGCAAGTTGCTTGAAGCCTTATTTCTCTAGAAAACTACGTGAACCGAAGCCACAAACGTAACTCAGACCAGGAGAACATAAGTATAAAGCAGGTGTACTATAGTATGGTGTGTTCTGTAAAGTACCTGCTAGCAGCTACGAGTAGCTAGTAGCGCTAGACGATCGATAAGAAAGGTCGCTTGTTGCTTTAATACCATTAGAACTGCTGGGAAATAACGTAGAACGTAGTATGTAGTACGTGGTAGGGAGTAGGAATATCGTAACATCTCGGACTGTACTATGCGGGACAGTTTCAATATCAAAACAACGTAATAATAATATAAATAATGTTTGTTTATTTTAGTTGAACAGAGCGGTGAATGCAATGCTCTGTCCGCCATATACAAAGGTGACTTTTTAACCCACGACAAAATACCCCCCGACAAAATATCCTACGGACAAAACATCCCCAAAAAATATCTACTTAAACCCAACCTAACCTAACCTTACCTAACCTAACCTAATCTTACCTAACCTAAACTAAGCTAACCTAATCTAACAATTCTTTCAATTTGGGAGGCGGGAATGGGTACCGCTGCCCCGGGAACCTTAATTGGATAACCAACACCTCCGCCATAGGTCACCCCATCACTGCGTGTGGTGATTTAGCAGAGGTGCTCGGGTTCATGAGGTGAGGTTTGTCTAGGTCTTTGAGGCCGATGACCAGGATACACTGAACCACAGATTCCTATACACCCCTTAAACCCTTTTCGCTCCCAGAACTCTCCTCTCCTTCCCTTCCTTAAAAAAACCCGCTATACAGCATCCCCAAAGAGGTCTTAGGCTCTAGGGCCTCCTGTGTGGTGCTAATGAAAAAAAAATCTATTTGAGAGGCGGGTATGGGTACCGCCGCCACGGGAACCATTTATTGGACAACCGACACCTCTGCCACAGGTCACCCCAAGTGGTTTTCTACGTTTGGTGATTTAGCAGGGGTGCCCAGATTCATGTAGAGAGGTTTGTCCAGGTCTTGGTGGCCGATGCGTCTGTCCAACAGCTGTGTGGCGGGCCGGATCGAGTGAGACTGGTTGAGGGATGTCTTTTGACCTCTGCAGCAAGAATCCCGGCTTTGCACTGCAGTTTGAGGGATGGATTCATACGCCTATCACGCAGATCGCCAGATTCCTACTTACCCCTCAAACCTATTTCCTTCCCAGAACTTCCTTTTCTTAAAAAAAACCCTCCACACGACATCCCCTAAGATGACATAGGCCCTGAGGGAAATTATTTTCCTCAGGACCTCCTGTGTGGAGCTAATGTAAAAAAAAAATTGAATATGTTTATTTTATGCATCTAAATAAAACGGTATGGTTTAATTCTATAATAATTAGGTAACTATAGTTACTAGATTTAGCTAGTTGTAGCACTAAAATTTGTGGAATTGAAATTGCTTTCGTTGGATTTTTGTATGTAACTTTGTAGAAATTTTTCTAAGTAATTTTTGGGGATGCTGGGTGAAGGGTAATTTTATGGAAAAGAAGGACAGGTATTTGGGAGGAGAGGTAGTGTGAAGAAAAACGGTATGAGGGATGGGTAGGAATCTGCGGTCAATGTGTTCGGGAGTGAAGGACGTATATGGGCAAATGCATTCGCCGCCAGCACCTTGGCAAACTTCACCCCATAAACCCGGACACATCTGCTAAGTCACCAAACGTAGCGAACCACTTGTTACAAAAATAAAATAAAACTTTTTCCGCAAAATGTTGCAGAAAACTGTGGAAAAATAACGCAAATTTCGCCAAAAGTAACGCGAGTTTCATTGTAAAATAACGAAAAAATTTCAGTTCCCTAGTATTAATAATTCTAATTATTATTTTTAATTGATAAACTAACGTTTAAACAAGATTTTTATGCATAGCACAAAGGGTAGATAACAAATATTATAATCAATAATTATCAGCCTGAAACACTCATCTATATTGAAAAAATCTTCCGAGAAAAGATACTGGCCGCCAACGGGAATTGAACCCGTGTCCCTCTGATTGCCGGTCAGGAGCTCTGACCATTGAGCTATGGCGGCTTATCTAATACCCGCCAAATAATTCAATATATACTAGTGTTTCATTCGACAATTACTTATTATTACATTTTTATATGATTTTTTCAATGTAGATGAGTTTTTCAGGCTGATAATTATTGATTATAATATTTGTTAATAATTCTAATTATATTAAACTGATATAGATCGTATAGTCCTTTATCTTAATCAAGTACATACGTCAGTCAGTTCTCAATTATCAGAGATACTGTATAGGTACATACTTAAGGCGAAGTATCTATTACTGAAGGTATAGCAGGGTGGCACTCGGGGCTTTGTAATGAGCTTAGGGTATGTTAGGGTGGATTAGGGATCGAATATTAGGGTCAACAGGGTGGCCGCTCTCATCTCGTTATAGAACCTTAGTGGGGATGCGAGATATCGAGGTAGAAATTTATTACAAATTAATATAGTTGTTTTGTTAATTACTTTAAGTCAAATTGAAAACCTAAAAATATTTTAAACATTTTTTCAAGTGAAAACTTTTTTAGCGCCGTTGTGATTTGAAACTCGATGAAACGAAAAATAGTGACACTAAAAAGAGACAAACACATTTGAAGGATTTAGCCTGCGAGAGAATGCGATAGTATAATCGGTCTCCTCTTTTTTCGGTGCTTTATGGCCTCTATACTCTTGTGTCCTTGTCCACTTTTGTTTTCTGAAGGTTTTACTTTTTCCGCTTGTGAATTGCACAATCTGATTTTTTTTTTTATGTGAGTATCGTACAATAGTCCCAACTGGACCCAGTCGTCTGGAGCCAACGAGACTATGGCATACTCAATTGGGGTATGTTGTAAGGAAAGTAAGGGAGATGAGGAAAAGGAAGGTGGGAAAGTACCTGGCTATTCAGATTTGGTCACCAAACACAGCTAAACTCATTTCAAGCAACGTATCAATTTGTCAACGGTAAATCTATCACTAGTAAGCTGGAGGTCCCATGCTCATATCCCGGTGTTCGCAAGTAAGTTTTATTTGATTAATTTATATTATTTCTCAATTTACTAATTTAAAATAATACATTATGTTATATTTGTGGCATATTTCAGACTGAATATACTCTGAGTATCACCCTGGTGTAAGACCACCATTCGGAATTGAAACGTAGCAAAAAATGGCTTTGGCCATGTTTGGTGACCAAATCTGAATAATCAGGTACTTCCCCACCTTTCTCTTCCCATCTCCTTTCATCTACCTTCAGTCTCACAGCGTACCTCAATTGGGGATACCATTAAATAAATATTTACTCAACTTTGGCATTAATCTTCTTATAAATATAAATATAAACGTAAAACCAACAGTGATGAGGGTAGCAAAGGTAAAGTCATGCAATGTCCAGTGTTTTAAATATAATGCCCTCCAAGTGCAAAGTCGTGTTTTTCGGAAGTGACCTGCAGGTAAATATGTTATTGTATCTATCTGTAAATAATAAAATTAAATAGAACCTAGGAATTCATAATGAATTGTATAGCGCCCTTGAGGTGATTTTTCACAAAAACGGCGCTCAACAAATTGTCCAATTATTATTATTATAATCTCGCTGGCTCAGCTGAACAGTTTTTAATTGACCAGGGTGATACTGAAAGTATCTTCTACTCTAGAACGTGCCACAAATGTGCTTTATAATATCTTTAATGGATTATTTGTAAAACAACACACATTATTTAAATGAAATTTACTTGCGCACGCCGGCATTGTAACACGCGACCTCCGGATTCGTGTTCGAATATCCGAGGCCATCTATAAAGCACCCCTTACGTAACAATTCTTTAAAACATCTCCATAAAATTTATCTATGTATGTAAGTACCTTCCTACCGTAATTTTTACAGCAATAACATAAAATTTCACTTGATTTTTTCTGAAACGTCCCAATATTTAAATAACTTAAGGTTTAAATTCCCACAGCAGCCTGCTTTGGAGAATATTAAGGTGCCATCTATTGGCGGATTGACTAAGGTACTTTTAGGTAATTTACCCAAATTTCTTGAAAAAAATTACGAATTCAATTTAAGTACCCTAATTCGCGGAAACCTTCCGAAATTCGGCCTTTATACACTCGTGCAGAGAATTTACAATTTAACGTTGAAATAAAAATCGCTAGGTGGTATCACTTAGGTAAATATGAGACCGATGAGAAAAATTCGACCTCCGTGATTTTATTTCAAAGTTCACCGCGTCCATCTTGACAAAACTTTTTTTACGTCTAAATTATTTTTAATGTTAAATGTTTTTTTCTCCGCATCAAAATTGTCAACTTCTAAGCACGTTCCCTCACCGGTCAGTGTATATACCACGAAATATATAAAACATTGTCGTGATTAATTTTAGGCTTGTTATGCCGTGTTGTTTCCTCCTTCTTGGGGCCAACGTTTCCGATACCGTGTGTTTTTTAAAGTAAAATTACTGAAAAAAATACAAAAAATACATGCATGTCTTACAGGCAAATGTATTATAAACTTTATTGTCACCTCGCGTTTTTGTCATTTTATAAAAATTAATTTATTAAAAAAAATTCGGAAACTTTGGTTTCATAGGGTGCGCTTTTATTTTTTTCTGTATTTAAATTCTAACACCTTTTTCTATTTTCTCTTTCTAACACCTTTAAGATCATATTTCTCACCATGATAGTAAGGGAAATGCAACGATTTACACGAGACCTATGTGAGGTGGAACAAATTTGGTTTCCTGTGATTATTATCCCGGGTTAATTAACTCATTTATTATATATATGCGAACTCTATCTAAATTTCTTTAAATAGACAATAAACAGTGTTAATTTCAAGCGACCTTCCAGGTAAGTATGGTCCTGTATTAATTCATTTTTAGGCAGCATCGCGTTCATTGGTCAAAATATTGTACATATATTTTCGTATCGGTGATCAATGAACCGGTGCATGCAATTTTTAGCCATAAGTTTTTTTTAATTGTTTGTCTAGCTTGTAGTCTTTCTAGATTTTAGGCATGTATGGTAAGTTTGAACAGCGCCACTGAGGTGATTTTTCACAAAAACGGCGCTATAAAAATCGTCCAAATATTATTATTATTATTATTATAGATCTAGCCCCATCTAGTACAGTCGATCATAAGGAATTGGTACGATAATTTTCGAAATCTTCTCATTGTTCCCTAGCATGATTGAATATCGCTAACGAATAAGTAACAGTTCACAATGATTGAGTATTCTTAATATATTCGACGCCAACTATTGTTTGTGCGTTAGCGATCTGCAGTTGTTCTAGAGAATGATTAGAAGTAACCGGAAGTTATCCTAACAATCCTTATCGGTTTACCATGCTAAAACCCCTGGTTTTCAAGCCATTTAGGCAACGTTTCAGTTCTGAATGATGGTCTTACACCAGAGCGATACTGAGAGTATCTTCCACTCTGGAACATTTATTTATTTATTAATCTTAAGTTAGCTCACATCTTTGTGTGTGCTAATATTTTATAAAGATATAAACATTTACATTGGTTGGCAAACATAATTATTCTTTAAATATTACACATAAATGAAGACATTAATAATTGAGGTAGACATACTTTCGTAATTCTTTTTTAAACTTATTTATATTTTCTATCTCAGTAATTTCATTCGGGATGTTGTTATTCAGTTGGACGGCCTGGTACATCAGAGATTTCTGGGTGCTTGATTTTTTTCTTGTCGGCAGTCTAATTTGCTTTGAATTTCTTGTTCCGTATCCGTGTTTTTCGTTATTATAATGTATTTTTCTTTTAGTTCCTTAGACATCGTCCCCATGTTATTTTTATGTAAAAAAATAAGTACATTCAAATACACAGTTTGCTTCACCGTCATGCCGCAAATACGCTGTATATTATCATTATAAAATATATTTCATTAATAAAATTGTGAAATAACGCAAATGGATCGAATAAAAAAAATTTGCGCACGCGGAGATTTGAACCCGAGTCCTCCGAATTGCTGTCAAGAGTCTTTATCCCTTGGCAAGGCTGTTGATGCCTCCAATACAGCAAGCGTTGCAAGGTCCAACCTAGCAAGAATTTTGTCGATGCCTTCCATGAATTCGTCTCAAAGTGGACAATTATCTTTATATCTTTATTCATGAAATTCCTCAGAACCTCTCCTGAAAGATGTCATCGTTTGCATTTCAAATAGCTTTTTAATTCATTTTACAAGAAATTCCAAGAAATTAACTAAAAAAGCACAGAGCAATTTAAAAAAAAAAGTGATTAACATTACTTTTTCTTTCTGAGGTACCTATGTACTAACAGAATATTTAAACACTGAAATGTTTTAAATTTGCATGTTCGTCTTGCTTTGTTCACACTAGGAACAAAATAACTCCAAAACACAAGAAATATCAACGTATATGTATATTATTTGTATTCTTTTCTGTTCAGGGTAGATCAATGTAGAATGGGATAATTTCAATGAGATAGAACTGTAAGCAGAATTCTTGCCTGAACAGACTATGCAATAGTTACAATAGCATATTATCCAAGTTGGATATTTTCAATTGCGAACTTACCAAATATAAGGGGTCCATAACATAATATATAAAAAGTCAATTATTCCATATAAATAAATTCGGATATATCTATCCGAGACGCTATCCAGGTCACAAACCAATTCTTAGAATGATTGTTTCCAATGAAAAAGGGTAGTTGCCCAAAATATGGAGAAAAATAATTAGTTGATAATAATGTAATTCTAAAATTTGAAAATATGAGATTGACAATTATGACGTTTTGACAGAAGGTGGCAATAGCGAAATTGGTTAACGCACTCATCCCGGTTAGACGGAGAGGTCTGGGTTCGAGTCCCAGTTGCGACCATTGTCTTTTTCTGTTTTTCTGTGTCTTGTTCTCTTTCATATTTTTGTTAAGATTATTATTGTTAACTTATTCTAATATGATATATTTCACTGATGGGAATAACCTTAAAAAAAGAATAAAAAGAAAGTTTTTCTTATAAAAATTTAAAATTTCTCTGATTTTTCGTGAATAATGTTATGTTTTTATTTTTTATATTTATAATTCTGTTATTTGATTTGTGTGTACAACCTGTCTTCTTACCAAAGTGTTGATACTTTTTTTCTTTATATAATTTTTGGCTTTACATTCCTTTCTTATAAATTTAATTATTTCTTATTCCCTGTCATGATGTCTCATTAGAGGTAGAGTTACAAGGAGAAAATCCATAATTGGCTTTATTTTGTCTATATTACTCGTGTACAACCTAAAAAAATGTTAACTTCTCGAAATGAATAAATAAATAAATAATTTAGAAACATTAGATCTGAGGGTCAAAAATATCCAACAAGTAACTACAATTACAAAATTTGGGCAAAAAAATATTATTTTACTATGAACCTGCCCGTAAACTGTACAACAAAATGCCAATTTCATTAAAAATATCACATCATCATTATAACATTTAAATCTCAAATAAAAAGTCGGGAGATCAGAAATAGAAAATGTGCTAACATCAAATAATACAGACTGAAACCGAAGCCACTCAATTGCACTCAAAAACACTGTCGGCTGTTGTTTCCAAATTTTCGATCGATCAATCTGAGTCTCCGATCGGCTAAGTGATTTGTTTAGTGACGCTCGATTCGCCTGTTGATCTGAGAGTTGCTTTGGTAAGAGCGTATTTGTGCAAGATTAAGAAATAAATTAAATGAAACACTACAGAGTTCATTTTTAAAACTATAGTTGCTCCACATTTATATTAGTGCTCTACGATGTTAAATTTGGTCAATGAAGGAAATTTGAACAAGCTAGAAGTTATACAGAACAGAGCTATGAGATGTACGTATATTGGAGAAAGACAAGTATGCAATGGTTAATCAAATGAGAGAGGAGCTAAATTGGATAGCAATAAAAAAGATATTGTTATTTAATGTGTTCTTTTTTGTGCATAAAGTTATGAAAAATCAAATGCCAAAATACTTTTAAGTATGAAATTGTTTTTAATAGAGATGTACGTAATTATGAAACCAAATATATAAATAGAGTTAGATTGCCACACATGAGAAAATCAGAGTCACGGAACTGTCTAATGTTTACAGTTTTAGAGGACTGAAGATGTATGATGAAATGCCTAAAAATCCGATGAATGAATTTTTTAAAAACTGATGTTATGCTTACTGTAAAGGCATAATTTTATAAAATTATAATATGTAACCGTGCGCTTTTTAGTGTATATACGAATATAGTATAAACTATAATATTTGTTTCAAAAACGGAAGATAATAAATATTTATCGAACGTTATTAATAGGACGGCGCAACTTACGTTAGCAGGTTGCATGAGGACGTGCTCTGGCTGGTATAAGAACTACGGATTTGTAAATTTGAGTATCTCTCCTAATATGGAAAGATTGACGGTAATACTTAGAGTTGTGAATCATATTATCAAGCGGCTATATATTACATATGGCGTAATTGCCTGTCGCGGTTACTTTGTCCCGGTGATTAGCTGTCACTGGATCACAGTGGATCCGAGGAACCGGCTATTTTTTAAACCAGTTCCTATCGGATTTATTAAATTATCACCAACACTCAAACTGTGCGAACCAAAAGCCGCCCGCTGGGTCTAGCAGCAAAAACCTGCGGGGCGGGTTTTTAACTGCTAGTTAATATTAATATCTTCGTATGTGTAGACAGGAAGATATCGACAAATTTGATTTATTTAAAACTAGCTTTTACCCGCGGCTTCGCTCGCATGGTATTAGTGGGAAATTACTGGCATAATTATTGGCATAATTGTTATTATTCTTGCTTTTTTGTCTTATAAAAAATAATTATTGTTTGATAGAAAATTTCAAAATTTGAGAATGACATTTCGCAAATAAAAATTCTATTTTAGAAAATATTTAAATTATAGAAATTTATTTTAAGTACCTACTCCCCTAATTTATTCTGATGATTTCGCCTCAAGTAGGAATTAGTATTTTATTCATATTTGAATCCAGAGTACCCTAAAGAAATAACAAAATGACAGCCCACGTCAAATAATTACATAGCAACGCTATGCTTTTCGTCCGGACAATAAACATTTTTAGAGATAGGTAGATATTAACTATGACGCCAACAAAGCACTATTTTTAGGGTGAATTGCCTAAATACAAAAAAAAACATTGTTTCCAAGGTAACATTTTGTTTGACGTTTGCATTGTTTGCAATAACTCGATTTTGTTAGGGACAGAAAACGTATGAAAAATAATTGCATAACGCTACACCTTATTCATAACGCCAGAGCTTACCAATATATATAGCCTATATTATTCGCAAATAATGTAGCTTTCGATTAGTGAAAGAATTTTAAAATTGTATTCGGTTTTTATTGCGTGAAAGAATAACACTCATTCATACAAACTTTCGCCTTTATAATATCTCTAAGAAAAGATTATATGCGGCTCTGTTTCGTCGTGAAATCGAAAAAAATACCCTAGTTTTGTCATGTTTTTACGATACTCAGTGTCCAAACAAGTCATTACAGCCACTACTTCTACGCTATACCCACAATAATAATTTATATCGCCCTGCCCAACATAACACCGTCGCTATACCCTCGGGGCGTCCAACCCGACACGACGCGTCGCGACGCACTGAATACTTAAATAAATACACCAGTACAGCGTTATGTGAATTGCGAGAGACGCACTCGACTTTATATTTGTTTAATAACCCCTGACCTCTGAAAGCCTTCCTAACAAACTCGGTTTATATGGCATACAATTGATAAATAACTGTGAATGAAAAAACTTACTAATATAAACGTGAAATAGATTCTGCAATAAAATAGTAAATTATTATTTTGAATTGGTAAACTAATATTTAAGACAAGATTTTTATACATAATAGTACTGGGCGTTGACGATAATTCCATCCAACGCCAACGTCGTTAACGTTGGCGATTTTCAACTGTTGAAAATAACTGTTTAAAATAACGTCGACGTTGACGCAACTATAGAATAGACGCGCGACAAGCCAGTAGGTACCATCAAACATCAAACTAAACGTATAGGCCGTCGGCCGACGTAGATCAGTGGTAGAGCAATTTACCGGATATCAAAAGGACGCAGGTTTAAGTCCCGTCGGCGGTATTTATCTTTTCTCGGGAAATTTTTTCAATGTTGATGAGTGTTTCAGGCTAATAATTATTGCTTATAATTAAATAGTTCTTGGAAAGATTTATAAGTATGTTGCCTGTTGTATGATGATAATGCAGTGCTAATTTTTAACTGTATGGAAGATATACAGTCTCTCATGTCTAGGATGAACCAAGTATGTACGATTTTTTTTTAAATTTTTTTAAAGAAAGACAAACATTCCCGGGTTAAGATTAACTCGACAATATTTGAAAATCTCCTACTACCACCACAGTGAGCTGAAAATGTTGTTTGAGTCGTGATGGAAGACTTAGCCAGCCGAGGAATCGAACACGGAACGCCTGGGTGCGACCCAAACGCGATGCCCACTCAACCACTGACCGGTCAAATGAATGTAAGTAAGTCTAAAGTCATGGTGTTTGAAAGAGAGAGTACTTAAACACTTTGCAATATAGTTGTGAATGATGAATGCTTGGAGCAGATAAATGAGTTTTTTTATCTGGCTAGAATGTTTACGAGAGATGGAAAGGCTGATAGAGATATTGAAAGATGGGTAAATGCAGGTAACTCCATTAATGGAGGACTGGATGCCGTTGGCGCTAATAAAAAAAAACTGTAAAAAGAAGCGAAGCTAGCACTCCACAATGGAGTGCTGGTACCTACCCTGATGTATGGCAGTGAAGCATGAAACTGGCAGAGGAAGGATGAAAGTAGACTGAATGCTGTTGAAATGAAGCGTATTTGTGGAAAAACTATGTATGATCGTGTGAGAAATGTGTATATCCGCAAAGAATGCTAGGCTGATGTAAACGTGATGAGAAAGATTAAGAAAGGGACTCTCAGATGGTTTGGGCATGTAGAGCGAATGAACGAAGAAAGCAGTGTTAGAAGAATATATGACGCAAATGACCGTCCTCTCTGCCTACCCCTGCGGAGAAACGGCGCGATGGTTAGTTAGTTTTTTTTACTATTATATTAGTTTTAGATAATTTTTCAATTTACGCTGAAATTCATTAATATATTCGTTATTAAATTCATTTTTAGATTTAAAGGAAGTTTTTAAAAATAAGTTATTAGGTTTTTATTTTTATTTCTAACTTTATGAGTAAAAACTTAACAAACAAATTGGAAATAGGTTCCATAGCTTAATCGGTAGAGCAGTTGGCCATGAATGCTAAGGTATCTGGGTTCGAGTCCCAGTGGAACCAATATCTTTTTCTGATTTTTCTGTCTTCAGATTTTGATTGAGTTTTGCCAATATTGTCTTCATTTAATTAAAATTTATTAAGTGTTGTGTACAATTTTCGGGTTTTAACGTTGTTTTGACGTCTTGCTGATAAGTCAAACTGTAAGTTAATTAACTGTTCCTTTAAAAAAATGCTTTATTGACTATTTTTCAATACATTTTATCCATTGTAGGTACTTTGAAATTTGTTATTTAAATTTGTAGAATTTCCAGACTACATTGATCATAAAGATTGAGAATTGATAGCTCTTTTCGAGAGTTTAAACTCTTTCGTAAGTTTTGTCTAAAACCAACAAAAAATACCCATTTCTAACTAGTCCTCTTTTGAACATTTCTATATATTCTCTGTCCAGTGCTTCTGTATGGGAATGAATGTGTTTAGAATGTCCTGTAGAAGTGGTCGTGCTGGGATGACGCGCGTGCTTTGCCTGCCAACAGCTGAGGATTCAACTCCCACGAGCTCGTCAAGCTCATGCGGAATAACTAATGCCCTGATGATGGGATCAGACATCACTTTTGTTGATGGGCAACGCTGAACATAAAGTACAAACTAGAAATGTGTTCCATGTACATTGGAATGGAAACCGATATCGCCATTAGTTCCTCCGTGATCGAGGGGTAAAGCCCTCGACTCGCTATCTGAAGGTTGGGAGATCAAATTTTATTTTATTAATTAATATTTTTTCACAATTAATCTCTACATATTATAAACTATCTGGTTCCCGGCATGCGTTAATATGCCATTTAATAAAGAAATTGTTTCTCCCTGCGTGTCCTTTCCCATTCATTCCGTTCCCCTTTTGCCTCCCCTTCCTCTCGCGCGTGCCCTTCCCCTCTCGCGTTCCCACTCTGCCTCCTCCATCTTCCCTCTCCCCACTTCACTTCCCCCTTCCCCCGTCCCGTGAACCCCCCTCCTGAGTTCCCCTCCCCCCTCCCAGGTTCCCTTCCCCGCTCCCGCGAACCCTCTTCCCGAGTTCCCCTCCCCCCTCCTGCATTCCATACATTCAGTTTTCAAACAGCTCGCGTTCCACCTATTGCATTTTTTATACAAATTTCATAATGCCAGAGCTCATCAGTAGTTTTATACAAACCTTGTCCTGAAAATAACGAACACCAAAAAAAAAGAATTATCCAATTTGGGAAGTCGTTCGGAAGTTATGCGCGTAGGTACATATATTTCGGCGATTTATTTTTGTATATTTAGATAGATAGATAGAAGATAGAAGAAAAAGACAGATAGATAGATTAAAGTCCTCCGCCGCGTCTGTCTATCTGTTCCCGAAAAACTCAAAAACTACTAAACGGATTTTCATCTACACATATAGTGATTCATGAGGAAGGTTTAAGTATATAATTTGTCAAGCTTTTGTGTAAATTTTGTATGCAAATTAACAGATGGCTTTGTGAGTTAAAATGTTGGGTAACTATCCAGTTGATGGCGTTGTGTTTCTTTAGCCACATCAACGCGTGGCCGGGTCAGTTAGTTAAAAATAATATGCAGTGTAGGTATATGTAACGCATTCCAGAATAGAAGATACTCCTAGTATCGCTATGGTATGAGACCACATTCTCCAATGCTCGTTTCACTACGTTTGGAGACTTAGCAGGGGTGCCCGGATTTATGGGGTGAGGTTTGTCCGGGTCATCTGCCTA
The DNA here is from genome assembly GCA_917563855.2 of Limnephilus lunatus. Classification (NCBI taxonomy): domain Eukaryota; kingdom Metazoa; phylum Arthropoda; class Insecta; order Trichoptera; family Limnephilidae; genus Limnephilus; species Limnephilus lunatus. The sequence goes on from OU830592.1 coordinate 129,223,128, forward strand.
CCAGCTGCGTGGGAGGCCGAATCAGGAGAGACCGGTTGAGGGACACCTTTTGATTTCTCTAGCAGATCTCTCTTGGAACATCGCCTTGCACCGCAGTGGGAAGGTGGATTCATATGTGTTTTGTAATAAAATTAAGGTATTGTAACCGTTCCTCAGAATTAATTTACCTTATCTCCATCAAACAAATTTCGAAACATCAATACATTGGAATACGTTACTCACATATTTCGAAGGAACATACGTAATTATTCAATTCGGCCTAGTACAAAACATACAACACAGTCTGTATCCCAAGTTCCCTTATTCCATATTCCCAAATCGAAGTTGACCACTAGAATATTCAATGCGCTTCGATTCTCGATTGCTCTGTGGAGGTATTTCTCGACTCCATTCTCCAGTTTCCAGTTTCCAGTCTCCGGAGTGTTTGTTATTCCAGCCGTTTGTGTAGTGTTCTGGCATAGGGCCTGTTGCATGCCTAATGCCGTCAGCAAGGAATTTCGATCAGAATTAAAGCATTGTGATTATATTTACGTTTAATCTGTTGCTGGGTCTAGCAGTAGCTGTATCAAACTCTTAGAATGTATTAGAATCTCTCAGAATCTATTAGAATTTACTTGATTCTCTCAGGATCTATCAAAATATGTAAGAAACCCTCAAAATCTATCAGAGTATTTCAGAAACTATTAGAATTAGTATCTGAATTTCTCAGAATCTTTAAGAAACCATCGAAATCTATCAGAGTATTTCATAATCTATTAGAATGTATCTGAATCTCTCAGAATCTTAAAAAAAACATTAGAATCTATCAGATTATTCCAGAATCTATTAGAATTTATCTGAATCTCTCAGATTATATCTGATTCTCTCAGAATACATCAAAATCTATAAGAAACCATCAGAATCTTCTATTAGAACTTATCTGAAGTAATTTATTAGCATTTATTTGAACCTCTCAGAATCTGTCGAAATCTACAAGAAGACGACAGAATCTATCAGAATATCTATGAAAACATATTATTATTATCTACCCTAAAATATCAAAATCTTTGAGATTCTCTTAGAATGCCCCTGTTTCTATCAAAATTTTTCAGAATCTCTCAAAATTTCTCTGCATTTATAAAAATGAATCATTATCTACCATAAGAATAATAGTTTACATAGATATATTTTATTTAAAATAAATCACTTTCTATACAACCATTATTATTAACAAAAAAATTACAAGTTTCGAAACCAATGGTTTCTTCATCAGTAAACGTATAAAAATGGCGCTTTACAAATCGTCTAAATAGTGTCATTAATACTAGTATTATTACCCTTTCTAAGAGTAACTGTAAACAGAGAGCAAAATAAGTTTATGAAGAGAAAACTTCTTTAGCACCGTTGCGATTTGAAATTCGATGAAACGAAATATAGCGATCCTAAAAAGAGACAAACACATTATACATCTATACGATTTAGCCTGCGACAGAATGAGATAGACTAATGTATCTCCTCGTTGTGCGGTGCTTCGTAGCCTCCCCACTCTTGTCTGGTTTAATTTTCTGAAGGTATCACTTCACCGCGTGTGAACCTTCTGTTTTATTTTTTTTAATTCTACGAGTTTATACCTAGATATAACAAAAATATTATAATCTTTACTTTAACTCATTTTTCTTGATATCACGTACCACAAATTACTAGAGACCCTCCTCACAGTAGTATGATAGTACAAAACATATGGAAATATGGTAATAATTTTTGTTTGTTTTAGAATGTTTTGCTTTAGTTAAATCAGTAAATTAATTTCAAAATGTTTTACATAAGGTCATCTGCTACAAATCTGGACCCTTTCACAGCCAGAAACATCTGTTCACATGTTAACATAAATTCTGTTTGTTAATTTTGTGTGAATAACTTACTTTTAAAGTTATTCAAATAATAGTTTAAAGTTTCCTTCTAACTTTATATGTAGCGGTCGGTGATATTTCACAATTTACTTACACCATATTTTAAGTATAACCTTTCAGCTTAATATATATCTGACAAATTTTGGATATCTGAAACCAAAGCATGATTGATTTAAGCATAATGAATAAAGCTTAGACAGGGACACTCTCCTTTACAAAATTCAAACAAGATATTAAAAAATGGATTATAAGTATTGGACGCCTCACTATTACAAACATCTGTAAAATAAATCACACATAGACTAAAATTACCATGCACATACAACCTAACCCTTATAAAATAAATGAAAATAATGTAATCCTTTCAAATTGACCTTTAAATAGATTAGGCAGAATTTACTTCTCTACTTCATCTCCAACATTTATAAAATAACTCTCTTCAAAAGATTTATCACCCTTCCAATCACCTTTCTGTTTTAATTCTATTCAAAGTGATATGTATTTTACCTTCAATATCCTTGTAACTACAATATTCATTTATATACCTGTACGCCTGTCTCGGCACAGGTATACCCTAGTGAGACAGGCATATACACAAAACAAATGTAAATATATTTTTATTATAGATAAATAAATAAATAAAAAAAAAAAAAAAATTATTTATATTATTTTAGGGAAATCGACAGTTTACGATAATGATTAATTTATACATGTATAATTAACCTAACTGAGAAACCAATTATAGATTTCCTCATTATACTATTACATTGTATGTCTAGAAATTAAACAGTAATCTTTGAAAATTAAAAGATAGTACATTAAAAGATATAATTTTTTTTATTTATTTATTTATTTATATTCTCACCATACATTTTGTTGTTGTTTTTTTTTACATAAATTAACCTCACTAGGACTAATGCCTGTATTGAGGTTAATAATTATAATTTGAGGATGCATTTTACATGTAAACACAATATAAATACACTACTAAACTTTTAAAACACTAATATTACATACTAATTACCCATCTATAATTACCATTTAAATAGTTTTATTGACGTACTGTAATATGATAATATAATATAATAATATGAAGACCAGATGGGTAATTTGAGAATGATTTGTAACAATATTTTATACCTGCCAAAAGCAAAGTAAGTTCAAAAGAACTAGGGTGACACTTCGATTTGTGCAAATGGAACTCAAATATCTTATTATTTTTAAAAAAAACTTATTATTTAAAAAAAAATCTTATTATTTAAAAAAGGACAAGGATGAAAATATGCCAATCCTCAGTCAACATAAATTTCTTAACATTATTTTTAAATTTAGTTAATGAATTGGAAGACTTGATGTAATCTGGCAGAATATTAAACATAAGTGGAGCCTGATATAAATAGTTTCTTTGGCCAAAAGATGTTTTAGTATGTATTGCCACAAAGTTCATTGTTGAGCCAATTCTAGTGGTATGGGTTTGTTGGGTTCTTTCTGCAGATTTAGTATTGATAAAAAATTTACAAATTATTTTAATGATGTACAGCTGTTTTATACACATAACATTAGATTCCTTGTAAAGTAGTTTCGATGGATAACGAAATTTTTTTTTGTACATGACCTTAAGAATTAATTTGTGAGCAATATTTAGTGGTTCTACATTGGACTTTAGACAGGATCCCCAGCATACTATATTGTAAGAAAGTCGAGATTGGACTAAGGCATAATAGACAGATTTTAATTTCTCTTTATCCAATATATGACGAAGTTCTTTAAAAATATAGGTAAGTCTCCTGATATTTTTTGTTAACATATCAATATGGTCGTTCCATCTCAAATATTTATCAATAATTACACCTAGGTACCTAATACAGTCTACTCTTTCTAAAGGGTGGCAATTACAATTTTGCAGACAATTGTGTATAGTTATATTATGAATGTAGGATGGCTGACTTTTTGATGATATGCTAAAAGTTACATATTTTGTTTTTGATGTATTCAAAGTTAAGATGTTATTATTTAGCCAACTCTTTACTATTCTTAATCCTGAATCACATTTTTCAAAAGCATCTTTCCAGGTTTTACCCTCAAATATTAAAGCAGTGTCGTCTGCGAAACTGACAATGTGACCTGGAATATCTAAATTACACAAATCATTAATGTAGATTAAAAACAATATTGGTCCAAGTACACTACCTTGTGGAACCCCAAAAGAGATTTGTTTGCTTTTGCTTAAATTATTATTTATCTCTACTTGTTGTGTTCTATTGCTAAGATATGATTTGAACCAACTTAATGCTGTACATTGAATTCCAAGAGAAAATAATTTTTTGAGGAGTAATCCATGGGAAACCGTGTCAAATGCCTTTGATAGATCTAAGAACACAGCTAAGGCTTTGTTTCCATGATCCAGGGCACTAGTAACTTTCGACAATACCATCAATACTGCATCACTCGTTCCTTTATTTTCTCTGAAACCAAGCTGATTGCTAGAGAGTAATTTATTTATTTCTAAGAATGATACCAATCTCGACTTAGCCAATCTCTCTATTACTTTTGAAAGCGTGTTGAGTAAGGATATAGGTCTATAATTATTGACATCTAGTTGATCTCCACCTTTAAAAAGAGGAATCACTTTAGCTTTCTTACAGTGAGAAGGGAACATTCCACTCTTGAAGCTAATATTAATGATATGAGATATGGGACTAGCTAATTCGGATACATGGAGTTTATATATCATAACACTTAAAGAATCAATACCGCATGAGAAAGACATTTTTAAATCATTTATCACATTTGTCACTTCATGAATGTTAGTTGGCTTAAAAACAAAATTGTCCCCGGTAAAGTGAAGTTCAGATTTAAAATCATTTACAAGAAGCGTCTCACTTGTTTTATTATCACTGCACAAATTGTTAGCGAAACTTGGACCAATGTCTCTAAAGAAGTCATTCATATGATTAGTAATTTTATTTGGACTCTCTTCCATTGAAGTAATAATATTGTTAATTCTCATTTTTTTTATGGTAGTTTGCTCTTTTTTAAGGTTTATAGCCTCCTTTATAATGTTCCACTGTTGTTTAATGTTGCCATTGACGTCATCTAATTTTCTTCTGAAATATGCTTGTTTTGTTGATCGTATTATCCTAGAACACCAGTTTCGATATCGCTTATAATATTCAAGCAGTTCCAAGTTAAAGATTTCTCTTCTGCACCTGCTGTGCAATTTATCACGTGTTCTGAGGCATTTGATTAATCCAGAATTTATCCATGGTTTTAGCTGTTTCATGATATGTCTCTCTTTTTGTACTGACGTACAACTTTGCACATGAGTTTTCAAACATTTAATGAAATTATCAGTTGCCAGATTGACGTCATTTGTTGACAGAACTATATCCCAGGATTCCTCCTTTAATTTGGTCTTCAAGAGGTTGTTGTCAACAACAAATTTAGGTTTTGCATTATTATTTGAAATATTATGTAGATTTAAGCTCATAAACTTCATTAAAATTGCATAATGGTCGGTTACGTCAGTAGTAAAAGCCGCTCCCTGTGGTTTAAATTTTGATTTTGCCATAATATGATCAATGCAGCTTGATTTGTTAGGAGTTACTCTTGTTGGTGAGTTTATTATGGGCTTCATACCATGAAACGCCAGAAGTGATAGGTATTTCTGTGTTTTTATGTTCTTCAAATCAAGGGTATCAATATTTAAGTCTCCACATAAGATAATCTCCTTATTTTGCAAGGATTCAGATGCAAGGAATTCATTCAATGAGTCAAGAAAGTTGTCTATTTTAGTCTGGGATGGAGATCGATAAACAGCTATTAAACATATGGTATTGGATAATTGCATTTTCAAGCAGTTTGCACTGGGGAGAGCAATTTCCTCCACAGTAACCTGAATGTTTTGCCTTACGTAGATAACTACTCCATCATTTTGCAAATTGTTTATCATTGTTTTGTAGACTACGTACTCTGGAATGCTAGGCATATTAATTACACTGCTCAGCCAAGCCTCTGTAAAGACTAGTACATCCGGACGATGATTAATGCAATCTAGCATAGAAACAGTTTCATCAAAATTCTTGCTTATACTTCTAATATTCATGCATAGTAAAGAAAATTTTGAATCTTTCAAAAAAATGTTTGCAAGATAATGAATCTTCAAAAATTATGTTAGGTTCAATATTGTCAGACTTATTAATTATGTTTTCTATATCATCCATTTTTTTTTTTTTTTTCGGTAAAAGTGTCAGACTTTGGGAGATGATTACGACAATTTATTCAAATCATCTTCGTGTTTGACGATTAGAACTCTTGAAGATAGTTCTGGGTTCTTTTTCACACAAATTTTATTGTTCCGAAACCATACAAATTGAAATTTAGCTTCTTTAGCTTTTTGTTTAGTTTTCCAAAGAAGGGCTTTGGAATATGATGATAGAACTTCTCCAATGAAGATGTTGCTGTCCTTCAATTGCTTTATACTTTTGCGTGCGTTGAGAAATTCAGATTGGGATTTTTCATCTTTGAAATGGATGATCATCCTCTGAGCTCCGGGTTTATTAATAGTTTTATCAGGATATTGAGTAACTTTATTTATTCTACCTGGTTCAATCCGAATGTCAAATTTTTTTATGAATCTTTCCACGGTTTCCACGGAATTTTCATTCATCAAGGTTTCCAGGCCAGACAATTCAGCACAATTATAGCTTACATTTTGTTGTTCCATGTCAGCAAGACGAATTTCTAAATTTTTTATTTTTAGATCTTTGATAGAATTTGCGTTTTCTAAGTTATCCACATTTTTTTTTAATTGCATCATATTTCCGATGTTATTAGTTATTTCATCATATTGTTGACCAATAAATTCAATGCTTTTTCTCATGTCGGATATCTCAGATTCGAGATTTTTTTTCAATGTTGATGATTCAAGTTCAATTTTTGCAAAAACTTGTTGCTTAAATTCTTCCATTTTTTTATCCATATATTTTACAATTTTTCCAAATTGATCCTCGTTTACTGCTGGAGAATCCGATGCCTTAGACCTAGTTTGCACTAGATTCTGATTGTTGGGCATTGTAAATGATTAACTTAAAGAAATAATGACTCACAACTAAATGTTGAATGGTGGTCACCCTACAACACACTTTATGATCACTGGTAAACAGAATGTAATATAGTAGGTACAAACTTATTGTTGTGAATACTAAGAGTGGTTAAGCAGTGGAGTATCACAAAGCAGACGTCCTCACTCAACAACAGTATTGTTACGACTGTGATTTATTTATTTATTTATTTGTTTCTTTACATGGTACCTAGGACTAATGTTAACAATTCAGTTTATAACCTCACTAGGTCAAGCCTGTATTGAGGTTAACAACTCTACAATTTAATAAAATAACACAAAATAATACAGTTATTGAAGAACAATATTGTTGTATGTTTCATGCAGATTATGAGTATAATAAGTACCTAATTAGCTGAAGGCGATAGTACATTACAATGAAAGCATGTAGGGTGACCATAATGTTGAGATTTGGCTTTCAGAAAAAAAAATATTTTCGAAGAATTAAGATGAGAAATATTTATTTATTTATATATTTCTCATCTTAATTTAGCAAGAGAAGGATTAAAAAAAATAGTTAAGACTAAATAAAATGATATTAATTTAGAAAGGATAAAGCAGTGAACAATTTACAATCCTCGGCTAACACAAATAATTTGACGGTCTTTTTAAAAATGCTCAAGGAATTAGATGACTTAATATGATCTGGAAGGCTATTAAATAGGAGTGGAGCCCGATAAAAATAATTCCTTTGACCAAAAGAAGATTTAGTATGAATTGCCGTAAAGTTCAGACCAGAGCCAACTCTAGTAATACGAACTTGCTGTGTTCTTTCTGAAATACCAATATTATTAAAAAATCTACAAAGGGTTTGTGTAATATATAGCTGTTTAACATTCATGACATTACATTCCTTATAAAGTAAATTCGTTGGATATCTAAATTTTTTTTTTAACATAACTTTAAGAATCAGCTTTTGTGCAATATTAAGTAGTTCTATATGAGTCTTTTGACAGGATCCCCAGCACACTATATTATAAGAAAGCATAGACTGGATTATTGCAAAATAAACCGTTTTTAATTTTTCTTTGTCTAGTATATGTCTGAGTTCTTTAAAGATATAGGTAAGTCTCCTAGTATTATTTACCAACATATTGACATGATCATTCCATCTCAAAAATTTATCTATTATTACACCGAGGTATTTTATGTTGGTTACATTTTCTAAGGGGTTGCAGTTACATGTTTGCAAGCAATTATGTATAATCAAATTATGAGTTGCAGAAGGCTGACTTTTACATGAAATGCTAAAAGTAATATATTTGGTTTTTTGTGTGTTCAGAGTTAAAATATTTATTAATATCCATATCAAAATTAAAAATGTAACTACTAACGCCATCTATTAACAAGATTGTTAAAACCTTTTATTACTAATAAAAGCCAGTCTTTTGCGAACTGCATAAGCGTGTTGTCATTCTAAGAGGTTATGGGCAAATATCCATTATATTTTTCGGTTTTTACTGTGTGAATTTAGTATAAAACAGTCGAAAATTGTTGATTTTTCGTTGAAATATGGCAGTGAACTATTTTCAAAGCATTGAGAAGTTGACAGGACGCCAGAATTATGATCAGTGGAGTTTTGCAGTCGAAAATCTGTTGGTGCTTGACAATCTGGTGAACTATATTAAGTCAGAACCAGATGCCAATTTCGAGAAAAAAGCATCAGATGACGCAAGGGCCAAGGCGAAGCTAGTTTTAACTATGGATCCTGGATTGTACGTGCATATTAAGGAAACAAAAACAACTTTAGAGTTATGGATTAAACTGAGGTCTATGTTTGATGACTCAGGTTTTTCTCGTAAAATATCCTTACTAAGACATTTAATCTCGTTACGACAAGAAAATTGTGATTCCATGACTTCATACGTCACACAAGTGGTCGAAACAGCTCAGAGATTAAAAGGCACAGGATTTGCAATTACGGAAGTATGGATCGGATCATTACTTCTAGCTGGTTTGCCAGAAAAATTCATGCCGATGATTATGGCGGTGGAGCATTCGGGTATGCAGATTACCACCGATTTAATAAAATCTAAGTTGCTTGATATGGAGATTTCACAGAATGACGTGAATACCAGCGGCGCTGCATTCGTTGCAAATAATAGCAAAAAGCATAGATTTAAAAATGGTGCGGTATCATCGATAAACTCAAAAGTGACGGTTGACAATAATGTCACTTGTTACAAATGTAAACAGACGGGTCACTATCGAAACCAGTGTCCATTGTTAAAGAAAAATACAAGTAAATGTGTTTTTAATGTTGTTTTCTTGAATGGAAAATATAACAAGAATTCATGGTACATCGACTCGGGGGCAAGTGCACACATGACGGCGAAGAAAGATTGGGTAAAAAATGTGAATAAAACGCCGTATTTGCCAGAAATTACTGTCGCCAATGAATCTAAAGTGCAAGTTGTTTGTTCCGGAGATGTCGAAATTGTTTCGGAATTAAATTATCATATAACAGTTAAAAATGTGCTATGTGTGCCTAGTTTGACAACCAATTTATTATCCGTAAGTGAACTTATCAAGAATGGAAATAATGTCATTTTTGAAGAGAAGCATTGTTATATTCGAAACAAAAACAATGATTTGGTTGCAACTGCGGATTTGTCAGAAGGTGTTTACAAATTGAGATTACAATCACAAAGTTGTTTGTTGACTGTTCCTGTCAGTGGAAAATTATGGCACAGAAGACTAGCACACATTAACAGTCAAGATATGCAAAAAATGAGAAACGGTGTTGTGGATGGTCTGAATTATGAGAGTACTATTGACATAACCAAGTCTCAGTGTATTATTTGTTGTGAGGGAAAACAAATGAGATTACCCTTTTCTCATGTGGGTGAGCGGAGTACAGAAACGCTTCATAAGATTCACAGTGATGTCTGCGGTCCGATGGAAACAAATTCTTTAAATGGAGCTCGATATTTTCTGCTATTTATAGATGATTATAGTCGAATGACGTTCATATATTTTCTGAAGCAGAAGAGTGAAGTTTTCGACAGATTTAAAGAGTTTAAATCAGTTGTTGAAAATCAACTTAGTAAGAAAATTAAAATATTAAGAACAGACAATGGTCTAGAATTTTGCAATAAGGATTTTAAGAATTACCTAAACCAGGCTGGTATAATACATCAAAAATCAAATTATTATACACCAGAGCAAAATGGACTTTGTGAGAGAGCTAACCGTACAGTGGTTGAAAAAGCTAAATGTTTATTATATGATGCAAAGTTAGACAAAAAATTTTGGGCAGAAGCAGCTAATACTGCTGTATATTTGAAAAACAGGTCTATTGCATCAGGATTGGATAAAACACCATATGAATTGTGGTATGGATCAAAACCTGACTTAAGTCACCTGCGTTTGTTTGGCAGCAAAGTCATGGTGCATGTTCCTAAACAAAAACGTTTGAAATGGGATAAGAAAGCCACAAAACATATTTTAACAGGATATGGTGAGGATGTAAAAGGTTATCGTGTGTATAATCCTACTAAGAACTCCGTTATTATTAGCAGAGATGTCATAGTGATGGAGGATGAGACAGATGGGAAGTTAACCAATGAAGAGTCGGCCGTCTGGATTCCTAATGAGGAGACGACAAAAGACAATCTGGTGGAAGAGAGTAGTGATTCAGTGGGGGAATTATCTCAGAATATTCCAAAAACTGAGGATCCTTTTGATTGCTTTTCAGATTCTTTAATATATGATGATGGCAATGAAACACTAACTGAATTTCCAACACAAGATGTCTTAGAACACGTAGTTCAATCAACAGAACCACCCGAACAAGTGACAGAAAGCAGCACGCGTCAGAGAAAGAAACCAGAAAGATATGGTTTTAGTAACATGTGTGTTTCCAGTACTTTTCCAGCATCTGAAGAGATTGTATTCGCAGAGGCTCTTGAGGGGCCAGAGAAGGAGCAGTGGAAGCAGGCAATGGCTGAGGAGCTGCAGTCATTTGAGGAGAGTGAGGCGTGGGAGCTTGTTGATAATCCGGGTGATGTGACGATAGTGAAGTGTAGATGGGTGCTTAATAAAAAAATTGATATTGAAAATAAAGTGCGTTTTCGAGCTCGGCTTGTGGCAAAAGGTTTTTCACAGAAAGCTGGTGTCGACTACACAGATACTTTCTCACCGGTAGTGCGACATTCTACCATATGATTATTGTTTGCCCTTAGTGTAAAGATGAGAATGAGTATTAATCATTTAGATGTATGTACTACTTTTCTAAATGGAAACTTGAATGAAAATTTATTTATGTCATTACCTGAAGGTTTTGTAAACAAAAGTGGGGGAAAGGTATTGAAGTTAAAAAAAGCCATTTATGGATTAAAGCAATCTTCCCTAGCATGGTATGAAAGAGTTAAAGAGGTTTTAACTAAATTAGATTTTAAAAATAGTAAATATGAACCATGTTTGTTTACAAAAATGAATGGTAAAATTAAAATAGTTGTAGCACTGTTTGTAGACGATTTTCTAATTTTTTCTAACAGTGAGGTTGAAACTACTAAATTAAAAAATGTATTAGGTTCAGTTTTTAAGTTAAAGGACCTAGGGCCTGTTAGATAATATCTAGGCATGAGAATTAATTTAGATAAAAATAAAAATGTTATTACTGTAGATCAACAACAATATATTGAACAGTTAGTTTCTAAATTTCAGATGTCTGATTGTATAACACAAAGTACTCCAATTGAGCCTAAATTTAATTTGGATAAGTCAACAAATAAATGTTTACAAGCAGATGTACAGACCAAAGGTTTATGTTATAAAAACATTACAATTTCATGAGTTTGCTTGGCGTTGTATGCAATGAATAAACTGTATGTTTAATTTATTTTGATAAGTGGGGGTATTAATATCCATATCAAAATTAAAAATGTAACTACTAACGCCATCTATTAACAAGATTGTTAAAACCTTTTATTACTAATAAAAGCCAGTCTTTTGCGAACTGCATAAGCGTGTTGTCATTCTAAGAATATTATTATTCAACCAACTATTTACCACTCTTAAACCTATATTGCATTTTTCAAAAGCTTCATCCCAAGTTTTTCCCTCAAATATTAAGGCAGTGTCATCTGCAAAACTAACAATGTTACCAGGAATATTAAGACTGCATAAATCATTTATATAAATTAGAAACAATATTGGCCCAAGTACACTACCTTGCGGGACTCCAAAGGAGATGGATTTACTATTGCTTAACACATTATTTATCTCTACTTGCTGTTTTCTATCACTAAGATAAGACCTGAACCAATCCATTGCTGTATTATTAATGCCTAAGGATAATAATTTTTTAAGTAGCAATTCGTGGGAAACAGTATCAAATGCTTTTGATAAGTCCAAAAACACTGCTATAGCTTTGTTGCCATAGTCCAGCGCGCTTATAACATTAGTCAGTACCTTTAATACAGCATCACTCGTACCTTTGTTCTCTCTGAAACCGAATTGATTGTCGGAGAGTATTTTGTATTTTTCTAACAATGAAACTAATCTTGACTTAGCCAATCTCTCTATTACTTTTGAGAGAGTATTAAGCAAAGATATGGGTCGGTAATTGTTAACATCTAGGTGGTCTCCACCTTTGAACAGAGGTATAATCTTAGCATTCTTACAATGAGAAGGAAATATGCAGAAGGAAATATGCCATAGATTACATGGGTGTAAAAGGTGGACATAAGGTAGTACATAATATACCATTACATTTATGAATTTTGTAGTTATTTAACACATTTTAATACACTTTTGATAGAATTTTTATATTTATTTTCGTTACAATTGAAGATATATATATATCAGAGAAAATGTTATTATATGTTACAGTCTAATAAGACAAGCATTTTGGTTTGATTTTGTTTTACAGTGTTTTTCCTTAAAAATATTACACGAACGTGTGTGCCGTGTAGGTACTTTCTGTTCAATAATTCAGGACAGTCGGTCATGTTATTAACGATTTTATATAGCAACATCGCATCTGAGAATTGTCTGTGTACACTCAATGCATCAATTTTGAAGAAATTTATTGCATCAAGATAATTATTAAATCGATTGTATCATTTGTAAGAAAGGTATTTTATGATTTTTTTCTGAATCGATTCAATTTTGTTTATATGTACTGCATAAAATGGAGACCACACAGTTGACGCAAACTCTAAATGGCTTCGTACATACGCAAAGTATGGTTGTTTGATAATTACAGTGTTTGTGAATTATTTCTTACATATAGATGCGCTGTACAATGAAAGGGAGCTGCATAAATTCGGTTTTTAATGTTAGATATGTAAATAATATTATTTGCAACACGATGGTATTCAACGCCTTAATTTTAGTTTTCTGCAAACGTATCAACATCATGTATATATAATTGAGTGACAACAGGCGTTTCATCTGGTAATAAATAATGTGAACTTTAATATACCGATTTGAAATAAAAATGATGAAACTTGTTTTTTATAGCACAAAATTTCCAAATGCTGCCAACCGTCTGGAGCCAGCGAGACTATCTCATCCTCAATTGGGGTGTGCTGCGAGTTTGAAAGTAGTGGATAGGGGAAGAAGATGAGGAAAAGAAAGGCGGGAAGTAACTGGCTATTCAGATCTGATTTCCAAACACGGATAAATCTTTTTTTTTATATGAATACCGCACAAGAGTCCCAACTGCTCCCGTCTGAAGCCAGTGAGACTATGGCATCCCCAATTGGGGTATGTTGTGAGGCTGAGGGTAGTGGGGAGGGGAAGGAGATAGGGAAGAGGAAGGTGAGGAAGTATACACAAGTATTTGGCCTTCACAGTATTTGCTTCACGACTTGGTCGTGCTGTCTTCCTCGGGCGTCCCCGACTCTTCTGTCATTCACATTCGAGTCATAATAAATACAATCAGCGCCCTTGAGGTGATTTTTCACTAAAACGGCGCTTTACAAATTATCCAATAATTATAGTATTAATATCCTAGCGTCTGTATGGTTTAAGTTTAAGAACCCGAATTCGAGTACATCGCTGACGCCACGCCTTATGCAAAACCGTTTTCGTTACACTTATTTCTTCTTTCATTCACTATTTATACCCAAACCATATTTGTCTTTTACATTACCTCCGCACAGGAGGCCCTGAGGAAAATATTTCCCCTCTAGACCTATGTCATCCTTGGGGAAGCTGTGTGGAGGGTCTTTTTAGAGAAGGAAAAATGTAAATGTAATTATTGAAAGTATCAGGGATGGGTAGGAATCTGGGAGTTTGTTTATCCAGGAGCGACGAAGTATGAATCTATCCTTCCTACAGCGCTGCTAGGCGATGTTCCGACCGACTAGATAGGTAAAAACGTCTCCCTTGAGCAGTATTTCCCGTTCCAGCCCACCACGCACATATGTTGACAAAAGCACCCGCCCCCAAAACCTAGACAATCCACACCATGAAACCTGTCACCAAAGGTAGCGGAACCAATTGTGGTGAACTATGGCAGAGGTGTTGGTGACCTATAAATAGTTGCCGAAGCGGCGGTACCAATACCCGCCTCCCAAATTAATTAATTATTCTCCTTACACTCCTTTCTTCATTCATTACATACCTAAACCATATGAGTGTCCCTTTCTTAATCTTAAACATTGCGCTTACATCAGCCATATATAAATCTCACGTCTATCGAATTTCCGTCGAGTTCTTAGGCCATATACACACGAGTATAATATAATAAATTATTATTATTCAATCTCCAAGCTTCTAACTATAAACGAAATGGCGGCCGTACGAAGACAAATGACTCGCATGATGCTAGTAATGCCGGCCCACCGCTTAACCCGCCCTGTGCCGAGCATGATTTAACCTTCCCCTTTCCATCCCCTCCCCATAGACCCCGCCACAGAACATAGCGAGGTCTAGGAGACCCCAACACCCTGTGACATTAATAACTTGAAATCACTGTAAATAAAATATCTAGAAGTGTGGCCTATACTGCCATGGTAAGTAAAGACATATAGCCTTACTAAAAACGTCATCTGACAGAAGATATTAATAGCCTAGAGACTGTCGGTTGAAATTTAAAAATCCGACTAAGAATACAACTCTCAATACAAACTGTTTTCGTACGTGAAGTTTCTATACAAATCTACTTTTGTAATAGAACCAAATTAAAGCGATGCCAAAATATGGCGCCAAATATTATAAATTATCCAATTATTATTATTTTTATCATACACTTTTTTTTACATGAGCTCCACACAGGAGGCCCTGATGAAAATAATTTCCCTCAGGCTCTATGTCATCTTTGGGGATGCTCTGACTCTCATTCCCAAACCATCTTTTCTATGGTTGATTGACAGCTAGCTGGCAGGCGTAAGTACTTTTGGATTTGTAATTTCGTTAATCTCTCCCCAAAGGGATATTAATAATAATATGATAGGGAAATTATTTTCATCAGGGCCTATGTTATCTTTGGGGATGCTGTGACTCTCATACCCAAACCATCTTTTCTATGGTTGATTGACAGCTAGCTGGCAGGCGTAAGTACTTTTGGATTTGTAATTTCGTTAATCTCTCCGCAAATGGAGAGATTAATAATAATATGATAGGGAAATTATTTTCATCAGGGCCTATGTCATCTTTGGGGATGCTCTGTCTCTCATTCCCAAACCATCTTTTTTATGGTTGATTAACAGCTAGCTGGCAGGCTAAGTACTTTTGGATTTGTAATTTCGTTAATCTCTCCGCAAATGGAGAGATTAATAATAATATGATAGGGAAATTATTTTCATCACTGCCTATGTCATCTTTGGGGATGCTGTGACTCTCATACCCAAACCATCTTTTCTATGGTTGATTAACAGCTAGCTGGCAGGCTAAGTACTTTTGGATTTGTAATTTCGTTAATCTCTCCGCAAATGGAGAGATTAATAATAATATAATTATTATTATTGTAACTGGCAGTTGTGAATAATAATACCACGTGTCTATATATTATATTATATGACGTCATTGCCTTTCGCGGTTACTTTGCCTCGGTGACTAGCTGTCGCTGGATCTGAGGAACCGGCTATTTTTGGAACCAGTTCCTATCGGATATATAAAATAGTCACCCAATGGCAAAAGCCACCCACAGGGCCTTGCAGCAAAAACCTGCGGAGCGGGTTCTTAACTGCTAGTTATGTTATTAGTAACGTTGCGGAAACACCGTTTAACGGTCGTTAAGTGTTTTTTTATTAGTAGGCCTGTTAGTAATTAATATAGGAGTCATTCCAGAATCAAGGGCCGACAGCTTTGTTTAACCTTTTTACCTTTTTTATAACTGGTCTAATGTAGTACTGATTTTTGTCTAAAACAATTTTAGACGAGTATTTTATAATATCATTTAAAAAAATTGGAAGGGGGCGAGAGGGAGGTGTGGAGGGTCTTTTTAGGAAAGGAAGGAGAGGATGTTATGGGAAGAAAAATGGTATCAGGGATGGGTAGGAATCAAGGCGTCAGTGTGTCCAGGAGTGATGGGTGTATAAATCCATTACTCCCACAAGCGCAAGGCGGCGTTCCGAGAGAATATGGCTGTAGAAATCAAAGGGACTTCCTCAATCATTCTCTCCCGAACCTGGTTGACAGACTTATATGCCACTAAGACCCGAGCACCCCTGCTAAGTCGACAAACGTAGATAACCACTTAAGGATCCTGTCGCTGGGCTGTTAGTTATCCAATAAATCCGAAACTAGATCTGAATATCCAGGTACTTCTCCACCTTCCTCCATCTCATCTTTTTCCCTACCCACTACCTTCAGCAATTGAGGATGCCATAATCTCACAGGCGATTGTGAACATTTTGAAGCGGTATTCACGTAAAAAAAATTGAAAACAGAGTACTATAACAACATTATTAAGGTGATATCTATTAACATTTTCAACAAGTATAACAATTTTGTTAGTAAAAAAACATGATTCCTTTTTTTCTCTTCCATCATAACTTCTCTACCAATATTAATTTCATCTCTTCTAACTCTTTCGCTCCCGTCGCTCCAAACACCCCTGGACCCCCTTCCGGCCGCGGTCTGGCCGGCCGCAAAGGGTTGACAAGGGTCCGCCGGCTTAACACTTTGAGGACGGCCGACGTGACCTTATAACACGCTCAGGCCCAATCATTAATGTAACTGCTACACGAATCCGGGTGGCTTAAAGGCATTACTGAAAGTAAAACACACACAAACGCGCATCAACGTGTTATTTTATTAATTTATAATAATAATGTAGAGATATGAACAGGAAATTAAATAAAAAGAGACATTAATTTATTTGTTATGAAAAACCTGATGGTATTTGAGTTATTCTTACTGTCATTATTATAGAAAGAAAATGTTGCTTGTGCAGTGATGGAGATCTTAGCTAGCAGAGATATCCCTCAGCTATTGACCGGTCCTAATTTAATTCGACCATTTTGCATTTTGTCTGTCTGTAAATTTGTTTGTGCGTTCCGTTTCCATTTCAAGATAGTTGCTTTTTTAATGGGTTAGTTAAGATTATTTTTTATACTTACTTATGATACCTAGGTACCTTTTTTTACATTAGCTCCACACAGGAGGCCTTTAGGAAAACAAATTCCCACAGGGCCTACCATCTTTGGAGGTGCTGTGAGGAGGGTTTTTTTTAGGGAAAGGAAGTTCTGGGAAGGAAAATGGTATGAGGGATGGGTAGAATTCTGGGGGTCAATGTATCCAAGAGTGGCAAACGTATGAATCCATCCCTCCCACTGCGGTGCAAGTCGATGTTCCGAGACAGCTCTGCTGGAGAGCTAAAAAAGTCTCCCTCAACTAGTCTTTCCCGATCTAGCCAGCCACGCAGCTGGTGGACAGATGCATTCACCGCCAATGCCCGGAAAAACGTCACCTCTTTGAACCCAGGCAACCCTGTTAACTCACCAATCGTAGCGAACGTTGTTGGTTATCCACTAAATGGTTCCTGGGGCGGCGGTACCCGTATCCACATCCAGTATTGAAGTATTAATCCTTATTTGAAATAAAAATAAAAAATCTACATAAATTGTAAATATATGGTTTAAATTTTGATTTTGATATCCATTCTATTACAAATGCGAAAGTGCGTGTTTGTTTCTTACGCTTTCATGCCTAAACCACTAAACCAATTTTAAAGTTCTTTCACAAATAGAAAGCTAAATTATTAGTGAGTAACATAGGCTGTATATAATTGTAAGCTCTGGCGTAATGAAATTTGTATAAATAAAAATGTGTGTATTTTAGCGGCAGGGACGAAAGGCAGGGGAAGATGGGGTTCGCGGAGAGGGAAGAGACGAGGGAGAGGGACGCACGGGAAAGGACATGCAGGGAGAATCAATTAATTTCTTTGAATGACATTGCATGGCGTACGGGGTTTTAGATAAGAGAAAATTATAAACGCACTTTTTTGGACGCTATATCTACTATTCACTAAACTCTAAATATAAGGCGCGGCTTAGTGATAATTAAATTTAAATTATTTATCTAAGTTTATTAATTAATTATTGAATTAAGTAAAATTATTCGTTTTTAACGGTATGCCTGATATGTTAGCAATTTTACCACGATTTTAATACAAAAGGTTGTAACATATTAAACGTAACCTTTTCAGCTGTTAAAAGCCCAAAACAAAAACTTTTTGTTTCGAAAAATTGCGAAAAACAATTTTCATAATACGCCCCTTATTGGCAACATACCCCTCACGTATTCAATTAGTCCTATCCACAAATTAAAACACAACTGAACACTGTAACCGTGAATACTCTCAGTATCACCTGGTTCTCTCTATCTCGACATATGTATTATCCGTCCGCCGACGCGTCTGTCTGTCGCGATAAACTCAAAAACTGCTGAACGAATTATCATGCGGTTGTCACCAATAGATAGAGTGATTCATTATGAAGTTTTGGATATATCATTTGTCAAGGTTTTGTGTAAATTGGTTGAAATATAAATGATAATGTCTGTATGTGATGGAGAGCGGGCTGGAAGCGGGCGGACTGGATTGGATTTCAGGCAGCATCGTGTTCATTGGTCAAAACATTGTACATATATATATTTTTTCGTATCGATGATCAATGAACCAGTGTATACAATTTTTTAGCCATAAGTTGTTTTTAATTGTTCGTCAAGCTTGTAGTTTTTCTAGATTTTAGGCATGTATGGTAAGTTTGTACAGCGCCCTTGAGGTGATTTTTCACATAAATGGCGCTATATAAATCTTACAAATATTATTATTATTATAAAGGTTGGGTAACCATTTAGTAGACGTCATTGGCCACATCGACGCGTTTCCAGGTCAGCTAGTTGATGAAATAAATAAATGTGAAGGTATGATCTATTTAGCCATTTTTTTTTACATTAGTTCCACATAGAGTTTTTTTGGAAAAAATCTATAAGGGCCTTTATCATCTTTGGGGAAGCTGTGTGAAGACTTTTTTACTGAAAGGAAGGAGAGGAAGTTCTTGGAAGGAAAAAGGTATGAAGGGCGAATAGGAATCTGCGGGTCAAGGTGTCCAGGAATGATGGACGTATGAATCGATGGGTCGGGAGAGTCTGGTTGGAGTTTTCAAATGGTCCCCCTCAACCAGTCTTTTCCAATCCGGCCCGCCACGCTGTAGGGGGCAGATGCATCTGCCGTCAAGGCCTAGACAAACCTCACACCATGATTCATGGCACCCCTGCTAAATCACAAAACCTAGCGAACCCCTTGGGGCGCCCTATTGCAGGGATGTTGGTTCTCCAGTGAATGGTTCACGGGGCGGCGGTACTCAAACCCGCTTCCCAAAAATAAAGAAGAGTGTGTTACCCATCAATGTAATATATCATTAAAGAGAAATATAATACTAATAAATCTTAACGATACGTGAAAAAAAACAAGACACAGAAAAATTAAACGGTAACTTAAACATGTTTTTCTATGCCCAAAACTAAATACGTCTTTTGCACAACATCATTACACTTACCAGGGAAGAACTATTTTTCAATCGTCTACCAGAAGAAATCAGAAGCATTAATGATAAAACCCGAATACTGCTCTCTGTCAAGAGACATTTTAAAAATATTCTGAAGAAAAAAACTACTCCCACTTAATTAATCTTACAAATGTCCTTAGTTTTCCATAATATTCTTTCTTTTCCTTAAATACATACTATTATCAAAATAAATATTACAGAACACATATAATTATGTAAATGAATTATTTAAGTACCAAGTAATAACCACATTTATGTACACTCCCTTTCCATACACAAGCAAATGCTTTCAATGGAAAAGTAGTAAAAAACCTAAGATGTAAAATTATCATTATGTAACATGTAAAACATATTATTAAAAATAAAAAATAAATATATATATAAATTCGTTAGAACATTGTGATCATTTTGATAACAGCCAAAAATAACGCCTCCGGGTTCACATTGAGTGAAAAAATGACAATCAAAGTTTTTTTTTTTTTTACATTAACTCCACACAGGAGGCCCAGAGGAAAATAATTTCCCTCAGGGCCTATGTCATCTTCTATGGGTCTTGAAGAGACCCATGTTGTAGGAGGGAGGAAACACAGAGGCTGGCAAGTCGTAAAAACGACCCGTTCTCATGTGACTAATGTCAACCGTGTACAAATGTTGGGCGCGGGTTTGGCGTGTTTCCCGACTATGAACCGGTGCCGAGGGGATCAACGACGCTAGTTCCTCGGAGCATTTTCCATTGTAATACCAGTAGAACAAGGACAGCATTCCCACCTGCCGCCTGTGCTCTAAAGATTGCAATCCGTCTGTTAAGATGGGAGAATCTATCAAACGGACCGCCCGTTTCTGCACAGAGTCAAGGGTTTTTTTAAGGTATTTTGGAGCTCCAGACCAGAGGTGGCTGCCAAATTCAACCGTGGGGCGCACTTGCGATTTGTACAGGGTTAGCAGTTGTGTACTATTAAAGTATCTGCGGGCCCTGTACAGTACGCCCAGTTTCTGAGAGGCTAACTTAACTCTGGTTTCGATGGAGCCCCCATACCTCAGCTGGTCACTTAGAGTAACACCAAGCATATCAATGGAGGTCCTGTTCGGAATGATGCTTCCGTTGAAGGAGACTAGATTATCATTTCGATCCCTTTTAGACGTTATCAAACATGATTGGGTCTTTGAAACATTAAATTCGACGAGGTTATTCTTACCCCAAGAGAAAACACTCTCGAGGTAACCGTCCATTCTCTGCTTCAAAGCCCTCCAAGCTATTGGGGTTTGTGTGCTGTTAGAATGGACAATCACTAGATGTGGGCAATCATAGTCGGGTTTACCCTAATTAAAAAAATAATCCATAACTAAAATGGATTCAAAACTTTGCAGAATAAAATAAAATTATTGTGCAACTTTTGAAGATTAAAATAATTAACAAGTTCTAACAATACACGAACTTTACATCTATTAAACTCCGTGGAAGTCAGTTAATACAGTTGTTATATAACTCTGTTAATAATTCAAGTTAATTTGTGAAAATTCCCGGCGCAAAGTTGTCCATTGTTTTTCGGCGTCGTAATCCACAGAACGAGGGTTCAGTCCTTTTACTTATATTGTAATCGTAGAGGGGATTAACCCAAGGGGGTCGGGTGAGGCAGAATTCAAAATGGGCATAATAATCTCTCTCTCCTTTCTAGGAATTTCATTAATGTTTTTGATCTATGTAAATTTATCTATTTATTGGTTTTGGGTGGATTTGTAAAACTCGTCTAAACCTTTGTCATAGAAGTTTCTGTGTCTGTGGTTTGGTGAGAATAGAACATCAGATAATGGGTGATCTATTAAATATTAAGTTTTAGGTTATTATTCCGTTTTGCGCCTCGTACTTCCTACTTCTTTAGCCAATGTTTTGAACAGCGTTACAGTGTTAATTATCAGGTATTTTGATAGTGGATCGATAGGCGTAACTACCGTTGATTTTATACCAATTTCCCGATCACGGTCGCACTCTCGATAGCCAGACTGATATTGACAGGGAATAAATAAGATATCAATACACGATGGCAACTCTGGCCGATCTGTCTACGGATATACGAGTACATTCCGAAACGTCGAATGGATTCGTAAAAATTAAATTTAAAGTAGAAATCCCAGCTTTAATATATATTGGCACTTCGCAAAAACTTTTTGACACTAAACGGGAGTTAATTAGTTAGTGAGGTCTTTAGTCATATTTCAACCAATTCTTTTTCTCCAAAATCAAATGGAATCAATTGATCGCTTCTTAGATGAATTAATGAAGTCTACGTATCACGTATACGATTTAATTATTATAAGCAATAATTATCAGCCTGAAACACTCATCTACATTGAAAAAATCTTCCGAGAAAAGATACTGGCCGCCAACGGGACTTAAACCCGTGTTCTTCTGATTGCCGGTCAGGTGCTCTACCACTGAGCTATGGCGGCTTATCTAATACCCGCCAAATATTTCAATATATTATACTTATGCTTCATTCAACAATTATTGCTTATTACATTTTTCCACCTGAAAACAACCAACTTTATTTTTTGTGAGAGAGGCATTGTGAATGCTAAATCGCTCGCTAGGTGGCGTCGAGACAAATTAAGTCTACACATTTTTTGGTGAAATACTTTAACTTGTCAAATATTAATTATTATTTTTATTTGGTAAACGAACGTTTTTTAAGACAAGATTTTTATGCATAGCACAAAGGGTGACAATTATTATGACCAATAATTATCAGCCTAAAACACTCATCTACAATGAAAAGATAAATACACCGGCAATCAGAGGGACACGGGTTCAAGTCCCGTTGGCGGCAAGTATCTTTTCTCGGAAGATTTTTTCAATGTAGATGAGTGTTTCAGGCTGATAATTTTTGCTTATAATAATTGCTACCCTTTGTGCTATGCATAAAAGTCTTGTCTTAAAAAACGTTAGTTTATCAATTAAAAATAATACGTATACGATTTATTTGAATTCGTATACGCGAATTTATTTCTAGGCGTCTTTTACGACGTGCATTTAAGATGTCTTTTTCTGAAAAATTAAAAATAAATTATATTCTGTTATTAAAGAAATTAAAAAAATATATATGCATATTCTGATAGATCTATTCAATATTATTTTATAATAAAAATTCATAATTATAGATCTATAAAAACGGGATACATGATTTTTGGAAAAATAACACCTTCTTTTCGCTCTCTTGAACAATTCAACGTTTTGTCATTTACAGCATTTCAAATTTCCGTGATCGATATATAGACGTAAAAAATAAACAGCTGTTTCTCAGTGATGTTTTACAAGAACACCTGGAAGTGTTTGTTGTTTAAGACAGTTCTAATTATTACTTGACCTATAAATCTTCTGTGTGTGGAACATTGTTTTCTGCGACCCTCAAAAAATTAGAGCCACTGCTTTACACAAATTCCCTCATAATACCTACAATAAAGTAAAATTACTGCAAAAATTCAAAGATGTAAGAAAATCGCTCATTATGTTCCTCTAAAAACACGATTATTTGCGACTCTCAGTTTGGGAACCACTGCCTGAAACAAACTCCATCACACTGCCTACATTATAACTTAAGAAGTAAAATTACCACAAAGTTAAAAAATCGCTCGTTATTTTCCCCAAAAACGCAGTTATTTTCGAACCTCAGTTTGAGAACCACTGCCTAACACAAATTCTCTCATAAAACCTACAATAGTAAAATTGCAGCAAAATTCAAAACAAGTAAGAAAATCGCTCATTATGTTCCACTAAAACAAGATTATTTGCGACTCTCAGTTTGAGAACCACTGCCTGAAACAAACTCCATCACACTGCCTACATTATAACTTAAGAATTAAAATTACAACAAAATTCAAATGAGTTAAATCGCTCGTTATTTTCCCCAAAAACGCGGTTATTTTCGAACCTCAGTTTGAGAACCACTGCCTAACACAAATTCCCTCATAATACCTACAATATGAAGTAAAATTACTGCAAAATTCAAACAAGTAAATCGCTCATTATGTTCCTCTAAAAACACGATTATTTGCAACTCTCAGTTTAAAAACCACTGCTTAAAACAAACTTCCTCGCACTGTCTATATCATGACGTATGAAGTAAAATTACTACAAAATTCAAAGAAATAAGAAAATTACTCATTATATTCCTTTAAAAATCCGATTATATGTGACTCTCAGTTTGAGAACCACTGCTTAAAACAAACTCCCTCACACTGCCTACATTATGACTTTTGAAAGAAAGTTACTACAAAATTCAAATAAGTAAGAAAGTCACTCCTTATGTTCCTTTAAAAACGCGGTTATTTGCGACTCTCAGTTTGAGACCCACTGCTTAAAACAAACTACCTTACACTGCCTACATTATGACTATTTCATATTCCGTCAAGATCAACCCGGCAATCCGATTTATTTTATTTACCCTCTTGTAGAACAAACATTAGAAAAAACTCCCCAATTCCTCGTGTATGTGCACAATATAATACAAAATTTCACAGCATTGACATTTTTAGTAAAAACCTAAAGAAATATCAATGTGAAGTAACCTATTATTAATATGAGAATATATCGTGAGCATCTCCTATCCTTTTTCTATATTCCTCTTCCTCTCTCCTTCCTATGACCCAAAATTAATTATAATATAATAAAACTTCATTTCCGATGTACTTTAGCATAAGAAACCTCTGTGGCTTGACTCCAGTTCAATTATATATTTATCACTGTATATGTATTATGTAAAAGCTGTTTGTTTCTTACAAATAAATAAATGACTCATGAAAAAAAGTTACTACAAAATTCAAAGTAGTAAGAAAATCGCTGTTTAAGATCCTTTTGAAAACATGGTTATTTGCGATACTCAGTTTGGGAACCTCCCTTACAAAATCTACATTATGACTGAAGTAAAATTACCACAAAATACTAATACCTAAGAAAACCGCTCATCACGTTCCTTTAAAAACGCGATTATTTGCGACCCTCAGTTTAAGAACCTCTGCCTTTTACAAAGTCCCTTATAATAGCTACATTATGACGTTGTATTTTTAAGTCCATATCCCGTTCTAAAACCCTAAACGTGTACGTTAAGTGACAATAATAAATGGATATATTATAAGTTTGCGCCATTTTTTGGTTATCTCCACGGCCGAGGTAATTAGACAACAAAACCTTCATTAAATAATATTGCGTTGTGGCTTTAGGGCTATATGCCCCTTTTATCTTTAGGCTAAATAACGTACTGTTAGCCAAGGTTGCCAAAACTTTAAAAAATAAATATATATTTTTATTTTTAACTTAATGAGTAAAACCTCAAATTGTAATGTTTAAAAAATGAAAACAATATTAGCGAAACTCAATCAAAAATCTGGGTTCCATGCCAACTCAGAATGAAACCAACTAAAAACCACCTCAGAAAGGTCATTAAAACTATAAAAAAATAATTTCAAAATAGCCGGTTACCATAACCTAAATTCACCTATTTAACCATTTTTTTATATATTTTTATCACCACTCTTAATGACCTTTCTGAGGTGGTCCTGATTTGGTTTCATTCTGTGTTGGCCGGTCACCGAAAATCTGATAACAGAAAAATCAGACAAAGATACGGTCACATCTAGAACACGAACTCAGTGTCCCTCTCCGATTCGGTCATATTGAACTGTAGCATACTTCGACTAAGAACTGCCAACCATATCTTCACTTTTATACATAAAGGTAGCAGCCAATAAAAATATGCGTTAATAAAATGAATATAATTTTGGTAGTTGTTAGTCGAAGTATGATACAGTTAAATATGACCGAATCCGATAGGGACACATTAGCACAGTTGGCGGAGCACCGCCCCGGTAAGGCGTATGTGCCGGGTTCGTGTCCCAGATATGACCGTATATTTTTTCTGATTTTTCTGTTTACAGATTTTTCTAATGAGTTTTGCTAATATTGTTTTCATTTAATTCAAAAAACATTCGTTCTATACAGGAGGCACTGCGGAGAAAAATTTCCTTCAGGACCTTTTTCATCTTAGGAGATGCTAGGTAGAGGGTCTTTTTAAGGAAAAGAAGGAGAGGAAATTCTGGTTGTTAGAAATATGGGGGTCAGTCTAGGAATGACGTATAAATCCATCCTTCCAACTGCGGTGCAAGGCAATGGGTCAAGAGAGTCCGGAAGAGTCCCTCAACTATTCTCTCGATCCGGCCCACCATGCAGTAAAGCGTGGAAGATGGTCAGAAACATCCACCGCCAAGACCTAGACAAACCTCACCACATGATCCCGGGTATCTCTGTTAAGAGATCAAAGTATGGTTTTCAATAAATTTGTCAAAACACAAAGTGATTACTTACCAAGAAAACTTCTTTTTAAACGACTTCGAAAAGGAGGAGGTTATCAATTCGAAGGTTTTTTTTTATGTTTGTTACCTCAGAACTTTCGATTGAGTGAACCGATATTGATGATTCTTTTTTATTAGAAAGCTGATGCTTCCCGTGTGGTCCCATTTTAATTTGGTCCAGATCTGACAATGGAATCCATGAGAAAACCATATATGTCTTAAATTTGCAATAAGTATGTGCGCGACAAATGGACGAATAACTCAATATTACGCCAACAGATTTCGATGATTCTTTTTTTGAAGAAAAACTTCTTTACGCACGCTCGTCACTAAAAATCAAAAAATAAACAAAAAATTTAACATCACATAAAACGACTTCAAAAAATGCACTAAAAAGTAAAAAAATAATTTCGTAAGGTTGTTATTTTTGGAGTCGGTGTCAGCCAAGATCTCCACATCTCACCTATAACTACCTACGTATGTAGTTACCTTGGCTGACACCGACTTCAAAAATAACAATCGTACGAAATTATTTTTTTACTTTTTAGTGCATTTTTTAAGTCGTTTTTTGTTTTGTTCAAATTTTTGTTTATAAAAACCACGATGTAAAAGAAAATAATCTTTTTAAACTATTTTGTAACGTTTATAACGCTTTCTTTTCAAAGCGCACATTTGGCAACCCTAGTTAAATTACACAATAATGTACGGATATTATATGACATTTTGTCGTTATTTTTTCTGAATGTGTATAATTATTTATTTTTTGTGTGTCGTTATACACATTTATCCATTTAGCCAGTATTTAGTGTTCGCCCAACTAGCGTGTTAACCACAAAACTATATATTGTATACTATACTGGATTACTCTTTGGCATTTGACAAATTATATAATGATACGTTTAGGGAGGATATTTATTAACCAAGGGGTGCTCGAAAATATTTACAATTTTAGAAATATGATAGAAAATCTTTGAAACTAACTAACTAATTAACAATAACGACGTTTGTAGAGGATGGACAGCCAAATAACGTTATTTTTTTTCACATTAGAACTTCACATTGAGGAAAATAATTCCCCTTAGAATCTATATCATCTTTATCGATGCTGTGTGGGGGGTCTTTTGAGGAAAGTAAGGAGATTAAGTTCTGCAGAGGAAATAGTTATGAAGTGTGGGTACGGACGTAGGTATGAATCCATCCCTCCCACTGCAATGCAACGCAATTTTCCGAGAGAGTTCTGCTGGCGAAGTCAAAAGGTCTCCCTCAACCAGTTTCTAGTGCTGGTGAGCAGATGCATCCACCGCCAAGACCGGAATAAATCTCCCCCGTATAAACCCAGGCACCTTTGCTGTGTCACCGAACGTAGTGAACCACTTGGAATGACACCTACGGCAGAGGTGTTTGTTATCCAATAAATGGTTCCCGCGGTGGCGGTACTCAAACCCGCCTCCCAAATCGCTTTGATTGATCATATTTAAAAAAAAAAGTTCCGGTTCAAGATGGCGGCAGTTTTGGATACTACCTTTTTTATCCCGCCAGAGTTCGTATGATCGTGTTTCGTACTACGAGCTATCAAATCGGAATAATCAATATTAGACACCTACAAACCTGATAAAAGTTTGAAAAAAGAATTGTCATTGGGATGGTGATATTTTAGGAGGCGGGTATGGGTTCCGCCGACCCGGAATCATTTATTGTATAAAAGCACGTTTGGTGACTTAGCAGGGGTGAGGTTTGTCAAGGTCTTGGCGGCCGATGTGTCTGTCCACCTGCTGCGTGGCGGGCCGGATGGAAAGATACTGGTAGAGGAGGTCTTTGACCCCTTCAGCCAGAATCCCTCTACCCATCGCCTTGCACCGCAGTTGAAGGGATGGATTCATACGTCTGTCACTCCTGGACACACTGACCCCCGGATTCTTACCATCCCTTCTGTTACTTCCCAGAACTTCTTCTTCTTCCTTTCCTTAAAATGACACTCCATATAGCATCTCCTAATATGACATAGGCCCTTATGGAAAATATTTTCCTCAAGGACCCCTGTGAGTAGCTTATGCAAAAAAAAATTAAATATTTTGTTAAATTTGCCTAATAACTTATTTAAATTTTTCAAATTTGTTTATGGTTTATAATTAATTATGGTTAATAATTTATGGTTTATAATTTACAACAACTATTTATGGTTTTTTACGGTTATTAATTTTTTATGGTTATTAATTTATGGTTTATAATTTATAACAACTATTTCAGTAACTACTTACTAATTTATTTATTTATTTTGTAAGAATCAAACAGCTTTTACATAATATACAGTGATAAATATACAAGTGAACTAAAGTCAAGCCACAGAAGTTTCTTATGCTAAAGTTCTTTGGAAATTAAGTTTTAATATCAAGTAAATTTAGATTATAGGAAGGGAAGAGGAAGAGGAATATAGGAAAAGGATAGGTGATGCTCCTGATACATTGAGTACTCTTATGTCAATAATAATCGATCGTACGCGTTACTTCGTTTCGATATTTCTTTAGGTTATTACTAAAAATTTCAATGCTGTGAAATTTTGTGTTATATTGTGCACATACACGAGGAATTGGGGAATTTTTTCTAATGTTTGTTCTACAAGAGGGTAAATAAAATAAATCGGATTGCCGGGTTGATCTTGATGGAATATGAAAATTTAATAAGCAGGTAAGTTCTGGTGAGTCCAGGCCATTATTTAGAATTTTAAACAATAATATTTGATCAAAAATTAGACGGCGTGCTTTGAGGGAGTTGAAATTGTGAAATTTAATGGATTCGATGTAATTTGAGAAGTGTAACTTTTGTTTATAATTTATGTGTTTAAATTTTTTTTTAATTGATGATTCTAGTTGTGATTTATTAAAAAAAGAGATTTTTGAAACATGTTTTTTTTGGACGCGTAGTTTAAGTTTACTATTAGCAAAACTACTATTATGAACAGTTATTGACACCCTGTATATTATATGTGTTACATGACCAATGTGTAAGCCCCATTTGGTGGCCGCAATTTTATAATCGCCCCAATTTCCCGCCATTTCCCGCCAACAAATGGCGTCCATTTTGGGCCAAAGCGTCGCATAACCTACAATTATCATTACGGAGGGGAAAAAATGGCTAAAAAACTACGATGCAATAACTGTGAAGCGAAAACGACATGTTGCTTTTACCATTGTTTGCTGTAAAACCATTTAACGTTTGAAAACTAAATGAAAAGCCTGAACAACTCTAGCGTCTGTCACCAAATTGCACGACTTTATTAAACTCGTTCTTTTTCTATGTATGATGTGGATAACCGAGAAATTCTTCAGATTCTTCTACAATAAGAGAGTTTATGTTGGTATTTTGGATTATAAGAATAAGGTAAAGAAGTGAAAGAGTTGTTGGAAAAGAGAAGTTATTATTAATATATTAAGGAATTATTGGTATATAAGTCACAGTAATCAGTCTTATAAATACATGCAAAGTTGCTTAAATAGTAAATAAAAATATTAATACTATGCACCCAGATCTTCTATAAGAAAATGATGCATAGTTAGATTGGGTTACAAGAAGAAGATGGAGAAGTTAGAGAATTCTTAGAAAATGAAAAATTTGAGGAGTTGTTAGATATAGATCACACTAATTTATTTATTAATTATGGATTTGGAAAGAGAGAAGACCATATTTACTCTTTGAATTTAACAGTTTGCCATAGATGTTCCGCAGAAAACTGACAAGCAGTTCACCCGGTCAAGTATTATTTATTATTATATTATGTCCCCGGCGTTGCCCGGTCTTTACGCAGAGTTTTTCGAAATCTAATGTGACCTTTCTCTTGTTCTGAAGGTCAAGTATGCAAAATATCTATCATCAGTCCTCGGCTTTTCCCGGGCTTTATAGAAATTTTTGCGAAATCCTATATATATCTAACAGTAATTTTCCTCTTATTTTGAACATCTAGTCGGCAAAGTTTCATCAAGAAGAATGTGTCATCTTTGGGGATGCTATGTGGAGGGTATTTTTAAGGAAAGGGAGAAGAGGAAGTTCTGGGAAGGAAAATGCTATTAATCTGAGTTCAATGTATCCAGGAGTGACAGACGGATAAATTCATCTCTCCCATTGCGGTGCAAGGCGATGATGGGTCGAGAGAGTCTGGATGGTGTGGGCAAAAGGTCTCCCTCAACCAATCTCACCCGTTTCGCCCCGCCACGCTGCAGGTGTGTAAACACATCCGCTGCCTAGACCTAGACAAGCGTCTCCCTGTGCACCTAAGTTACCAAGCGTAGCGAACCACTAAGGGTGATCTATGTCAAAGGTGTTGGTTTTCCAATAAATGCTTCCCCCCCCCCCCCCCTAAAAATTGAAAAAAATTGTCTGTGCTTTAAGCTATCGATATTATATTATCCATTGCTGTTCTGCATCCACTGCAGTTATGTTACCGCAGGAAAAACTTGGAAAAAACGCATAAATAACTACATACCGCTGTAAAATGGCGTTCTAATATTTTTCGTGCCTAATATATTATTATACCTTATTATAAACGAAAAATAAACATGGTTAAGCCGGTAATTTAGTATTTGTCGGAGATTGAATCAGAAATTGCACGATTTTTATATATTTACGACCTCCGTGGTAAAGCGAAGCCTCCGTGGTCGAGGGGTAAGGCTCTCGACTCGCAATCTGGAGATCGCGGGTTAAAACCTCTGCGTGCTCAAAAATTTAATTTTATTTGATTAATTTGTTTAATTTCACAATTAATTTATTTAAAATTATATGTATCATATTTGCGGCATGTTCCAGAGTGGAAGATGCTGTAAGTATCGCCCTGGTGTAAGAACCCCATTCAGAATTGAAATGTTGATCAGATCTGAATAGCCAGGTTCTTCTCCACCTCCCTCTTCCCTATCTCATCCAAATATTATTATTAATAACCTCATTACGTTAAGAATTCTTTACACGTGTATTTTCGTCCATGTAATTCCATCCATGTCTAATTCTGCTAGTGTTATTTTGTACATGAAATTCGCCCTTGTGTTATTTCATAAAGTAACGTTTTTCCTGTAGGTAAATAATATTACTGTAGAAATTCAGATCATCCTTGTGTATCTTTTACGCTAACATGTTTGACAGTTTCACCCGCAAATGTAAACCTTCTCACAATATGACGCTTAAGACCTTTCAAAATATAACAATATTAAAACAAGTTTCGTTTATTTTACATTGTTTCAATAATGTTTACAGTAACTGAACTCTATGTGTATATTAAATAATAATACTGAATAGAAAAGCTCTCGAAGTACTGTAGATGACGGTTGATCCGCCGATAGTTGTAACTCTGGCATACTTATTTATAACTAGCTGGTTCCCGGCATGCGTTGCAATGCCATATTTAAATAAATACATTTTTCTCCCGGAATCACCTTCCCGTGCTTCCCCGTTCCCCTCCCGCGTCTAATACATAATTACCTTTCTAATACTTACATTTTTAAACTCGTGATATCTTTAGAATGGTATGTCCAAATTGAAAAATTCAAAAAGTTAAATAAAGGTATTGAAGCATTCTTGAACACGAAAAAATTTATTTTGATAAGGACTACAACCAAGATACGAATAAAGAGCCTTTTCAAGCGGCGACATTTTAATTAAATTCTTAAAATAAAATAACACTTATTGTAGCATAACTATAATAGTTAGGCATATGCTGTCACGACACTTTTTGTAAATAATGATGTGTTCTACAAAGTCGTTGTTCATTATTTTATTCTATCATCAATAGTTTTCGCAGCGCACGCGATGTAAAGAATATTTTAGGTAACTTTTTTACACCCTGGGTTACATTATTGGAGTTTTTGTAAGGATTCCTATTTTTTTTTTGAAAATATAATATAGCCTATTATGTCAATCGGAATAGTGTAGCTTCCTAACAGTGAAAGAATTTTTCAAATCGGTTCAGTAGTTTCGGAGCCTATTCAATGCAAACAAACAAACAAATCTTTCCTCTTTATATAGTGTAGTAGATAGTAGAAGTAGATATGCAGTCAGTTTAGGGAAAATACGGTATACCTACCTACTTACAAAATGTTTCCGAAGGGGTGTGTACGTAGAATGTACTGTTGAATAACTTAAGGATGAGATATATTTTCATACAAATGCATCAAGGATTAAACTACTTGTCTTTATACTGTATATACCAGCGTATAAGTACAAAAATCGACATTATAAATAAATTCTTTTGATATCCATACCAATTTATTATTAAACGTATTTAAGTCTATTTTATGTTTGAAATTATAAAATAATGCACACAAAAATTCGGGGCTAACTTTTTTTTTCTTACATGAGCTCCACCCAGGAGGCCCTGAGGAAAATAATTTTCCTGAGGGTCTATATCATCTTTCGGGATGCTGTGTGGAGGGTTTTTTTAGGGAAAGGAAGGAGAGGAGAGTTCTGGGAAAGTAAAGGGGTGGGTAGGGATATAGGGTTCAGTGTGTCCTGATCATCCACCTCCAAGACCTAGACAAACCTCATCCCATGAACCCGAGCACCCCTGCTAAATCACCAAACGTAGCGAACTACTTGGGGTGACACATGGCAGAGGTGTTGGTTATCCAATAAATGGTTCCCGGGGCGGCGGTACCCATTCCCGCCTCCCAAATAACTATGGGGTATCAAGGTGTGAGGGTTGGGTAGGAATCTGGGGGTCAGTATATCCAGGAGTGGCGGACGTATCAATCCATCCCTCCAACTTCAGTACACGGCGATGGGTCGAGAGTCCAGCTGGAAAGGTCAAAAGGCCTCCCTCAACCAGTCTCCCTTGATCCGGTCCGCCATGGGCAGACGAATCCGCTGCTAAGACCTGGACAAACCTCACCCCGTGAACCCGGGCACCCCTGCTAAGTCGGTACTTATACCCGCCTCCCAAACTTTAATACTTCTACGTCTCGATCTTTAGTTCAACAGCTCGACTGTGGAATGATTTTCCGTCCCCTGTGTTTCCTCCCTCCTACGACATGGGTCTCTTCAAGGCCAAAAAGTCTCTCTACACAGCATCTCCAATTTTATCTTTTTTTACTTTGTGTAGAGCATGGCCGATAAGTGGGAATAGTGAAATCTGTTAATCGGACCGTTTGTTTCATGTACCCCGGGGCTTCATACCAGAGCTCCTGCCAAATTCAAAAAGTGTACGCACTTCCGATTTGTACAGGGTCAACGGATGTTTACTATTACTGTACATAAATGCGAAAGTTTGAATAGATGTACGTGTGTTTGTTACTCGTTCACGCAAAAACTACTGAAAGGATTTTATTGAAACTGTACAATAAGATAGGTCATTCATCAAAAAATATATATGCTATAATTTATATTGCTAGCTAATAAGGGGACGCGGGAGGGGAACGGGGACGCACGGGAAAGATGATTCAGAGAGAAACAATGTTTTTCTTTGAATATGGCATTGCAACGCATGCCGGGAACCAGCTAGTTTATTAATAAAATTACTTTTATAGCAGCCCTCTTGTTCAACTTCTTGACCAGCCCTTCCCCGCGACCATAAGCCACAAGGTTAAATCATATTTTGAATCGAATCAATATTTCCCGCGTATTTTAATTCACGTAATTCAAATAAAGCAGACGTACAATCATCATTGTACCATTTCTCGCTAAGCACCCAATGAGCTGCGGTCTCGTGAAATATTACGTAACTTACGTTTTAATGGGCGCCATTACGCACGCACACAATCACCGACGGGCACGCCAAATCATTCTCTACAAACACTGGAAATTATACGGATAGAAGTGTATTGTTGGTGTTTCTAGGGTAAGGTACGTTTGAAACCCGCGATAAAATATCCCCGACAAAATATCTTACGGACAAAACATCCCCCAGCAAAATATCTATTAGTACTTCACCTAACCTAACCTAACCTAATTCCAAATCTTCTTCTGTTTTTAAAAGTAATGCACTCTAATTTTCACAAATTTTTTGCCATTTTTCCAAATTTCAAATACTTCTCAAGAAAGGTGATGTTTTGGGAGAGGTAAGAACTGGAATTCTCACTTCAAAAACATGGTGTCCGAAAACTCGTGGTACAAGTTGGAAATTGATGAATTTTCATAATTTTTGAGTCAATTTTGAGGAACAACTATTTTTTAATCAGAGGTTTAGTTTCAGAATTTGAAATTTTCCAAATAAAATTCGACAAAAATTTGGCACTATGTATATTTTTTTAAGATTTTCAAATGAATTGTTTTTCTTGATTGAACTTTACTAGGTATTATAACTGTTCTGAGGTCTACATATTATAACGATATCAATGGTCGAGGGGTAAAGCTCTAGACTAGCGATCTTTAGGTTGCGGATTCAAATCCCTTGGTGCGCAAGTATTTTTTTTTTGATTATTTACAATTTGCATTTCAAAATAATGTAAATTTGCGGCACGTTCCAGAGTGGAAGATACTCTCAGTATCGTCCTTGTGTGGACCACCATTCAGAATGGAAATGTTACTCGAAATGGCTTAAGCCTGACTAAATGTGAATAGCCAGTTACTTAATAATAATAATTGGACAATTTGTAGAGCGCCGTTTTTGTGAAAAATCACCTCAAGGGCGCTTTACAATTATTCATTATGAATTCCTACGTTCTATTTAATTTTATTATTTACAGATAGATGTCAGGTCACTTCCGAAAAACACACTTTATTAGAAAGTTTATGCTTGGTAAAGATACGACTTTGCACGTGGGAGGGCATTATATTTAAAACACTGGAAATTGCATGACTTTACCTTTGCTACCCTCATCACTGTTGATTTTACATTTATATTTATATTTATAAGAAAACTTCGCCAGCTTCCTCTTACCATCTTCTTCCCACCCCCACTACCTTCAGCCTCACAATATACCCCAATTGAGAATGCCATAATATCACCGGCTCGAGGCTGTTGGGAGCAGATGGGAATCTTGTGCGGTATTTTTTCCGCTTATTCCATTATTTTTCGGACACCGTCTATAAATTTTTAGCACTAAACAATATCGAAATTATTTCAGAAACAAGATAAGAATTTATTTTACCTCTTTTAGAGTTGAAAGATCTTATATGTACCTACTCATAAATTGACGACATCATTTTCCCGTAAAATCGACATAGATCACAATAAATTCTTAGAAGTGTGTTGTGGTTATGCACGTGTCCCTGAAATAAGGTAAATTTTTCCTCGCTAAAATAGATCAAAATACTGAATCCAATAATTATAATAGTCAATGGTTTAAGTTGGAAGACGAAAGTTTTTTTGTTGTAAATTAGCTTCTACACTTTTCTGTCAAATCGACGTAGATCACATTTCTAGAATTTTTTTATTCAGTGTGGAGAACGAATGAAATTAAGTAAGGTAAAATTATTTCTTCAATGCGAAAACTGAATCATAAAATTGAATGGTATTTGAATTTTGCTTAAATTGTTGTTTCAGTTTTTGATTGGTGATAAGTTTAATCGAAATGTGCTAATAATCGAGACGTTTAAATAATCGATTAATGTTTCGGGTGCTATCGAAATTAATAGATAAATAGTAGAAAAGAGAAGGTTTTAAAGTACATTTATTTATTTCCTTGATTTAGTTCATACTTAAACGACTTTTAAAGGTGTGATTTGATTCGCTTGCAAAAGTATAAGCGTGATTAATTTTTGAGTTTTTATGCCGTGTTGGGCTTCCTCTTCCTTTAGCCAACGTTTCCGACGGCGTTACAGTGGTCATCATTAGGGTGCAAACGGTACGTCAAGCGTGTTAACTCGGCCATCCCAACAAATCTACAATTGACGAATTCGAATATAAACGCTAGAAATATTTCGATTCTCGTGCCTGAAAATTTTGCAATCGAGCGTCTTATTTGCGCGAGGCAAGTAAGCGAAAACATGGTTTTTATTTATTTTGTCCATAATTTTATAAGAGTGCAAAAAAGTTAGAACATAGAAAACCTCATAAATGGTCTTAGCCATAAAGGGGTATTTTTATAAAAATGTTTCTTGTATTACTTCATAGTTAAGTCATGGAAAAACATTTTTTTAGTGGTTTACGCTTATTTTTTTTGTTATGTAAATAATAATTTTATTATAATTTCGTTACATAGAAAACCTAGTTAAAGCTTCAATTTATCCGTAGATAATTTTTGATGTTCATACTGTAAGCCAATTCGTCGTAAAGATTAATCTAAATATTACTTAAATAGGATTTCACGTATAACTTCACCTTAATTGAAACCAGCCATTATTACTATTATATATACTACTAGCTGGTTCCCGGCATGCGTTGCAATGCCATATTCAAAGAAATATATTGTTTCTCCCAGAATCTCCTTTCCCGAGCGTCCCCATTCCCCTCCCACGTCACCTTCCTAGCTAGCTTTTTAAAGTATAGCCTATATGTTATTCTGATGTATGAGCTATATTACTGTTAAGTTTCATTAAAATCCATTCACTAGTTTTTGCGTGAAAGAATAACAAACACAGATACGTCCATACAAACTTTCGCGTTTATAAAATTAGTAAGATGCAATAAAATAACACTGGGTGTCATAATGGTCGGGTTCATTATTATGACATTTTGAAATTTCCTACTAGAAAACATCAATATTTTGTTTTGGTAAATATGTATTTAGTTCACCTCACGGATAATACGTTGTCGAAGCTTGATGCACATATAAATACTATAAAGTAATTAATCTTCAGATTATATTTATATTCATGGTCGTGAAGTACTGCGAAGACTCAAAACGTATCAAGCACAGCTATTTACGGAGGCAATTGAAATCACAAGAACGGTTCTTAATAGTTATTGGTTTCCAATGCTTGATGACTACACCAAAACTAATCGCCGAAAACCACATTATTTTAACTAATTATTTAATATACTGTAATATTAACCCTTCAATTTCACTACAATCTACACATCTGCCCTGAATATGGACACTGTAACGCTGACAAAATTTCAAATGCTTCAATAAGCTATATAAAACCCTATTTATTTTTAGCTTGCAACTAGAATCTGACTGTCTCCATGGTCGAGGAGTAAGGCTCTCGACTAGCAATCCAAGGAGCGTGGGTTCAAATTTGATTAATTTATGTTATATAACTATTAATTAATTAAAAAATAATACAGAGAATATTTGCTGCACGTTCCAGAGTGGAAGATTCTATCAATATCGCTATGGTGTAAAACTACCATTCATTCGCTTGAAATGACATCAGCCGTAATTAGTAACCAGATCTGAATAGCCATTTATTTTACCACCTTCCTCTTATCCATCTCTTTCACCTCCTCACAATCCGCATCCTCACAAAATACCCCAATTGAGGATGCCTTAGTCTTAATTGCTACAGACGGGAGCAGTTGGGACTCTTATGCAATATTCACATAAAAAAGAATCTAATTTACTTGACCTAAATATTTCACGAAAGCAGCGCTATACAAATCACCCATCTGATAGTATTAATACCGTAGCGTCTGTACGGTTGAAATTTAAAACCCGATTTGGGTACATCTATGATGCCACGCCTTATGCAAACCATTTTTGTTTGCATACTTTGTTACAAAGCTAATTTCGTTTTGCCCGCCGCCCGCGGGACCTAGCAGCAAAAACTGCTAGTTATCATTTATTATTATTACCGACAAATTGAAATTACCTTTTCAACCATAAAATAAGCAATTTAAAGTTAAAACTAAATCCAATGTAAATTATTTCATAGCAGAGAAGACACTAAAATAGCAAAATCCAATCAAAAATAATCAACGCCTGAATTTTTGTTGTCTGCAATCACACCAACATCGTGTTCGTCCAATTGTCTGACAACAGGCGATCCACTCAATTAGTGAGCACCGAACAAAATGAATCCCTAGAAAACTAATATCGCCGATTTTCGTGAGATATTTGTACTCCTAGGCCACAAATAAGCTAGTAAAAATGTTTTTTGTTGTTGTTGTGAATACTGCACAAGAGTCCCAGCTGCTCCCAACCGTCTGGATATTACAGCATTTCTAATTGGGATATGTTGTGATGCTGAAATTAATGGAGAGGGGAAGGAGATGGGAAGAGGAAGGTGGTCAAGTACCTGGCTATTCAGATCTGGTCACCAAACACATCTTAAGCAATTTCAGGACATTTTTAATATGAATACCTCGCAAGAGTCCCAACTTCTACCATCTGGAGCTAGTGAGATTATGGCAACCCTAATTGGGGTATGTTGTGAGGATTAAAGTAGTGGGGAGGAGAAGGAGATGGGAAAGAGGAAGTTGGAGAAGTACCTGGCTATTCAGATCTGGTCACCAAACACGGCTTAAGCCATTTCAAGCAACGTTTTGTTTCTGAACTGTGGTCTTACACCAGAGCGATACTGAGTGTATTTTCCACTCTGGAACGTGCCTCAAATATCTCTGCATATATAAATTAAAGACTTTCGACGCGTCTGTCTGTCTGTCTGTTCGCGATAAACTCAAAAACTTAAAAAAATGGTTTTCATCAATAGATAGAGTGGTTCATGAGGAAAGCTTAGGTATATAATTTGTCAAGGTTTTGTGTAAATTGGTTGAAATATATAATATATAAAGAGAGCGGGTTTACAAGCGGGCGGTGTGGATTTAATTTGTACGCAAATTAACAAATGGCGTTGGTTATATCCAGTGGACGGCGTTGCCTTTCGTTAGCCACAGCAACGCGTGGCCGGGTCAGCTAGTAGTATATTAATCAATATAAATTAACTTTCGCATGCACATTGAATTGAACCCATGACCTATTAGTCAAGAGCCTTAGCCCTCGACCACGGAGGTCGTTAGATGATTGACTAACTGTTCAAGAAATAATATTGATGTTCAATTTCAGCAGAAGTGAGGTAAAATGTATCTTACTTTGACTCCCAGGCCCAATGTCAATGAAATTGATAACCTGTTCAAGAAAGTATTTATGTATTCAAAAATTTTTTGGTCAATTTCAGAGAAAAGTGTGAGAAAATTAATCTTACTTCTGGCACGCTTACACGTCCACAATACATTTCTTTTCATTTAATTCTTCAGTGCTTTAGCTTATCTGTTGGGAAAATTTATAGCTAATTGGCGTCA
The DNA here is from genome assembly GCA_917563855.2 of Limnephilus lunatus. Classification (NCBI taxonomy): domain Eukaryota; kingdom Metazoa; phylum Arthropoda; class Insecta; order Trichoptera; family Limnephilidae; genus Limnephilus; species Limnephilus lunatus. The sequence goes on from OU830592.1 coordinate 129,262,548, forward strand.
AATTTCCTTGCCTTAATTCAATCAAATTTTGGGGAATTTCGGATAAGTTTTTCGATTTTCTTTATTTTTATATCTTCTTTTTATGGTGGTCCAAAGAAGGAAAGCTAGCAGTCCACAATGGAGTGCTGGTACCTATCCTAATTCCATACCTGCAGTGAGGCATGGATCTGGAAGATGATATGATTAAATGCTGTAGAAATGAGATCTTTGGTAAAACCATGTATGATCGTGTGAGAATTGTAAAGAATTTAAGGATGATGTAAACGTAAAGATTAATATTAAGAAAGAGACGCTTAGATGGTTTGAGTTATGTAAGGAGAATATATGACGCTAATATTAATGGTAGAAAAAGTCGGGGACGTTCGAGGAAGACATGGCATGATCAAATGAAACAAATACTTGAGTCGGCCATGTCAAGTGTAAGAATCATAGAAGAGTATGTATGAGACGACGTATGAATGTGATTGAAGCAAGAAGTGTGTGCCAAGGCAGAGTTGTTTGGTGGTCCGTCTTCTATGCTTCTTATCCCTGCGGGGAAAGGGCTTGATTTTTTTTTACAATAGCTCCACACGGGAGGGTCTGAGGAAAAACATTTTCCTCAGGGCCTATGGGGATGTCTTTGGGGAAGCTAAGTGGGGGTTTTTTTAAGGAAAGGAAGGAGAGGAAGTTCTGGGAATGAAAAAGGTATGAGGGGTGGGTAGGTATCTGGGGGTCAAGGAGAGGTGGAAATATGAATTCATCCATCCCACTGCAATGCAAGGCGATGGTCGAGAGAGTCCAGCTGTAGAGGTCAAAAGGTCTCCATAAACCAGTCCATCCCGAACCGGCCCGCCATGCACTTAGCAGACGCGTCCGCCGCCAAGACCTATACAAACTTCATCCCATGAACACGGGCACTTCTGCTAAGTCCTCAAACGGAGCGAACCGCTTGGGGTGACCTCTGGCAGGGGCGTCGGTTATCCAATCAACGTTTTCCGGGGCGTCGTTATCCATTCCCGCCCCACAAATTTCCTGACTGTTTAGGTCTGGTCACTAAACAGGACAAAAACATTCCAAGCAACGTTTCTTAACCGAATGGTGTCTGAATCTCTCACCAGGGTGATACTGAGAGTATCTACCACTGTGGAACGCGTGTAAACATTCAAACATACATTGTTTCAACAACGTGTTGTCATGTTATGTTATAATCGTCGTGTAAAACAATAATAACTCTTAACCAAAAAGCTTCAACGTGACGATATAACACTGCAAATAACCCTGTAAATAACACTTTAAATAACCTGTAATACCTTCGTTAAATAGCTTTGCAGTGTTTCGACCAGATGGCGTTTTGTACTTACTTCTCGCAGGAAACGGAAGGGACGCAGGCAGTAGGGCGAACTGTAAATTGGCCTCACTTTGTCCCTCAATGTAAATTTTCTCATTCAATAGAAAAATTCCAACTTTTTTTATTTAAAGAAAAACTAACATTCCTGACGATGAATTCAGTAGGAACTAGGTACCTGGCAATATTATTTTAAAAACAAACTCTATTTTAATATTTTTTTATATGAATACTGCACAAGAGTCCCGACTGCTCCGACGATTATAATTACGTATTTATCGTGAGGTAATTACTACAACTAGGTAACTCTGAAATCAGCTTTGTTGGAAAATTGAATTATATTATGGTAATCAATCTGAAAAATTGGTTGTTTTTATTTTTATTTTTTTAAGAAAGAAAAAATATTTCCGGGTTACGAATAACCCAACAATGTTTGAAAATCTCCTACTAATTTTTTTATATGAATACCGCTCAAGAGTCACCAACTGCTCCCGTCTGGAGACAGTGAGACCATGACATTCCCAATTGGGGTAAATTTTAAGGCTGAAGGGAAGAGGAAGGTGGGGAAGTACCTGGCTATTCAGATCTAGTCACCAAACACGGCTAAAGCCATTTCAAGCAACGTTTCAATTCTGAATGGTGGTCTTACACCAGGGCGGTACTGAGAGTATCTTCCACTCAGGAACGTGCCGCAAATATACTATATATTATTTTAAATATTTTAATTGTGAAATAACACAAATTAATCAAATAACATTTATTTGCCACACCGAGATTGGATCCCGCGACCTTCGGATTGTCAGTCAAAATCCTTACCGCTAGACTATGCCGGTCGTCCCATTGACAATAAGCGGAAAGTGTTGATTGTGCAATGTTGGGGGTCTAATCTAGAAAAGGAATTGAAATCACGACGCCTGGGTCGAACCCGGACGAATTTATTGAAAATAGTGTGAACATCATTTATAAATTGCAAAAACAATATTGATCCCAAATGTGACCCTTAGTGAACACCGCTGGTAACGTTGAATGGACGCATATAAAGTAAATTCATATATTTTAAAAGCCAATTAATTGCCTGTTACTTAAATAAATGTTAAACCACATATATAAACACTCTGCTATTCCAAATTTATTTGGCTTTTAACAACCGATCATGAAACGCTACCGAATGCTTTGCTGAAATCGTTACAGACAGAATTAACTTGTAACTTCTTATTTATATATTTATTTATTTACGCCCTTTTTCGGGGCTTTTACAGATACAATTTAAAAACTACACTTGATTAAATAAAATATAAATACTATATATTTCTTTTACCAATAAATATAAAAGGTACATATTTCTTTTACTAAGAAATATACAGTATTTATTTTACATAACTGAACTGCCTCAGTAACAGCATTTTGTATTTGTCTAAAGATAAATTGAAGATGTCTACAGACATCTTCAATTTATCTTTAGACAAATTCTATAAACATTAATTTAATTAAACGTAAAGAAATAACAAGAGTACTAAATACATGCATAGAACAAAATTTCTTTAGATTCAATAATAACTATTACATCCAATCTAGTGGGTTAGCTATGGGCAGCCCGATTTCGCCGGTGTTAGCTGAGTTCTTCATGGATTATATCGAAGAATCCATCGAAAAATTAAAATCGTTTAAAAAAGTTGCCTTCTATCGGAGATATGTAGATGACGTTCTAATCATCTGGACAGGCACAAACAGACAATTAGATATTTTTCTAAAAGAAATTAATAAAATTAACAAATCGATCCAGTTTACAATGGAAATGGGGGGAAATAAGATTAACTTTCTCGACATAGGTATTGAAATCATTAATAAAAAATTAGAATTTTCAATCTATAGAAAACCAACATATAGTGATAATATCATACACAATACATCTAGACACCATATTTCACATAAATTATCAGTATTCTATTCTCTCATTCACAGACTTTTACATGTGCCTTTGAATTATATAAATTATAATAATGAATTAAATATAATAAAAACCATAGCAAAGAACAATGGATACAAAGGCGAAACTATTGATAACTTATTAAAGAAAAAGGACAAAAAACTTACATTAACAATTATTTCACAAGGCCTTAAAAATGAAAAAGATATCACTAAACAATGGGTTAAAATCCCTTATATTGGCGAAATATCAACAAAAATATCCAGATTAACTAATAATGATAAATGCAAAACAGCTTTTTATAATGTGAATTCTCTAGGGAGAATTTTAATCAATAATAAAGATAAGAGAGAAAAACTTGAAAACTCAGGCGTTTACCAAGTAAACTGCGCTGACTGCCCATCGTATTACGTTGGTCAAACAGGGAGATCATTCAAAACCCGAATTAAAGAACACTTTACTAACTGGGTGAATGACAAAGGAGAATTGTCGAATGTAGCATTACATTTATTAGAAAATAAACACTCGTTTGATAAAGACAGAGATGTTAAAGTTCTTCATACTTGCAATAAAGGTCATAAACTAGATAGACTAGAATCTTTAGAAATTACTCGCTTAACTAAAAAAATAGACCCTAACTTTGTAATGAATAAACAATTAGAATCATTTGCTAAGTCTCCGCTTTTGTATCCATTGTAATTTTTACAATAATTTCGAAATTTAAAATATGTATTTAGTTTAAACCATTCCTAATCTAATGTAAACATGCATCCCTTCAAAAAGTAACTTTGTAATTAATAAGCTATTAGAATCATTTACTGAAACACCAGGTTTTTATCCGGTATAATTTTCATAATAATTTTGAAATTAAAATATGTATTTAGGTTTGACCATTCCCACTCCAATGTAAACATGCGTCCCTTCAAAAAGCAATTAAAAAATCCCATTGATCATAGATATGTATAGTAACGATTTGACAATAAAATTAGTCCATTAATAATTCAAATTACTTGTAAGGTTTTTCCCTAATCAATAGATATTGAAGTGAGCTACAAACCCAAAGTAATTAGCCCACTGGAATTACCAAAATACTTAGAAATTCGACAGTCTAAAACGACTCAGTAACAAAATAATTCATTAAAATCCTTGTAGACTACCCCTCTCTCCCTCCCCCATATGTTGTGTATATAAACCGTAGGCTAAGAATTATTTGTACCAGTCTGAAGATGGCTCTGACGAGCTGAAACCGGTTACGGTCAAATAAAATTAAGTGGAATAAAGTTTTTTATTTGTTTTATTATAATCTATTATAATGGACTTCCACCACGAATTAACAGTTTCAAAAATAGAAATGATTTTCATGCGGTTTTCACCAATAGATAGAGTGATTCAAGAGGAAGGTTTATCTGTATTACATGCTTACTATAGTAGAGAAAAGCCGAGAAATTTAAATATTCATCAATACATAGTATGAAAAAAAGTCGCTTAAAATGTTTGTGCGCTTAGATCTTTTAAACTACGCAACGGATTTTCATGCGGTTTTCACCAATAGATAGGGTCGTTCAAGAGGAAGATTTATATGAATAATATATGCTTATTGTAGTAGAGAAAAGCCGAACAATTCGGGCAGCGGGCAGCGGGCAGCTGGCAAGCGGGTAGTGGGGATTTTATAAAAGTTGGGTAATGGCGCTGTGGTTCGTTAGCCACAGCAACGTGTGGCCAGGTCTTGATAAAATAGGTAGTATCTTGGTAGTTGATAAAATACAGATTCATCTATAATTGCTTGCCTCATTTTTTAAAATCCTTTTTTTAAATATCGGAGTGAGGAGGACTATTTTTCTATTTTTTTTTTTTGCAAGTTCTGGTAAGGAAAAAGGCATGCGGTTGAGTAAGAATCTTTGGGTTAATGTGTTCAGGCGTGACGGATGTATGAATCCATCCTTCCCTCTTCGATGAAGGTGGTGGGCCGAGAGAGACCTTCTCTCCGGTCTCCCTAACTAGTCTCCCAATCCGGCCAGCCTCGCTGTTTGTCGACAAATGCATCCACCGCCCAAAACCTGAACAAACCCTCACTGAGTCACCAAGCGTAGCGAGCCATTTGAGGTGACCTATGGCATGGATCTTGGTTATCCAACAAATTGGCCGAGGAGTTCAAAAAATTGTGTGCAAATTAACCCATTAGTGTCAAGGTAAGCCACTTTACGGTAGGCAGGCAGGCAGTACTGGAAGAAGGGCGTAGGCAGTACTGCTGGTAGTGGGTAGGTAGTAGGTAGTGGGTGGCGTGATAAACCTCCCTTATTCAGCCTACAAGTACTAGAGCAGCGGGTGTATGAAGAAGTTCAGATCGCGCTACGAGGATTAGCGTGTTAAAACAGTACAGGCTGGCTACATTTCGACAAGAAAAATGTATACTTTAGAGTAACCCCATTTTTTTTAAATTACCACCAAAATCGGGAACAATTATTTAACCTATTTACAAAAATGGCTATGAAAATTAGATGTGTGTGGACGTTTCCCTGTGCCTTAAGGCACCGTATCTCCGCTCAAAAAGAAATAGATGGAGAGACATGTAATTACGAATGTTGGAGAGAGTGCGCTAACAGGTATTTAAAACGCTATAATTGAAGCGAAAATTGTAAAAATGTTTAATAAAACACGACTCGTTTAAAATAGAGGAAAATCTCTTAGGGTGTTTCAGACTATTAATTATTGCTTATAATAATTCTTACCCTTTGTGCTATGCTTAAAAATCTGGTCTTAAAAACATTAGTTTGTCAATTAAAAATAATAAGAAATACACATTTTATATAGAAATATTATTCTCTCTATATATTTCTTAACAAGCACATATTTATTTATTTATTTATTAAACGCCCAGAGGGCTTTTACAGTAGTACAATTTGTTTATGACAGATGATTTTTAAACAGATAGAGAAATGATAAGAATAAAATTAGATAAAATGCAAACAAGTCACAAAAATACAGCGATTTGATAAGTTTACAAAAATACATATATGTTTAGGAATAGTTTTGGAATAAGTTTTTTACAAGATCCACAAAATTCGCCAAGTTGATGTTGAATATGTCAACATCACTTAAGTACTGATTTCCCATAGTATGAAATCTTTGTATCGGAGAGTGGGCAATGTAGTTCCGCTTATGAATGCTGCAATAGAATAGTGTATTTTGTCGTGTGGTTACTGTCGGTATTAGTATGTTTATGAGTTGTAGGAGTTCGCAACAGTATTTTTTTAAATTTATTTTTAATACTCCGTAAAAATAACATTCACCCATTATTCTTGTTGCCCTTATTCTGGTCGTAGGAAAGAATTGATTTATTACGTCCAGCACTGTACAAAATACAAAATAAAATTACACTCCCTATAGTTTAACATCCCCCTCTTTTACCCCGGGGCTGTACAGATGCCGGATTAAAAAAATATTAATTGCAACCCTTAAAAGCGCATTACTCTGTACATAATAAACAAGAGAATTAACAATATGAAATAAAACAGAGGCTCTTTGGCTTACTAAATGTAATTAAAAGACAAAATATTGTTTTTTAACTACATGAGAAATTGTTGCAGTATTTTCCTGAATTCAATTTCAATTTGGGAGGGGATTATGGGTACCGCCGATAACCAAAACCTCTGCCATAGCTCCCCGAGCGGTTTGCTAGGTTTGGTGAATTAGGCGTGCCCTAGTTCATGGGGTGAGGTTTGTCCATGTCTTGGAGGAAGATGCGTCTGCCCACAAACAGCAAGGGAGGGAGACCTTTAGACGTCTCCGGCAGGACTCTCTCGGCCCTGCACCGCAGTGGAAGGGATGGATTCATACGTCTGTCACTCCTGAACACACCAACTCCCAGATTCCTACCCATCCCTCATACCCTTTCCCTTCCCAGAACTTCCTCTCCTTCAAAGGGCCCTCCATTCAGCACCGGGAACCATTTATTGGATAACCAACACCTTTACCCCTTTTACGGTGCCCGGGTTCATGGGGTGAAGTTTGTCAATGTCTTGACGGCCGATGTGTCTGCCCACCTGCTACGTGGCGGGCCGGATCGAGAGAAACTGGTTGAGGAGGTCTTTTGTCCTCCAGCTCAACCCATCGCCTTTCACCGCAGTTGGAAGTCAGTCACTCGTGAACATGCTGACCCCCAGATTCCTACCCACCCTTCATACTTTTTTCTTCCCAGAACTTCCTCTCCTTGAAAAGGCCCACCACTCAGCATCCATAAACACTACACAGGCCCTGAGGAAAATTGGTTTTCTTTAGGGTGATGTTAAGTTTAAAAAAATGTGAGGTTAGGTTGATTACGATTTTCTAACGTGAATACCCCGCACAAGAGTCCCAACTGCTCCCAAACTTTGGGAGTCAGCGAGACTATGGCAACCCCGATTTAAATATGTTGTGAAGCTGAAAGTATTGTGGAGGGAAAGAAAATTGGAATGAGGAAGGTGCATTAGTACTTTGCTATTGAGATCTGGTCACCAAACACAGCTAAAGTCATGTCAAGGAACGTTTCATTTCTGATTGTTGTTTACTCACCAGGGTGAAACTGAAAGTATCCTTCACTCTGAAGTGGGAGACAATTGGACTACTTTATATTTAAAAAAACTTTGATCAATTAAAATAAAGTTTAAATTTATTTTTCACAGTGAAATTAACATTTCATAACAGCCTAAAAATTGCTCTAGAAATTCAAAAAGCAATGAATGATCTGATCAAATTTCATGAAGCCAGAACTTACCATTCAATTATTGTTCAGCCACCTTAGACAATCAAATCAATATCTGCTTTATTGTAGTATGGTTAAATTCCTTTATTAATTACATTACTTACTGATGTAATTTGTCCATTATCGATCTTTCTCTGTATAACTATTTCACCTCTACTAAAACAGTCCATCTTCTCTAAGTGTTGAACTATTCTCCAAACTAAACTAAGTGCATAAAGTAATGTCAAACAGGGTGATACTGTAAATCTTCTCCTGTGAGACATTCATTAAATACGTCTTAAGTCACGGCTGAGCGTTTCGTTGGAAATACTCGTCCCAGAGGACTGATTCTACCAAACTTGAGTGATGGTTTACTGATTATAGGAACGACTTAGGCAAAGTGACTTTACGTACTGTTTTTGTATAGGATAATTAATTTTAGTTGCTTATATAATATCGTTTTGATGTGAGTTAGTTAAGCCTGCGTGAATGTGAAATCTGTATTAATTAACTCAAATTTTGTTTTAAATTTAATTTAACTTATGGGCATGATTGACATTTGTCATGTAAGATTGGGATGTTTGTATGACTCGTTCTTCAGTTCAACTCAATTTGGGAGGCGGGTACGAGTACTGCAGCCACGAGAATCATTAATTGGATAACCGAGATCTCTGCCATAAGTGGCTCGCTACGTTTGGTGACTTAGAAGATGTGCCCGTATTCATGGGATGAGATTTTTCTAGATCTTGACGGTGGATAAGTTTGCCCAACTACTGCGTGGCGGGCCGGATCGGGAGAGACTGGTTGAGAGAAACCTTGTAATCTCACCAGCAGGACTCTATCGGAACATCGCCTTATACCGCAGAGAGTTGGATTTATACGTCCATTACTCCTGGACCCACTGACCCCCAGATTCCTACCACACCTCATAACATTTTTCCTTCCCAGAACTATCTTTCCTTCCCTTTCTAAAAATACCCTCCGCACAGCATGTTTTCTTCCTCCTGTAACACGGATATCTCCAAGACACATTTTCACTTCTTCGTCTCCTTAAAATAACCCTCTACACACCATCCTCAAAGATTATATAGACCATGTGGGTAATTATTTTCCTCATGGCCTCCTGTGTAGAGTTAAAGTTAAAAATAAATAAAAAGGTCATTCAACATTTCCACTTTAAATTATTGTATAAAATATTATTATCTACTTACAAAGCTATAATAAAACGGTCTCATAACAGTTGATCCTCTGACAGTCGACCCCCCATACTTCTATAAAATATACAGTCGGTTTAGTGAAAACATGGTATACCTACTTACACAAAGTATCACTAAGTGTCCCCGAAGAGGTGTGCAGAGAGGATGGTACCACAGAATCACAAAAGTAGTATTTATTTATTTATTTATTCAACGCCCAGAGGGCTTTTACAGTACAATTTGTTTACGACAGATGATTTTTAAACAGATAGAGAAATGATAAGAATAAAATTAGATAAATATGCACACAAGTCACAAAAATACAGCGATTTGATAAGTTTACAAAAATACATATATGTTTAGGAATACTTTTGGAATAAGTTTTTTACAAGATCCACAAAATTCGCCAATTTGATGTTGAATATGTCAACATCACTTAAGTACTGATTTTCCATAGTGTGAATTCTTTGTATCGGAGAGTGGGCAATGTAGTTCCGTTTATGAATGATGCAGTAGAATAGTGTATTTTGTCGTGTGGTTACTGTCGGTATTCGTAAGTTTATGAGTTGTAGGAGTTCGCAACAGTCGAATTTAGAGTTAAGTATTTTTAATAAAAATGTCAAGTCGTTTATTTTACGTCTGTCTTCTAGTGTATGTATTTTTAGAATATTTAGTAATAGATTATATTTTAAGTCTTCTAGTGGGATATTTAATGTAAAATTTATAAAACGCAGAATTTTTTTTTGTATTCGCTCAATATTATTAACGTAAATTTTGTAAGATGGGGACCAAACTACCGAGTTATACTCAATTTGGCTTCTAACTAGAGATACATATAATAGTTTAATGGCTTCTATGGAATTAAAGTTTTTAGTTGTTCTTAAAACGAAGCCTAGTGTTTTCATACCTTTGTTCATAATTTGGTGGATATGATTGGCGAAACTTAGTTTTTCATCCAAAATGATTCCAAGATCCCTCATTTCCGGGACTTTTTCTAAAGCTGTGTTATTGATGGAATATTCGAATAAAACAGGATTTTTATTTCTGAAGAAAGTCAAGGTTTTACACTTTTCTACATTTAAAAATAAATATAAACATAAATAAGTATAAACCATATTTTCATACAAATGCATCAAGAATTAAACTACTTGTCTATATACTGTATATACCAGCGTATAAGTACAAAAAATCGATACAGTAAATAAATTCGTTTGATATCCATTCCAACTTATTATTAAAGGTATTGTTGGTCGATTTTAGGTTTGACATTCATTGGTAAAAATAGCACAAATTTTTTTAACTTTATAATAATCATAATTTCGGGGGGTCAAGAGTCGAAATCAGTTCATCAATAAAAGAATTTTTCAAAGTGAAATTAATTCATTGCTTATTGAAGTTTTCTTGTAAAAATTTAGTTATTATTCAACCGCAATGCGGCGAATGTACTGTACGTATTAACCCGTACAATATTCCACTGAATGGGTTACCTTTAGAAGTGTGTTTTATTCTGGTTAGAAATAAAACCGATGTCTCCAATCACACAAGACCTCTTCGCTCGTATGTCTTAGATAAACCAATAAAATTGCTTTTTTATTAATTGCTGGTATCCACTATTTAAAATTATTGAATCGTTGCTTTTGCTGTGTTTTTGGTAACTAGATCTGAATAACTATGTACAATTGTACATCCCAACCTTCCTCTGTTAATGTGAATACAGCACAAAAGTCCCAACTGTTCCCATCTGGAGCCAGTGAGACTATGGTATTTGAAACCCGATGAAACGTAAATAACACTAAAAAGAGACAAACACATACATCTATAGGATTTAACCTGAGAGAGGATGGGATAGAATGAAACCTTACCTACTTACAGTACTTACGAGGCGTCAAGCTGCGCTTATTGGCCGCTTTGATTATAACATCCCTTTTCAAGGCTCCTATTGGTTGAGATTGTGTGAGTAAACTTTCACTTCTGCCCCGTGTGGCAGAAATAATTTCTGGATTTTAATATTTACTAACAAAAGTAATATATTTATTCACATGTAAACACGAATAGTAAGGTAGTTAATAACAAACTAAATTTAAATAAAAGTCCTATACTAAGATTTGTTCTATTGACAAAGAACACTCCCGTTCGAGTATTTCCTTTTCCGTGTTCAATACGAGGCAACCATGCCTCGAACTCAACACAGGTTTGTAATGCCATTTTTTCCAAACTACTGGACACGGAGAAGGCAACCGGCATCCTATTGTGCACGGGTTTGTAGCGCCAATTCCCTTCCCAAACCCGTGTTCAGTATGAGGCATCCTCCAAACGTGATTATAACATAAAAAAGGAAGTGTATGCATAAACGCACAATATAATGGATGTGCAATAAAATGCAAAAAGCCTTACTAAAATAAATAAAAACTTTATAATATAGTACTTATAACACTTTATAGTAATAATTATAAAATAAATTCTCTAAAATAAACTCGCATGTCATCATAATTTTAAAAACATCCTAGGTTTTGAATGGTTTGTTTGGCAAAGCAGGGTTTGTCTAGCGGGTATGTGTAATTATTCTAATACATTTCTTTCCATGTTTTGCTGTTATAAATACAGGTACAAACTTGTCTATAATGCATTCACATGCCTCGTCTGAACACGGGTTTGGGAGGGAAATTGGCGTTACAAACCCGTGCACAGTAGGATGCCGGTTGCTTTCTACTGGACACGGGTTTGGAGAAAAAATGGCATTACACACCCGTGTTGAGTTCGAGGGATGGTTGCCTCGTATTGAACACGGAAAAGGTAATACGCCTCCCGTTCCCTTTCCAATTATCCATCTACATTTACGCCTTCTTCCTCCTTTACTTGAGGAGTCCAGCCCATTTAGTTAAATCATGTATTATCTATAACACACATGTAACTTAATGTTAGTAGGGTATTACACTGCCCTGAAGTAGCGAAAACCGAACGGCATAAAGTATAAAAAATAAAAGTGTTTTTTACAAAGGTATTGCTTTATTTAAAAGTAATATAAACTTTACCTTGTTTTAAGCATATCGACACGCCCACAGTACATTTCCATCGATTTATCCCGTCATTGCAAAATACAATACAAACCCGGTGAATCGGTACAGGTGACGTATCTAAACCCTTTCAATATCGTATTATATAAACAAGGTATACCTGTTCTAACCGGGAAATTGTCCGCAGGTATTTTAGCAACCCCCGGAACAAAGATCGAAATTACTTGCTACAACCGGAAAATCTGGAATAACGAGGTCTGGAATTTTTGCGGTTCAAAGTCAACTATTTTCTTTTTTATATGAATAATGTACGATAGTCTCAAATGCTACCAATCGTCTGGATCGAGTGAGACTACCAATCCTCTACCATCATAATAATCGAGGTACGTTTTGAGGCTGGCTGTAGTTTTTTTATACAGAAGCTCATACAAAAACATTTTGCCTCGGGGCCTAAATCATCTTTGGGGATGCTGTGTGGAGGGTCTTTTTAAGGAAAGGAAGGAGAGGAAATTCTGGGAATGAAATATGAATCTGATGGTCAGTGTGTCAGGAGTGACGGACGTATGAATCTATTCCTCCCACTGCGGTTCAAGGCGATCAATCGAGAGAGTCCCGGCTGGGAGGTAAAAAGGTCTCCCTCAACCAGTATATGGGCCGGCGCATCCGCCGCCAAGACCTAGAAAAACATCATTCCAATAAATGGTTCCAGGCCTTCAAATCGTGGTACTATCTTCGTTCTTCTGTGAGTCCTGCGTAACTCTAGTTTAAATAACTTATATTTTCAATACTTAAAATTTAAGTGTCATTATCAACATTTTAACCACTTGCTGAAGTTAGTACCTACCTTTAAAATAATATTTTAATCAAAATTGATTTATTATTTATATCCCTTGATTTTTCAATACGTCGCGTCTAAAATATACAATAACCTACCTGACAAAACAAGACAATCGAATAATATTAACAAATACAAAATTCTGATAAAACAATGGATAATCGAAAAAGGTCGTGCAATAATTAGTCACCTCCCCCAAATATAATCCTCTTATCCCATTATTGTTACCACTACCTACCAACCTGTAATTTTTTGTCAAATATTTTTACTTTTATTGAAAAATGTATTTTATTTTATATAAAAAAAATATTTGTAAACTAGCCTGTCTCGACACAGGATTTCCTAGTGAGACAGACAAGGCCAAAAAAAATGTAAACTTTTTTTATATAGATGCATAAATAAATAAAAAAATTTAAATAAAATAAATAAATAAAATGGTCCCACGTAACTATGGTTCAATGAAATTAAATTTGCTTTGAATTCAGACGAGCGATAAAGTACGTAGGTACCTATAATATAATATTTATTTTATATCAGAAATATATTTTATTTGTCATTTAAAAAAAATGAAATGTTTCGTCATGAATTCAGACTATCCCGTGATTTTTCATGGGTCTCCGTTAGTTATAATCTTTTCCGACTGAATTAGGAAAAAAATTAAGTGAACACGCAGTGTAAGGCTTTATTAATTATCAAAAAAATATACCTGTAAAGTTAAGTTATTCCCTGAGATGGGAAAGTTACTCGTAAAAAGGCCGTTTTCAATAAATCCCAGGCCTGATTAGATCGCGGGTCCAATCCTGTCCGGAAAATCCGGAGACACCCGGAGTTGCCCGAAGTTTTTCCGAGTTGCCCGGAAAATCCTAAAGTTTGTTTAACAGAGGGGACTGACTTTTATGTCTTTATTACATCCTGTTTGTAATAAAGTATTGTATGTTAATGTTAATTTTGAAGCAAAAGCTCGTCTGTAATCCATTTAGTGGAGGTGTATTTTATTTTAATTTTTTATTCTGATTAAAATAAAATTAACTGAGTAATGAAACAATCAAGGAACGAATCAATAGGCGCTTTTTATGTTACTACATTTAAAGGCAATAAACGTACGTTCCTCATTACAATAATGCTGCAGCTCTTTCTAACACGCTAAATAATGGTGAGACAAAATATGAGACACACAATGAACGTATGTTTGTTTTCTCCAAAGGAAAAAAATTGTACTTTGGAGAAAACAGACATACATACGTACACTGTGTGTCACATCTTTTGTCTCACCTTTATTTAATGTGTAAGAAAGAGCTGCTGCATTATATTGATAAGGAACGTATGTTTATTGCCTTTTTCGTACGGTCGACGTTCCGTAAACATGGGAATATTAAAAGCGGCTAATCAATGTATTAATGAATTCACCGTTTAAACCATCAAGTAATCGAATTATCAATTGAAACGTTGCAGTTGATTGAAATGGCTTTAGCCGTGTTTGATGACCAGATCTGAATAGTCAGATAATTCCCTACCTTCCTTTTTCCTATCTTCTTCCCCTCACAACTTCACGGGCCAATCACAACCATGCAACGTTGCCACAATCGCGCCCGGCAAACTGACGGCAAATTTATCGGGTAAGTTTGTACCTCACACTAAGGATTTTCATTAGGTATGTCTTTTTGTAAGGAAAAAAATCTTTTTTATTCCTAACTTCATGCAAAATCACCTTCCGAAGTTAATGGACTCTATCCCCAAACACTTTTATTTTTATATAAATGCCTCACAAGAGTCCCAGCTGCTCCCGTCTGGAGCCAGTGAGTCTATTGCATCCCCAATTGGGGTATGCTGTGAGGCTGAAGGTAGTGGGGAAGGAAAGGAGATGGGGTAGAAGAAGGTAGGAAAATACCTGGATATTCAGATCTGGTCACCAAACACGGCTAAAGCCATTTTAAGCAACGTTTCAATTCTGAATTATGGTCTTACACCACGGCGATACTAAGAGTATTTTCCACTCGGGAACGTACCGCAAATATACTATATATTATTTTTAATTAATTAATCTTGAAATAACACAAATTAATCATAAAAAATTTATTATCCCACGTTGGGATTCGATCCCGCGACCTTCGGATTAAGTCAAAAGCCTTACCGATAGACCATGCCGGCCGTCAACTTAACACAAAAGATAAAGATTATCATGATCATATAAAGTTAGACCACAAAATCGACTCCAAACGTGATGTAAATCATCAATTTCCCGCTTGTACTTCGAGTTTCCGAACGCCCTATACATGTTTGTAAGCTGAGGGGTATAAAATATACGCCTGCCTATAAAATTTACGCGTAAATTTTTTGTCGTGCTGTAAAGTTATATTGCCGATGTTTTAAGGGGAGATACTTTGCTACCTTCGCACCAATTCCCGAGTTTCACTGCACTTTGGGGAAAACAAGGAAGTATAGGGGATGAGGGTTGAACTGGGAAGGTATTCGACAATTTCCGCTGAAAAATATACCTCAAGGGAACAGGATATTGCCTCACTACGCAAGTGTTAGAAATTTCGTCGCACGAGTTCGCCCGAAAACGAGCATAGAAATTATTTTATATTTTCTTTTCGTGTTTTGCAAGTTTTTTGGAGAGAAGTTTTTGTGTGGGTATTTGTTTTTAAACTGTTTTACCTTGCGTTGTATTTCGGGATGTTATGAGAAAAGTTGGTTTTTTAGAAGTAAAAAGCTGTTTTTTCTTCGGGTATTTTAAAATATACTACCGTTCTAGCACTAGCATCGAAATTCTTATAAATTTATTTATTTATTTATTTATTTAAACGCCATAGAATAGCTTTTACATTCACGTGATAGGTACATGATATTATAAGTATACAGTGGTACACAGGAGATTATCAGTATTACAATAATAACAAAATATGAATGTACATTTGACAAAGTATCTGTGATAAAAGCAAGTATTTAGGTATAGGATAGTAGTATGTGTTACTAAACTAATAATCAATGTTATTATAACAGAGAGCATATTATTTAGGATTATTTAGAATAAAAAAGATGTAAACAAAGGGGACTTGTCAGAAAAGTTGTCAACAGTATTAAATTAATAGACACTAAGTAGTAGAGTAAATTTGAATTAAGTTTATTGTTATCTTCAAAGTTATCATTATAATGATATTTGAGATTCAACTGATCTTTGTGAGTGTTTGTAATTGTAAAAAATCAAACATACATACATGTAATTTTTTTATACTAGTAGCTTTTTGAACAGTATAGACCTCGCTAAATGTTTATTTTTCCGATTTGACAGCTCGTAACACTTGTGCAAACTCTGGCGTAAAAGAAATGTACTAACCAGATGAAATTAATAAAATATTTGGAATATTTTACTATTATTTATACCAATCAATTATAGCCTTCTTCAAAAGTTTACCAGCTTATATTATATTTTAGTTTAAAAGTTCTTGTTTTGTCCTGTGCTACAATAACACTATTATTGTATATTATTATTTTCCTCTCTGCTATAACAGCACTGTTTTGTTAATCTTTGTTCTCTTGTCGTTGTTTTGTAAATAATGTATATTCTTTATTTCATAGGTATTATTTTATCAATATTTTGTAATGAACTCGTAAGGAACACTGTAGGATTATTTTTAAATTTATTATAGTTAAGCGCACTTGAAGTGAAATGACACAAAAATGCGCTATACAAATATTACATTATTATTATATTAATAAATAATGGTTAAATACGAAACATGGGTATAGAATCCGATTTAGCTCAGTGGTTACAGTAGAGCTCCGGCAAGGTTAAGGTCCTGAGTTCAATTTCTAGATACGACCGAAACTTTTTCTGATTCTTCCGTTTCATATTTTCATTTGAGAGACGCTAATATTGTCTTCAATTTTTAACTAACTAACTACCTAACCATCACGCCGTTTTCCGCAGGGGTAGGCAGAGAGGAAGGAATGCCAAACAACTCAGTGGTTGAGTGGGCATCGCGTTTGTATCCCACTCAGGCGTTCCGTGTTCGATTCCTTGGCTGGCTAAGTCCTCCATCACTACTCAAGCAACATTTTCGGCTTACTGTAAAGTTAAGTTATTCCCTGAGATGGGAAAGTTACTCGTAAAAAGGCCGTTTTCAATAAATAAATCCCAGGCCTGATTAGATCGCGGGTCCAATCCTGTCCGAAAAATCCGGAGACACCCGGAGTTGCCCGAAGTTTTTCCGAGTTGCCCGGAAAATCCTAAAGTTTGTTTAACAGAGGGGACTGACTTTTATGTCTTTATTACATCCTGTTTGTAATAAAGTATTGTATGTTAATGTTAATTTTGAAGCAAATGCTCGTTTGTAATGTTTTTAGTCGAAATGTTAATTTTTTTTTAAATAAATCAACTGAGGAATGAAAAAATCAAGGAATGAATCAATAGGCACTTTTAATATTCCCACGGTTAAAGGCAATAAACGTACGTTCCTCATTACAATAATGCTATGATAGTAGGAGATTTTTCAAATATTGTCGGATTTTTCGTAACCCGGGAATATTTGTCTTTCTTAATAAATATAAAATAAAATCTTGGTCTTGGCACACATTCCTTGCCTTGTTGACATTCATACATCGTCTCATACATGCTCTTCTATTATTCAATTTGTATTAAAAATGTATTGTTTATTGTTTATTGCAGTATTTTAAATAGGTACATAGTTTTCTATGTACTTTTTTACTTAAAATAAATAAATATGTATAAATAAAAATTGTATACATATGTCTACAATTATTTCTTACTTAAAATAAATAAATATGTATATATAAAAAAATGAGATTTTACTCATTAATTCCAAAAATAATAAAAAAATTATTCATCCTGGACTTGAATAAAAGTCGATATATTTATCCAAGAGATTTAGTTCGGGAAGAATCTTGCAATCATACATAAATATAGCAGCCAACAAAAATTGTTCGCTAAGAAAATGAAGATAATGTTGGTAGTTCTTAAGTAGAAGTATGATACAGTTAAATACGACTAAAGGGGATAGGATCGAATAAGCTCAGTGGTTAGAGCAAAGGCCCAGCAAGACTAAGGTCCTGAGTTCAATTCCTAGATGCGTCCAAATCTCTTTCTGGTGTTTAGTTTCATGTTTTCGTTTAAGAGACGCTAAAAAATTGCCCACGGTTGAAATTTTGCAGTTTCATGGTAAAAAAAAATTATCCACGAGAAGAATTTTAATTCTGCATTTGTAATAACTTATTTTCATCCGTCGTAAGCAAGGCTGTATAATGTTTCTATGATTATTCAATCTGTATGAATAATTGCATGCAAGATCTAAAAGGTGTGGGCTTAGGCTCAAAAATGAATATTCTGATATGCCTTTTGTATGCTGATGATACAATTCTTATTACCATCTCTTTGAGCTGATTTCGGTTCATCATTGCATACGCGTACATCATTCTATTTATTATTTAAATTTAATTTATTTATATACCGGCGAGTACCCGGCATGCGTTGAATTTTCACTCAAAGAAAGTGTTTGTGTTTTAATTTTCTTTATTGAAGTTCTTTTGGATGCACAATATTTATGTTTTTTTCTGCCTGGTGCGTACACAAATAAATCAGAAGTGTTGCCGACCCGTGAGCAGGCCACATACAGCTATCAGTGTGAGAAGCATGGATTTTCTTAATTTACACCTGCTATCTCCTACCGTTACTATGTCTCCTTTGCAATCCCTCTCTTTGCCCCTCCCGCGTCCCTTTCCCCTCTTGCATTCTCCTTCTACCTTCCCCGCCTGCCCCCTCTCTCGCGTCACAACACCTTCCACGTTTCTCTTCCCCTTCTGCATTCCCGAATTTCTCTTCCCCCTCCCTTCTTCCATCCCTGTAGGTAAACTATATTAAATACAAAAAAATTTCAAACAACTCGCGCGCCACTTATTGTTATTTTTTATGCAAACTTCATGACGCCAGACTCACTATAATATATAGAAACATTCGCCGGTGTGCGTATAACAACTCACCAAAGATTCATCGCAATCGGATGAATGGTATTGGAAATAATTTCATAACACTAGAGCTCACCAAAATGCGCACGAAATACATCTCCCTCGCACGTATAAAGAAAATAAATCGCAACAATTATTATAAGAAATAATTATTAACCTGAAACACTCATCAACACTGGAAAAATCTCCCGAGAAAAGATTAATGCCGCCGACGGGACTTGAACCCGCGTCCTTCTGATATCCGGTCAACTGCTCTACCAACTGAGCTACGTCGGCTTATCTCCCACCCGCCAAATAATTCAATATATACTAGTGTTTCATTCAACAATTACTGCTTATTATATTTTTCACCTGAAAACAACCAACTTTATTTTTTGTGAGAAAGGCATAATAAGTGCTAACTCTCCCACTAGATGGCGTCGAGACAAATTATGTATACATTTTTTGGTGAAATACTTTGACTTGTCAAATATTAATTATTTAATTAATTATTAAATATAATAATTGTTACCCTTTGTGCTACGCATAAAAATCTTGTCTTAAACATTAGTTTACCAATTTAAAAAAAAAAATCGCAATTGCCGTCGCCGTGACTGAGCTGAAATAATATATATCTGTTACCTCTAAAGGAAAAAAGTAGTAATTTGGAAGAAACAGACACAAGTATCTTGTGTGTATCATCTTTTGTCTCACCATTTTTTAATGTGTAAGAGAGAGCTGCAGCATTATAACGATAAGGAACGTATGCTTTTTTGCCTTTTTTACCGTAACCGTGAATCGTCGCGGTAATAATAAAAGCTTTGAAAGTTAACCATCGGAAATGTAACGCACAAACAAATTTACAGACAGATGAGAAGCCAAACGGTCGAGTTAAAACTGAACTTCTTTACACTCAGTAAATTATATAATATTATTGTCATTCCCACCTCAGGAAGTATTGTTAGTTGGTGCTTTCACACCAAGATATATATGTATCTAGGGTGAACGCCTTAAGTATCGCGATCACATAAGACCCCCGTTGTATCTCCGTGTATTCACTTCTATTTCTGTCCCCGTTTCATTTCGTCCGGGACCAATAATGACCCGGGCAATTATCGCCGGGTCTCCCCCGACATTATTCCATCCACTTCCACATCCGGCGGAAGGCGTGCTCCACTACATCCGGGGAGATGGACCGATAGAAGTGAGCTGCGGGCGTGGCGGTGTGGCAGAGTAAAGTTACCTTACTTATGGCAAAAATTATAAAATATTTTCATCGTATTTCTTTATTTATTTCATTTATTCAAGTTGAGAGACGGATACGGGTACCGCTTTCCCGGGAACCATTTATTGGATAACCAACATCTCTGCCGTTGGTCACCCCAAGTGATTCGCTACGTTTGGTCACTTAGCAGAGGTGCGCGGATTCATGGGGTGAAATCCACCAAATGCATGGCTGGCCGGATCGGGAGACACTTTTTGAGGGAGGCCTTTTGACCTCTACAGTGAGACTCTCTCAGAACATCGCAGCATTTGGAGTGATGGATTCATACGTCCGTCACGCCTGGACGCATCAAACACCAAACCTTAGATTCCTACCCACCCCTAATACCCTTTTCCTTTCCAGAACTGCCTTTCCTTCCTAATAATGCTCTCACACAACATCCCCAAATATGACATAGGCCCTGAAGGAATTAAGATAATATAAAATAAAATTATAACCTAAACGGAGTTCGTACGTACTTTGAACTTTAAAGCAGTTTTCATAGGCCTGATACTTTATTTCTGAGATTATATAAAAAATACTCGATCATTTTAAAGTCCAAAATGTTGTTCTACTAGCAGTATTTAATAAATTAAAACATCTATTATATTTCTAAGTGGTCAATTTTTCAAACCAAAACAATTATTTTGCATTATTTCGTAGTACATCACCTTGAAGGTATTTTTTTCAATTGTATTTAGCGCCAGTCATGAACATAATATGTAATATACGTGTCTATATATAAGTGTCCTGAAGTAAGCTCAAATGTTCCTCAATTTCGGTGAAACTGAAACAAATATTTCTGAAATTCTTAATTGAATAGATAGAATAGATAGGATAGTAATCAAAATTATCGACATGTCTCGAAAACAATTTATTTATTTACTAATTACAAAGTAATTTGTTTTAATTTAATTAAAACTGACGCCACAAAGTGAATTTGCAAAGTTTGAAGAATAAAGTACATTACTTTGGCCGGAAATGTGCGTTTTCATCCCTGACAAAATATTCTCCGAAAAAATATCCTACGGACAAAACATCCCCCAACAAAATATCTACTCCAACTTAACTTAACCTAACCTAACCTAACAAAAAAAAATTGGGTAAAAATATAACTGTAACTGTAAAGACAATAAATTATTGTTCAAAATAGTAAAATGGGACAAAACTAATACAGATAACAATAATTTATTGTCTTTACAGGATGTCTGTATTATTTTTGTCCTATTTTTTGTTAGGTTAGAGTACGTTAGGTTTTAGTAGATATTTTGTTGGGGGATGTTTTTTGCATATTTTGTCGGCGATATTTTGTCGCGGGATGGAAAATCGCGGAACCTTCTAGATATAATCTGTTCAGAGGCTACAGGATATAGTCCGGCCGGAAGACGAACAATGGAAAGATGGCGACGTATTTCTTGAAATTTCCTATTTGACAAAGAATTTCTTTTATGTATTTTATTATTAGATTTTTTCATCGATGAAAGAAAGTAAATTATTATTTGAAACGAATAGTTAGTTATATTTTTTATTAACGTTGGCTTTTTTTAATGGTTTTTCACGTAAATAGTGACCTACCTATGGTTTTGGAGGTCAATCGTGCAAATTTTCATCAGTTTCTGAATAAAATTGTAGATTTGTATAATTAAAAACCCACATAGGGATGCTTTTCTTTTTATAATACCTACTAGCTTAAGTCCCGGCGTTGCCCGGGCTTTACGCAGAGTTTTTAGAAATAATTTTAAATAGTGACCTTCCTCTTGTTTTAAAGGTAAAGTGTATAAAATTTCATCAGTCTCGGGATAAATCTGTAGATTTGCATCAAAATCAAAACCACGCATGCCGCCCATCCACCCAGCACAGATTATTTGGGTAAATAGACAGATGAACTAGCTGGAATCAGCGATTCCGAAGACTCTGGGGAAAATAATTTCCCTCTAGGCCTTTGTTATCTTTGGGGTGCTGTGTCAGCTGTGTGGAGGGTTTTTTAAAGAAAGTAATGAGAGAATTATCTGGGAAGGAAAAAGGTATTAGGGGTAGCAAACAGCCTATCCAAATCCTACATGCCATACAGTGGGTAGGCAGACACAATCTTCACCCCTTAAACCCGGGCATCCCTGCTAAGTCACCAAACGTAGCGAACCCCTTTAGCGTAACCTAAAGTAGAGGTGTTAGTCCAATGGATGGTTCCCAGAGCGGCGTTACCACAGCCGTCTCCTAAATTAAAAAATATGGCCAATATGTAACTATATTCCGTGCAGTTGAACACATCTACTACTTCAGTAAAAGTATTGCCAACCGCATGCATTCTAGGTACAATAAGTTTATAATATATCATTTGGGATTTAACTTGTAAATACCCTAATGTACGGCAGTGAGGTATGGAACTGGCAGAAAAAGGATGAAAGCAGACTGAATGCCGTAGAAATGAAATCCCTGAGGCGTATGTGTGATAAAACCATGTATGATCTTGTGAGAAGTGTGTAGATACGCAAAGAATGAAAGACTGATGACGCAAATGTGAATGGTAGAAGAAGTCGAGGACTCCCGAGTAAGACATTCCACGATCAAGTGAATCAGATACGACACGGGCCATGTTAAGAGTCAGAATAATAAAAGAGTATTTATGAGACGATGTATGAATGAGGCAAAGAGTCTGTGCCAAGACCGAGTTGTTTGACGGTCCGTCCTCTCTGCCTACCCCTGCGGGGAAACGGCGTGATTGTTAGTTAGTTAGTAAGTTATTTAGCACTTTACTTTTAGGAATGGTGATATACTGAATAAATTTACAGCTTGGTATTTGTATAGCATAAACAATATACAGAAATATTAATATGTGTGATAAAATTATTTGTGAGTCACGTCATGATGATGACCTCTTGTTCTAAATTTGAATTTAGCACTTCCGCGCGGTTTCGGAGGTTGCCGGATATCGGAAGCTGCCATTTTTAAGCCCATCGGCGCCATGTTGAATTGTTTATGTCTGAAATTATTTGCACATCCGGTCTCGGATCAAACCGCATGCTCTGTGGTCTTTCATGATTTTCATTAGCTTTTAACACTTAACCCTAGCTAATGAAAGTCTTTTATTTTACACAACTGGTAAACAACCATTTAATAATAATAATAATAATAATAATAGCCTTTATTCAGACAGTAAATTACATTACAATATTTATAATATTTATAAAACTTATCAAACATCGACTCCCTGTCTGTATGTCACTAGTTGACAAACGCCTCCTCCAACTGCTGCCTCTATCATTAGCTACTCTTGTCCATGTACCACCTGCTATGGCTTTGATGTCGTCAACTTACCGTCTAAATGGTCTACCTCGTTTTCTCTTCCTGTCACTTACCATTCCTACAGTAATGTTTTTTTTTTACATTAACTCTACACAGGAGGCCCTGAGGAAAATAATTTCCGTGTCTGTGTCATCTGAGATGCTGTGTGGAGGGTCTTTTTGAGGAAAGGAAGGAATGAGAATTGGTCTTGAAGAGACCCATATTCTAGGAAGGAGGAAACACAGAGGCCGACAAATTATTTCACAGCCGAGCTGTTGAACTCAAGAACGAGTCGAAGAAGCGACTCGGTCCCATGTGACAAATGTCAACCGTGCACACATGTTGGGCGCACGTTCGGCGTGTTTCCCGACTATGCACCGATGCCGAAGGGATCAATGATAATAGTTCCTCAGAGCATCTTCCATCAAAATACCGGTAGAACAATGATAGAATTCCCATCCTATGCCTGTGCTCTAAAGATTGCAATTCGGCTGTTAAGATGGGAGAATCTATCAAACGGACCGCCCGTTTTTGCACAGAGTCGAGGGTATTTTTCATGTATATTGGAGCTCCAGACCATAGGTGGCTGCCAAATTATCCTCTCTGCTTACGTTATTATTGGAAAGTAGGTACGACATATAAAATATTAAGGATACAGAGTCCGAGGAATCAATTGTCCGAGGGTTAACTGTTTAAGGATCAACTTTAGGGGGGGGGGAGGGTCAACTGTCCGGCGATCAACTATCGGGTGATCAACTTTCAGGGATCATAAATACGTTTATTGAATTTAATTCTTAGGGGGGGCGCAAATACGACGTAAATAATATTGAGGACAGAGTGTCCGAGAGATCAATTGTCCGGAGATCTTGTCAATTGGTAGAGAATAATTGTCTGGGGACAACTTTAGAGTGATCAACTTTAGGGGGGTTAACTGTCAAAGGATCAACTTTTGGGGATCATAAGTATTTATATCGAAGTTTCTTATTCTACCGTATATCCTCTCCGCGCACGTTATTAATGAGGAAGCAGGTACGACAAAATAATATTTATGATAAAGTGTGCGAAAGATTACATATCCGGAGGATCAACTTATTGTCGATAGATCAAGAGTCGCGTCATCGAAGATTCCAGCTGATTGGACCGCATCCTCTTAACTGCATATCCCGGCGGTGACACGGCAGAACTCTGTACGTTCGCAGGGGGGTCTTTTTCAGCGGTCGACTGTTCCTCACTGATAACTTAAATAAACACGCATTTGTACCAGACAGAGGCAAATTGGGTTGAGAATTCATACAATTTTATTAAAGAAAAACTACTGATTATAATGATGATTTAAAATTTAAAAAAATCAAAGCGTGCAATTCGCACGCGGTAAAAGTAAAACCTTCAGAAAACAACAAAAAGTAGACAAGAATGGGGAGTCTACGAAGCATTTTTTTTATCAATGTGAAGGATAATTTTTTCTAAATTTTTGTCGTCAAATTTCAGTTCATTGTTTTCTATACATTTGTTGATCTCATTAGTATTTTTGTTGTCTTCTTCGAAGTCGCTAGATGTCGCTTTCTTTTGTGTTTTCTTTGTCTGTTCGTTTTGGAATGGTTTGAAGATTGGATATTGATTTTACAAAAAAAATATATATTTCGCAAGATTCGATCCTTGATTCGCTAAATGTCTGCAGAGGTTCGTCAGGCGCTTTATACCACTACTCCAAATGAGACTTGCGTGGAACTGTGGATTTATCGAATTACTAGCTGACCCGACCACGCGTTTCTGTGGTTAACGAAACACAACGCCATCTACTGGATGGTTACTCAAACTATTAACTCAAACCGCCATCTGTTAATTTACATACAAACCAAATCCACACCACCCGCTTGCCAGCCCGCTCGTCCACCACATACAGACATTTTCTATTGGTTAAAACCGCATCAAAATCCCTTCAGCAGTTTTTGAGTTTATCGCGAACAGACAGACAGACCGGCGGAGGATTTTATATTATTGATAATATGTAGAGATTTTGGAACCGCCTACTCGTTAATAATATAAATATTTTATAGCTCTCACATTCTCTTGCAGACTAAATCCTGTAAATGTAAGTGTTTGTCTCGTGTTAGTGTCGCTAATTTCTGTTTCATCAAGTTTAATTTATTTTTTTAAGAATAATAGAAGTTCTACATTTTGTTGAACCGTCAAACTCCGCTCCTGTCCACATTTTCAAGAGTAAATATATCCCATGTTCAAATCTATTCTGGTCCAGCAGCATCCATTCCTCTATCTGTCTCAAGTCTGAGATTCCGTAGACCGAAATCCTCCCAGCAGTGTACGGGTACTTCCTAACGGTGTCGGTCCCACTTTCCGCAAGAAAAGCTTACTAAAAACCATTAAAAACGCTTTAAAAACCATCAAAAACCATCAAGAAACAGTCAAAAACTATCAACAACCAACAAAAAATCTTTAAAATCCATCAAATTCCGACGAAAAATGTGGACTTTTACAAAATTTCACAATACAAAAATATTGTTTCAAGAATTTTTCTGCCAAAAATTGGCTTAAAATTCATCATAAGACTGTTTTTAAAGCTCTTCAAAATTTATTTTACCTTGCAAATGAAATTTAACCTGTAAAATCTGTGAAAACACGTGTTTTAAAAGACTCTAGTCATTTGAAGAAGTGCAGGCTTTTGCTATTTATAGAAATGCACGTGTCTAAGTCTGAATAATTGTATAACTTTTAATAATACAGTTCCTATTATTGTTTATAACTATTTTTTCCTAATAATCAATGTGATATAATTTTATATTTCTTAATTGTAGAAAAATCGTGTTTTTAAAGTTTGTTGCTGATTACCTTCGTTTATAAAGCTGTTTCTGATTTCTATGTAAGTTTCAATTTATATATCTTTATTTTTTCTAAATATTTATACCAAAATATCAACAGTTATATAAATTATGTTTAAACGTGTAAAATATCTCAATAATTAAGAAAACACATTAATAATTATAGATTACATCATCGAAGTAGAAGATAATTCTAATAAATCTAAACTAAAATATGAAAGAGAACAAGACACAGAAAATTACAAGTGTGCAATTCACACTCGGCAAAGTTTAGAAATCTAAAGCAGACAAGGTGGGGAGGCTACGCAGGACCGCATAAAAGGAGACCGATTATTCTGTCTCATTCTCTCGCAGGCTAAATCCTATAGATGTATGTGTCTCTTTTTCGTGTCGCTTTTTCGTTTCAAATCACAACGATTTCCCGGCAGGGGTAGGCAGAGAGGACGGACTGCCAAACAAATCGGTCTTGGCACACACTCCTTGCCTCGTTCACATTCATACAACATCTCGTACATGCTCTTCTATTATTCTGACTCTTGATATGGCCTGACTCAAGTATCTGATATGGTCTTGCCGTGTCTCCCTCGGGCGTCCCAGACTTCTTCTACCATTCACATTTGCGTCAAATAAAAATAGGATAAATTAGTTGAAGATAGTATTGTTAATTCTGAATTTGAAATAAGAGATCGACACAAATGACTTAATAATAAGAGATCTCAATGATCGAGTTGGTTAAAACGTTTGCCCTGTAAGATAAGAGATCCGGAGTGCGAGTCCCAGTTACAACCAGTACCCTTTTTATTTTTCTTTGTCTTGTTCTTTTTCATATTTTCGTTTAGATCTGTTAGTAGATATTGTCGTTTTCACTGATATATTACATCGATGAATATAACCTTAAAAAGATTATGATAACAAGAATTATTCCAATTAAAAAATTATTATGGACTAGTTCATTATAAGGAAATGGCTTTAGTCGGATTCAGTGATAAGATCTGAATAGCCAGGTACTTTCGCTTTCCCGTTTTCTTCCTTTCCCCGATCTCTTTAACCTCACGTAGTGACCGGACAACTCAGAATCGTGCAACTTTAACACCTCCTTTGAATAGTTATTAAAAGTAAAGATGAAATAAAATATTTAAAAAAATTGTTAAATAGGTTACGTTAGGTTAAGTTATAGGTTTTTTTTAAAAAAAATTTCATAACTTTTAATGACTTTTCAAAGGGGTGTTGAAATTGCATGACTCTGAGTTGTCATGGAACCACGTTGTATTACTAGTCACTTACAACTGAGATTCATAACTGGTGCCTTACCACTAAGATTTATAATAAGCAAATTTTCAACTAAGATTCATAACAAGTAATTTTCAACTAAGATATATAGAATTGAAATTAAAAAACTTTTCATTCATTATATATTACATTATTTCATTATATATTATATATTACATCATTCATTATATATTACATACATTATTTCATCATTCATTATATATAGACAATGTTGTGTACCCCTGCCTAAGTTTGTATAAAATCAATAGCATAAGAGTTTCAACTACCAGTCTGAAAATGTCCGTAGTAGGATGAAACCGGTCCGGGTAATAATAAACAAATGGAACAAAGTGAAAAAGTTTTTTAATTTCAATTCTATTACAATGGCATTCCACCACGAATTAACAGTGCAAAAACTAGACTCATTAAGATATATAACTAGCAATTTACAATTTACATAATAATGGTAACTTACAACTAAGATTTATAACACACTAAATACAACTAAGATCATAACTAGTGACTTACATGCAACTAAGATTTATAACTAGCGATTGCTACAACTAAGATCATAATTGGTGACTTACAACAAAAATTTATAACTACTGACTTACAACTAAGATTTACCACTATTGACTTATAATTAAGACTAACCTATATTTAGCAACTTACCGTAGAGCTAAGATTTATAATTATTATTTTTAATTGATAAACTAACGTTTAAACAAGATTTTTATGCATAGTACAAAGGGTAGATAACAAATATTATAATCAATAATTATTAGCCTGAAACACTCATCTACATTGAAAAAATCTTCCGAGAAAAGATACTGGCCGCCAACGGGAATTTTATAACTACTGACTTAAATATAAGCTTACGATATTGGGAAGCTAATAATCTAATATATTCGTTGTGCAACATGTCTTGCATAGTTCCACAGAGTTGGGTTACTATACGTAATTTCTAAAGAACATAATGTTTAAAAAAAGAATTTATTATTAAAACATTTCTTATGGTATTTAATTCAGTTTGTTCAGTAATTTGTTCTGAATTGTCCCACCCCATTTCATCAATAATTTCTTCCGCTGCGAAGTTCTCCACGTGTTCGAAAATCGTGCACGTGTATCTTGCCACCCATTGCTTCTCCACGATGTGGGGAATTCTTAAAAGGGGAGTCAGGAGAACCTGGATGTTCAGATCTTGTCATTTATCGTAGAAAGCAATCACTTCTTGGCTCGAAATTATATTTTAATGAAATTTTTCTTTGTTTTTTAACCATTTCATTATGAATGTAATTTTTAATCACTTTCCTATAATTTATACATTATTTCAACTAGTTTTAACTGAAACTAACCTAACCTTCTTCAGGACAGTATTATTGTAAGCTCACCTATATAAGTACCGGTTTTAATATTTTGATTAAAGTTAAAGTATTTTTTACATTAGCTCCACAAATGAGGTTTTGAGGACAATAATTTTCCTCGGGGCCTAAGTCATTTTTAAGGATGGTGTTTGGAGGGTTTTTTTTAAATGAAAGTAAGGAGAAGAAGTTCTAGGAAGGAGAAAAGTATGAGGGATGAGTAGAAATCTGGAGGTCAATGTGTTCACGAGTGACGGATATGTGAATCCATCGCTCCCACTGCGATGCAAGGCGATGGGTTGAGAGAGTGCTGCTGGATACGCTAAAAAATCTCCACATTCTCTCCCGATCCTGCCCACCATGCAGTGAGTGGTCAGACCCATCTGACGCCAAGACCTAAACAATCCTCACCCCATGAACCCGGGAACCCCTGTTAAGTCACCAAACGTAGTGAATCACTTGGGGTGACCTATGGCAGAAGTGTTGGTTGTCCAATAAATAGTTCCCGGGGCAGCGGCGGTACCCATATCCATCTTTAAATTGATTTTAAACAAAGTAATAATGTCTATTTAACCATTTTTATTTTATTTTATTTATGTATGTTATACTTTTTTTTTTACAGTGAATACCGCACAAGAATCTTAACTGCTCCAGTCTGGAGCCAGTGAGACTATGGCATCCCCAATTGGGGTATGTTGTGAGGCTGAAGGTAGTGGGGAGGGGAAGGAGGTGGGGAAGAGAAAGTACCTGGCTATTCAGATCTGGTCACCAAACACGGCTAAAGCCATTTTCAAGCAACGTTTCAATTCTGAATGGTGGTCTTACACCAGGGCGATACTGATAGCATCTTCCACTCTGGAACGTGCCGCAAATATACTATATATTATTTTAAATGAATTAATCGTGAAATAACACAAATTAATCAAATAAAATTTATTTGCGCACGCCGGGTTCGAACCCGCGACCTCCGGATTGTGAGTCAAGTGTCTTAGCCACTGGACTACGGAGGTCGTCAACTGAACAAGAGTCGCAAATATTCGGAGGCATCAAAACGTTTTAAATATGAAGTTAGTGGAAGATATTTGACTATTCAAATACACCCATTTCAAAGTGGAAGATGATTTCACTATGTAACCTACGTGGTCGAGAGGTTAGGCTCTCGAGCATGAATCCGGATGTCGCGGGCCTAAATCCCGGTATACGCAAGTAAATTTGATTCAATCAATTGTGATGTTCCAAAATTGATGTATCAAAAATATTTGCAGCACGTTAAAGAGTGGAAGATTCTCTAAAACCAGTTGTTTCAAAGAATTTTAACATTTAATTAAATTTCATTTTCAAGTTTTGTGAAAGTTCTATTCAAGTTCTGTTATTATTTCATTACGGACATAGTTGTTTCACAAAACTTTAATTATAACAAAACTTGAATTGAACTTTCAGAGAGCCTGAAAATTAACTTTGATATTTAACAAATTTGGTGAAACAACTGCCCCTTATTATCGCCCTGGTGAAAGATCTTCTTACGGATTTTGAAAGGTTGCTTGAAATGGATTTAATCGAGTTTGGTGACTAGATCTGAACATTTCAATGGGTAATTTCCCACCTTCCTCTTCCCAATCAATTGCCCCTCTCCAGTACCTTCAACCTCACAACATACTCCAATTAAGGATGCCACAGTCAATTAAGGCTTTTGAATTCAAAATTCCATCATTCTGAATAGAAACAGTACTAGAATTGACTCGAGCTATGTTAAGCAACTGTTTGAATAATTGAATAGTCATTAGACAGGTCCCTACTTACAGTGCATCCTATTTCCGATCTCCTTCTTCTCCTCAATTTTCTCCAGGCTTAATGCAAAATCAGTATTTTAGATCAATCTTGAGAGGGAATAAGCAGACAAAACCGGAAACATGTCATTTTTAAATCAAATTTAAGACGTATTTTCTCATTTCCACAAAAAATAATAAATTGATTTCGAAAGACTGTTCTTTTATCCAGTAAAACTATGTTTTAAATTTTGAGATAATAGGTTTATTTTTGGTACAATAAGGTTTTACCGTAGGTCGTTTGCAGATTTGTTAAATTTTCAAACAAAATTTTGTATTATACAACACACATTTCAAATCATATAATCATGCAGTAAAATAAATCAATAAATTAGCTGGGAAAGCTATGTTTGAATTTTAACTTTAGTTTAAATAAAATCATTTAAAAAAAGATCCGCACATGTTTTTTGTGATGAAAATACTTCAGTTTGTTTTACATTCTTATTTTGCTTAGACATTGTTGAATAATTATAAATACTTATGATCAAAAAATAATTACGAAAAGTACATAATTTTAATAGTTTTATCATCAGGCCTTTCAGCATTTTTGAATGTAGGTATAAATTAAAGCAAATTTTGAATAAAATAAAATCGATATTGAGTTATTATTTTAAAAAGCTGGTACGGAGAATAATTAATCTTTCTCATGGTAACCGCCCTGTACGACGATGTGATATCACAAAATGGCCCACCTTTTTATTAGCACCTGTTAAAGTTGCAAACAGACTAGCAGACTGGTATATCTACGTAACTAAAAGTGGATTTTTGTTTACCCATTCCACCGAATATTTTCACTCAGAGAAAAGCGTGGGTTAGAGCGTGGGAAAATGCATGAGTAATATCGATTATCAGTGATTTGAATAATTTCACAACTTTGTGAAATAACAAAATAACTCTAAAATAGGGAATGGGCGCTTTTAGTATTACCGCGACGATCCACGTTTCCTGTACCGTGATGTCAAAAAAAAGCAATATGCATTCGCTCCAGCTCTTTCTTACACAATAAATAATGGCGAGACAAAAGATGAGACACACAAAATAGTTTTTCCTTTGGAGGAAACAGGTATATCTTATTACGGCTCAGCCACGGCGACGGTAATTGAGGTTCATTTTCTTTATACGTGTGAAGAAGATGTATGATAATGATTGTATGTTTCCTTTCTGGGGGTGCAGACATACGTTCACCGTTTATCTCATTTTCAACTGTTGTTGTTTAGTGTGTAGGAAAGAGCTGCAGCATTATATTATGTTTAAGAACAAAAGCAAAACCATCTACGAAACAGACGTTCGCACTTTGAAGGAAACTGTCACGCGTATTTTATGTGTCTCGTCTTTTGTTTTACCATTATTTAATGTGTAAGAAAAAGATGCAGATTTAGTTTAGATCTGTTTTAATTAACAATAAAAGTGATTAAAACTCTTTTATTAAATTTTTGCCACAAAATAAATATGCTGTTAGAACAAATGACATTATTAGTTCATCTAATTATGATACACCAAATCATCTCAAACGATGTGCTATGGCGTCATGAAATTGGTACAGCTCTCCATGTCTGGAATGAAACTCTCACGTGTTTGCATCTTCACAAAACAGTTTCAGTTTTTTCAAGCGGAGAATCTCACCTTACAAATAAAATCAAAAAGCAAAATCGGCTACAGAGAAGAACAGACGTCTAAAAATACCCTTTAACGCGGCATACAGCTCTTAGCCTGCACATTTCTGCATGTGTATGCATATGTATATATGCAGATATGCACTTCCTAAGCCGTGCAGTTCAAAGCCAAAATGTCTGGTGCTTGGCGCATCCGTACTGCGCATCCTGTCTGTTCATTTCATTCAGTAAAAATGGTCCAACGGAAGTTCCAGTGACATTGTCACATATTACTCATTGGAATTTCCACGTTTTGCAATTTTTACGACAATTTCCTGCACTAAATGAGCAGTTGAATGAAATACAATGCGATAATGTTGATGATTTCTGAGAATTGAAATTTGGAAGTGATTTCTTTACCTCACCAACAACTAACATTACTAACTATTACGCATAGCACATAATGCATGCTTCATTCACGTTCATAAATTGACGGCCGGCGTGCTTTAGCGGGAAGGCTTTTGACACCCCCAATCCGATCGAATAAAATTGAATCCCGGCATGGACAAATTAATTTTATTTGATTAGTTTGTATTATTTCACAATTAAAATATTTAAAAACAATATATAGTATATTTACGGCACGTTCCAGAGTGGAAGATATTCTAAGTATCGCCCTGGTGTAAGACCAACATTCATAATTGAAGCGTTGCTTAAAATGGCTTTAGCTGATTTTGGTGACCAGATCTGAATAGCCAGGTACTTCCCCACCTTCCTCTTCCCCACCTCCTTCCTCTCCCCACTACCTTCAGCCTCACAACATACCCCAATTGGGGATGCCATAGTGTCACAACCAGAGCAGTTAGGACTCATGTGTTGTATTAAAACATTTAAGAGTCCCTTTCTAAATCTTACTCATTGCGCTTAAAGCAGAATCCTTTGCGAATCTCCAATTTTTGCCTGGTTATCCAATAAATGTTTTTTAATGTATGATGCAAAATTTTTGTTGAATATCTAATAAATTTATTTTGTCTTTATTTACGTTAATTGGCGACATCAGTTTCGTTGTAAATCGGCATATATCACATTTCTTTGAATTTTCTCTTCAATATACAGCATATCTGTCCAACTGCAAACTTCTGAATACTATTCTACCAACATCATTCTTGAAATAAAATTACTGAAAGTTGAAAGTTCATGAAATTTAACCCTTTTCCTTGGAAAGAGTTAAGCTTTCTTTTGAAGCACTGTGCTTTGGTTTCTTACTTGTTTGCTCCCCATCAGTTGACCCCCGGCATTCTTATATACAATATGCAGTCGGTTTAGGGAAAATACAGTATACCTATTTTCACAAAACATATCTGAGTGTTTCGAAGGGGTGTGCAGTGAGGATGTATCTTTTTTTTACATTAACTCCACACAGGAGGCCTTAAGGAAAATAATTTCTCTCAGGGCCTATATCATCTGAGATGCTGTGTGGAGGGTCTTCTTTAAGGAGAGGTAGAATGAACATTGGTCTTGAAGAGACCCATGTTGTAGGATGGAGGAAACATAGAGGCCGGTAAATTGTTCCACAGCCGAGCTGTTGACCTCAAAAACGAGTCGAAAAAGCGACCCGATCTCATGTGACAAATTTCAACCGTATACATATGTTGGACGCGCGTTTAGCATGTTTCCCGACTATGCACCGGTGTCGAAGGGATTAATGGCGCTAATTCCTCGTAGAATCTTCCATTGAAATACCAGTAGAACAAAGACAGCATTCCCACTGCTACCGCCATAAAACATAAAAATCGACACTGTATCTAAATAAACTCGTTTGATATCCACACCAACTTATTATTAAAGGTATGTTTGAAGTCGATTATAGGTTTGAAATTGATAATGAATGCACCAAAATTTAATAATATGACAGTATTAATATCCTAGCGACTGCACGGTTGACATTTAAGAATCCGACTCCGATTACAACTCTAACGCCGCGCCATATGGAAACCATCCGTGAACTTGAAATTTGTGACAAAGCCACTATCGTAATAGAACCGAATTAAAGCAATTAGCCAATAATGCCAAAAGATGGCGCCACTTGCGTTAACAGCTAACATGAGGAACGTCGGTTGGCAGGCGTAAGTGCTCTTTGATTCGCATTTTCATGAATCTCAACTGGGTGAAGCCGAACCAAAAGCCGCCCGCAGGGCCTAGCATCAAAGAGCGGGAGCGGGTTTTAACTGCTAGTTTCATAATTATTATAATTTCGGGGGAGCAACTGTCGAGGAATCAACTTTTGGATCGCCCTGTGCTTTGTGCAACGTGCGTTTAGTATTTTGGCTAGGTTATGTTCCTTCCGCTTAGAGTTCCCTTGTTGCCTCTCTTTTTGTTCTACACGTCGCTTATGAGAAAGAGAGAGAGGTCATAATTAACAATGGAACTGTCAGTGGTATGCGTTGAACGAGGATTGTAATGCATTACCTTTGGAAAATATCACTGCATTGGATGCAGCCATAGAATGGCGGCCTCAGCAATAGAGAACTGCAGTCCAATATTTTTTTTATGAATAATGGACCTCATAACTTAAATAACTGCATTTTTTTATTTATTTTTAGAGTTAGTTTTAATAGTTAAAATAATTATCAAAGTTTTAATTTTTCAAGATCCCCCAAAAACCACCATATCTATGGTGGGTTGTGTGACGTCATCGTCATCTACTATAAGATCGCGCAATCAGCTGTTCGACTCGCCGCCATTTTAAAATTTGGAGTTCGAAGGAATCTCCCTAGAAGTAGCATTACTATTTTTTTGGACAGTAGTTTTGAATATTTTCAAAATTAGAGATAAACTAATAAAATATATCTTTATTTTTGAAACTGAATTATTTAGGCCTAAATAATGTTTCAATAAACACAACAACTTAATCTCTATAAACAGTATGTAAATACACGAATAAGATGAAATGTTGTTAATACGATGGCTTGTGTCATACCTATATTCCCGTACAATGAGTTTAAAGTTATCAGTGACGTCACCACTAAACATTTAAGTAATACCAACTTGACGGCGTGTTTCAACGACAATATTAAAAATGCACTTTTTAATATATATTTTTTAAACTGTACGTTTAATATTATTAATTTTATATATTCAAAATCAGCGTTTATTGGACTATATGAACATAGTTTAAAGCCATAATATTTTTCACTCTAGTTCCTTATTAGTGACCTCAGCATTAAATGGTGGCCTCTGCAAAATGGGGGCTTCAGCACAGGTAAGTCACCCAGTGAGGCCAACATTATTGGATTGTACTATGAAAACTAAAATGTTGTATCAAAATAAAACAAAAATTAAAAATGATTGCATATTGCGACCCAAAAGTCATATATCAAACATTAGAGATCAAAAGGGTGAGGCTATCAATTTGGAGATCGCGGGTTCGAATCCCGGCGTGCGAAAATAAATTAAATTTTTTTTTTTCACAATTTATTAATTAAAATAATATACAGCGTATTTGCGCCACGTTCCTGAGTGGAAGATACTCTCAGTATCGCCTGGTGTAAGACCACCATTCAGAATTGAAACGTTGCTTGAAATGGCTTTAGTCGTGTTTGGTGACCAGATCTGAATAGCCAGATACCTCCCCATCTTCTTCCTCTCCCCACTTACATTCTACCTCATAACATACCTTCGTTGGGGATGTCATAATCTCACTGGCTTCAGACGGGAGCAGTTGGGACTTTTGTGCGGTATTCAGATTAAAAGAAAGTTATTTCATAATTTATTTATTTAAAATAATACAAATCACATTTTCAGCACGTTCCAGAGTGGAAGATACTTTCAGTATCGCCCTGGTGTAAAACCACCATTCAGAATTAAAACGTTGCTTGAAATGGCTTTAGTCGTGTTTGGTGATCAGATCCGAAAAGCCAAATACTTCCCCACTTTCCTCTTCCTCGTATCCTTCCCCTCCCTACATACCTTCTAACTCACAACAAACCTTAATTGGGGATGCCATAGTCTCACTGATTCTAGGCTATTGGTGGCAGTTGGGACTTTTGTGTGTTATTGACATAAAAAGAATTTGCGATATTAATTGTAGTAAATTCCATGTATGTCCACTGGACCTATTCCGTGAAACCCGCGACAAAATATCCCCGACAAAATTTCCCCGACAAAATATCCTACGGACAAAACACCCCCCTACAAAATATCTACTAAAACTTAACCTAACCTAACCTAACAAAAAAATAGACCTAAATTACACAGACATCCCATAAAGACAATAAATTATTGTTCGAAAATAGTAAAATGGGACAAAAATAATACAGACATCCTGTAAAGACAACAAATTATTGTTCAAAAACAGTCAAATGTACAATAAGGTTAGGTTAGGTTAAATTAGTTAGGTTACCTTTTAGCTTTAGATTAGATTAGGTTGGGTTACCTTTTTCTAAGTAACCTATCTTCCACTTTTTTATTCATCCGCATAAGTCCTGTGTAGAGTTTCCGGTCCCCCTTACAATTACAAGTCCGAACATGTGAAATATATTTTCGTACATTCGTTTAGAGAGGAAGAAAAACTAAAAATAAATCGGAACAGAAAAAAACGCTGGGGGATTTTTTGTGCTCTAGTGTAAAAACTGACACAATGTAAATATGTTTATTTTTATTTTCTTTAGTGGTATTATTTTGTCGCGTGTCTAAAAGTTATTTTTAGACGACCCCGTGGTGAAATGGTCATAAATTTTAATTTTGGATCAGAAGGATATCGTTTCGAAGCGTTAAAAGGCCGCTATCCGAATTTCTACCGATTTCTTGCAAACCTCCCTTAAACATTTGAAGTTTTTAAGCTCTTAAAAAAATATGTGTTATTTTGGAAGATAATATCTATACATTTCCCACGCCGAAACGCAAAGTATATGAAATTCCCTCGATAGAAAAAAATCGCAAAGTATGCTTCAATTTTTTTTATTTTCAAGTCTGTTTCCGTTATTTTACAAGTTATATGTATGCAAAAAATTCACAGTGTTTCATTAAATACTTTTTTAGACAGCCCCAAAGAGATTTTCGCTCTATTTTAAACGAGTCGTGTTTTATTAAAGATTTTCGCAATTTTTGCATCGATTTTGGCGCTGTAAATGTTAGCGCTCTCCTCTAACATTCGTAATTTCGTATCTCTCCATCTTCTTCTTTTTGGGGCCGGTAACGGAACCTTAAAGTGTGACACATTTTCTTTTTTTTTAAATGTGAATATCTGGAGTTCCAACTACTCTCGTCTTGAGCCAGTGAGAATATGGCATCCCCAATTGGGGTTTGTTGTGAGGCTGGAGGTAGTGGGGAGGAGGAGATGGGGAAGAAGAAGGTGAGGAAGTACCTGGCTATTCAGATCTGGTCACCAAATACGGTTAAAGCCATTTCAAGCCACTTTTCAATTTAGATGGTGGTCTTACACCAGGGCGATACTGAGTGTCTTCCACTCTGGAACATGCCGCAAATATGCTATACATTATTATTTTTAACCCCCTACGCAAGGAGCGGTGTTATAAGTCTGACTTTCTGTGTGTCTGTCTGTCTGTCTGTGGCATCGTAGCTCCTAAACGAATGGACCAATTTTGATGCGTTTTTTGTTGTTGTTTGAAAGCTGACGTGATCGAGATGGTTCTTAGCTACGATTCATGAAGATCTGTTCAGGCGTTTCAAGGTCATCAGCTCTTTTTGTGTCGGGGGTTGCTTACAATTTTGAAAATTTTACTTATTAGATAATGAATAAAATTGTGAAAAATATACACATAAAATTTATTTGTAAACATGTGTCTTCCGGATTGATAGTTGAAAGCCTTTCCCTTCGATCACGGAGGCCGTTAAATGGCTTTTGTCGTGTTTAGTGATAGTGGCTGGAGAACTAGACACTAAAAAATCTTCCTCTTACACATCTCATTCCTCTCCCCACTACCTTCAGCCTCACAATATACCCTAATTGGGAATGCCATAGTCTCACTGCCACCAGACGGTTGGGAGCAGTTGAAACTCTGTGTGGAGGGTCTTTTTATGGATAGGAAGGTGAGACTTACACCGCAGTGGGAGGGTTGGTTTCATACGTCCGTTACTCCTAGACACACTGACCCCACGATTCATTCCCACGCCTCATAACTTTTTCCTTCCTAGAACGTCCCCCCCTCCCTTTCTTGTGGGGAATTATTTTCCTCGGTGCATCCTGTATAGAGCTGATGTAAAAAAAATGAATATATATTCCAACTCTGATTATCTTTATATACTTATTCTTCTTCTTCTTGTGCCCTGTCCGTTCAACGGACGTTGGGTATCATGTTGGCTATGCGGACTTTGTTTACTGCGGCCCAGAACAGCTCTACAGTAGACTGGCCAAACCACTGTCTCAGCTTTTTCAGCAATGATGTTCTCCTTCTTCCAGGGTCCCGTCTTCAGGCAATCTTTCCCTGCATTATGAGATGCAAGATCTCGTACTTCTCTGGATGTCTCCATGTCCAAGATATTGAAGTTTTATAATTTTTGTAGTTTTAATAACTTATTTTTTATTATTATAAGGAATAATTATCAGCCTGAAACACTGATCTACATTGAAAAAATCTTCAGAGAAAAGATACTGGCCGCCAACGGGACTCGAACCCGTATCCCTCTGATTGCCGGTCAGGAGCTCTACCACTGAGCTATGGCGGCTTATCTCCTACCCGCCAAATAATTCAATATATACTAGTGCTTCATTCAACAATTACTGCTTATTACATTTTTCCACCTGAAAACAACCAACTTTATTTTTTGGGAGAAAGGCATTGTTAATACTAAATCGCTCGCTAGGTGGCGTCGAGACAAATTATATCGACGTTTTTTGGTGAAATACTTTAACTTGTCAAATATTGATTATTATTTTTAATTGATAAACTAACGTTTAAGACAAGATTTTTATGTATAGCATAAAGGGTAACAATTATTATAAGCAATAATTTTTAGACTGAAACACTCATCTACATTGAAAAAATCTTCCGAGTAAAGATACTGGCCGCTAACGAGACTCAATATTCTTTTTTATACTTATATACGCATTAATAGATCCCTTTTTACAACCCATGCCTTAATCCGCCTCGCAACTCCGTTACCCTGTACAGACAGGGCGTTCTTGTCACATAAAATTTAAAAAAAAAAAAAATTCTCACCTACCGAACACAAATCCTTCTACAACAAACTATTTTTTTATCACCGTCCGTGCTTATAAGGACTTTGCATTCTTCTAAAAATGTTCTAACCCAAATAACTTTCCTATGTAAGATATCGCATTTCGGCTGCATTCTTTCTACTCGGATCCTCTTTTGTCGTCTTCTTCTTCTTCTGTCTTTTATCTTTCACTTCTGGTCTTTGTCTGCTAAAAGACAAAAAGGATTCAGTAGTCTTATCACCGAGAATTTAGGTATTATAAAATGTGGAGGATGCAGAGATCTTTATAAATTATTTTTATTTTTATCGTTAAGAGCGCATAACCAGCCAGCGGACGAAAATCCACATTTCGTCGAAAGATGTTCTTACGATCGTACAGGGCGGTTCCAATGAGAAAGATAAGGTATTCTCCGTACCAGCTTTTTAAAATTATAACTCAATATCGATTTTACTTCATTCCAAAGTTGCTTTAATTTATACCTGCATCCAAAAATGCTGAAAGGCGTGACGATAAAACTATTAAAATTGTGTATTTTTTGTAATTATTTTTTGATCATAAGTATTTATCATTTTTCAATAATGTCTTAGCAAAATTAGAATGTAAAAAAATCTGAAATAATTTAGTCTGTAAGTGCGTAAATAAATGCACAAACGGACCAATTTTCGTCAACAAAGAAAAATATGTACTTTTATATTTTTTAATAATTTTATTTAAACTAAAATTAAAATTCTGTTACATACATTTACCAGATAATATAATGATTTATTTAACTGCATGATTATATGATTTGAAATGGGTGTTGTATAATACATGTACTTTTTTGAAAATTTAACAAATCCGCCAACGACCTATGGTATAACCTTATTATATTAAAAATAAACATTTTTTCTGAAAATTTATTACATACGTTTACTAGATAAAATAACAATCTTTCGAAATCAATTTATAATTTTTTGTGGAAAAGAGTCAATACGTCTAAGCACTAATTTAAAAATGACATATTTCTGGTTTTCTCTGGTTATACACTCTTAACTGTTTTTTGAAGATGCAAAGTCTCTTAAATTTGTGAGAGTGTCATTCCAGACATTTTCCACACCTTCCAGAGTGCCAATTTAATGACACCATAGCACATAGTTTGAGATATTTTGCTGTTTCATAATTAGATGAATTAGTAATGTCATTTGATCAAACAGAAAACTTATATTGTGGCACCATTTTATTTTTTAAAATCATCAATACACAGTTTTAATCACTTTAGTTGTTTAAAAACCTACATGGTTTCCTTAAAACTAAATTTTAAGCATTGCTTGCCGTAATGTCTTTTAATATTCTCTCCAGCGAATATCATTATAATGGTATATACTGGGACTTGCATTTTCCAGTACTTATAAATGTATGCTTATTGAATGACTTAGGCTCTTTATAACACATTAACTGTTTATTGACGTTTTGTGATTATATTAATACTTCCAAGGACAAACGTCCTTCCAGGCTGGCGGTTAGTTCTGATCTGGAGAGATCTTCAAACCTAATGACTTCATAAATCCACCTTCAATTAATTGAATAAATAATTAATTAATAATTAATTAATTATTCTTTAATAGGCCACTTGCATAGATTTCATAACGACTTGGAAAAAATCGTGTGGATAGATTTTTTTACTAAGATTAAGAAAATGTTAGTAAAATTTTTTTTAAATGTATAGTTTTTTTTTTTAAATAAATAAATCCATTATTTGAGCTCGTGACGTCACAACATGAAAATGCCCCGTCTCCGATTATGTTCCCTTAATTTTGTAAAATTCACACTTATTATTTTTTTTTATATGGCAACACTTTGATTTCCGGCGAATTTTTGAATTTTCGTTTAACGTTCACTAGATTTATTGTTTGTTCTATGCGAACTTATCCTTTGGTTTGATTTTTTGATAAAGATGGCGGTGTTTTTACAGATGTTACGAAGAGAACCCCGTACAATTTATTGCTATTCGTGTGGAAAACGTTCTTTTTTTTAAATGATATTCGGCTATGTAATTATCGTTTTTTCGCACTCATAATATTATGTCCCGTCTTTCCGGTTTATAAAAAATGGTCTGATTTTTCAGATTGAAATTTTCAAAAAATCGTCAGGTTTTCAAAAATACGATAAAAAAAATAAAAAATAGGGAATGTCTTAGAATATTTGCCAAAACCGGAAATTTTTTTAAAAATTGTGATGCAAGTGGCCTATTCGGCAATGCGACCATGTGTCCTGAAGAGCTCATAGACTACTTTGGTAAAATATGGACTAGATTTTAAACTATTATGATGCATAGACTAAGCTTATAAAACATCGATTTTAGCAAAATTAAGTATTTAGCTAATATAAATTTAACGTGAAAATCGTTAGAGAAATGTAGTAATATTAGGGTGGCAGATGTGCATTTTTTATATCATTTTTAAGATTTATAAATTTCTTGGACTAAATATTCAGAATCGTAGAACTTTAAAAAATAATTGGTTTGCTGGTGTGGATTTTCAGTAACGTATCCATACTTCTTCTATCATTCGCATTTCACCGCTGTCTACAAAACTTCTTCTTCTTCTTATTTACGTGTTCCGTATTTATATGCCGCGAAAGAAAAACACGCAGACGGACACGGAACGAGACGAGACGAGACTGAAATAGATCGTCTGCGTCTCGGGACAGAG
Organism: Limnephilus lunatus; assembly: GCA_917563855.2. Classification (NCBI taxonomy): domain Eukaryota; kingdom Metazoa; phylum Arthropoda; class Insecta; order Trichoptera; family Limnephilidae; genus Limnephilus; species Limnephilus lunatus. Next base: position 129,304,826 of record OU830592.1, read on the forward strand.
AATGTCCTGTCGCGTTTCGCACTCGCTGGAATGACGCTACTTCGAGGCTGCTGCAATTTTTTTTTTTAAATTTGATTTGCACAAGAGTCCCAACTGCTCTCAGCTGTCTGATGCCTATGGTATTATGTCGAGATGTAAAGATGTCGCAGGCCCTGAGAGGAATTATTTTTTTCAGGGCCTACTGTAAAGTGCCTACTGTTAATTTCCCTCAGGGCCTTGTCATCTTTGGGGATGCTGTGTGGAGGGTTTTTTTGGGGAAAAGAAGGAGAGAAGAGTTTTGGGACGGAAAAGGGTTGAAGGGGTGGGTAGGAATCTGGGGTTCAGTCAGTGTGTCCTGGTCATCCGCCTCCAATACCTAGACAAACCTCACCCCATGAACCCGGGCACCCCTGCTAAATCACCAAACGTAGCGAACCACTTGGGGTGACCTATGGCAGAGGTGTTGTTTATCCAATAAAGGTTCCCGGAGCGGCGGTACTCAATCCCGCCTCCCAAATTGAGAGCTATGTATTGTTAAAAAAAGTTTTTCAGCCTTGCAATTTTTCCCGATCTTCATATTTTTAAAGCGGTCATACAAAGCTTTAACACACATACGTCTCAGATATCTCATTTATATAGCATTCAGTCTACTTTAATATACATAGTTCTGAATCAGGAAATACGTAGTCAGTTACTACCGAAGAAATGTAACACGGTAAACGGATATTAAACAGTGTTTTAATTCTAATAGCACTGCAGCGAATTGACTTAAACAAAGCCAAGCAAACCGCCAAGTAAATCTAATGCGATATTGTATGCCCGAAGTAATGGTCTGTTTATTGGCAGAAAATGCTTTGAGAACGCCATTAGGTCTTTGGCGTTATGCTCAAGAAATTTTATGTTGCTTACATAAAGGGTTTATTAAAAACGTTTCGATTCTGGATGGTAATATTTTGCTATGGTGATACTGAGAGTATTTGCCGCTTCTATTTTTAGTTAGACACTTTTATGTTGGTTATCAACATTTAAATCATTTATAAAATCTTCAAAAGTCGTTTGCAAACAGAATATTAAAGGAAAAGTAAATATTTTTTTAAATCATTTTATAAAATAACAGTGGGTCCAATTAAGAACCTTGAGTCACCCTTATGGTTTATTGCATAGATATATATATATATAATAACTGGATGGATGACTCTCTTTGCCGTAGCGAATTTTGAGCGGTCCACCGGGAATCGGCGTCCGCCATCTTGGAAGTTTCCAGTAGGCCATTTCTATACCAAGCGAGCCAAGCCGTCTAGTTTGAAGTATAGTTTGAAGTTGAAGTACTCTGAAGTATAAAAATATGTCTGTATTTAAGTTGTATACATTTTTTGTCTGTATATAAGTTGTATAAGATTGTTGTCTGTAAATTTTTGCTGTATAAATATTTGTTTTTGTGTAAGTTAAGTTGTGCAAATTTTGTTGTATAAATGTCAACTCTTTTTTATTATTATTTCTACCCTACATTATATACGATTGCTATTTTTTTGGCACATGATGTTCCCATACTAAATATTGTAGATTTTAAAGAAATAAAAATGATACACCTATTAAATCTTGTAGTTTTGTTTCTGTTTCTAAATATATTATGTTACCTACCCAACCTACACCAAGATTATCACAATAGTTTAAAACAAAGTACAACTGTAGCCCTGAATGAAGTTTCATTATTGAAGTTTACTTCGAATGGAAGATTAATTCAATAGATAAAGTTGTTCCAAGGATCCCTTTTTTTAATTTTGTGATTTATTTATGCGAAATATACAAAGTTGCAGTTTTACTTTATTGCAATTCGTTATGCAACACAAAAATCAGAAAGGAATAATGTTTAATAACATTTTTTAGCAACAAAAAACTTGGAATTTGCAAGTTCCCTCTAAGAAGTTCCCTGAGTTCTCGTATCTTTTGCCTACTTTGCATATGGCGGCCGCCGAAACCGGAAGACCGGCCAATTTAAGCGAGTCATCCATCCAGTTATTATATATATCTATGGTTTATTGTTTTGCTATATTGGGTCTTTTAGGTTATGCTCAAGAAAGTTTAAGTTGCTTACGTAAAGGGTTTAAAACGTTTCGATTCTGAATGGTGGTATTTCACTATGGCGAAACTGAGAGTGTTTTTTTTTTTAGTTAGACACCTTATATCTAACTTAAGGCATGAAGTAGTATCTCACATACAAAACTAAATAATAAATTAAATGATATCGGCATTATTAATAAGGTTAGGTGTTGGTTACACAGCTGAGTCAAAAGGTTGAATTAAATAATAACTCACTAAGTGAAAATGAAATTTTGGAATTTGCAGTTCCCCAAGGGACTGTCATTGGTCCAATTTTATTTATTCGTCAAATGTTTAAAACATCCCTTCATGGTTAACTCAAATCTTTTGCTGATGATACTGCAATAATATCGAAAAGGTTATGATAAAAAACACAACACTGAAAAAATATATTTTATTCCCTTCTCCCTACAAAAAGATGTGCCAATAAATTGAATTAAAATAACCATTATTTCTAAAAATTCTTTAAATGACATTGATTTATGATGTTAACAGAATTTTGTGATAATTCAAACAAAATATTTATAATGGTCCAACTGAGAGCCTTGAGGCACTCTAAGTGCTTATTGTTTTGCTGTAACGGGTCCTTTAGATTATTCTCAAGAAGCATTTTTTTTGTTTTCGTCAGAAAATCACTTAGAACTTGGTTTATTCAATCTACAATACCATGCCACTGAAGACGAGTATTTCCCAGAATTTTAACAATACTTCAATTTCGGAGTTAAAATTCAAGTTTCGTGAAAATTCTATTATAGTTCTGTTAAAATTCTGTACAACAACCCGTCCTCAGATTTATAATTAGAATTTAATTGATATATTTGGTTCCTAAATTGTTTTAGATACTGATTATTATAATACTAATAATATTTGTTTTCTTTCTTTTCAGATCATTTCATCAAATTTCGATGACAACGACAAACTTCATGGAATAATACTTAATTAATAATAACGATAATTTTATTAACAAATCTTCTGTCAATTAAAACATATCTATAACATTTCAATTAAACGAAACCCAAAGCAATTTTCATAAAATAATAATAAAATGACAAAATTGTGGGCGTAAATTTAATCTCTGTGATAACAAAAACGCTATTGAAACTTAAAACCGTTTACGAAAACAAAACTCGATCGCTTATTTCAAAATTCGAACGTGCTTCATAGACAACTAGTGTCAAATTTTTCCTGCGCCACAAAAGTGTAAAAATCTGTTAAAAATCTATCAAATTCATTAAAAATTTATTGAAAAATTGCAATAAAGTTTATAATATTAACGTAAAAGTGACTAAATTAAAGAAAAAGTGATTTTTTGTGTTAAATTCGCTATGAATGCAGATTAGCTAGCGATTTTTCGCTGCAAATCAAATTTGACAGATATTACAAAATGGCCGCTCGATGACGCGTAAAAATTACAAAATGGCCACCGAAAACGTCGGGTGTTGCTGCTCAAGCAACAGTAAATCCAAAATGTCAGACTTTCAAGTGTATTGTGAATCGACGTGTTCTAGTTCGTCGGTGCGTAGGGAAAGCCAACTTTTCCTTCTGCTGCGAATAGGAAAAGTGACAGCTGTCATGTTGACAGTTGCGGCCATCTTGGGGAACCTGCACCACGTGGCGGCGCAGAACCAATATGGTGGAGGAATGGTGGATCAGAAATTTGCGATGGAGCCGCAAGACCAGGTACAAATTTTATATTTATACTTAAATAATAATATTTTTGGCCTTGCTTCTCCTCAACCAGCCTCTAAAGTTGTTTCTCCCAACTTTGCCCGGGCTGGCCTACTAAACGTCTTACATCTGGAGTCGCACTCAAATTCTACAAGCTATATCAATAATTTTTTGAACAGACGCTGTACTAATGTTGTTAGATGTGTAATCAATATTGTGTTTAGAAATATTTTATCGTTGCAGTCAATTTTTTTTATAGTGCCGTAAAAATATTTATAAAAATCATTGATAAAAATAACAGTGGGATCATATTAAGAACCTTGAGGCACTCCCGATGTTCATTGTTTTGGTGTATTCAAAAAAAGATATGTTAGCGTGTTAAACACAACCGTGTTTAGATTATTTCGTATATAATTCTTCTTCTCCTTTCAGACGGCAATAGTGGGCTCCAGAGTGACTCTGCCTTGCCGAGTGGTTGGCAAATCCGGCGTACTGCAATGGACCAAAGATGACTTCGGTCTGGGAGCACATAGGAACCTTAGTGGCTACGAAAGATACTCCATGATCGGGAGCGATGAAGAAGGTAAGTCAACAATATTAATAATAATTTATTGATGTGGTTACATGATTTTGTTGTACGGTGTTTTACGGGGTGGTTTGACATATTAAAATGTGGCGTAATGTCACCGAGGTATTTCCATCCATATCCATAGCAAGAAATGAAAGTGGTGGGAGGCCCCAATGAAAATATTTCCACTCATTGCCTATTTCTTCTTTGGGAATGCTGTGTGGAGGGTCTTTTTAGGAGAAGGAAGGAGAAAATTCTGGGAAGTAAAAAAGTATGAGGGGTGGGTAAGAATTTCGGGGTCAGTGCGTCCAAGAGTGACGGACGAATGAATCCATCGTATCCACTGCGATGCAAGACAATGTTCCGAGAGAGTCCTGCTGGAGAAGTCAAAAGATCTCCCACAATCAGCGCAAAATTGAGTAAGTAATCTCAAAGCATGTTGTACGCTGATGATATGGTGCTGAACAATATTGAAGGTCTACAATATCTTGTGTCTAGGATAAAGATTGAGTTAATGATGATGACTATAAGTATATCTAAAGTCATGATGTTTGAAAGAGAGAATACGATGAACGATGAATACTTGGAGCAGGTGGATGAGTTTGCGTATTTGGGAATTATGTTTACGAAAGATGGAAAGGCTAAAAGAACGGTAAACGCATGAAACTATACGCGGTTGGCACTAGCAAAAAAATCCAAAGAAGCACAATCCACTCCCTTAAATACAATTCAACAATCAAACCAGTTGTCATTGTGTTTTTGGCCATGTCTCCTGTTACAACATGATATTCTAGTCTCCATGTATCTGAGCCAACTTCCCATCTATGCGGGACATTGCCAACATTGTTGAATGGGTGTCAGATGTGTGCAATGTCCTGTTATTAATCCTACCAACTCCCTCAGTGAGATTCTAATCAAATTGATTATTTTATTACATTTGTTTGAAGACTATTTTGCAAAAAATAATTAAATTATTTATTGGAAAAATGAACTAATATTATGATACATTATATTAACCCAAAGAGTTAAAATTAAAATTAGAAGCTCGTACAAAATTTTCCATTCTTTTCTAGTGGGTTTTTTCGTGAAAACCACACTAGTGCATAAATCAGTAAAATTCGGCTTAAATTCCAGCTGTTTTCACATTCCGCGGCAGAATTTCGCGGGGAAACAGAGAAAAAAGCTAATTATTTCCTAATTGAAATGAATCCCGAGTTCATTAATCTCCATTTGAGCATTCCGCCGGCAATTAGCGGCATTTAGCCGCCGTGAATCAGTGATAATTGCTAAAATGATCATTTGGCCGAATTAAATGCGGATTTTATGTCGCCGAGTCGGTAAAAGGCGTTGCAAAGGTAATGCGTGAATGCCGTAATCATATTATACAGACAGACTGTGCCGAAAATTGTTTTTTTTTTGGGAGGTGAGATGTATTGCACCCTGTTTTGCTTAGCCGACGCACGTAAGAACGGCCAATGTAATTTACGACGCCAAAAATATGTGAGCCTCTTGTGTGGAGCTAATGTAAAAAAAAGCTCTTTCAAAAGATGAGATACACAATGTACGTAAGTCTTTTTCCTCCAATGAAAGAAAAGTAATAATTTTCTTGCGTCTCTCTCACACACCGTACAGTGACGTCTCTGTAGACCCCTATAATACTACTAGCCGTGACTATTATTTTGAAAGTATGGAATATAGTTACAAGGATAATATTGAAGTGTGATGATTGTTTTTGCTTTTGTTCTTAAACATATGATGCCGCAGCTCTTTCGTGCACACTATTTACTTTCATATTTGTTAAATTTGGCAGCCACCTCTGTTCTGGAGCTCCAAAATACCGGCAAAAAAACCCTCATCTCTGAGCAGAAACGGGCGGTCCGTCTGATAGATTCTCCCCCTTAACAAGCAGATTGTAATCCTTAGAAAACAAGCATCGGATGGGAAAGCTATCCTTATTCTACCGGTATTTCAATGTATCGGAAGATGCTCGTGGAACTAGCGTCATTGATCCTTTCGGCACCGGAGCACAGTCGGAAAACATGAAAAACGCGCGCTCAACATATGTTCACGGTTGACATTTATCACATGAGAACAGGTCGTTTATTCGACTCGTTTTTGAGTTCAACAGCTCGTCTGTAGAACGATTTGCCGGCCTCTGTGTTGCCTCCCTCCTACAACATGGGTCTCTTCAAAACCAATGTGCATTTCTTCTTCTCCTCGAGAAGACACTCCACACAGCATCTCAGATGACGTACGCCCCGAGGAAAATTATTTTCTTCATGACTTCCTGTGTGAAGTCAATGTAAAAAAAATCCACAATTTAACCATACTTTTCAGTATAAATATAGGTACAACAATCGATTTATCAGATTGATTACCATAATTCAATTTCCCAACAAGCTGATTTCAGAGTTACCTAGTTATAATAATTTCCCCACGTAGTTATACCATGCGTAGTTATAATCGTTTCAATAAAAACCGTTTGGTTGTCGGGTTCACAATATCAGGGGAGATTTATTAGTGGAATAATGCATCCCTCCAGCGAATATACGGTCGCAATTTCGTATTTTTGATTACATTTTTTGTCCTGCATAAATTGCAGAATACACCTGTCGCGGTTCCCTACGTCGGGAATTTATTAAAAGCATCTATCAACCTAAGAATGGCGAAGGTAATTCAGTACTCGTTTTACGTATGCGGTAAAAATAGCGAAAGTTTTGAAAACTCAGTGAAAAATTACTGAAACTATTTCACGTCAATATTTGATTACGAAGTTTTTTAGTGTCCGTTGTTACGTAAAATTAGTTTTAGTAACGAACTACTTGGAGTGGTCTATGGCAGGAATGTTGATTATCTAATAAATGGTTCACGAGTCGGCGGTACCCATGCGCCATACGCGCCTTTCATAAAACATAAAACAGAACAAGACTCAGAAAAATATAAATGTAATGGTCGCAACTGGGAGTCGACCCCAGGACCTATATTTTTTTTCTGCCATTTTTGTCGTTGTTCCCTTTCATGTTTCGTTTAGATTTATTAGTATTATCTTCTCTTTCAATGATATATATATTTTTTTTACATGAGGTCCACACAGGAGGCCCTGAGGAAAATAATTTCCCTCGGGGCCTATGTCATCTTTGGGGATGCTGTGTGGAGGGTTTTTACATGGATGAGTATAACTTTCAAAATTATTTTTAAAAAAAAGTATTAATATATATTAATATATTTAAACAAATATAAAACTTATTTTCACTTTATATTATTTGTGACCGTAACCAGTTTCAGTCTGTTAAGGTCATCTTCAGACTGCTACAAATTATAGGTCCCAATGGCCGAGTTGGTTAAGGTGCTATGGTTCCGGCAAGACAAGAGATGCTTGGTTCGCTTCCAGTTGCGACCGTTGCCTTTTTGTTTTTCTGTGTCTTATTCTGTTTCACGTTTTGTTTAAGTTTTAATATATAAACATATTGAATTAATTTTATCTTTCCCAAAAACTTCCACTATCATACAAGTTACAATTATGTCATTTTGAATGTACAGTCCTAGCGCAAATAATTAAATGTATTTCGTCGTAGTGTGTATTATAAGGTATTCAGTTTGAGTACAGTCGGGGTCCTCCTTCCTCCCCGGGGAACTTTGTAAATTCAGGTTACATTAAAACTACCCCTAAACCTATAAAAACCACCTACTTCGGGTCGGTACTGTGCCCTGAATGGGTTCTACTGTAATCATTTTATTATTTTTAGAGGTTGTGTTGCATAAGAAAATTTATTATTTTTCCAGGTATTATTTTACATTTTTTAACCGATCACGCCTCGACCACATTTTGTTAGAGGGCCAAAATATTTCTGCTTTGTTTTTAAACACAAATGATTTGAATATTTGTGAACATATCCGAAAATTAAAAATTGTTTTTATAAGTTGATAAAATACGTTTTTTTTAATTTAATATATCGAAATAAACGTATGATTAGTATTAAAAAAAATTGCGTGCAAACATAAGAGTTTTTTTAATGTTTCACCTTAAGTTTTTTCTAACTTAAATTACTGATAACACGTACATATTTGACAAGTCATTATCATTACATAGTATAAAATGAAGTCGCTCAAAATGTTTGTGCGCTTAGATCTTTTAAACTACGCAACGGATTTTCATACGGTTTTCACCAATAGATAGAGTGATTCAAGAGGAACGTTTATATGTATAATGCATGCTTATTATAATAAATAAAAGCCGATAAATTCAAATATTCAATTCAGGCAGTAGGCAGCTGGCAGTTTGCAAGTGGGTGGTGTGGATTTTATAAAGGTTGGGTAATGGCGTTGAGTTTCGTTAGCCACAGCAAAGTGTGGCCGGGTCTGCTAGTGTATTATAAGCGTTATTCACCTCACTTTTTTGTTTTTCTATGCAAAAATAATTAATAAAAAATTCCCAGTGAAAAACACACATTTTCAAACAACTTGCACCTAACCTATTGTATTTTGTTAATACAATTTTCATAACTCTGGATCTCACATCATATATAGAAACCTTTGCGGGCAAGCGCACAAAAATTCACAAACGTTTCATCGCAATCGGATGAATGGCTTAGGAACACAAAAGGGACAAACAAAGAAACAGTAATTTTTATATAAATAAAGATTAACGCTCTAAGGGCTTTTACATGAAAATTTTACAATCGATTACTGTATTATGGCATATGATAGACGTTTTATCGTATGTGTAATTTGTTTTTTACTGGATCATTTTCATCGTAAGTTTCATCCTTTACACTTACGTAATCATAAGGTTGTATTTCTGTGGCCAAACGAAATACCCAAAAAGTTCAAGTTTCAAGTTTAGTGTTTGGTAGCTTGTGGGGTTAAACACAAAAATATATTCAAGTATCGTCGTTTAACTGCCACGTAATAATATAGCATTAATTCTATAATATTGTTTTTTACTCCTACCAAACTCAAGAGCTAGTCTCTTTATTGCCGTAGAAATACTTAAAAATATACACATACCAGCGAGTTCCGGCATGCGTTGCAAGGCCATTTAATTTATTTATCAGCGAAAACATGTTTTTAGGCTTACTGTTTTATTTTAGCACTCTTTATTTTTATGTATCTTTGTAAAGCTGTTTGTTTTCCAAATAAAGATTATTATTATTATTATTAATAAAGAAATTGTTTCTCCCTGCGTGTCCTTTCCCATTCTTCCCTTTCCCCTTCCTCTCCCGCGTTCCCTTCCCCTCTCGCATTCCCACTCCGCCTTTTCCGCCTTCCCTCTCCTTACTCCCCTTGCCCGCTTCCCCCGTTCCCCTAACCCCCCTCACGTGTTCCCCTTCCCCCTCCCGGGTTCCCCTTCCCCCTCCCGCGAATTTCCCTTCAATGATTAATTATTTTTTTGTTTGCAGGTGACTTTTCTCTGGACATTTTTCCAGTCCAACTTGACGACGATGCCAAATATCAGTGCCAAGTTAGCGCTGGTCCTCTAGGTAAGTTTTCAAAATTTAAATACCATCCTTTGTATATATCCCTTTTTCAACCTCTCTCCTACTAATTTTCAAACCATTATTTGTCAGATGCCAATACTTGTTAGCGTTATTCTTTCAAAACTGGGCAAACGCTAAGCTTTCGAAAAGAACTATTCCGTGACAGTTGATTCCATGACAGTTGGTCGGTACGTTAGTCGAACGATATCTGTTGACAGACATTGAAACTATATACTCTAATGACAACTGTTGAGAGTCATTGAAACTACATACACATTCACGTACACTACATTAATCCATTAAGTGTAAATAGGTTAAAAAGCAATCTCTCTCTCTGGTTTCAATCCTGGGATTGGTTTGCAGCAATTTCCTCTAATTTTCTCTTCCATTCTTTCCTGTCTTGTGCGGCTCTTTTGAATTCTGCATATGATGAGCAGCGCACGTCCACCAGCAGGTCGTCCAGATACTCTCGGCGTGGGCGTCCCCTAGAGTTTGTCCCCTCGGTCATACCCTCCATTATGGTTTGCAAGAGGCCTTCTTGTCGTAAATTAGCAATACAAGTAAAGTATTCTCAGATAAAATGAGAGTCTAAAACAGGCATGCCCAATCTGCGGCTCAGTTGAAGATATTTTGCGGTCCAACCTGAAGTTTTCAGCTTTATATATTTTGGATTTTGTGATTCCTACAAAAAAGGAGAACTCGTTCTCGCAAATTCATCACATTGGTTATATAATATTTTGTGAAATTTCTTCCTATTAGACTTCGGACTCTCGATGGGGGTTTTCATTTATTGCTTAAAAAGTATCATTTCTCGGAAGATCGAATGTAACTGACCTGATCTTAATAAGTGGATGGTGAGTGCAAAGGACACATATAGGCGCGCCTATGACAGAGAGCTAGGGAGCGAGCACGTCATTTAAACAAGTGGTATTTTTTATTAGTAATGCGCCAAAGACAAACAAATGGAAAATATTGTAATAAAACCTTTAAATTTAACGAAAAAAAATTTTAGATGTTGCAAATTTACTGATTTTTTCTTAATTTACCAATATTATTAAATATATTATGAGCTCGTCCTAAATTATGTATATGTATGTAGCTGGCGGTTTCACAATAACTGAATTTTTGGACACCGCATTAACGATAATATCCCCGATTTACCTGTTTTAATGGGCGGATCGAACCCCCACCCCTCCCCACCCTTCTCCCTGATGTCACATTAATCATAAGATAACAAAATATTTTGAATAAGTTATTTATTTTATTATTTTTTTACATATGTAGCTAACTTAAGCCCAGTCATATTTTTTGGCCCACCGAACAATTTTGGTTGTGTACCCCTGGTCTAAAAAGTAAGTTTTTAGTTTGGACTTAAATTCTGTTGGACTTTTTATGCATCTTATTTACAGAGGAAGTTTATTGCTTGCCTCAGGCCCAGAACTCAGAAAGCGCGGAAATCTACTTGTAGCATTTATTTTCTTTGATCAAGTTATTATGTATTTATTTATTTCAAGACTTGTTTTTACATTAAAAAATGATAACATTTGCAAGGTTAAACAACAATTTTTTTTTATTCTACTACTCCATAAGTTAAGCTCTGGGAGCTCGTGTTTATGGGAGGAGTATTTATTCACACGCAAAAAATAAAATAATAATAATGTTCTAATTAAATGTTTAAATAATTTACCGAATTAATTTACCGAGAAATTTAGGAGGTAGAGGTATAGTCAAAATAACATCTTTAAAACATAATCAGGTAGAAATGCTAAGAAATTTTTTCCATAGGAAAGCTGATAGTTCAGAAATGCATAAAATAATTTGAAATGCAGATAGAAATATTTCGCCATTAAATTTATACGACGAGAATGCCAGCATTCTTATAAATACCAACCAGGAATTATTAGATTCCTGGTCAAATAAAATTCTTCACGCAAAACACTTCAACTATCTCAACCAAACATATGTTGACAAATTTTCGTCAAACAAATGGTTGAGTATTGGAGAGTTGAGCGCAGAAATAGAAGGCTTTATGCTAGCTATTCAAGATAGAGTCATTAATACTAAAAATTATAGGAAGCATATCATCAAAGATGCAAATCTAATTGATGAGTTATGTAGAAAATGTTTGGCTTTTCCGGAAACTATAGAACATATTATATCGGGATGTTCTGTATTAGCGCCGTCCGAGTATACATTTAGGCACAATCAAGTTTTAAAAATAATTCACCAAAGTTTGGTAATTAAACATAACTTGATTGACTGCCGTAATGTACCATATTATGAATATGAACCAAATTCATTTTTAGAAAATGAATTTTATAAAATTTATTATGATAAAACTATTCTAACAGACAGAACAATTAGTCATAATAGACCCGATATAGTTTTACATGACAAAATTAAGAAAATAACTTATATCATTGATGTCGCTATTCCAAATTCTTGTAATATTCAGAAAACTGTTTCTGAAAAAATAAGAAAATATACAGATTTAGGAAATGAGATTAAAAGAATTTGGCATTCTCAGACTATAAAAATATTACCATTTGTTATTTCGGCTACTGGCATTATACCTAGCTCTCTCATTCAAAATTTAGGCGTATTAGATTTGTCAAAAAATTATTCATAAAAATGCAAAAGTCGGTTATTTTAAATACATGTAGCATTACGAAAGATTTTTTAAATATTTATATTGAGGGATCAGTAGGATTTATCGGACCAGTTAGGATTTCATCAGAGCCGAACCCTCTGATATGAAAATATCTGGAGTCGGTGAAATATTTTCCCATTATGTTTCTGGTGGATTGACGTATTGTTCTTGTATTGTTTTATTCTTATATAGTGCACTTACATTGCGTGAATTTACTAGATATTCATTTGTGGAAAAGTGTGTGGAAGGGTTTAGTCTTTCATTTGGGAAAGATTCAACCCGGACATAAAATCTGGAGCACCGTAAAAATATTCAAAGAACTTATGAGATAAATACAAATATTAAATAACATAGGTTCGTTATTTAGGAAAAAAATTGTAAGACAAGGTCAATACTTTTTTTTTTAAATATTAAATATTACAGTTAAAGTAAGGGTAAATTAAATTAAGGGTACAATATATCACTATCCAATTTCAGTGACTTAATTTTTTTTTTTGAATTGTTCATAATTCAATGTTTCAGTTACACCAATTTTGTTTTTAGATAATAATATATTGTACCATCTTACACCTAGATACAGATAGTGGTGCTGAGCCGTGGTAGTTCTAAGCATAGGGATGGCTATTAAGACATTCGTTTTAAATCTATTGCTTATGCTATCAGAGGGGTGAATTTTTTTAATAAAATACTCTTTATAAATTTGATATAAGGCGTTTCTCTTGTACAATTCTGTGATGGATGGTACATTAAATTCTCGAAATATCTCTAGAGTAGGGAAGTCGTATGGTTTCCTAAGGATAATTTTTGTAATTATTCTTTGAATTATGATTATAGGTTGTAAGGAAGCTTTAAAGGCCCCTCCCCACCCAATAATGCCGTACTGTAATAAGGACTGAATTAATGCAAAATATACAATTTTTATGGTTTTCTTGTTTAAAATATTTCGCGTGTTATAGAATACATAGATAAGTTTTCTTATTCTTTCCACAGTGAGATTGATATGATCTTTCCATTTAACATTTTTATCTATTAAGATTCCAAGATATTTTATACTAGATTTATGATTTAGCTTAACGCAGTCCGTATTACATGTACCGTCATTTGCACAATTTTTAGAATGAATTGTTATGTTAATTAAATTATTTGGCACATCTTCTTATAGAGAGAATGGAATATAATATGTTTTTTCTGTGTTGAGTGATAATAGATTATTATCGAACCATTTTTTTATAACCTTCATGTCTTGATTGGCTGCATTGGTAATATCATTCCACGTCTTTTTTTCGATAATTATTACAGTGTCGTCAGCAAAAGATATAAGTTTTCCATTTAGTGATAATTTAAACATTTGGTTTACGTATATTATAAATAAAATTGGTCCAATAACAGTCCCTTGGGGAATCCCAAATTCTAATGTTTCATCTATACTTAGTGAGTTATTTAATTTTACTTTTTGACTTCTTTGAGTTAGATAGCTTTGTAGCCAATACCTAACCTTACCAATAATACCGATATCGTTTAATTTATTAATTAGTTTTTTATGGGAGATACTATCAAAAGCCTTGCGTAAATCAATAAAAATGCCAAGGCATTTGTTTTTTTTTATCTAATGCATTATATATAGTTGAGGTTAGTTCAGCAATGGCATCATGAGTGCCTAGTTTCTCTCTAAATCCAAATTGGCTAGGACTAAGTATTTTATTTTTATCAATGTAATACATGAGTTGCTTTTTTACGATCTTTTCAAAAATTTTTGCAATGTTTGAGACTAGAGATATAGGTCGATAATTTGATATTTCCTCAGCACTGCCTGATTTAAAAATGGGTGTTACGATTGATTTTTTATAAATGGAAGGGAATTTATAACTATAATAATTAATAATTAATAATAATTTATACTATAATTTATTATTTATTTTTTATAACGGTACAATGTTTGTTGTGTTTAGGTCAACCAGCCATCAGATCCCGTTTCGCCTCCATCTCAGTCCTGGTTCCCCCAGAAGCTCCCAAGATCCTTCAAGGATCCCTACTCCTAGCCACAGAGGACCAGCCCATTGAACTGGAATGCGTGTCTGCCGGTGGCAAACCTGCTGCAGAGGTGAGGAAAACTAACAAACAAACATACATAAATAAACAAACATACCAACAATCATCAATTACAAAATAATAATACCGTTTAAAAATTAAGATATCTTACCTACATATTTTACAGACTTACGGAAGTACTCAATATTGACAACTTATTTTTTATTTTTTTTAGTCTGATGCAATCTTCAATCATGTTCGGTATAATAGGATGAGGTGGTGCGTTTGATTTATTTATTTAATTTTCTTTTCCTTAGTTTTACAGTTTTTTAGAGAAAAATGTATCTCCTTCCTAGGTTACACCGTTCTAAGGACACATTGTGCAAATTTTCTTGTTTGAAATATAAGTAAATACCTATGTTAAAATATTACAGACGAAAATTATAAAGTTAGATCTAAAAGAAAGTACAATACAAGCATTAATCTTTGTTAGGTTGCAAAATTGTATCTATATTCTTCCTTCCCATGTCCATAATCCATATATTTATGCTTCTTTTGAAGTTGGTTATTGTTTTAATGGTTTTTATTGCAAGAGGGAGTAAATTAAATAATTTTATAGAGAAATATTGCATATTTCTTTGTCCAAAAGTCTTTTTAGTTGTAGGTTGGTGGAATGTATGTTGTAGTGTAGATCTTGTGAATCGGCCTGAGTTTGTCTGTGTAAAGTTATCCTGGTTTTTGAATGCGTACATTAGAATTTCTTTTGTGTGTAATTGTTCCAGTGACATTAAATTCAGCGCTTTAAAAACATAGTCTGTAGGGGTTCTGATGGGATGATTTTCAAAATTGCCCTTTGTGCTATGAGGACCGATTTTATAATATGATGTATAGATCTATGTATAAAACCTTTTCAAATAACTCAAAGTTATGTATAATAGAAATAGAATATTTTCTACAGATGCATTATACAAATAATCTAAACTATTCAGCCTCCGTAAACTATTTATACTGCAAACTATAAAATATATTCAATTTTTATAAGAAAAACTTTCTTTTTATACTTTTTTTAAGGTTATTCCCATCAGTGAAATATATCATATTATAATAAGTTAACAATAATATTCTAAACGAAAATATGAAAGAGGACAAGACACAGAAAAAGACAATGGTTCATATGGAGAAAAATAATTAGTTGATAATAATGTAATTTTGAAATTTGAAAATATGAGATTGACAAATATGACGGCTTTGACAGAAGGTGGCAATAGCGAAATTGGTTAACGCGCTCGTCCCGGTTAGACGGAGAGGACTGGGTTCGAGTCCCAGTTGCGACCATTGTCTTTTTCTGTTTTTCTGTGTCTTGTTCTCTTTCATATTTTCGTTTAGATTATTATTGTTAACTTATTCTAATATGATATAAAATATATCTTTAAAAATAAAAACAAATTCGAAAAAAATGAAAACAGAATCAACATTAGAAATAATAATGTATTATATACCTACCCCCAAACGAATACCAAACAAATGCAAACACACGTCAGTTTTGTAGGACCTCGTACTTTGTATTTTTTAGCGAAAAAAATTCAAGTGACAACTAAACTTCCTCAAAACTTAAAAAAGTTAAAATTATGGCTTTACAATACGGATGTTGAAATATTGTTTATTTAATATACATTTATCACTTTATGTTTATCACAAACATATTTATACACTTACACTATACACTTTTGTATACGCTTTTTGTACAAACTGTTTACACACATTTTATTTACGTTTTTAAATATTACGTAAACTGCGTTAGAAAGAGAGAATATTGAACTTTAAATAGTTTGCATTTAAAAAATATATCAAAAAATTTGATATAGGTAATTCAATGAAACAACATTTAAAAAAATTTAAAAATTGTCGAGTTCTTTTTCTAATATTAAACGCAAAAAAAGTGAAGCCACTAAACTTTTATAATCACTTTGTCAAATTAAATATGTTTTATTACAACTACATTTTGGCCAACGAACGAGGTTGTTTGCAAATTGCCCAAAATGTGGCCAAAAACGCTCCAGGGAATAAAAAAAAATAAAAAAATTGTTAGGTATTTATAAACGTCTTTTTTTATCCATAGATCACCTGGATAGACGGCGAAGGCACCGTGCTGAGTGCACGTGCAAAGCACAGCGTGCTCCCCACATCCGACGGGCGCAGATTCACCGCGCGCTCCGTGCTGCGGCTCGTGCCCAAGCGTGCCCAGCACGGCGGCACGCTCTCGTGCCAGGCGCAGAACACAGCTGACAGGACGTTCCGTGCCGCAGTCATCAAACTAGAGGTACGTGAATGGTGAACTACGATTTTTTTTGTATGTCTTTAGTTTTTTTTTTAATACCGCACAAAAGTTCCAACTGTTCCCAAACGCTTGGAGCCAGTGAGACTATGGCATCCCCAATTGAGGAATACTGTGGGGCTGAAAGTTAATGGGGAGGGGAAGAGGAAGTTGGGGAAATATCTGGTCACCAACCACGACTAAAGCCATTTCAAGCCACAATATTCCTTTTATTGTTTTTTAATTGTTTAATTGTGAAATAACACAAAACATTCAAATAATATTTACTTGCATACTCCGGGATTTGAACCCGCGATCTCAGATTGAGCCTTACTTATCGACCATCTCGGTCTCCTAAAAAAAATCATGTTATGTACAAAAGTATCATATAGATTATTATTAGGCTGAGGACAGAAATGTTATTATTTACTAATATTAGGCAGAGGACAGAACTTTTATTATTTATTATTATTAGGCTGAGGACAGAAATTTTATTATTATTATTATTAGGCTGAGGACAGAAATGTTATTATTTATTATTATTAGGCTGAGGACAGAAATTTTATTATTTATTATTATTAGGCTGAGGACAGAAATTTTATTATTATTATTATTAGGCTGAGGACAGAAATGTTATTATTTATTATTATTAGGCTGAGGACAGAAATTTTATTATTTATTGTTATTAGGTTGAAAACAGAAATTTTATTATTTACTATTATTAGGCTGAAGACAGAACTTTTACATTTTTTTTAAATTACCGAATAGTACCGAAGTTAAAGTTTTGGTTAAGAAGAAGTTATTTTAATCGTTTTGGCATAAATTAAACGAATAGATATCAATTATATTTATTATCCACTAAATTTATTTGCTCGCGATCTGAATAGGCAGGTGCCTACTTCCTAATCTTCCTCTCCTCCGCATTTTTTTCTTTGACCTTACACCTTTACCTTCTAAAATTCCCAAAATTTTGGAATATTCACAAAAAAATACGATTATGAGTAATAGGTAGTTACGTACTCAAAATAAAATTGTGAAATTTAGTATTTAATATTTTTTAATAATACAATTCCTTTTCAACAGTTCGTGTACACATTTCTGTCAATGGCGTATCCAATTTTCAAAACGTAATCCACCAAATATTTTAATTCACCCAAAACCCATTTGGCGCAATGTAGGGAGAGTTTGCCCAACCCGTTCGCAGGTAAAATTGACATAAATCGTTCAAATAATTAAAGGTACGAAATTTTAGCCCGTTTCATTGTTTTTCGAACAGTACAAAGTATCCCTTGCTGCCTTTATTAATATAAAATTACCCTTTTGGCTTTTATCAGGGGAATTTTATTAAATAGGGATTGTTCATGGATGCTGGCAACACTGAATTAATTAAAAAGGTTGCCGTATATGGCTTACGCAAGTCGCAATATTATTTGATTCAATCGAGCTGTTAGCTCTTTTTTTAGCTCTCTTCAATTTGGGTGGGCGGTATGGGTACCGTTGCCACGGGAACCATTGATTGGATAGCTAACACCTCTGCTATAAATCACCCCAAGTGGATCGCCATATTTGGTGACTTAGAAATGGTACCCGGATTCATGGGGTGAAGTTTTCCGGGTCTTGGCGGTGGATGCATTTGCCCACAAGCTGTGTGGCAGGCCGGATCGGAGGAGACCTTTTGACCTCTCCGGCAGGACTCTCTCGAAACATCGCCTTGCACCGCTGTGGGAGGGATGATACTGACTCCAAGATTCCTACCCACCCCTCACTCCTTTGTCCTTCCCAGAGATTTCTCTCCTCTAAAAAAACCTTCACACAGCATTCTCAAAGATGACATAGGCCCTGAGGGTATTTTTTTCAGGTCCTCCTATGTGTAAAAAATATACAATACGCAGTGTTTGAAGTTTGATAAATTCAATTTTTTAATAAATACATCCATATTTTTTCATAACAAGAATTTGTTACAAGACTATGTAAATGTTGTATTGGGGGGTGCAAGCTAAAGTTGGAATGAGATATATATGTATAAAATGTTAATGTCTGACTAGTTGTTCATATGGGTTCTTGTTTGTAGATTTTTTAAACGCAGAAGTCCACAACAATCGAATTTAGAGTTTAATAACTTTAATCAATAATAGTTAGGTTCATGTGTTTTCTTCTTCTTCTTCTCGTGCCCTGGCCGTTCAACGGAAGTTGGCTATCATGTTGTGTTATGGTTGCCCATAAATTCTACGAACGGACTATACAAGCGGCAGGCAGCTGTGTGTCACGTGCTCAGTACATGTACATTCTCGCGTGATTATTGCTGTCCCTCTCAGGCTGGCAGAAGACATTACCATATATGGCTACACGGCGCGAAATCCAGCCAATGGCAGAAGACATTACCTTATAGGGCACGCGTTCGAGTCATCCGTCTCGCTCATCACGGGCAAGCAGCTCCAGCCACCGATCGCAAAAGAACAGACATATTTCAGACAACGGCGCGAGCGGTCGTACGCACTACTACGTACTGTCGGGCAGTATGCCACCCTTTGACGCGGCTAATTAAGTCTTCACTTACGATCCCAGTATGGCGCTATCACGACAGACGCCTGTATAATCCTACTGCCGCCTACTTTATACCATGGCAGCCCTGGCCGCCCGGCTTTTAATCCGCCTACCATGCCGATAGCCGCTTAATTCACCGTTATCACCCACCGGTTCGGTAAGCTGACCGAATCCGCCCACCATGACGCCGAGAAGCCGCCCACGCACCCCGAGCCGCCCCGTTCCAGCACACGATCTATGAGCTTTGCTCTAGATCTCTCCACTTCGTAGGAAGCTGCCTGCATCCGTACGACGCCACGTGAGATTTTAAACCCTCTTATAGTATTTCCGAGCCTAAATTCAGTAGTATTTCTAGTGCCTCTCTCTCTCTCTTATGCTAGGCCTTAAACAGCTTACCTGGTTGCCTGTAATGTTCACCCTTGCATTATTGAATACATTTGAATTGTGCCTAAACCTTGTTTCATTGGAGTCAACCATCGACAGCCTCGGAGGAGCCCTACGACCCTGAGCTGAGCCTTCCAAGCCGAGGCATATTGCCCCCGGGGGGCCTGCTTAACACTTGTTCCCCCCCCGGGAGGGACATATTTCTGGAGACCAGAAGTATAACACTGGACCCTACGTGGCTTCAGTATCACCCTGGCCCCAGGAAGTATGACACTGGCGCGCCAACTGGGCCGAAGTCTTGTCGATTGTTGTCTCCCTAGAAACATAATTATGTAATCTTAGCTATAAATATTTTATATTTGTGCTCCCATCAACAACGGTAGTTCTGTGTGAATTATTCTAAACGTCGCGAGTCCGTCGGCTAGTGCTATTCGAGTGTTAGGTATTTTAAACATCGCTTACTACCGTAGCATTCATTCCCACGCTATTACGTTTCTATCGTGGCATCTTAGCTATAAATATTTTATATTTGTGCTCCCATCAACAACGGTAGTTCTGTGTGAATTATTCTAAACGTCGCGAGTCCGTCGGCTAGTGCTATTCGAGTGTTAGGTATTTTAAACATCGCTTATTACCGTAACGTCTTACGCTATTACGTTCTATCGCGGCAGCCAGAGTTGTTCGTCATTCGCGCGGAATTTTTTTTTATTGAGTAATGAATTTCGTTATTTTAAAATCTCCGAGTGGCTGCTGTGTTAGTTGTATTATTTCTTCCTTGAAGAGCAGTGGTTGTTTCCAATAAAAGGGAGTAACTACTGTCGGATTGTGCTCGTCACATCCGTTCCCCTGTAATAGGAAGTTGTAAATGCGACTGCCAGCAACTGCTCTCGTCTTATATTATTCGTCCGAAATTTTTTTTGCTTTGTTCATTATAATAACGCAAAATCATGGAGGCCACCATACCAATAATGGATAGAATATTAAATTTCGAGAAAGCAAACGCGTCGGTAATAAGAAAAATGTTGATAAATAGAGGCGTAGTTCCCAAAAGGGCTTTGTTGTCTTTACGGAAACAATGTGTTGAGTTTAACGAATCCCGGAAGTTGAATTATAAAATAAACGTTAAACGAAAAGTTCAATAAATAGTGAGTACAAGTTATAAAGTTAGTTTTCGTTTCTCTCAATAGGTAGTTTTAAAACACAAAATGGAAAACGACGTTACATAATGTTATAAAAGAGAAATTTTAAAGCAACAAATTATTAATTTTCAAAACAGAATAAGTTAATATGGAAAGTGTCCCTTGTAATATTAGTTAAAGCCACAATTGTTATTTTTCTTCATAGAAGTTTTGATTTATTGTTGATGCATCATAATAAATTAGAATTGTAATTTTGATTGTTGATTGTCTAGGGCAGAGTAGCTAACTGCGTATTGGATTAATGAACAGTTCAGGACAAATGTAGATTAATAACATAAATTTTAGAAGAAAAAAGGAATAAACAAATTCAGTCAAAAGTTTTTTTTTAAGAAACAAAAGTTTAGGTACAGATCGGTGAAAAATAGTAAAGTTCTTAGAAGTTTAATGTTGTTTCGTTTGAAAATCATGAGTGTCATGAACCCACGGTTAGAGATCGTACATCATTGAATTAATATTCCATATTACACAAATTAGAAAACACAATGTTGTTAAAGTAATAAACGTTCGGGAAAGGAAACAAACTTGTATATAAAAATGTATATAAACAAGGCAACGTGTATATCAATGTATATAATTGGCTAAGTGTTTTTTTTTGTTAGTTTAAGTTCTTAAAATCTATCTGAATTGCTTTCGTACTAAAGTGGTAGGAAATTAAATAAATTAGTGAAAAACAGTAGAACATCATTTAAAGAATAAATTCCAAACTTCAAGGTATATGTTACTAGGTACTTGATTTTTCGAATGGTTATCTAAGGAAGGTTTAATAATAAAATTTTGTATATGCTATAGGTATTTACCATAGAGACAGTATTGGAACATGTTTTGTTTTTAATCGGGACTATCCCACTCTAAATAGTAGTATGCGGATAATAAAATAAACTATCGTTGGGAAAGACACTTCAAAAGAAACAAGTGAATAGCATCATATGTTCAAATTATCGTTTAAATAAAAAATAACGAAGAATTTTTAAAGTGAAATCCTTGTCAAATTTAACAGAATAATCTCTCGAACAAAGAACATTTAAATGTTAGCTTCAATTAAGTTTTTTTTCATAAGAATGTAGGAATGATTTCGGCAACAAATTTACGTGAATGAATAACAGTATAATGGACTTCAGGATAGAAAAGATAAAATAAGTTTTTTTTGGAAACATCTGTGGAAAATTATTAAAATATAAAATTAAAAAGTAAACCACTACAGTTAAATCGGTATTGTCATTTAGTAACAAAATAAATAGTGAATAGAATCCAATTAATAATGTCTTACTTGTAATGAAGGAAAGGGTTATAAAAATTATAAGAAATTGTCTTCTTCTTTTTTTCTTGTATTACATATTATGACAACGTGATCGTTGTTAGGAAATTATATCATTTTAGATATTGAGTTAATAGACTCAAGAAATGTACTACGGATACATAGGTACCCGCGTATACAATTCTGGTTTCAAACCGTTATAGGAATGCCTTCCTCAGAATTAGGGCAAGAAAAAGTGGGATTGTTAAGATGTGAAGTCTTGAACAAAAAAAAAAAGGAATTTGTGATATAGGAAAGAATTGGAATTAGAGAATTAACCCCTCAAGTAAGCTTTAGGTAATTGTAAATTCGTATAGTTTTGACATAGCTAATTTAGAAAAATGTCATGGCGCCCTTATAAAGTTAAATACAATGGAATTTTTTTTTAAACAAAATGATAGTAAAGTAAACAAAAGTTAAAAAAGTTATGAACAAAAAGTTGAGATTAAACTGAGACGTATAGTGAAAATTTATTAGTAAAAAAAGTTATCATCGGATAATATTGTTAAATTAAGAGTAAATAAATAATAGACACGGAATTTTTTTTAAAAAAGGAATTTTCAAATAATCAGTCAAACAGGTAAAAGTTTTAAATTTTGGAAGTTGTAGTAAGAAGCAACGTCGTTAGCAATTCTAATATGATTCGAATTTATTTTATTTTTTTTAAATATGTATATAAAATTGCTAGCTTATAACATGTAATGTTAAAGATAAACACACGAATTGAATACTTAGGTATTTGAGCGACTTAGTCAGTGTGTATTACGCATCGTATAGCGGTGTTATTAAACCTGTGTTATTAAAATTTGGGAACGATTCTTGTTAAATTAGAGTAACCTTTTAAAGAAAGATTTTATAGAAATTGTAGTAACAAAAATTTTAAAATAATTAATGAAGTTCTGTTTTTTTGGATATTGTGTTATTTTTATGTGTTGTTTTTTGCCAAAGCACAGGCATTTGAGGAAGGTAATTTCTCATTTGTGTTGGTGAACTAAGGCAAGGTTACTGTTCTCTGAACGTAACGGTGTGGCCACACGGAGATAGACGTTTGCAAACGTATCTCTTGAAAACACGAGAGGATTATAGTATAGCCTGATAATTATACGACGCTATAGGAGAGATCCTTATAATATGCCAAACGCTATAGGAGGTATCCTTATAATATGACCGACGCTATAGGAGGCGTATCCTGAGAATTACACGGAGAGGAAAACAGAAAAACAGAACAGAGTATGGAAATTAGTCCATCAGTAGGAAAAGAAATTGGTTACAAATTATAATGACACAGTAAATTTAAACACGAGGTGCATGTATTGTATTGTCCTCTACATAAGGTTGTAAAATGCGAATATGTATCAGTTTCATTGATTACATGACTTAGTCAGCATTATTGTCCATCATTGGATGACCTTAAAAAAAAATTGTAAATTTATTCACGAGGTACATGTATTGTATTGTCCTGTATATACAACCCTAGGACGTCATGAACCCTAGTGGTTAGTTCGAGGTTATAACGCATATAACTTAACCTTTGTTATTAGAGAAGTATACAATTCCTTTCTTAATGGATCGTCATCACAAGTGTTGACAATCCGGGACGCCGGTATGTCTGCACGTGAAGACGTGTTGTCATTGTTATTATTATAAAAAAAAAAAAGAGGTAACTCACCTTACACTAGTGAAATTACTGATGCGATATTTAGTTCATTTATTGTAATGACTATTATTGGTAGTAATAATTTATTACTTTTCCATCCTAGTGCGTAGCCACTTAGGTTGTTTTTTTTTAAAAAAAAAAATTTTTTTTAAATTTATATATGAATGTGGTTACATAAGTATATAAATTCGTCTAAGAAACACGACACGATACACTGATTGAGGGCGTAGTTCAAGGAACCCTAAATTAGGCTAGGTTTTTCATTAGAAAAAACTGCGTTAGGTATTCAGTATCCTGCCCGGGACCGAAGTAGAGACCTAATTTCTATTTTCGTGGAACAATTTGCATTCTAAAAAGTACTTAATTTTAGTTGCAATGAAAGAATATGCAAGCATATTCTTTTCTTTTCGTTGACAAGAGACGGCATAAGAAAATTCTTGTACAAGTGGTAGGTATAAAGGCACCTAGTTCTCATACTGGGATAGGTCATTGGGTAGTAAGAAACTTAGGAACCTTATGGTTGTAAATAACCTTGTGTATATATTAATATAAGGTCATGTATAAATGGAAATATCATTTCAATTATAATTTTTTTTTATTTTTTGTCCTTTTTTTTTTCGGGTTTTTCAATCTTTTTCATTGTCGAATTATTCTCACATGTAGGTTAAATCGTTATAGTATTGGACATCTCACACGTTGCGATATAGGAGAAATTGGGGCGGTAAAACGTTCACAATCGGGTAGTTACCCACTCCTTAACGGGGTATGTCTCAATTCTAGCGTATGTTGGAGTGAATTCACGATGAAAAGGCAATGTAATAATTATATTACCACATTTTTGTTATCAGAATAGGCCCAATAGACAACACTATTCGGTTCACATAGGTTGTGGTGGTATCGAATTTTAACCTTCTTCCGCGATCATATAACAACGGTTACTCGTTGTGTGGTATTATAGAGCTGTTACAAGTCCGATAGGATGGAACTTGGGTATCGACCTAACGTGTCATTCGGCAGGTAAACTATAATCCAAAGCGTGATAGGATGGCTAAACTCCTTAGAATTAGAGCAGAAGGATTGTTGGAAACGCGAATTTCCGAACAATGGAAATATATATGATTCCGGTGTTAGGAAGAAATTCGTTACTCAATTAAAAAAATTTTTTTCCTCTTCTAATAACATTGTCGGTAGTATTAAATTTTCGTATTTTTTGTGTAAAAATACGTGGCGTTGTTGTTATTTATTTTAATTTTTTTTTTTTCTTCTCTCCTTACGTAGTCAAACCCTGAGAGTTTAAGTTGAGTTGAAACAAACTCGAATTGAAAGTTATTTAACAAATTGTACTCACACACATAGAGTTTTTGGTGGGTAAACAAATGTATATTCAAGTGTTTTAATTATGATAAATGTAATTAATTAAATTACTATATAAATATTTTGTAAACACGTAATTGATTACTTCGGTATCAATATGGTAAGCCAGCGTGTAAAGTCCTTGCCATATCAGGACGCAATTGTACGGTAATTTGTAACTTGCTATATCACTGTATTCAAATAAGGAGTAGTACTTCTCGTAGTAAGAAGATTTAAGAGTATGCACCCAGTTGAGTAAATTAGCTCGGTAATGTCATAAAGTTATGTCATTCGGGTCGTATTGTTCTTATTAGAGAATAATGTAATTGCACTTATGGTCATTACGGTTCGTCTGGTTATTTTGGTGGGAACACCTAGAGGGTGTCCTATGTGGTTTCGTCGAACGCAAGTTCACCGTGAGGATTCCAAGGGATCTATCCGGTTGTCTATGTCGTTGCGGCAAGGGTATATTTCTAGTATACCAAGTACAGCGCTGTACGGGTCACCGAGGGTGAGTCGAGAAAACATGAGAGGATTCATATTATGCCTGAAAATTAATATTCATGATAGGTTTTGTAGCATTACCTTACAATTATATGCGAACATGAGAGGATGGTCGTTTATGCCTGATAATTAAATGCAAACCAGACAAACCATGACAAGCTGAGAGTGCGGGAAACTAACATTTGGGTTAAAATTGAATTGTGAAAATAGCATAGTGTATAAAAACAAAGTTGTATAATTTAAAAAATTCTATTGTAAGACGCGAATATGAGTTGGTTTCGATCATTTCATGACATTGGTCAGCGTACAATATTCCATAACAGGAATAAAGTGTATAAAAACAAAGTTGTATAATTTTAAGAATTCTATTGTAAGACGCGAATATGAGTTGGTTTCGATCATTTCATGACATTGGTCAGCGTACAATATTCCATAACAGGAATAGGGTTGGAAATTTTTTGTCTAATTTTAAGATTTTTACATGGTAGTAATCCTTCTCGGAAGGGTCATGTTTTCTTTATTTCTTCATGCACCTTCGTTAGCGTGTCTTGTATCGCACTAGGTACGTCACATTTTTTTTAATTTCTTGAGAGAGTTGGCAACCTTTGTTCAGTTTATTGCTAGTTTTTTTTAGCTTGGCTCACAGGTAGTTAAAATTTTGTTGGCTCTTAGGTAGGGAGTGTTTAAATCCTGGTGAAGAGGTAGCTCTGTACCTCACATTGTGGCAATCATCGCATCACATGCTGTATGGAAGGTCGTGGTCCCCTGCATCAGCCTCGCTGCCTTTTCCCTTCATTTTTCAGGGGGAGGAGGGTAGTGTTATGGTTGCCCATAAATTCTACGAACGGACTATACAAGCGGCAGGCAGCTGTGTGTCACGTGCTCAGTACATGTACATTCTCGCGTGATTATTGCTGTCCCTCTCAGGCTGGCAGAAGACATTACCATATATGGCTACACGGCGCGAAATCCAGCCAATGGCAGAAGACATTACCTTATAGGGCACGCGTTCGAGTCATCCGTCTCGCTCATCACGGGCAAGCAGCTCCAGCCACCGATCGCAAAAGAACAGACATATTTCAGACAACGGCGCGAGCGGTCGTACGCACTACTACGTACTGTCGGGCAGTATGCCACCCTTTGACGCGGCTAATTAAGTCTTCACTTACGATCCCAGTATGGCGCTATCACGACAGACGCCTGTATAATCCTACTGCCGCCTACTTTATACCATGGCAGCCCTGGCCGCCCGGCTTTTAATCCGCCTACCATGCCGATAGCCGCTTAATTCACCGTTATCACCCACCGGTTCGGTAAGCTGACCGAATCCGCCCACCATGACGCCGAGAAGCCGCCCACGCACCCCGAGCCGCCCCGTTCCAGCACACGATCTATGAGCTTTGCTCTAGATCTCTCCACTTCGTAGGAAGCTGCCTGCATCCGTACGACGCCACGTGAGATTTTAAACCCTCTTATAGTATTTCCGAGCCTAAATTCAGTAGTATTTCTAGTGCCTCTCTCTCTCTCTTATGCTAGGCCTTAAACAGCTTACCTGGTTGCCTGTAATGTTCACCCTTGCATTATTGAATACATTTGAATTGTGCCTAAACCTTGTTTCATTGGAGTCAACCATCGACAGCCTCGGAGGAGCCCTACGACCCTGAGCTGAGCCTTCCAAGCCGAGGCATATTGCCCCCGGGGGGCCTGCTTAACACTTGTTCCCCCCCCGGGAGGGACATATTTCTGGAGACCAGAAGTATAACACTGGACCCTACGTGGCTTCAGTATCACCCTGGCCCCAGGAAGTATGACAGTTGGCTATGCGGACTTTGTTTGCTGCGGCCCGGAACAGCTCTACAGTAGACTGGAAAAACCACTGTCTCAGGTTTTTCAGCCATGAGGTTCTCCTTCTTCCAGGGCCCCGTCTTCCGGCCATCTTTCCGTGCATTATGAGATGCAAGATCTCTTACTTCTCTGGATATCTCATCACATTACATATTGGAGTTTTTGGATTTCTGTTGTTTTAATAACTTATTTTTCTTTATTCATCCGAACCATAACATCACAGCTTATTTTGAGTAACAATTATTATAAGTAATAATAATTATTAGCCTGAAACACTCATCTACATTGAAAAAATCTCCCGAGAAAAGATACATACCGCCGACGGGACTTGAACCCGCGTCCTTCTGATTCCCAGTCAAATGCTCTGTCCACTGAGCTACATAGGCATATCTCCTGCCCGCCAAATAATTCAATATATATACTATTTCATTCAACAATTACTGCTTATTACATTTTTTATAATAATTGTTACCCTTTGTGCTATGCGTAAAAATCTTGTCTTAAACATTAGTTTATCAATTTTAAAAAAATATTATGTTGAGTATTCTTCTGTAGGGCCACATCTCGAATGCCTCAAGCCGCCTTACCAGTTCTTCAGTAAGCGTCCATGCTTCCATTCCATAAAATAATACCGAAAACACGTAGCATCTGACCAATCTGTTTTCTGTTTTCTAAAGTCGGAATATTAAATTGCAATCTATATTGATAATGCCTTCTATAAATATATTATCCAAAAAATTGCGTTTAGAAGAATGAATGAAATGAAGTTGTAGGTAAATTGGCTGTTTTGTTGGAATCGGTGTAGATCTCATTCTGTGGGTTTTCTGTTCTGTGGCTTTACCATGTCGACTGTCGGGAATAAGTTTAGTATAGTGAGGGATCTAATAAAGGGAATGTACTGATGTAAATGCGTCATACGACTTTTTCGGGCTGATGATGATCAAAGGTGGCGTGTTTTATATTTTATGAATCATTTTTTGTTAAATAAATATCCGCATATTTATTGTGGGGATTATAATTAAAAATTCAGGGAAATTTACTCCCAAGATTTCCAGCATTGTGAAATCGATAACTTAACGATGTTGGATCGATAGGCGTAACTTCCAATGATTTTATATCGATTCCCCGAGCACGCTTTCACCGTTGACAGCCGAATCGATATCAACAGGGAATAAATAAGAAATCGATAATATGCTGGCAAAACTGAAGGTGTTTTCTTGCAATTACGTAAAAATATTAATTTATTGGCAATTTTGAAATACTAACCTAAATACAAAATACCCATTGGCGGTACGCATTTACTTTTTGACACTAAACGAGAGTTAATTAGTTAATTAATTTATTAACATTTCAACCATTTTCGTTTCTCAAAGATCGAACGGAATAATTTGAGTGTGTCTTAGATGCATTATTTAAGTCATTGGATCGCATATAGGTACCTACGACTTCTTTCGTTTCTAAAAGCTACGTTAGTTCAATGCGTTCATTAAATTAGCCAGTAATTTTGCATGATGAACTACATAATTCAAAAATATTTGTATATGATAGTACTCCATGATATTTAAATGTTAACTCTAAAGCCGTTTGCTCTTCCAAAAGAATCTTAAATCTTGTTAGATCCATATACCTATTGAAAGTTTTGAAAAATATTAAATGGGTTAATAATGATTAAATACGAACTAATTCATATAGATAAATAAAGATTAGTGTATATACCTACTTACACAAAATAAAGATATCTCCGAAGGGGTGTACAGAGAGGATGTACCGCCGAATAACAAAAGTATAAAACATGTTTTTATTCAGATACATCAAGGATAAAACTACATGTCTATATACCTACTGTATGTATATACCAGCGTATAAGTACAAAAATCGACACTGTAAATAAATTCGTTTGACATCTATACCAACTTATTATTAAAGGTAGTTTTAAAGTCGATTTAAGGTTTTTAATTGATAAATAATGCACGAAAAGATATCATTATTATAATTTTGGGAGGCCAACTGTCGGAGGATCAACTATCGGAGAATCAACTGTCGGAGGATCAACGTCGGAGAATCAACTGTCATAATATCAACTGTCGGAGGATCAACTATTAAGATCAACTGTCGGAGGATCAACTATAGTAAGATCAACTGTCAGAGGATCAACTGTCGGGTCACCGTAAATACGCCCAACAACAATTTAAATATTTTTCAAATATATATTGATTTAACCAATTTTAACGATGTTCAGTTATATTGAAAGCATTTCACTAATGAACAACCATGAATTGAATCCAAATAGATTTTTCCTTTTTTTTTAATTCGTGCCATGTTCCATCACTGGCCAATTTCTGTTTTACCAGTCTCATACTCGTAAAATATAATTGGGTACCGTGCGAATGTAGTTGCGTTTACTCCTATGTACCAACCTAACACAGGGTGACTGCAAAGAAAAAAAATTACAAGTGTCCAATTCACACGCGGTAAAAGTGAAACTTTCAGAAAACTAAAGTAGAGAAGAGTGGAAAGTCTACGAAGCACTTTTTTTTATCAATGTGAAGGATGATTTTTTTCTATATTTTTGTTGTCGAATTCCAGTGCACCTTTTCCTATACATTTGGTCGTCTTATTAGTATTAGTGTTTCCTTCTTCGGAGTTGCTAGATGTCGTTTTCTTTTGTCTGATCATTTTGGAGTGGTTTAAAAATTGGATATTGATTTTACAATTTATTTATTTTTTTGGATTTCGTAGGATTCAATCCCTGGTCTGCTAAATGCCTGCAGATATTCGTCAGGCGCTTTGTACCTACCACTGTTTTACATAAAGGAGAATCGCGTTGGACTGTGGATTTATCGTATTATATTGGAACCGAGTACCCGTGAATTAAATAAATATTTTATTGCTATCTCATTCTCTCGCAGGCTAAATTCTATAGATGTATGTGTTTGTCTCTTTTTTGTGTCGCTATTTTTCGTTTCATCGAGTTTTAAATCACAACAGAAGTTTTCATTTCAAAAATACATATCTTGGTTACTCCACACAAGAGGTCCTGAGGAATATATTTTCCTTTGGGGCCTTTATTCGCATTTAGAGGTGCTGTGTGGAGGGTCTTTTTGAGCAGAGGAAAGGAATGAAAATGGGTTTTGAAGACATTCATGTTGTAGGAAGGAGGAAACACAGAGGCCGGCAAATCGTTCCACAGCCGAGCTGTTCAAGATGCTCAAGAACGAGTCGTAAAAACGACCCGTTAATGTCACAACCGTGTACAAATGTTGGGCATGTTTCTGGACTACACACCTATGTCGCATTTAGGGGTGCTGTGTGGAGGGTCTTTTTGAGCAGTGAAAAGGAGTGAAATGGGTCTTGAAGAGATTCATGTTGCAGGAAGGAGGAAACACAGAGGTCGGCAAATCGTTCCACAGCCGAGCTGTTCAAGATGCTCAAGAACGAGTCGTAAAAACGACCCGTTAATGTCACAACCGTGTACAAATGTTGGGCATGTTTCTGGACTACAAACGACCCGTTAATGTCACAACCGTGTACAATTGTTGGGCATGTTTCTGGACTACGCACCGGTGCCGAAGGGGTCAATGACGCAATGGGATCATCTTCCATTGTAATACTAGTAAAACAAGGACAGCATTCCCATCTTACGCGTTCTATAGATTGCAATCCGTTTTTTTTTTTTAATTTGGGAGAAGCCTGTTTCTGCACAGATTCAAAGGTTTTTTCAAGAATTTTGTGGCTCCAGACGAGAGGTGACTGCCAAATTCAACGGTTTACGTCCGCCATATTTTTTCATTATAGGCATCCCTCTTTTGAGAACCTCGATTGGGAATGAGATTGCATGGATGAAAAATAGTGTTTTTTTGTGATTACAGCACAATTAATGTGTTTTTCGGTGTTTTGTTTTGGTGTAACTAATTGTTCCACTAATTATTATACTGAAAAACCCGGCCCAAAGACGATTTACGATAAACGGTCTTAAATAGACCCATATTGTAGGAGGGATGAAACGCAGAGGCCGGCAAATCGTTCCACAGAGGAGCTATTAAATTCAAGAACGAGTCGGAGAAGCGATTCGTTCTCATGTGACAAATGTCAGCCGTGTATATATGTGGGACCCGTGTTTGGCGTGATTCCCGACTATGCACTGGTGCCGAAGGGATCAATGACGCTAGTTCCTCGGAGCATCTTCCACTGTAACACCGGTAGAACAAAGACAGCTTACCTACATGATACCTAATAGTTGATCACCCGGCAGTTAGCCTCCCGAAATTATAATTATTATATCATCATCATCTTCGTCTTCCACTTGTCCTATTCGGGTCGGGGGCCCATTGCATCGACAAGGCTCCTCCACACGTCCCTGTCTTGTGCTGATTGTTCGACCTCTGTCCATGGTAGACCCATCCTCTCCTCACACAGTTTCAGGAGTTGCCTCGCCCAACTGTGTCTGGGGCGGCCCACTGTACTCTCTGGAATTGCACTCAGTATCTTCCTCGGAATTCGGTCATCAGACATTCTTAGTACATGCCCAAGCCACCTCAGTTGCAATTTTTCTATGAAGAGTAGCAGTGGTTCAATGTTTAGATCATCTCGGATCGTCGAGTTTCTTATATGATCCCATTTCGTAACCCCCGCCACTCCTCTCAAGTACTTCATTTCGGCAGCTTGGACTCTGGAGCGTGTTCTTTCATTTAGCATCCATGTCTGGTGGCCGTAAGTGAGCGTCGGGCGGTATACCGTTTTAAATACTGCCGTATTAAATCACTAAGCATAAATACATTTCAGGCTTTTGACTTCCTCTTAATAATTGGGAGCTTAGTACAAAAGTACCTACAAACTGTGATTTGCGAAAATACTCCTTACGAACATGTGGAATAGGGGTCAAATTTCAAAGTGCTCCGTTTCTGAAATTTTTAATTAAAAAAATTCAATCACCTTGTTCGCAATGCTTTTTGCGTCCATATTACACAACCCCTCTATTCCATTCCGCGCCGCTGGCAGGGCAATAATACATCGCCGCTTTCATTTAATTGGACCATATAAGTTGGGCCAGGTACCTACCTACTTTAGGCGTGTAATAAAACGAACGGACATCGACGGTGCGATGTTTTACGTCGTTTTAATAAAATATTTTACGACCCTTAAATTAACGATACTAAAAATATTTTTTTTATAAATTCACATAAACTAACTGTCATTCCGTTTCTCCGCATAGGTAGACAGAGGACGGACCGCTAAACAACTCCATCTTGGCACACACTGCTGGCTTTAACCACATTCATATATCGTCTCATACACATACCCTTCTTTATTTTGACTCTTGATTTGAATGTTTATTAAAGTTTTTTATTATATAAATACCTCACAATAGTCCAGTTTCTCCCGTCTGGAGCCAATAAGACTATGGCATCCCCAACTGGGGTATGTTGTGAGGCTGAAGGTAGTGGGGAGGGAAAGGAGATGGGGAAGAGGAAGCTGATACCTGGCTATTCAGATCTAGTCACCAAACACGGCTAAATCCATTTTAAGCAACATTTCAATTTTTAATGGTGCTCTTACACCAGGGCGATACTGAGAGCATCTTCTACTCAAGTGTTTGCATCTGGTGCGTACACGAATAGATCTATAGGACGAATAGATCTAATATCTATAGATAGGTTTTCCGACGCGTGAGCAGGCCACATTTAGCTATCCATGTGAGAAGCATGGATTTTACAAATTTACCCCCTGCTATCCCCTACCGCTATTATGTTTCAATTGCAGTCCTTCCCTCTGCACTGGATATCCTTTCCCATGCGTCCACGCGTCCGTTTCCATGTTCAGATACTCTCAGGATCGCCCTGGTGTGAGACCACCATTCAGAAAAGAAACTTTGATTGAAATGGCTTTAGTCGTGTTGGTGATCAGATCTGAATAGCCAGGTACTTCTCCACCTTCCTCTTCCCCATCTCCTTCCCCTCCTCACTCCTTTCAGCCACACAACATACCCCAACTGGGGAGAAAACATTGCTTGAAATGGCTTTAAAAAAACGTTACTTGAAATGGCTTTAGCCTGGTGAGAGGTACTTCTCTTCCTTCCTCTTCCCCATATCCTTCCCATCCCCACTAACTTCAACCTTAAAACATACCCCAATTGGGGATGCCATAATATCACTGGCTCCGGACGGTTGACAGCAGTTGGAACTCTTGTGCGGTATTAACATAAAAAAAAAAAACATTTCTACAGCATTCAACCTACTTTCACCTTCATTCTACCTGTGCCTGCCACATGTGCTGTTTGTTCTACCAGTATTTCAAAGGAAGGTGTTCTGAAGAATTAGGCCTATTGATAATAATCAACAACAAAAAATATTCATATAAAACATTTTCCGTTTTTGCCATTGTATTTCAAATGTTTTTTTTTTTATTTTTTTATTTCTATAATATATTTTTTATTTTTTTACAGGTCAAATACGCTCCTGTCGTGTCTGTGAAGATCTTAGGAGGAGCGGCCTCCAATGGCAGAATACCTGAAGGAGCAGAAGTTCGACTTGGTAAGTCCAACTATAATCCCAGTAGTAAATTATCACTATTCTGCCTACTTTCCGATGGTCGAATTGCGATCTTTGGAACGCAGACTGCTATTTTAAACCCTTGGTCCAAACAAAAAAATATCATGCCATCAAATATTCCCGCTTGACATTCAATTTCAAATAAATTCGCTGTTTTTTAAATGTATTTGGGAGACGGGTATGGGTACCAAAGACATCCCTGCCCATGGGCTTAGGCACGGTGGGGTAAGGTGGGGCGTTTGCCCCGCCCTGGTAGGCCGATGCATGACCTCTTGGTTAACTACCGAGTTGCGTTTTCAAATTTTTTCTTCTTACATTCGATTTCTTTGTATTAATGCAGCCTTAAGCATGAATATGTTGTAGAAGCCTACTTTTTTCGATATTTCGATTTTTATTTTTTGCCCCACCCTAAATCAAAACCTGGCTACGCCCATGTCCTTCCATAGGTCACCCGAAGTGGTTCACGACATTTAGTGCCTTAGCATCAGTGCCCAGGTTCATGGGTTGAGGTTTGTCCGGGCCTTCTGTCTTTTATTCCGTCTGCTTGTGCGCCACTTCCATTGGGCCAATCACATACTCATGATTTTCTCTTTTTTACCTATTGCTTCATCATTTTCCTTAGGTTGCAAAGCCGAAGCGAATCCGAACGACCTGACCTACCGCTGGTATCTCAACGACGATCTGGTTGTGGGAGATTACACCACGGAGATGGTGCTCTATAACGTCTCCAGGAAGCTGCACGACTCCATCGTCAAGTGTGAGGTCCATAACGCTGTGGGAAAGAGTGAAGAGTCGGAAACCCTGGACGTCACATGTAAGTTTTATGATTTTACTTGGTTTGTCAGGAGCCAATGAACACGTTGGAATTCCCATTTAGATGGATAAGAATAAGGTGGGTGAGTTCCAGGCTATTAAAATCTGGTCACCAAAGGCTAAAGTCATTTCAAGCCACATTTCAATTCTGAATGTTTTTTTTATTATTTTGTTATATGAATACCGCACAAGAGTCACCAACTGCTCCCGTCTGGAGCCAGTGAGACTATGGCATCCCCAATTGGGGTATGTTGTGAGGCTGAAGTTAGTGGGGAGGGTAAAGAGATGGGGAAGAGGAAGGTGGGGAAGTACCTGGCTATTCAGATCTGGTCACCAAACAGCATTTTCAAGCAATGTTTCAATTCTGAATGGTGGTCTTACACCAGGGCGATACTGAGAGTATCTTCCACTCTGGTGGTCTTTCACAAGAGTGATTCTGAAAGTGTCTACTGTTCTGTAACATTGGCCACCCCGGGAACCATTTATTGGATAACCAACACCCCTGCCATAGGTCACTCTAACTGGTTCGCTACTTTTGGTGAGTATCAGGAATGCCCGGGTTCATAGGGTGAGGTTTGTCTAGGTCTCGGTGGCGGATGCTTTTGCCCACCTGCAAGGCAGGCCGGATCAGGAGACCTTTTAACCTCTCCAACCAGACTCTCTCTACCCATCGCCTTGCACCGCAGTGGGATGAATGTATGCATATGTTCATCGCTCCTAAATTCATTGATCCCCAATTTCCTACCCACCTCTCATTCCTTTTTCCTTCCCAGAACTTCCTCTCCTTCCTTTCCCTAAAAAGACCTTCCACACAACATCCTCAAAGATTTGATGACAATATTACATTAGAATTTATGTGAAACATTGTCTAGAAAAATATTCTTGACGTGAATACTTTGAGAATACTGTACTCTTTTTTGCAGTTAAAATCTTGATATTGATTGTGTTTTTCTCTACGTTTAGATGGACCAAGGTTCCGATTTCCACCAACAGATGTAGCAGCGGATCTTGGTGGAGAAGTAACGCTATCCTGTGACCTTGATGGGAACCCGCCACCAGCTATAACCTGGCTGCACGAAGATCAGGACAGATGGAGTGTGAGTATCTAACTGTAACAATATCGTAAACTGCTGTCTGACAATCATAAGACTTTTCTTTGCTTCATTCAAATGTAACAGTCAATTAAAAAAATAATATGTCCGAAATAACCTCACTTTTTCAAGACAGGAATTTCATTTGTCAGTCTGTTAAAATGCAACGTTGCCAGTTCTTCGGAGCACAGTTAAAGACATTTTTTATCGGTACCAAACCGAATCTGAGCTTTTATAATCTTTAAGCAGTGTGCAACTAAAACACCGTTTAACGGTTGGAAAGTGTTTTTATATCAGTAATTTCATAACACAACTCCCCATCTTGACGTAAACTTGTTGTACAAGCGTACATGAAACCAGCGAACATTGTTCATTTTGTGGCATGTAGTTGTTTTGTTAAATATTCATATTGCTAATTTAATTGTTAGTGATAAAGTCCGCGAGAATCCCTACCTAAAATATGTCTAACTGCCTTAAATTCGTGTTTAAAAAATAATCCTCATACCTTGTCTATTGAGCGTTGGGATAAACTTGCTGGAAGACAAATTTGCTCCGTGCTGACCAACAAGGTAAAAAGCTATGCTTTTTCCGATGTCTCGTCTGTGAGACAATACACTTTCTTTTTGATAAATGTTTTCTTTAACCAATATGTTTGGTTTCAGTTCAAATTCCAAGGTTAACATGCCATGTTTTGATGTGTCCCATTAGTATGAAAAAATCAATAAACATGTGTATATGTACAGTTTAGAAAATATAGTATTGATGGTTTCCAGGTGGTTGGCAGTACTCCAAACCTCACCCTGACTGTAGACAGTGCCACTGCAGGACGATACAACTGCAAAGCGGCTGTCCACGGATTCCCAGAAATAGAAGCTGATGCAGTGGTATATCTAAAAGGTAAGATGATTCTCCTTTTCAGACGAAGTATTTATTTTGTTAAATGTTATGAGAAAAGTTGTAACTTTACCTTACCTATGGTGTTTAATTTTTAGGTCCCCCAAAGATAGTATCGCCCCGCAGTCAGATCGGAATGGAAGGAGACAGTGCTAGGATAGAATGCCGAGTTATATCAGTTCCCAGACCAGTTCATCTTATGTGGTCACACGCTGGCAAAGAAATCAACATACACACTGATCAGGTAACTCTATCATTGCAAAAGCAAGGTTTTCCCACATACATTTACGAAACAGTAGATAAAGGTAAAAAATGTGCGGGTATATTTATTGACCTCAGAAAGGCATTCGATAGCATATCTCATGAGATGCTATTAAAAAAATTAAATAATATTGGCATAAAAGGCAACGCGATTAAATGGATCACCAACTACTTAAAAAACCGCCCACAAGTGGTAAAAATCAATCATGTTAATAGCGATCAAGAGCTTTCAAGCTTTGGAATCCCCCAAGGTACAGTGCTTGGACCAATCCTATTTACTATATATGTAAACGATATTTTTTTTCAAACTTTACATGGTCAAATTACATCATACGCTGACGATACAGTATTAATAATAAGTGGAAAGACTTGGGAAAATGTAGAATTAAAGGCCATAGAAGACATTAACACGCTTAAGAATTTTTTCGACAATAATTTACTATCACTAAATAGTGAAAAGACATTTGTAATTCCATTTGCAATACATTTAAACGATGCTCCCAAAAATTTTAACATTGTCATACATGAAAATACTAAAATTCACAGCCAAAACTACTGCACATCAAACTGTACAATATTAAAAACCACAAATAAAATAAAATATCTAGGAGTAATTATTGATAAAAATCTGAAATGGAAGGAACAAATATGTCAAGTAGTAAACAAAATTAGAAAATTAATATACATATTTTTAAGAATTAGAAATTTTTTGTCAATAAAAAATCTATATTTAATCTACTATGCCTTAGTTCAATCCACTTTACAATACGCTATTATTAGTTGGGGATCCGCATATAAATGTAACCTTGTTCCAATAGAAATTGTACAAAGAACAATTATTAAAATTATATTAAAAAAATCCTTGGACTACCCAACAGAACGCCTATTTGATGAATTCCAAGTACCTACATTTAAAGATTTATATATTAAAAATTCATTAATTCAAATTATAAAAGAAAAAGATAAATATCAATTTTTAAACGAAAACAGAACGCGACTTAAACATGTTTTTATATGCCCAAAACTAAATACGTCTTTTGCACAACACCATTACACTTACCAGGGAAGAACTTTTTTCAATCGCCTACCAGAAGAAATCAGAAGCATTAATGATAAAACCCAATTACTGCTCTCTGTCAAGAGACATTTTAAAAATATTCTGAAGAAAAAAACTAATGCCACTTAATTATCCTACAAATATCCTTAGTTTTCCAAAATATTCTTTCTTTTATTTAAATGTATACATATATACTTAGTTTTCCATAATATCCTTTATTTTCTTTAAATATATACTATTATATACTATTACAACACACATATATTTATGTAAATGAATTATTTAAGTACTAAGTAATAACCACATTTATGTACACTCCTTTTCCATACACAAGCAAATGCTTTAAATGGAAAAGTAGTAAAAAACCTAAGATGTAAAATTATCATTTAGCAACATGTAAAACATATTAATGAAAATAAAAAATAATTAAAAAAAAAAAAAAAAAAAAAAAAAAAAAATGATGGTAGTAGAGGGAATTAAAATATTGTAAGGTTATTATACCGAAAACAAGTAGATATCAAAAGCAAAAAATCAATTTTCATAGCCAATTGAGAATAATTTAGTGGTACCACAGGGATCAGTTCTCGAACCCCTGTTAATTATTGTTTATACAAATTTGGCTCCATCTTGCTGTATTTGTTAATTATTATCAATTTGTTTTTATTTTCAGGACTTTTCAATTCTTGAAGATCCAATGGCCGATGGTGTAAAATCTACTCTGGTTATAAGAGACTCGCAATATATGCATTTTGGGACCTACAACTGCTCTGTCACCAATGAATATGGCTCGGATGTAGTTGAAATTCATTTGGTAGCCCAATGTAAGTACTTAACGTACTTTAATTTTTATGTGCCCTTCATCGACTTTTGACAAGCCACTTTTAAAAAGATTTCAAGTCCTGGAATGTGCAAATAAATTTCCTATTTTTATAAAATAATGTACTTCATTATTTGCGGCATGTTCACTCAGTATCGCCTTGGTGTAAGACCACCATTCAGAATTGAAACATTGCTTGAAATAGCTGTGTAACTGAATAGCCAGTTACTCTCCACCTTCCTCAACCCCATCTCCTTCCTCTCCCCATTACATTCAGCCTCACGACATACCCCAATTGGGTTTCCATAGTCTCATTGGCCCCAGATGCTTGGGAGCAGTTCACCTCAACATTCCCTGATTTGGTGACGCCAAAATACCTGGCAGTTGGGACTTTTGCAATGTATTCACATTAAAAAAATATCTCTCAATATTAATTTATCATTTCTCTTTCAGCTTCTTTTCCACTTCAGATGATAATCTTCATATTCATCGGCGCCGCTGTAATAGTCCTCATCGCCCTGGTGATAGTTTTCTTCATCTGCGCTCGCCGCAAGTCAAAGCAGCGTGCCGGCAAGGAGATGGGAGGAAAACCGGACGTCATGGTCGACGCAGAACACAAGGATAGAACGTCTTACATCAGCGATCTCAAACATGATCTGAAGATGGAGGAAGCTTGTAATCCGGTAAGATATAACCTTACATGTTACACCCTTTAGACATCTGACCTGACCTGTACTGCTCTCCGAAACGTTGGCTAATGGAGAAGGAAGTGCAACACGGCATAATACCCCATATTTAAAAAAAAAGGAATTTTTGTATACCAAAAGCAGTAGGTATCGAAAGCAAAAATCAATTTCCATAGCCAACTACTGTATTGTCTGTCATATTACTGTCCCAAACGTTGGCGGAAGAAAGGAGGAAGTGAAACACGGCTTAATACTCCATAAATACATAACAAAATTTAAAATCAGTTTGTTGTACAGAATTTAATATCCATAGTCATTTGAGAATAATTTAGGAATACCACAGGGATCAGTCCTCAGACCTCTGACAAACATGTACTCAAACACGATCTGAAGATGGAGGTAGCTTGTAATCTATATCCTTACTGGTACATGCTCTAGAGATCTACCCTGATGAAGGACACTGTACCGCTGTCCAAAATGTTGGCTAAAGAAAGAGGAAGTGTAACGGGGCATAATACCCTATAAATAAATCCGAATAAAATTTAAAAAATTGATTTATTGTCCATAAATATTAATGGCTTACATTATTTGTTTGTTTGACAGGAATATGCAGGAGAAGAGTTTAGGACCGGCCTCCCATTAGCAGGTCCCGTTCCTTTACCGGCGGACCGCGCAGCTCTCCTGATGCAGTACTCCAGATATTCCAATGACTATTCAGACCACGCCTTCCCGCCTAATTTAGACTTCAAGGTAATTCATTGATTTTATTGTTAAA
Source organism: Limnephilus lunatus (assembly GCA_917563855.2). NCBI lineage: Eukaryota > Metazoa > Arthropoda > Insecta > Trichoptera > Limnephilidae > Limnephilus > Limnephilus lunatus. The sequence goes on from OU830592.1 coordinate 129,345,332, forward strand.
CAAATTTTACACAACAGCCCATTAGCACACTTGCAACCTCTACGACTAACGTTATTGAAGTACTTACTTACTCTAGTACTCTCTTACTAGTAATTACCTACTTACTAACTCAAGTACTCACTTAAGTACTAATTTAATTACTTAATTACTTACTTAAGAATTTTTTTACATACTTAAGAACATACTAAAGTACTTATTTACTCAAGTACTCACTTACTTAATTACTTATTTAAAACTTACTTAAAACTCAAGTACTAACTTACTTAAGTACTTATTTAATTACTTAACTACTTACTTAAGTACTTGTTTAATTTATCTTTAATGGATTACCACAAAGTTATAGCTACATTCAAAAGTATACTTATTTAATTACTTAACTACTTACTTAAGAAATTTCTTACTTACTTTAGTACTTATTTACTCAAGGAATCACTTACTTAAGTATTTATTTATTTACCTAAGTATGTACTTATTTACTTAAGTGCTTACTTACTTGAGTACTTATTTAAGAACTTACTTACTTCAGTACTCACTTCTTAAGCAACTAATTAACTAAGTACTTAATGACTTCATCACTTACAGACGCTGTTCCCAGTTCCACTAAGCCAAAACTAAGGTTCAACACTGCTTAAGCATCACTTAATCTAGACAAAGTGATGATTAAGTTATGCTTAAGCAGTTTTGAACCTTAGTTTCGGCTTAGTAGAATTGGGAACAGCGGCCGTTAGTTACTTAAGTATGTACTTATTATCTTAATTATTTACTTAAGTACTTACTTAAGTGCTTATTTCCTATTTAAGTTACTTGTACGTACTTAAGTAACTAATTACCGATTACTTAATCTGCAAGCTCTTGGCTGTATTCGAAGCTCCTCGGCATGGATGGAAGTAGATATCTTTGTCCTTTGGATTTTGGAACTTTTGATTATATTACAACCAGAAACAAATTTACTAGTATCCACCAGATAATCATTCCATAATGTATCATAAATATTATCATTGTTTCAGGATGGCCATAACAACAACGCCTATTCGGGTTACATCGACTACAGCCGGGATTACAACCCCCCTCCCTCACTTCCCCTCCACGTCAAGTCCCCCTCCATCAATGGGATGGATTCACAATCTGCCAGCAGGTAAATCCACTTACATTTAAGGGGAACATATGCGCGGCCCATTTCGGCGCGTTTCATACAAATCTTAGATTTGGATTTGAGATCAAAATACCCAACCAAACTGAAAGATTATTTTTTTAATCAAAAGGTATATCAAACATCTAGTAAGGATGTGAGCTACTTTATTTATTTTTGCTTTAAATTATAAGATAATATTTCCATTAAAAACCACTTTTATCATGCAATGTCTCAATCCGTTATTAAGCAGCATTTTCGTTTCTAGATTACACCTTGGAAGCAGCTACCGCCCTCCCAGCAGTGGAGGGGACTCCCTACAGCGGCGGGGGGTGGGGGGAGTGGACACCACCGACTTTTCCCACCCTAGCGGCTCCTTGCAGAGAAGGAAAGCAGACGCCAATAGTATAGGAATTCCATCAGGTGTGTATTTACAATATGTTTTTGTGGGTTCCATGTCAACTCAGAAAAAAACCAACTCAGAACCACCTCAGAAAGGTCATTAAAAGCTGTGAAAAAATAATTTTAAAATTGCCGGTAACCCTAACCTAACTTAACCTATTCAACCAATTTTTTTTATCATCACTGTGTAATATCACATCACTTAATGATCTTTCTGAGGTGGTTCTGAGTTGGCCAGTCACTGTTTTTTTTTTAGTTGCACACAGGAGGCCCTGAGGAAAATAATTTCCATCATGATATATGTCATTCATCTAAGGGGGTGCTGTGTAAAGGGTCTATTTAGAAAAAGAAGGAGAGGAATTTCTGAGAAGGAAAAAGGTATAAGAGGTGGGTAAGAATCTGGGGGTCAGTTTGTCCAGGAGTTACAGATGTATGAATCCATCCCTCCCACTGCTGTGCAAGGCGATCTTCCTAGAGATCAAAAGATCTCCCTCAACCAGTCTCTCCTGATCTGGCCGACATCGCAGGTGGTGGGCAGACATATCCACCGCCAAGATCCGAGCAATCCTCAACCCTACGAACCCGGGGGTTCCATGTCAACTCAGAATGAAACCAACTCTTAATAACTCAGAACCACCTCAGAAAGGTCATTAAAAGCGATGAAAATATAATTTTAAAATAGCCGGTAACCCTAACCTAACTTTACCTATTCAACCAATGTTTTTATAATTTTTTATTATCACTCTTATAACCTTTCTGAGGTGCTTCTGAGTTGGTTCCATTCTGAGTTGTCCGGTCACCGAACCCGGGCACCCCTGCTAAGCCATTAATTGTTCTGAACCACTTGGTGTGTGATCTCTGGCAGGGGTGTTTGTTATCCAATAAATGGTTCCCAGGGCAACAGTACCCATACCTGCCTCCCAAATTAAATTATGACTAAAGACCTCATTGATCAATTAACTGCCTTTTTTGTGTTAAAAAGTGCATGCAGACTGTCAATGTGTATTAAAGCGAGTGTATTTCAATTATATGTATATCTGACTAATATTATAAACACAAAAGTTTGTATGGATGTATGTGTGTTTGTTACTCTTTCACGCAAAAACTACCAAATGGATTTTAATGAAACTTTACAATAATATAGCTCATACATCAGATTAACATAGAGGCTATAATGAATGTTGCTAGCTAGGAAGGGGACGCGGGAGGGGAACGGGGATGCACGGGAAAGGTGATGCATTTCTTTGAATATGGCATTGCAACGCATGCCGGGAACCTGCTAGTATACCATATGCCTTCGGCAATTATCATAACCATTCGTACATTAGACACAAACGACGATAGATGATACTCTTCTAAACTACTACTTAACTGACATCTGCTGAGATACTACAAAACTACGTATAGATACTTTTAACTATACCAATGACATCTGTTGAAGGGTGTTGAAACTACAAGACTAACCTATAAATACAACTAAGTTACTAATGTTATTTTGTGTTCTCCAGTGACGTACGACACGGTGGGATTACTACAGCACCCCAACGGCGCATTGAAACAAAATGGCAGCGGAATGTTAACACCAAATGGCGTGGACATCCGATACGCTGCCACATACGGCAACCCGTATCTTAGAACAGCCGGTGGACTAAGTAAGTAGACTATTTTCTTGTATTTGTATATATGGGGCGTTGAGGGTTCGGTGACCCCAAATTTATAATTATCGTAAAATTATATTTTTTTGTCCATTTTTCATCAATTTCAAACCTAAAATCGACTTAAAAATAACTTTAATGATAAGTTGGTATGGATATCAAACAAATTTACTTACAGTGTTTAACTGTCCTTTTCAAAATTGTAACTGATGTGTCTAAGATAAGCTATGCAATGCTTACCTGTAAATTATAACATATTCGTGAATATTTTTTCCTTGATCATTGTATCAGCAATAATTATTGTGCTTGTTCTGATGTGTTCTTCACATAAACTTCCAACTTCACAAATCCCACAATTATAATATCCCGTGATTTTTGATGCACTAGTATTTATTTAGAAATTATTTACACACTAGCTTCAACATAAATATGTCTTGTTTTAATAGATTTTACATACTAGCTTCAACATAGCCTTGTTCTGATAGATTTTACATACTAGCTTCAATATAAATATACTCGTATGTCTTGTTCTAATAGATTTTACACTACAGTTTCAACATGTATGTCTTCTTCTAATAGATTTTACTCACTAGTTTTAACATATATGCCTTAATCTAATAGATTTTACACACTAGTTTCAACATATATACCTTATTCTAATATATCATACACACTAGTTTCAACATGTATGTCTTGTTCTAATAGATTTTACACACTAGCTTCAACATGTATGTCTTGTTGTAATAGATTTTACACACTAGTTATAAAATGTATGTCTTGTTCTAATAGATTCAACACACTCTATACTTTGTTCTATACTAGCTTAAACATATGTCTTGTTCTAATAGATTTTATACACTAGCTTCAACATGTATGTCTTGTTCTAATAGATTTTTTTTGTTTTTTGTTTAGGCACAGTGAACACGGCAAATCCTGCCGCTACACCCGCCCCGCCGCCGTATAACTCAATACGAAACTCCATGATCAGCATGATGCCTTCCGGTTCAAGTAAGGATAACATCTTTACTATCGTGAGCTACGGAACTGTGAAATATCCACTAAACTGTTAAATCTCAAACCGTTACAAATACCTTTAAAACCATTCTTAATTTGGGAGGTGGGCACCCCGATTGGATTACCAACACCCCTGACATAGGTCACCCCAAGTGGTTCGCTAAGTTTCTTGACTTAGCAGGGGTGCCCAGGGATGAGGTTTGTCTATGTCTTGGCGGCTCTTTTTTCAATTGTTTTTTGAAGATGTGAAGAAAAAGTGAGATAGCGAATGTAGCAACACCTAAGTATAAGAAAGACAACCTACTGGAAATATGTCATCGCATACAGCGTTCCATAATCGTCTTATTCTAAGAGAATAAGCGTATGTACTGTCATTTCAGTCACACTCACAATGTAAAATTTAGTATTCGTTGCAACTTTTAAATATGTAAATGCTGCTCCTATATATATTTCATTCACACCCACAACATATTCTTTCAATGTCTATCTTTGTCAGACATAACCGAAGTTTCAATAAAGAATTTACTAGAAATGGACGTATGTTCGTTACTTGCCACATTTTGTGTGTTGTCTATAAGTTTGTAGAGTCATTACCAAGCGTTGTGTTTTAATGATATTGTATTTATTTTCAGATCCTCACATATCAGGAAGCAGTGCACAGCCACAAGCTGCCCCTCAATCACCTGCCTCCAAATATATCATGCCCGTAGTGGCGCCAAACCCTGCGCAAATGGTGCAGCTCACCAAGAAAGGTAACCTAATCTGATCTAACCTCACTTTACTGAGACTAACCTAACCTCACCTTTGAAACATAATTATCCATTACAAAACTCTGCGCAAATGGTGCAGCTCATTAATAAAGGTAACCTAACCTAATCTAACCTAACCTAATCTAATCTCACTTTACTGATAATAACATAACCTCACCTAAAACCTCACCATTAAAACATAATTACCCATATTACCAACTTAAACTTATGTAGTTGAGAACAACCTAAAAAATTTTTTTGTCAAACAGAATGACAGATCTTACTTGCTGTTGACGACAACGCTAGTATAGATTTTGTGGATATAAAAAATTGTAAAAATATGTGTACTAACCCCACTTTACTTTACCAATACCACAACTTAAGAAATCTTTACCTAGCCTCAACTCTACTGACTTAACTCAACCTCACTTTACTGTTTTTTTACATTAACCCCACATAGGAGGCCCTGATGAAAATAATTTTCCTCGGGGCATGGGTTATCTTTGGGGATGTTGTACGTAGGGTATTTTAAGGAAAGTTATGAGAGGAAGTTCTGGGAAGGAAAAAGGGAAGGGGTGAGTAGGAATCTGAGGAGTAACGGATGTATGAATCCATCCCTCCCGCTGCGGTGCATAACTATGGGTAGAGAGAGACCAGCTGGAACTACTCAGGCTAACCTAACTTATCCTCACTTTACTGAGACTTAGAAACCTAACCTAGCTTTATAAAGTCTTGAAAATGAGAGAGCGAGAGAGTAGTTCATTCCACAGACTGATGCATAAACTGTAAAAGAAAGTGTGATTGATTTATAGTTGTGGGTGAGGAACACAAGGGTTTTTTTATCACTTAGACAGATATTAAAAATTATCCTTCTGAAAAGTAATGTATTGTTATCATATTACTTATTGTGTGCTTTTATTTTTCAGGTACCGGCACACAACAGTCTTTAGCCACGCATGTCTGACTCGGGTAGTCAATGGAGTGTACGTAACGCTCCAACTCATCCATCCATCTGTACATAACCTCAAACAGGCGTAATAGCTAATATTACGTGCTGCACATCATCGAATCACATCATAAAACAGACAATACTGAAAAGTTAAACAATCTATTGTGAAAAAGTTTTAAAGAGTGGTGATATCTGAACTTTGTTGTAACTAGTTTCAAAAACATTTCAATCCACATCCATCCATAAGTACATAACCTCAAATAATTGTAATAGCTAAAATTGTGCATCATAGAAAGGCATCAGAAAATAAACATTGTGTGGAAAAGTTTATAAACACGGTGGTGATATTAATTTGAACTCTTTCAACGTTGCAACTAGTTTCGAAAACATGAAACGGCCATTTTTAAATGTGTTTTTCTAGGCCTAAGTTTTATGTGTAAAAACCTAGTTAATGTGCAATAAAATATAATAATACCGGAATTAACACAATCTACCGTATGAAATTGTAAATAATAGTGATGTTGATAAAATTTATTGCAACAGTTTTGAAATAATGAAACAGCTATCAAAATGTAAAAATAACAGTGAATAATTCTGTTATTTACACAATGTACGCAATAATTAAACTCTCTTTTTGTCAGAATGTACAAAGCAGCAAATAATTTTGTAAAAGTCTATGGTATTATCATGTAGTAAACTATGTTACAACCAGTTTCAAAAATGTGAAATATGTTTGTACATGTACATACTACTGTAATTTATACAATGAATTGTATAACATATGTTATATAATATTTGACCTTTGTTATAACCAGTTTCAAAAATGTGAATTATACACGATTATTCATACAGTACATACTCTAATTTATACAAAGAATTATATAACGTATGTTATACTATTTGACCTTTGTTTCAACCAGTTTCAAAAGCTTGAAACGGCCATCGGAAGTCATGTTTTTTGGATTGTATTTACTTAAACTATGTAATAAATGGTTTTTTTTTCTGTAAATACCTAAATACTGTAAGTTTCTGATGCTTTTAAGGTGATATTAAAAACGAAATTATAAAGTTATACTTCAATTAACTATGAATTAAGCGAAATTAGTGTAGATTTATAATAATTAGAAAACTTAAGACTGTATTTTGTATCGACTTGAATTAAATTAATCTTAGTTTAGTTGAAACTTAATTGAATTATGTGAAAACTTTTTTCCTTCATATTCAATTTGCTTTTTATCAGTATTTGAATGAATTTATAGATAATAAAATTGTACATTATATCTGTGAATAATTTTTTATACCTTTTAAAGTCAATTTTTAAGTAAAAATAGCATATTAATAATATTATTCTTCTTAGCAAAAATACGAATTTAAAAAAATTGTGTAAATCTGTACTTATAGCCCCATACTTTTGTAAAAACTTAAAATGTGTAAATATTTTGTGAAATTTCGCATCGAAATATCAAAACTAAGACTTGTTCAATATTTACGGTGTTTTACATACAAAAGAGCAATTCTAATCATTAAGTTGCTAAATGATATTAAATATTTTGCATGAAGCACGAAAGAACTGTTTTAAGTGGCATTCAAGTAGGTATTTTAAACACCTCTTATCTATAAAATGAAAACGAAAAAAAAAGCGGAATGCTTGTCTGTGTCTATATTGAAACCATAGACGTATTAACTGTCTTTGTTGAAATCATAGACGTATTAATTGCTTTCATTGTCGCTAAAATATGTAGAGGGTGCCTATTGTGTTAAAATTTAACGTAATGTCAATTTCAATCCATTTCCACGTAAGTCTTGTCTCAATGTTGAAAGTTAGACGGATATTTTAAAGCTCTCATGAAGTTTAGCACAGTTAAATTGATAACTCCACAATATCAGATCGATAGGCTTAACTGACTGACCCCTAACTAATTTCCCAAGTACAATTGCGCTCTTAACCAAGCCGATATTGACAACGAAATAAATAAGAAATTGGCTCATGATGGCAACACTGGCAGGCAAGGGCGTAGCGAGGTACGGGCAGGGGGGGGCACCTGCCCCCCCCCTTAGAAGATTCAGGGATGCTCACAAACCGTAAAGTAATATTACATCGATTAGAAAAGCTTTTTTTTGTACCCGCATAACTTACGTATCTAACTAAAGATTTTACGTTTATTTGTATTTTATTTTTCCTTTTTTTTATGTATTATTTTTACGTGCATTTGTAAAACTTCAACCATGTACGGTTCCAAATGTTTTCAAGCAGTTTAGGTATTTATAATTTATGACTTAATCCATAGAGGCCCTCGAACCCTTTCCTTAGAAATATGTATTCTCGAAGTAAAAAATGCGTCTTTAATTGTTATATTGTTGCTTCTTTTCTTGTATTTTAAAATACGGTTAGGGCCCTGAGGGCCTCAGACACAGAATTGAGACTTATACTCAAGTTAGTCAGCAAAAAATTTTGTTAGTTCCTCATTCAGAATTGAAACGTTGCTTGAAAATGGCTTTAGCCGTGTTTGGTGACCAGATCTGAATAGCCAGGTACTTTCCAACCCTCCTCTTCCCCACCTCCTTCCCCTCCCCACTACCTTTCAGCCTCACAACATACTCCAATTGGGGATGCCATAGTCTCACTGGCTCCAGACGGGAGCAGTTGAGATTCTTGTGCGGTATTAACTGTAAAAAAAAAAAATTAACGAAATGCCCACATGAGCTAAAGGGCCATCCATAAATTAAGTCACATGAATTTTATGATTTTTGACCCCCCCCCCTGTCCCTATCGTCACATTTTTGAGACCCCCTTCTCCCCCCCCCAGTGTGACATCATATATTTTGCAATTTTACATCTAAAAATAGTCAAAAGAGTAGTTGAATTTTTTTTTCATGTAACATCACAGAGCTGGTGACCCCCCATACCACTTGTCACACTCACCCTTCTTCTTGTCATGTGCACCGATTCATTGTTACGCGGATGACAGTACAGTCCATGATAGCTTTTTGTTTGACAAGCCTCCAAAGAGCACACAAACCCCAATAGCTCGGAGGGCTTTGAAGCAGAGAATGGACGGTTACCTCGAGAGTGTTTTCTCTTGGGGTAAGAATAACCTCGTCGAATTTAATGTTTCAAAGACCCAATCATGTTTGATAACGTCTAAAAGGGATCGAAATGATAATCTAGTCTCCTTCAACGGAAGCATTCTTCCGAACAGGACCTCCATTGATATGCTTGGTGTAACTCTAAGTGACCAGCTCAGGTATGGGGGTTCCATCGAAAACAGAGTTAAGTTAGCCTCTCAGAAACTGGGCGTACTGTACAGGGCCCGCAGATACTTTAATAGTACTCAACTGCTAACCCTGTACAAATCGCAAGTGCGCCCCACGGTTGAATTTGGCAGCCACCTCTGGTCTGGAGCTCCAAAATACCTAAAAAAAACCCTTGACTCTGTGCAGAATCGGGCGATCCGTTTGATAGATTCTCCCATCTTAACAGACGGATTGCAATCTTTAGAGCATAGGCGTCAGGTGGGAATGCTGTCCTTGTTTTACCGGTATTACAATGGAAGATGCTCCGAGGAACTAGCGTCATTGATCCCCTCGGCACCGGTGCATAGTCGGGAAACACGCCAAACACGCGCCCAACATTTGTACACGGTTGATATTAGTCACATGAGAACGGGTCGTTTTTACGATTCGTTCTTGAGTTCAACAGCTCGGCTGTGGAACGATTTACCGGCCTCTGTGTTTCCTCCCTCCTACAACATGAGTCTCTTCAAGACCCATGTTAACTCCTTCCTTTCCTCAAAAAGACCCTCCACACAGCATCCTCAAAGATGACATAGGCCCTGAGGGAAATTACTTTCCTCAGGGCCTCCTGTGTGGAGTTAATGTAAAAAAAAATATATATATATATTTAATACAGTCAAAATTGCCAATTTATTAATATTTTTACATTACTGACATTTCGGAATTTAAATTCGTGGATCGATCCGCCAGTGTTGTCAGTGTATAATGGTTCCTTATTTATTTCCCGTCAATATTGGTTCGGCTGTCAACAGCGAAACTGTGCTATGGATATCGATATAAAACCATCTTTTCGATCCAATATTTTAAAATTATCGAATTCGTATATGAGACGATAGTGAATATCCAATTTTATTGAGTAGTTATCTGGGTTATAATATAACCTCATATTGAAGTGACTTACGAAGTGATAGATTGTCAATTACATTAGAGTTTATATTGCTTGATTTTACTCTACTAGATTGTACAAATGATTTACCCACCTTTTAACAGTATTTTTTAAATTTATTTAACAATCTGGCAAGGGTATGTCTTGTTTCTTTTAAAACAACGACAAAAACTCAAAACAGTGCAATAATAATAATTTCAAATGCATTATTATTTTTTAAAAGTCACTAGATAGTTGAAAAAGCTTTAAAAAAAGTTTTAATTTTGACATTATTTTATTTTAAAACGAGATTTACCTAAATAAGTCTTTACTTAATTATTCCTAAGTTGTAAAAAATACATTTAAACTGAATTATTTTCTCTTTATTTTATATCTCACTTGTATTTTGTTTTTATTTTTTATGTTTATCGTTTTTTTATGTTACATAAAATTATAATTTAAAAGTTATCCAAAGAATGATTTTTTTCGTTTTATTTTATTATTTTTCCCATATATTCATTTTTTATGCAACGATGTATAACAGTTACAATTACTCAGAACTAGTGGAACTATTACATCCTAATTCTTGCGCAGAATGTCACAAGGCAGGAGATAGTGGGAGAGCTGAAGGTGATGGGTAAGATGAAGGTTAGACAGTGCTATACAACAGCATTTTTATTTGTCTGCCACCTCTGGTCTGGAGCCCCAAAATACCTGGAAAAACCCTTGACTCTGTGAGGAAATAGGCGGTCTATTTGATAGATTAGAACTCTTATCAAACGGATTGCAATCTTTAGAGCTTAGGCTTCAGATAAGTATGCTATCCTTGCTCTACCGGTATTACAATGGAAGATGCTCCAAGGAACTAGCGTCGTTGATCCCTTCGCCACCGGTGCATAGTCGGGAAATACGCCAAACAACATATTTATGTACACGGTTGACATTTGTCACATGAAAACGGGTTGATTTTTTAATGGTTTAAAAATGAAGATGGCTTAAAAATACTAGTCTATCATTTCTTTTTTGATAATGTGCAGAGATATAAAATATATGTCAAGCAGTACACATTTTTTTTTTTTTTTTCAATATTCATCTTTGGAAACACTAACTAACTAACTAACCATCACGCCGTTTCTTCGCAGGGGTAGGCAGAGAGGACACACCGCCAAGCAACTCGGTCTTGGCACACAATCCTTGCCTCGTTCACATTCATACACCGTCTCATACATGTTCTTCTATTATTCTGGCTCCTGACATGGCCCGACTCAAGTATCTGATTCACTTGGTCGTGCCATGTCTTTCTCGGGCGTCCCCGACTTCTTCTACCATTCACATTTGCGTCATATATTCTCCTTACACTCCTTTCCTCGTTCATTCTCTCTACATGCCCGAACCATCGGAGCGTTCCTTTCTTGATCTTACTCATTACGCTTACATCAGCCTTGCATTCTTTGCGGATCTCCGCGTTTCTCATACGATCATACATGGTTTTACCACACATACGCCTCAGGGATCTCATTTCTACAGCATTCAGTCTACTTTCATCCTTCCTCTGTCAGTTCCATGCCGCAACTGGAGAGATAAACCAACAGAAGTGTATTCTGGGCGTGTCCGTGTGCCCGAAGTAAGCTCAATTTTACCTTACTTCTGAGGAAATTGATCAAACTTTTTGAATTATCGAAATTCTTTCTTGAACTCACATACAATTTTAATGGCCTGTTTCGAGCCTATAAGTCGATAAATTGATTACATAGTTTTCTTTCCAATCCTTATAGATAACACTTCTAGTAAGTTTCTGTTCAGTGTTAGATGGATACCAATTGTAAGGATATAAATTAAATAAAAATTTATTGAATTTTTATTGGAATAACTCTTGTTATAGTAACTTTTGAAGGTTATTCCCATTAATGTAGTATATTATTGAAGAAGAAGACAATACTAATAAATCTAAACGAAAATATGAAAAAGAACAAGACACATAAAAATCAAAAGGTAACGGTAAACTGGGACTCAAACCCAGGAACTCTTGTGGAAAAGGCCAAAAGGTGTCCCATATCTTACTAATATTATAAATGCGAAAGTTTGTATGGATGGTCCTTACTCTTTCACGCAATAAATACCGAATGGAATATAAAAATTCTTTCACTAATTGAAAGCTACATTATTTGCGAGTAACATAGGCAGTAGTATATTGGTAAGCTCTGGCGTTATGAATTAGCTGTGGCATTATGAAATTGTTTATTATACGTTTATTGGCAAAGCGTGTTGCTAAGTAAATGTTTGACGTAAGCTGTCAGGAGATTTCTTTGATAGCGAAAATTCAAATATGAATATTTGTGTAGGTAGATACAAATATAAAATAGGTACATATCTACATTTTGACCTAAGCCAACAGCTATACTAATATTATGAATGCGAAACGGAGCATATTTGATTGTTGATTTATTGGGGGAGGGGGAGGGGTAGTGCGAGGGGAGAGGGGGGGAGTGGGAAGGGGGACGAATATCCGAGCGAAGCCGGGGGCAAAAGCTAGTATGTACATAAATAAATTCACATGCATTTATCCAGGACACTATCTAAATTACAAACCAATTCTTTAGAACTTTGTGATCATTTAAAAAGGTAGCAGCTAAAAATATAGAAAAAAAAAGTCAAAGATAATATTGTTAAATCTAAATTTAAAAGGTGAAATGACAAGAGATCCTGGGTTCGAGTCCCATTTGTGACCGTTAACTTATTTTTTTTTGTGTCTTGTTCTTTTTCATATTTCCTTTAAAATTCATTAATATTATCTTCTTATTCAATAAAAATGTATGTTCGTGGTTCGTGATGAACAAATTATGATTAGGTAATCCTTAAAATTATGAATGTAATATTATTATCGACATTACTATCAAAAATCAAATAAAATAATTAATTCATTGTATATGTACACTATCCAAACCATATCTTTTAGATTATTAAATTATTAGCATTGTAAAATACATGTAGTAAATGATATATTTTGGGCGTATTTCACTATCGCTGAGTAAACTATTGACTAACTACTCGTCGAGCAACTTTAATCACAGGTTTAACACGGCTGTTAAAACCACAGAATAAAGAATAACACAAGAAAGTGAAATCCATTATCCAAAATTCTCAAATATTCTCTGTTACATCAAAAATACAAATCCTTGTTTCTTTTTAATTTCGATCAAATGGGATGACAATATTTGATGTCAGGCAAGTGTAAGGGGACAGAATGCGTACTAAACGGTACTAAAAGATACTAAATCAGTAGTAAAAGCAGACATTTACATAATATTGGTAGAGTTATTCAGAAGTTGTAAAACAGTTAATACACGCTACTTGACAAATAGTTACTCGGTAGTTTAACCAGAGGTGTGAAATGCACGTAGATGTAAAAAAATTTCTTGCCTAGCTATAAAGTGATTTCTCCTGTGATACCGTGCAAGTAGGTACTAATATTATGGATTCAATTTATCTTAGCTTCAGTCCATTGACTGACCCATCTATTTAGTCTGATATCTGTGGTGAAAAACCATTATTATCATAGAACTACAGTGACATATCTACCTACCCATTTTTCTTTTTTTAATACCTTGTTCCATTATTAGCGAGGTATGAATAGTGACTTACTCATCTGTTTAGTTAAATATCTGTGGTGAAAATCCTCTTGTTGAAAAACAGTTACTTACTCATCTGTTTTGTCAAATATCTTTGAAAAAAATGAAAAGAACAATCAATGTCAATTGTCAATGTACTTAGTCATTGACAATGTACATTGAAGTGCGATTGACGGAAAATCAATCAATCAGCATTTGAATGGTACCTGTTAAACGCAGTTTTTTTGGCCTGTTTCTGCTTTTGATCAAGTCACAATCAACTGTTAGGCATAACCACTCCAAAGCGATACAAGAAAGTACATACCCCTAATACGATACAATTTATATTTAATCATTTAGACAGTTTTGAATTTTACTTTTATTAAATACATATATACATACATTCAATTGTAAGTCGTAAAGAAATAGGTTGTGCTCTAAAAATTCTTTAAGAAATAGTTCTTTAAATGAAAGTGTAAAATTTTCATAATTCTTTATATTTAATGGTAAATTTTAGAAATGACTGAATATGCTTAATATGAATATTTTTTAGAAAAAACCTTTTTATTCACCTTTTTTACTTTAGTACTAGGGACAGACTAAACTATAAAAGCGCCAGCGTTATTTGGCTCGGCATGCCAAATGCTGAAATTGGCCAAGCCAAGTAACGCTGGCCCTTTTATGGGTAAGTCTGTCGGCCCTTAATAATTCAACTATTTGCATTCGGGGCGATGAAAATACTGCATTTAAATTTCAACTAAAATGAAAAATGAAATTTTGCTTTCGTCAGAAATCAGACTACTGAATTTCTCACATTTGAGAGTATCTACGGGTGCAGTTCGTCATCAGCATCGTACCTATCGTGATATTGGCATGGCGCGAAAGTGAATAAAACCGTTAATCCGATCGTAATTCATGACATGAAGCAGAACTATCGTTCTTTGTCGTTGTTTGTCATTTGCTCCAAGTTATTTCATCGACTAAACGACTAAATCTTCCTATCACCGTTTGTGAGTGAACCAACAAAGTTGTTTATCGTACACCTTTGGTTTAAATGTAAACCTTGCGAGGATCTACACCAAAGAAAGAACCATATCAAGGAAGATGTAGTAGGTACTTTCAGTAAGTACCTGCTTGTTTGTGTAATACCGTTTACATTTGGGTGGGGCGGACAGATTTGCATCGATATCCATAGGCGCTTTATTGCACAGAGTAGCCCTCCAGTGGTAATCTGACACAAGTGCTTTATCGCACATCATTATTCTCCGACATTTTGTATTAAATTTTATAGTAATTAAGGTGAATCAAAAAATGTTTTTTTCTAAAAAATATTTTTATTAAGCGTTTCTGGTAGTACCGAAAGTTACCTTTTCTGTTTTATATTAATTTTTTTCACACTTTTTACAAATAATTTATAATTATTATAAAAAATAAATTATAAGTAATGGTAAGTATTTTTATACTTAACTCTAATAGAAAAATGCTCACATTTTGAACTGTCCATTCTAGTTTAAGAATCATAAAAATATACTGAAAAATAATATAATTAGTATCATTAAATGGGGTATTTTTACACTATGATTTAATCTCCAAAAGTATAATCGTGATTTATTTTTGGGATATTATGCCATGTTACGCTTCTTCTCATTCTTTAGTCAATGTTTTGGAGAGGATTACATTGTCTGTTATCGAGGCTTTTCACTAATAATTGTATCGCCACTCTGGGAACCATTCGTTGGATAATTAACACTCTGCCGTTGGTCACCACAAGTGGTTCGCTACGTTTGGTGACTTAACAGAGGTGCCTGGATTGCCTTGTCTAGATCTTGGTGGGAGATGCTTCTGCCCACCCATTGTATGGCATTGTCTCCCTCAACAAGTCAAAGGTAACATAGGCCCTGAGCAAATTCATTTTCCTCAGGGTCCCCTGTGTGGATCTAATGTAAATACAATCTACCTACACATCTGCCCTGGTGATGAACACCGTAAAGCTGTCCGAAACACTGGACAACTGAACAAATAGTACTCAACTGTTAACCCTGTACAAATCGCAAGTGCGCCCCACGGTTGAATTTGGCAGCCACCTCTGGTCTGGAGCTCCAAAATACCTAAAAAAAACCCTTGACTCTGTGCAGAAACGGGCGGTCCGTTTGATAGATTCTCCCATCCTAACAGACGGATTGCAATCTTTAGAGCATAGGCGTCAGGTGGGAATGCTGTCCTTGTTCTACCGGTATTACAATGGAAGATGCTCCGAGGAACTAGCGTCATTGATCCCCTCGGCACCGGTGCATAGTCGGGAAACACGCCAAACACGCGCCCAACATTTGTACACAGTTGATATTAGTCACATGAGAACGGGTCGTTTTTACGATTCGTTCTTGAGTTCAACAGCTCGGCTGTGGAACGATTTACCGGCCTCTGTGTTTCCTCCCTCCTACAACATGAGTCTCTTCAAGACCCATGTTAACTCCTTCCTTTCCTCAAAAAGACCCTCCACACAGCATCCTCAAAGATGACATAGGCCCTGAGGGAAATTATTTTCCTCAGGGCCTCCTGTGTGGAGTTAATGTAAAAAAAAAAAAAAAAAAAAAAAATGAAGGAATAAGCACAACATGGCATAATATCCCAAAAATAAATCACAATAATATTTTCATACTGCTTCATTCATAAAATAAAAATAAAAACACAAGAAATGCCGCGTTGCCATGTTTTGTGATTCAAAAGTCTGGCCAATCTTAGCTTAAATTTCATATGCAGCTTTGTATTTTATCATCATCATGAAATTCATTCGTCAAAATTTATATTATTTTTATTATAATTCTTGTAATTTTTCAACAAAATTGGGGGTATTTTGCAGCAAGATTGGTGACATGTTAACTTTTTTTATATTTTGCAGCCAAAAAAGTGGCAGAATATCAAATATATCACACAGTCATTTGTGAAAATATCCCATTATTATTTACACAATTTTCTCATATATAAAAAATAGTTAAACTCCACAACTGGTCGAGATGTTCCACAGAAATTCAAATGTGACATTGTCATCAAATGGACAATCAACAATGACTTTACAATAGTTATTTATTAGACAAATATATAATTATATATTATTAGACAAATGAATTATAAACATTATTATCACCTCACTTTTTTTGTCTTTTCATGTAAAAATAATTCTTAAAAAATGCACAAAGATTAATAATTTTTTTTCGAATTCCGGCCAGAAACTTATTTTAATTATTTTATGGTTATCTTTTAGATTTGAATAAAAGCGTGTTGTTTGATTAAATTGAAACTGATTAACTGTTCAACGACAATGTTACATTTGAACTAATGTTATATTTATAGTTTAATAATAAGCAATTAACAAGATGTCAAATTACTTTACAAAACCAAGCAATGCTTAAATTACTAATGTAAAAAGATAGTTTAAACAATTAAGTGATACATATCTAACTCAGTGAGCTTTGATTCAACAATTCAATATCGAAAGTAGTTTTGTAGCAATTAATGCAGTGTTTTTCCTACCATTAATATTAAATATCTACTAGTATATCATTATTATGTACTAAGATAGTTTAGTTTTTATGTAAATACATCTTTATACAATTTTTCTTATTGTTCGTAAAGTATTGTACATTATTTCCGCAAATAATAATATGTGATTAAAATTTCTTCAATAAAACTCATTTTGAAAATATAAGATTGATTTATTGATGTTTGTCTATGGTGCTATTGTCCCATCTTGATAGGAAGAAGGTTCAGATATTTGTTGATTGCCATGTTGCATCTTAACCAGGAGACATGGACAGTATTGCAATTCCTCCTTTAAACCCTCCCTCGTACCCCCACTTCTCTGTCACCCCTCCCCCGCGTGTCTTTTCCCATGCGTCCCCATTGCCGCTCCTGTTTCCCTCCTGCATCCCCTTTCTTTCCCGCGTACCCTTTCCATCTTCCCCACCTTCCCCTCCTGAACTCTCTGCCGCTTCCCCTCCCCCCTACGGCATTTCCCTCCCCCTTAACGCGTTTCCCTGCCACCTTCCCCGCCTTCATATTATTTTTACGTTAACCTGTCTGCTTGTTTAGATATAAATACATCCCAAAACACGTAATCGCGTTATACTTTCATAATACCAAAAACGTCCCTTAGCAACCTTACATTTCGCTCTCTCGCATCTCTCTTCCTCTCATGCAAAAATATGTATTTTTCTTTTAATCAGAAATAGAACGTCATAATGCTTCTTATTGTCTTTGAAATATGAAAGCTATCTTGCAGATATATTTTACAATATCGATCCAAAGTGACGGTTTGACGAAACCGAGGCTTGCGGATTGTGAGGTGCGAATATATTGAACCAAGCAGACGGGTTTAAGTTATTAACGAATAATTATGTAATTAATGCTAAATGTCTACCCAAACTTGTGCTAAATTTATTACCATAGTGTGCGTTTCATGAAATAATGCATTTAATTTATTTTGCTTGTTTTTATAACTGGCAATGCCATAATAATTCTACTTTTTTGCTTTCTTCCTTTTTTGTTTTCTTACAAGATGTGTGAGAAGACATTTTTTTTTATGAACGGCTTTTAGGACGATCGTTGATGACATAGGTACGATCTCTCCCTGGGACTAATAAATGATATATTATTATTATACATTACAGAAAAAAAATTGTCAAAGCCTGAATAAGGTTTTGGTAAAGTCCATGATTCTGAAATATTGAATAATAAAAATATTCAAAATTTATTTATGTAAAGACAGACAAAAATTATTCAAAATGACAACAAAAATTTCAAGGCTCTGACTTGACTCAATAATTAATTGGACATTCTGACAAGTAGGAAATAAATCTTCTCTCTGAGAGCTTTAAAAATTTAAATTCTTTCATCAAGTGGTTCGAGTTTATGGTTAAAATATCTAAGAATTTTTTCAATGTAATAAGAATTAATTGTCAAAGTGAGGGGACCAAATATAAGAGTTATATTCGACTTGACTTCGAACTAGAGGCGAATATAAGATTTTTAATGTAGAAACATTTTGAAAGTCTCTGCAATTACGAAGAATGAAGTCAAGCATTTTTATTAGTAACTGTAGTAATATGTAAAAGAAAATTAAATTTTCAATCGAAAATAATTCCAAGGTCATTAATTTCGTTGACAGAGATGAGGAGAACATTGTTAATTTTATATTGATAGATGAAAGGTTGATTGAATCTGAAAAATCTACGTTTTGTTATGTGGTGTTACTGGGCAGACAAAGCATTCCTCTTGGCCCTGGACTGGTGTTCCAACACACTCCACATCAGGACAGCCAACTGTATGTCCATATCTTGTATTTCCTTCCTCAGCTGCGTTACAGCGCGCTTTATGTTGACTATGGGAGACTGGTCGTTCATGGCGGAACCTGAAATCAAAACATCATCCTTATTAATAACTGAAACAATAAAATTAAATAATTATTCACAATAAAATTAAAACCAATCACTTTATAAAACACCACTTATTTAACTCTGGAGTGGTCGCGTGGATTACATATCGTCGTCTCAGTAATTAATTGTCCAAACGACCATTTTAGTTTTTGTTCTATCTCGACTTTAAAACTAAAAATAAAGCATTAAAAATGATAGTTTATCACTTAACTAAGAATTATTTAAACTAATGAGACCTTTAGCTTTGCGGAAAAAGCTTTATCTTAGACACTTATCATAATGTATCACTGGGAAATCACTGGGAAATCCCAGTGAGGATATCATTATCTTTAGATGTTTGTAAAGAAAGGAAAACAATAAATCATTATTATTATTATTAATATTAATGTTTTATTGAAATAATGAAAGAAAACCTTCTCCTCCTGCATAATTTTCAAATGGTCGTTTGGACAATTAAGAACTGAGGCGACGATATGTAATCCACTCATGCAAAATTAAAGATTCCTCAAAAATACACAAAAAGTGTATGCAAAATGCAAAAAATAATTTTTCCTAATCATTCTATAATTTTATGTTAATCCTGCTCAGAAATCTGCAATTAAATTAGTATATGTTATTTTTTTATTTCATTTTTTTGTTATATCAATAAAAGTTTTAAAAAAGAGGTCATTTATGTTATGGTTAATTGTGAAACACGTGGAAGTCGTGGAAGTTATGTTTAATGTATGTTGCTTACTTCTAATAAACAACGCTTAAATTATAAGATTAAAACATAAATACATAATAATTTTAAGTGATTTGACTTATTTTTTTAAGTTTAAAAATGGCCTACGTATGTAATCCACGCGACCACTGGCGTTACTTTTAAGAACGCGACCACTGCAGGGTTAATTAAATAAGTGATATTTGTAGCTATTAATTTATTAACACTATTTATTTAATTAAGTAAGTGGTGTTTTACAAAGTGATTTGTTTTCAGTCAATTGAAATGATGTCACAAAGTGAATTTGCAAAGATTGTAATAAAGACTGTAAAGTAATTATTGACAGCATTCGTGGTTGAGCATTTGAGATCGACTTGACTACCGATACAGAATTAAAGTATATTCGTTGAACGCTATAAAGTGTAGATACTCTCAGTATCGCCCTTGTGGGAGACCACCATTCAGAAATGTAATGTGGCCTCAAGCCATATTTAGTTATCATAATAGCCAGGAATTTCTCAGCCTTCCTCTTTCCCATCTCCTTCCCCTCCCCGCTTCCTTCACAAAATTCCCCATATGAAGACACCATTAGAACTCTTGTAATTTGTGTGCTATAGTAGAAAAATTTTCCATTTGAGCATAGCGGGCTACTTTTGGGAAGGGTTGGGTTAGGTTTGATTAGGTTAGGTTTGGTTAGGTTGGATAAAGTTAGGTTAGGTTGAGTTAGATAATTACCTTTCATCTCTGTCTTCTGCTTGACATTCTCCACTTTATCTGTCAATTCACTCAATATCTCCTGGCGCTGAGTGACTCCCACGCTTGCCATCTGAAATATACATTAACCATAACCTCAACATAAAACGTAACTATAACATAACTAATCATCATCACTCTTGGCTCTACAACCCCTGGTGGGTCTTGACCTCCTCAAAAGTATTCCTCCACTCATCTCGGTGTTGTGCCAGCTCTCTCCAGTTTAGAAGCTCCAAGGTAGATATATCTTTGAGAATGTTGTCGCTCCATATTAATCTTAGCCTTTCCAGGCTCCTTTGCCCTATCGGTCTTGAGTATAACCTAAACTCATAAACATACACTACAAAAGAGTGTTATAGTCTGTTAGGGTACCCCGATGTCGGCTTCTAAACCAACATCAGCACACCAACACGTCCCTGGCTAGCTCTCAGCGGGACAAGGGTACTCTCTATTCAGGGGGTGGGCAGCTCAAGGCTAGGGAACTTCTCTCCATCCTTCGGTGACCCACGGGATCCTCACTGGTCAACAATCCTCCCGCCGTAGCAGAATAATAACAATGTTAAATCATTTAGACATGTATTGTAAACTCAAACACATACATAGGTTTTTACAGTACAATTCAATTACAAGAAATGCAAATTACACAAACCTAGCTAAAGTGTTTAACTCTCCCTGACTGTCTCTCAAAACGAAACTCTCCGAGTCGTGATTTCCGCGGGGGCCCTACATTTCACTGAATTACGGACAACATTTAAAGAGGAAATCAAGATACAGCTTACATGTAGGTTGGCAGGAACCTGGTCTCATGTGGCAGCTTCATCAGGCACTTTCATAGTCTAAATAGACCGAACTATGGTGCGGCAAAAGGCCAATTATACTCAAAGGTATTTCAATAATACATCGCGGCCCGTTGAATTGGGTCCGCCGGCTACAGTGAGCCGCTAGCGTGCGTTCTCCAAGGCGCTCGGATTTCGTCTGTCTGGCGAGCGCAGCGGACTGCGGAGTCGCCGGGCACGGGGGAGAGGCAAACAGGATACGGGGCGGGGAGAGGCGGCGGCGGAACTGTGGGCTCGCAGCGTTCTCGAAACTACTCGCTTCAAGGGCGTATCGTAACACTTCCCCCCGCGCTTGGAAAAAAAGCGACGTGGCAATGGAGCTGTAGGAAAAAAATCCTCTTAAACTTCCATAGGGGTTTTTGAGAGATTCGTTGCTTGAGAGATGCCTAGCTAGAACATGCAATTTATGTTATAGTTTAGGTCACAATGTTTGTAGGGAATGGGTGAGGGGTACATACAATGTTTGGAAAAGAACAGTTTTGGTGAAAGTACATGGTGTGAAACAACATACAAGATTATGCAATTGAAAGATGACAATACATGGTTATGCAATTGAACAAAATAACAATACATGGTTATGCAATTGAAAAATAACAATACATGGTTATGCAATTGAAAAATAACAATTCATATTTGTACAATCGAAGAACAAAAAAAACAACAAGAACAAAAATGCCTGTGTGATTCTAAAGTTTCATTGGTCTGGGAGCTAAGTTTGCGAAGCGTGGATTTGTTTGGTTTCGGAGAATTTCGAAGAGGAGGACGTGGTTTCACAGATTCTAAGGATTACATTATCACTGTAATCAGACCCCTTTGAGATAACACTCAAAAGTACACTTGGGCCTTAGAAAACACTTGGTTTTGTCGAAGACGTCGAAGTTCACGAAGTGGAGACTGTGGTTGCTGTGCCGCGACTATGGTTACAGAGGTCATTGAAGAGGAGAATCCAGTGTCTGCAGACATGCCAGTACGAATCCTAAGTGTTATTAAGGTAAACACGGATCGTATATAATGGTTATTGAAGCATAATGTAGCTCAACATAACTTGTATTGGTACGCATTCAGCGAATACTGGAGGTCAAGGTAATGATGGTTTACACATGACGATATATGCGTCACTGCATGACAGAGCAAGAGACGACATGGTTGGCATTGATAGCAAGAGTAAGAACAAACCTAGGAGCTAGCGTGCCCAAAAGGTGGTTCAGAGTGTCATAATGTATAGTGGGACAACTCAACTTGCTGTGGCACGACAAAACAACATACATATGGGCGGTATGGTCTGTGCTTTCAGGAACAAATGCGTAGAAAAATGGCAGCAGGAGGGACCTAGTAACCACAGCGCGTGCTGTCAGGAAGTGGAGCTCAGCTTGGCTGTTGGTGATGACATCCGCCTGGGCTTCTTTTTAAATCCGGGAGAAATTATTATTAGAGCAAAATTCTTGAAGTTTACCTGCCTAGGGACCAATGAAGAAAAGGTTTGGAGAGAAACAAAATGTGTCCAGATAATGAAATAAACGAAGTTTTAACCACCGACCCAGAGAGTGACGAAGAGAGAGTTTTCTAACTAAATTGTGGTTGCATGAACATTTTCCTTTACCAGGATGACTTGGCGTTTGCCGAGTGACAATATGTCTTGGTTAAAAAACAACCGGCCTTCCATGGCCTATGTTAACATAAAGGTGGTAACATTTTTTGTAGAATTTCAAAAAACAAGACAAAGAAGTCGTGAATGAGTCACGGTAAAAGCAGAGAAACCAATTCATGAATAAAGGTTGTCAAAAGGAGACAGACGGTACGCCAAGTGCATATCGTACATATCCAACATTCATGAATGTGTTTCGTAAAATTGAGAAAAAGAACAAAAGGTGAGACATATGCAGAGAGTGAGGGAGAAAGCCTGCTGATAATTGGTTAGTTTACCGATTCGCACTCCCAGTGAGGGCGAATTATGGTTAACAACAGATTTTCCTCTTCATAACATATACCTGAGAACATGATGGTGAGGAGAAAGGAAAGGAAAAGGAAAGGAGTTGAGTGACGAAACTTGCTAGAGACTGGACTAATTTCCACTTCAAACTCCATGTGAGAATGAAACATGATCAACCAGCAGATTTCCTGACTCTTTACAATTGTTAAAAGGATGAGGAGAAATTTGAATACACATTAACAAAGAGACTAATATTTTGCGTGTATTGGGCAAAAGATTAGGGGTCATTTTAAAAACTCCTGCGTGATTGTGAGAAAAAACAGACCCTTGCTCCAATTTCACAAACCTGGGGGTTTTCTTATCCGTTCCCCAGACAACGAGTTGGGTGGTTTTGTGCTCAATCGATTAACTCCCACAGCACTATGCCCCATAGTTAGCAGTGAAGCTACAAACTAGTCCTTTTGGGATAGTAGATATTCCTGGGCTTCTTTCCTTTTTGCAAAGAAGTAAAAAAACAGGAGGTCCACGGGCATTGGCGTTGAATGACAACAAAGGGTTGTGGACTACATTTCGTAGATCGCACACAAAAGGTTTGATATTATTTCGTTCGCACGACTCATGGTAAGTGTTTTAACGTCTCCACGTATAGTGTATAAAAACATGTAAGTACATACAAGATAAAACTCAATTATAGACAGAAGTCAAGAGTTTATACAATGCCTCTTAAAGAAGATGGCAAGGCCGATATTATGTCGTTCGCACGAATCACGGTAAGTGTTTTAACGTCTCCACGTCTCGTGTACAAGGGTTGTACACAATTATACATACAAGTGGTACTCATGACAAATTAATGACACACGACCAGAATACAAAAGCGGTACTCATGACAAATGAATGACACACGACCAAAATACAAAAGCGGTACTCATGACAAATGAATGACACACGACCAAAATACAAAAGCGGTACTCATGACAAATGAATGACACACGACCAAAATACAAAAGCGGTACTCATGACAAATGAATGACACACGACCAAAATAGATTGTACAGAAAGGGTGGTACTCATGACAAATATGTCACACGACCAACTCAATAACATTTAGCTATGAGCAAAAGTGATTATGACGAACTTCTCGTATCGTGGCAGGTATTTTAAGGATCCCTCCTATAACGGTGGATGTTCTAAGGATCTCTCCTATGACGGTGGGTTACGTTTAAATACAACACAATAAACGTTAACGATGCTTGATTTTAACACATTTTTTAAAGATTCGTTAGATTAACTAACTCCGTAGCCCAAGAGCGTACGACAGAGAAGATAGACAATTTGATGCTACTTCATGTGTTACAAAATACAAGGGTGATGGCAGAGTATAATTCTACTTACACCAAGTATTTAAAACAAAGACAGACCTATAATGGTTTTACATACTGTCTGTTGTGGCAACCTGCAGTGAGGAAGACCAAAGAAAAGGGACCAATTACGGTTTTACATATCCTTTGTGCAGTTACAAACATACCAGGTTATGTGCAATTTGGGTTGCAAAAACTTGGTTAAATGAACACCTAAAAGTTGTGAATTCCAAAATCAGGATGACCATAAGGTTTTATTAACCTGTCTCGTAGGGTTGAAACGTGTCATATAAGACATACGTAACGTACAAGCAAAAAAAACAAAATAACAATAAAGCAGTGGCTTTGTTATAACAACCAAAGACCGGATGATTCGGTTTTACGTACTTTAGTTGAAACGAGCCAAATTGATTTATATACAGGGTTATAAAGACCAAACATTGGTTTTATAAATACAAGTTCCAAAATGGACGTGTCGATATCCAATTTGGGTACAAGAGCATGAATTTGGGTAGGACGCCATCAATTTTTAATTTAAGAGGAAAAAATTGAAAAAAACTTATATACACGAGGGGCGACTATGTAAGTAACCACTGTTTGATTTTCATGCTAGAGATACCTCGGAAGGTTTTACAACTCATGATGAACAAGATAAAAGGAAAAATTGTAAGAATAGTTAACTGGTTCTGAGTCGGAATTTAACACTTTGGAATTTACAAAACCCGACTTCTAGAACGACACGCCTATGGGCAATTGTCAACTACTTTACATGAACAAAATAAACAAATGAGAAAGTTCCTTTCCGCACGACAAAAATGCAACAAAAAAATAAATAAAAAAAATTACAAAATTACATGACAAGGCAGGGTATGACATGGCATGAACATTGCGTAGTGTACGTGTTGAGACAATAAATGGGCTCGCGACTTCCCAAACATTGAAACTCGAAAAGTGTCTCCGTTCCAAAGTGATCAGTTTTAGAACAGGTGAAAAAAAAAATAAAAGAAAAAAATTGCCGTGAGGGAAAGAAAAAACAGTGCAAAAACAACATTTGAAAGTAACTTCAAGGAGAGTACGCATTAATTTACAAAATAATTTACAATTTGTTTCATTTACGAAACGATGGGCATGTGATTGACACAATACACGCCTGACGTAGTAAGACTCTGTAAGCTTACAAAAAAAATGTGATACATACTGGATCATTTTATATACAACACAAAATTACAAAAAGGAGAAAAGAAAGGTGACAATTTGCATTGTTGCACCTAATAGTGAGGTATTCTCACAATGGCCATAATGTATGGACGAACAGTAACATTAATGGGTAAAAAGGAGTTGATAATCTCAAACAAAACCGTGGCACAAACTTGAGGCCCGCATGTGAGATTAAAAACATCTTGAACAAATCCTTGTTGAGACGAGGTTTGTTGTATTTTGCAGTATTTGATTCTGCTAAAAGAAACGTTGGTGTCGCTCCGTTTCCTCATAGTTTTTTCGGCGCCTTGCCTCTTAATACGCTTAGCTTGCGGGCGGCGCCCAGCTATGAGTTTGCCAGCCCGCGTGTCCCGCCTATGGCCGAGCACGCGGCCGATGTATTTATTGGAACCGGCACACATTGTTATTTTGATTGTTGCAGCGGCTACGGTTGTCAGTGGGACATTTATTGATGAAATCATCCTTGTTTCCAACGTCGCTTTCTGTGCGCGTTCCATAGTTGACTTTTTGTTGAACGGCAGTGCATATGCCTTGCTATGAACCAGGGAGAGTCCTCTATCCCTTAAAGCAGCTTGTAGGTGGGCTTTGGATAAACTGCACATTGGGAATGGTACCCAAGTTGGATGGTGTAATAGTTTGCTTGTCCTCCATTGTGAGTTTCCTGGGTGGTGGGGAGAAGAAAAAAAATTGGCCAGGGGTTTCCTTTAGAAAGCGCAAAAATTAATTTTTGTGAGGCACTTTTCACTTGGTGATCACTGTTGGCACTTCCAAATGTGTTTTGTATACATGACACCAGAATTCTTGTCAAAGAGGGGCAGACGAGAAAAATTTTGCGTGGAAAGACCTTAGTGGTAAAGGTTTTTGTATTTCAACGACCACTTTTGAGAAAACTGTGAAATTCACAAGTATTTATTTATTTTAGAAAAATTTTGCCAGGATTGACCTTTAGAAAACAGGTTTTTTATTTTCACAAAACACTTTGCACTGAGAAAGGCACTAAAGTTCACAAAAGGCACATTTCTGGCAAATAAAGGACAAACTTCCGGATGAAAATGACTGAATATGGGGTTTATTGCATCCAACCATATTAAAATTATTTTATTTATTCATGGAATCAGTCATTGGCTTTATTATTATTCCACTTTTCACTTATGTAAGGGAAAAAACACAATTCACTTTCACTTATGCTGAAAAAAAACAGTACCTATAATGTACAATGGGGAAAGAAAGTCATTATTTTGTCCATTTGGAGAAACATTAAATTGTACTAATTTGACAGACACAAGTGGGCCAATTGGTATATTGTGCAGAAATAATAAAAATACGTAAGTCCGAAATTTTCATTAAGGAATTCGCAAAATAACTGGGGTTCCAGAATCAATGATTTCCGTTGGTATCCCGGTTCAGTCATAAAAACGGTTTGGATTTAAAACGCAGCCTAGCAACAGTCGGTTAGGATTCCGGCGGGAACAAGGCATTTGCGCGCAATCCGGAATATCGCGTGAAACAAAGGCCGTTGGATTTGGCGGGTATTGCTGTTGCTAACGCGCCCGCCGCTTGGTGACGCAATTCAGATTCGCGGTCAAAAGCTGGCGTTTCGGGTACTCAAAATGGCCGTTTCACATGCGATTTAATTTCATAATTACAATCAGATCTGTTATGGATCTGATTTACATATTGGTTTCTGTGGTTTTTTCACAGGATTCACTGTAGAATAACAAGGCATAATTAATGTTTTACAAAATAGTTGTTGTGCGGGAAGGATTTTGACAGAGGAAGGTCCCGCAAAGTGACCGAGATAGAGAAAAAAAATTCCAACCCCACGATCGGGCGACAATTGTTAGGGTACCCCGATGTCGGCTTCTAAACCAACATCAGCACACCAACACGTCCCTGGCTAGCTCTCAGCGGGACAAGGGTACTCTCTATTCAGGGGGTGGGCAGCTCAAGGCTAGGGAACTTCTCTCCATCCTTCGGTGACCCACGGGATCCTCACTGGTCAACAATCCTCCCGCCGTAGCAGAATAATAACAATGTTAAATCATTTAGACATGTATTGTAAACTCAAACACATACATAGGTTTTTACAGTACAATTCAATTACAAGAAATGCAAATTACACAAACCTAGCTAAAGTGTTTAACTCTCCCTGACTGTCTCTCAAAACGAAACTCTCCGAGTCGTGATTTCCGCGGGGGCCCTACATTTCACTGAATTACGGACAACATTTAAAGAGGAAATCAAGATACAGCTTACATGTAGGTTGGCAGGAACCTGGTCTCATGTGGCAGCTTCATCAGGCACTTTCATAGTCTAAATAGACCGAACTATGGTGCGGCAAAAGGCCAATTATACTCAAAGGTATTTCAATAATACATCGCGGCCCGTTGAATTGGGTCCGCCGGCTACAGTGAGCCGCTAGCGTGCGTTCTCCAAGGCGCTCGGATTTCGTCTGTCTGGCGAGCGCAGCGGACTGCGGAGTCGCCGGGCACGGGGGAGAGGCAAACAGGATACGGGGCGGGGAGAGGCGGCGGCGGAACTGTGGGCTCGCAGCGTTCTCGAAACTACTCGCTTCAAGGGCGTATCGTAACAAGTCATTAATCATTACGTATGCCAAAGAAAATTATATCCATAGAAATCTATCCAAAAATGTGATTCAAAGCAACAATAACATCAGACAGTCATTTGCTGTAATACATCATCATTAGTCTATGAGGAGAATACTGTTCCCTAACGAATGTCTATGGAGAGGACATCCAGAGATACTTTACAGCGTTGGAATTTGTATCTATGCATAATAATATTTTTCTCATTTCTTCACAATATTGAAAGTCTTTGGCTGGCAGGTCTGTATCAGGAAAGTAAGAGGGTACCTTATAGCTGTCCACAGCTGTAGTGGCCTGCGTCCTGAGCCTGGCCAGCCTGTCCAGAGCGGGGGCCGTGCGCTCCTGCAGCAGAGCCTGGCGAGCCCTCACTGCCTCAACGGCCGTGCTGGCTCGCAAGGAGGCTCTCTGGAGGGAGTCCCCTACGGCGGCAGACAGCTGGCCCAGTTCTGGGTGACAAAAGGGGGTAATTTAGTATTATGTACGTGCAAATTCAACCTTACTTGTGTATCTAAAAGCTTCCTGCTTACTCACATAGATGGCAGTACTAAGAACTGTCCTAAGACTCCGCTAGATGGCAGCTAGGTTAGTATAGGCTGTGAGCAACAGAGGGTCCAACAGCTCAGAGGCAATCTTCAGTAGATCTCTCACCTCAGATTCCAATTAGCCAGTTCCTAGAGAGGTGAACTATCGTGGTAAACATTGTATATGCAAAGTATCAATAAACCAGATTTATACTAGAAGAACATTATTCTAACCACTGAATTAATCTTCTTCTTAACCACTGGAGAGCTTTTGGCCATAATATGGCACTATTTAAAACACCTTGGATTGCTTTGCTGCCAGTTTTAGGCAAATTTTTCCTAGATGCATTTGTACTTAATTTGAATTATTAAGTTAAGATATGATTTTTTAATATGGGCGGAAAATATTCAAAATGATCACCAAAAAATCACGAGCAATCCGAGGAAAAAGATTTAAATTGGTCTGTCGCTCGAGTGGCTGACTGTTGGTGAAAAACCACACTTGAAATAGTTACCCGTCTCAGAACAGACATAGTCTAGTGAGGTGGTTAGTGTAATTACTTTATCATATTTATCTCAATAAATGCTTGGGTTACCGATATTGGTAACCATTTATTGGATGACCAACAACCCTGTCATAGGTCGCCTCAAGTGGTTCGCTACGTTTAGTGACTTGGTTAAGGTTCATGGGGTGAGGTTTGTCTAAGTCTTTAAGGCGGATGCTTTTGCCCAGCTACTGCGTGGTGGGCCATATCGGAAGAGACTTGATGAGGGAGACGTTTTGACCTCTCCAGTCAGACCGGAGGGATGGATTCCTTCGTCTGTCACTCCTGGACACATTGACTCCAAGATTCCTATCCACCCCTCATAACTTTTTCCTTCTTAGAACTTCTTCTCCTTTTGTAAAAAGACCTACCACACGGCATTCCCAAAGATGACAGCCCTGAGGGGAATTATTTTCCTCAGGGCCTCCTGTGCGGAACTACAGCTTATATGTGCTGAAAAAATAGAAAAGAAGTAATGGATACTTCTCAACCTTCCCCTTACCTTTCCTGTGCGTGACCAGCTGCTGCGTGTGGGTCCTCCAATCCCTGGCTGAAGGTATAATCCTGATCCTCAATGATGGTGCCGCCCTTTCTACTTCTCCCTTCCAGTCCGCCGTGTGAGCTGCCACTGTTACAGAAATGACCTTTTTAATAAAAACACTCTACTTTTTAATAAAATACTCAAGGCTTTGCTATCAGCAGTCCACAAGGGAGTGCTGATACCAAACCTGATGTATTATATTATTATTCTATAAAAAAATTCTCATTTAAATCTCAAATACAAAACAGAGATACGGACTGAATCAGAAACCACTCAACGGCACTAAAAAGCACTTCAAAATATATGTTCATATTATTCATGCTATTAAATTTTATTTGATGAGACATCCAGAGAAGTAGGAGATCTTGCATCTCATAATGCAGGGAAAGATTGCCGGATGACAGGCCCCTGGAAGAAGGAGAACTTCATGGCTGAAAAAGCTGAGACAGTGGTTTGGCCAGTCTACTGTAGAGCTGTTCCGGGCCGCAGTAAACAAAGTCCGCATAGCCAACATCCGTTGAACGGACAGGGCATGAGAAGAAGAATTTAATTTTAATATGTATGTAAATGGAATCCTCAGAATGGAAGATCCCAGTGAGGAAATCATTGACTCTATTATTTGTTATAAAAAAAGAAGATAATAAAACATTTATTATATATTACATTAAAGTGAGGCATGAAACTTGCAGAGGAATGATGAAAGTAGACTGAATGCTATACAAATGAGATGATGAAAGCAATAACAACAAAAAAAATCAATCTTACCGTCTACTTCAACATTATCATTTACAGCGTTCAAATTGTCTACATTCTCTCCGTCGGAACCGCTGGAGTATTCCACTTCTTCCACCACTCCATTCTCGTTCTCCAGATCCTCATCTTCCTCGGCTTCTTCTCCCAGTTCCTCTCCATCATCATCACTTCCTTCTCCCGTCCCTCCTGAGGAAGATTTGATCTCAAGCGGACGCCATTTTGTGGAAATATCGGTCGATTGTACTGCTTTCTCCGAAAGCTTTTCTAGAAGATATACGACGTGTTCACCAAAACCTGCAATAGAATTTAATATGAAAACTGAAAGTGTTGGTTCCATGACAGTTGATGTAGTTATAAACAAACTTTTTTTATGTGAATATCTCACAAGAGTAACAACACAACAGTTCACCTGGAACTAATGAGACTATAGCATCCCCAATTGAGGTATGTTGTGCGGCTGAAGGTAATAGAAGTGGGGAGGGGAATAGGGAAGAAGAAGGCGGGAAGGTAAGCGGCTATTCAGATCTAGTCACCAAACACGGCTAAAGCCATTTCAAGCAACATTTAATTTCTAAATGGTAGTTTTATACCAGGGCGATACTAAGAGTATCTTCCGCTCTTGAACGTGACCCAAATATACCTATATCTCAAAATATGGAGGCACTAGCGTGTAGCTCAGACTTTCCCCAAAAAAACGAGCGATGATCCGGTTTGGTGGCTGCTTCAGTGCGATCGCACCGCTTTCGATGGTGCACACATTTATTTACTTTCTCATCTAAGTATCTATCTGTTGAAGTTCATAAGCTTCCAATTTTGATCCCAGACGTCGGTAAGTCCACTACACAAACGATTTTGAGGGAAAAATGTCTTATGCAAAGTGCGTGCTCGTTGGGTTCCCAAAATGCTTTGCATCATTTGCATCTTTTTCTTCACCTGAAGCAACATTTGACCGGAACACTTTGGGAAACCAACTAGGACGGGGAGAAAGAGGTGATAGCATTTTTGGCGGCGGAGTACTACGACAAGGGATCAAGGACCTAATGCCACGGCTCACCAAGTGCATCGATCGTAACGGGGACTATATCGCAAAATAGTGGAACCTAAAATGTCATATGACATTTTTGTAAATATAATTTCAATGTCTTTAATTCTTGGACAACCCTCGTATATTTAAATAAAGCCAGGGCAAGGCCGGGTACTTCAACAAGTTAACAATTGACAGGCCACCAACCTTGTTTCAGTTTATTAGGAGAGAAGTCCACCTGAATGCCCAGCTGGCGGGTGGCATCCAGAATTCCGGAAACCGTCGAGTTGGGATCGTCATCTTCCAGTGGCGACTGCAGATCCATGCCACATTTCCTGCTCAACCACGTGGCTAGCGAAGTGAACACGTGGAACTGCTCAGACGGGTTGGATTCCACAAGGAAATAATACCTGATGAAGATTTCATGTTCACATTGAAAAGATTGACAGAGAAAATATCACTTGCAGGCGGGTATGGGTACCATTTATTGGATAACCAACACCCCTGCCATAGGTCACCTCAAGTGGTTCGCTAAGTTTGATGACTTAGCAAAAGTGTTCATGGGTGAGGTTGGTCTAGGTCTTGGCGGCGAATGCATTTGCCCACCGACTGTATGGCAGGCCAAATTGGGAGAGACTGGTTGAGGAAGACCTTTTGAACTCTCCAGCTGGACCCTCTCGACCCATTGCCTTGCACTGCAGTGGGAGAGATGGATTACTCCTGAACACATTGACCCCCAGATTCCTACCTACTACTCATACATTTTTCCTTCTCATTAAAGATTCAAAGGAGTTGACTAACCTTGCAGTTATAAGGTTGCTTTACTTTAGCTTGGTGCGTAGCAATCTCCAGACTGGATATCAGGTATGGAGACCTGAGGACAGTCTATGTACTAAATGGTCGAGAAAATTCAAGAAATTTTTCACAAGAAAGTTATGGTATTTAGCCATGGCTGTATACAACAGGATTTTTTTTTTAAATTTTTTTTTTTAAGAAAGACACATTCCCAGGTTACAAATAACCCAACAATGTTTGCAAATCTCCTACTACCACCACAGTAAGCGGAAAATGTTGTTGTGTCATGATGGAGGACTTAGCTAGCCGAGGAATGGAAAACACGACGCCTGGGTGAGACCCAAACGCGATGCCCACTCAGCCTCTGACCGGTCTAATATTTATCTCGGGAACGCTGGGAATCTGCAGCCTTACTTCTAGGAGGGATGTCGCATTACTGCTGATATCTTATAAGCTTCTGAACAGTTTCTTTACCAGACAGAGGGCGGTGGAGGCTTATCTTGAAGGAAGCCAAGGCTCGAAATGGGCTGTAGTGCCATTGAAGAAAAAGAAGAATTAAACCGATTTTTAATATCTATTCTTGGAACTTGGAAGGGAGACAAGTCACCAAGAATATCAAACCTTTGACTTTGATAGACAAAAATTATAGTATAGAAATTT
Organism: Limnephilus lunatus; assembly: GCA_917563855.2. Classification (NCBI taxonomy): domain Eukaryota; kingdom Metazoa; phylum Arthropoda; class Insecta; order Trichoptera; family Limnephilidae; genus Limnephilus; species Limnephilus lunatus. The sequence goes on from OU830592.1 coordinate 129,378,672, forward strand.
CTCAAACCTGCTCATTGGCCGCATTTTAATATCACGTCTAAACTCCTCGTCGAAATTCAACACCTTTAGTCTATCCATTAGCGCAAAGTCAATCATTGTGTAAAGGAATCAATTCAATTTTATAATTATATTGCGCAAAAACTTGTTTTATTGTTTGGGACAAACCAAGCAGGAAGAATTTGACATAAAATTGTTATTGTTTTCGTTCCCGTTACCATGGTACCTATCGAAATTAAATTGAGAGTAAAATTACGCAAAGCTAATATATTTTTCTTGTATATCCTACATGAAATCCAATTTTACCAAATAATTAACAAAAATTACATTTTATGTGAATTTCGCATCACAGCTTCATTTTCTTTATTTGCGAGTCGGTACCTACCTTTTCCATAATATTATATTTCTCTGAAATATCGATTATTAAAAATGACAACCCTAGAATAAAAACATTTCCGCCAAAACAACTGTCAAATGTTTTGAAAACTCTTCTTGTCAGTGTCAGTTTTTTTCATTATTGCACCATAAAATTGCGTAAAATTAATAACTGAGTGCAAAATTAACTGAGCTTGCTCGTTTCTAATATCGTTTGTGTTGTATTCATTCTGAAATGTAATGAATTTGAAGTGTAAAAGAAATAGCAGTGTTTTTCAAAATGTCAAAACGTCAAGGAGATCCCCAATTCAACCAAATTAAAAAGCCGAAACTTAATTTGTATCCCAATTCTCAAAGTCTTCCTTCCACCGATAAACCTATCAACAACACTGCGACTCAAAGTAAGCATTGAATTACCTTTTAAAGCCATATTAAAGTTATGATAAAAAACATGATTTGTAACATAACCTATAATATAAATTATGTGCTTGGAAGTTTTCTTGATGGGTTATTTAGAGGAATGGGTCGTTTCTCTTTCTTTTATAAATGTTGCCTAAACAGGTGGCGATATAGTTTTTTTCTGTGATAAGTTTTAGTAAAAATTTCTATACTCCGTTTACTTCTTAACTGCCCAAATTGTTGAAAAAACACTTACTTTCAACTAATTAGTACAAAATATGGTAATCTTTCGTTACTGGTGTCCACGCGTATTATTAATATTTTTTAGAAAAAAACTTTAGAACCGCCTTAATTACTATAAAAGGAAACTTTTTGCATTTCGAGCGGCGGAAAATTATGCATTTTAATTTTCAATTGCGTAAATTAAAATTCACTTCGCGAACCGATCGGCGACTGTCAGCGGCCATTAGACTCTCTTTAAAAGATTTATCACCCTTCCAATCACCTTTCTATTTTAATTCTATTCAAAGTGATATGTATTTTACCTTAAATATCCTTGTAACTACAATATTCATTTATATACCTGTACGCCTGTCTCGGCACAGGTATACCCTAGTGAGACAGGCATATACATAAAACCATTGTAAATATATTTTATTATAGATAAATAAATAAATAAATTAGGTACGTCATTGTTATGTTGGTATCCCTGATGCATTAACAAGAGCTAAATACGACCGTCGCCATCTCCGTGGGATACAAGAAGACGCGTGTTATTATGAAAAACACAATTAAATCACAAACCCGCTAGACAAACCCTGCTTTGCCAAACAAACCATTCAAAACCTGGGATGTTTTTTTTAAATTATGATGACATGCAGCTTTCATAGTTTAACCGTGTTTTCATGTACCCCACAAAGTTGGCCACAGTAGTATTTAGTTCTTTGCAATGTATCAGGGATACCAACATAACAGTGACGTACCTAATGGCCGCTGACAGTCGCCGATCGGTTCGCGAAGTGAATTTTAATTTACGCAATTGAAAATTAAAATGCATAATTTTCCGCCGCCCGAAATGCAAAAAGTTTCCTTTTATAGTAATTAAGGCGAATCTAAAGTTTTTTTCTAAAAATTATTAATAATACGTGTGGACACCAGTAACGAAAATTTACCCAAAATATTTTGGTTTATTAATTATTCCACTAACCTCCGCACTTTTAAGCACAGATTATGGACATTACACTTCATTTTAACAATTACTCCAATAAACAACTATTCACCTGCACAGTATAGGTTATTAGGTTCTTATTTTGGGTTAACTAAGTATCTCATGCGTATTTAGATTGAAATCAAACTCACGCTAATGTCAATCCATACAAAAAATTACAAGTGTGCAGTTCACATGCGGTAGTAGTCAAACCTTCAGAAAACTAAAGTAGACAAGAGTGGGGAGACTACGAAGCACCGCCCAGAGAAGAGACCGATTATTCTATCTCATTCTCTTGCAAGCTAGATCCTATAGATTGTATTTGTCTCTTTTCAGTGTTGCTTTTTTGAGTATTTAGATTGAAGCAGAATCATTCGGTTACCGTCCTTCATACTAACAACATCAAACATGCCGTCAAAATTGTCTAAATTATTATGGATAATTTAAGATTCATTTTATTTTTGTTTTCAGACCTATTAGCCGATGACGATGATATTTGGGGAGATGGCAACGATGAAATCCTCCTTCTCGCGAGTCAGGTTTACGAACAGGCAGAACAATGCGATTTTTCTTCCATCGCCAACTACACGTTATGGAACAAACCTCCGCTAACATCCACACAAAAAACCGTCATAAACGCCGAACAGGGAACTTCCAAATCATCCATCCAACCAAACATGTTCTATGGTGAACAACAAATCTACAATGAATTCAAAAAACCGGCAAATTTTCCAGTGGATCGCTTCGATGCCAAAAGAAATTCAAATTTCAAAACAAACGCAACCGTAACAGGACAATCTTGTGGAAATTTTAATTCAAAAGGAACCATAATAGAACAATCTGTAAGCCATACTAATTTGAAAGGCACCGTAATAGAACAGTCTGTAAGCAATTCAAATTTGAATGGAACCGTAATAGGACAATCTGTAAGCAATTTAAATTCGAAAGGAACAGTAATAGAACAATCTGTAAGCAATTTAAATTCGAAAGGAACCATAATAGAACAATCTGTATGCAATTTAAATTTAAACGGACAGAGTTTAACTGCAAATCCCGTCGTTGATGGGCAATTCCAGCATTTGATGAGAGAATTGCGCATTGCAAAGGCGGCAAACGATAAATTGCGGCACGAACACGAAATGCTGGCAGACGAGAATATGTTTTGCAAGGGAGAAGTGTCCATTTTAAGGACGCAGATTAAGAATAATCAGTCGCAGCTAGATGCCGCCCGAATGCAAAGGTTGAAGGTTGAAGAGAAGAAGCAGATGGATTGGAACGAGAAACTATTAGCGTTGGAGAGGGAGAATCAAAGCATGAAAGCACAGATTGAATTTAAGGTGAGTTAAGACAATGATTTATTCTCAACAGTACCCTCTCGGTAAACCACAACTCCGATTATGGATTTTTTATTATTTTTTTTTATTTATTTATTGTTTTCTAGATACAATCCCATTAAACCGCAATAAAGCAGTTTGTCAACAGGATGTTAATGTTCAATTAAAATTTAATCATACATACATATTTTTATTACTATAACTATACAAATTGTCACAATTAACAAACATTAATTAATATAAACAATCTCTATTTAGTAACCATTGTTTCAGCATATATCTGAATCTATTTGTAGAGTCGCAATTTTTTATATTAATTGGTAACATGTTAAATATTTTTGGCACGTTAAATTCCAGGGTTCGCCGTCCGTAGTTATTATTATATTTTGGAACAAGCATTCCTTCATTCTTTGTGAACCTCGTATTATGCTCATGTTCCACTTTCTTCTTATAATCAGACTCAGATACATGCTGAATCAATATTTTATACCATAATAAGGCCTGCACCGGCAATATTGTTAAATTCCGATACAACAATGAAATGTTTCGTCTCTGAGAAAAAATATTTTTTTGAACTAATAACTTAATCATAGAATTTTGTACTGATTGTAGGCGGTTTAAATTAGTTTTGCAAGAGTGTCCCCAAGTAGTTAATCCGTATCGTAAAGTTGATTCTGCGAGTGATAAGTAAATCATTTTTAAAATATTCACCGGAACGAAACATTTCAGTTTGTACAGCCTACCCACTATTATCCGATAACTACGTTAATCGGCTGTTAATTTTGTCTAAACTAAAAATTTACCTTTAGCCACTGGGGCGATAGCGAATCTTAAAACTTTTTTCTACGTTTGCTCGACATTTTCAGAAAATCATTTTAAAAATTTTTTCACCAACATTAAAAACAAAACATACCTTCGAATTTTAACATGAAGACATAAATACTTGTTATAGTGCTATATAGCCAATGAATTAACCTGTATTTTACTGTTTATCTCATATTTTTAGGATTTATAAAAAAAATATTAAAAAATCATGAGTTCGAGTCCCAGATGTGACCGTATCTTTTTCTGATTTTTCTGTTTTAGATTTTTGATTGAGTTTCGCTAATATTGTCTCCATCAATTAAATATGAGGTTTTACTCGTTAAGTTAAAAATAAAAAAAATATATAATATACAATAATCTAAGCTGAATTGACCATATAACTTTTGTTATTTTTCAGACTTTAGAAGAATCTAACTTGAAAGAGAGATGTCGGTTATTGGAGAATAGCAAAATAAAACTTACAGAACCGGTCGCAGCCACCAGAAGCAAATGGCCCAGGTAATTAACAATACCTATATTATATAACTAGCTTTTACCCGCGGCTTTGCTCGCACGGTATTAGTGGGAAATTACCGTATAAAGAATTTTCCCACGGTAATGAAATTTTTTTCCGTGATAAAAAGTAGCCTATGTCATTTCCCATTCCTCCAATTGTCTCTGTTTAAAAAAAATCACATAATACAAACAACAAATAACGATAAGACAAATAAAATTCTTGAGAATGATATTTCGCAAATAAAAATTCTATTTTACAAAATATTTAAATTATAGAAATAGAAAATTATTTTAAGTACCTACTCCCTTTATTAGTATTTTATTCATATTTGAATCCAGAGTAACGTAAAATAATAACAAAATGACAATAAACATTTTTAGAGATAGGTAGATATTAACTACAACGCCAACTTTTTTTTTCACTCTTTTGAAGCACAACTCTTTTAAGCCTAAAATTTAAAAAAAAACATTGTTTCCAAGGTAACAATTTGTTTGACGTTCGCAATAACTCGATTTTGTTAAGGACAGAAAACGTATGATACATAATTTCATAACGCCACAGCTTATTCATAACGCCAGAGCTTACCAATATATATAGCCTTTGTTACTTGCAAATAATGTAGCTTTCGATTAGTGAAAGAATTTTTAAATTCCATTCGATATGTATTGCGTGAAAGAGTAAGGACCATCCAACCATCCGTACAAACTTTCGCATATATAATATTATAGTAAGATATCAGGCAGCCCTGAGGAAATATCAAATTATCGACCTATATCTCTAGTCTCAAACATTGCAAAAATTTTTGAAAAGATCGTAAAAAAGCAACTCATGTACTACATTGATAAAAATAAAATACTTAGTCCTAGCCAATTTGGATTTAGAGAGAAACTAGGCACTCATGATGCCATTGCTGAACTAACCTCAACTATATATAAGGCATTAGATAAAAAAAATAAATGCCTTGGCATTTTTATTGATTTACGCAAGGCTTTTGATAGTATCTCCCATAAAAAACTAATTAATAAATTAAACGATATCGGTATTATTGGTAAGGTTAGGTATTGGCTACAAAGCTATCTAACTCAAAGAAGTCAAAAAGTAAAATTAAATAACTCACTAAGTATAGATGAAACATTAGAATTTGGGATTCCCCAAGGGACTGTTATTGGACCAATTTTATTTATAATATACGTAAACCAAATGTTTAAACTATCACTAAATGGAAAACTTATATCTTTTGCTGACGACACTGTAATAATTATCGAAAAAAAGACGTGGAATGATATTACCAATGCAGCCAATCAAGACATGAAGGTTATAAAAAAATGGTTCGATAATAATCTATTATCACTCAACACAGAAAAAACATATTATATTCCATTCTCTCTATAAGAAGATGTGCCAAATAATTTAATTAACATAACAATTCATTCTAAAAATTGTGCAAATGACGGTACATGTAATACGGACTGCGCTAAGCTAAATCATAAATCTAGTATAAAATATCTTGGCATCTTAATAGATAAAAATGTTAAATGGAAAGATCATATCAATCTCACTGTGGAAAGAATAAGAAAACTTATCTATGTATTCTATAACATACGAAATATTTTAAACAAGAAAACCATAAAAATTGTATATTTTGCATTAATTCAGTCCTTATTACAGTACGGCATTATTGGGTGGGGAGGGGCCTTTAAAGCTTCCTTACAACCTATAATCATAATTCAAAGAATAATTATTAAAATCATCCTTAGGAAACCATACGACTTCCCTACTCTAGAGATATTTCGAGAATTTAATGTACCATCCATCACAGAATTGTATAAGAGAAACGCCTTATATCAAATTTATAAAGAGTATTTTATTAAAAAAATTCACCCCTCTGATAGCATAAGCAATAGATTTAAAACGAATGGCTTAATAGCCATTCCTATGCTTAGAACTACCACGGCTCAGCACCACTATCTGTATCTAGGTGTAAGATGGTACAATATATTATTATCTAAAAACAAAATTAGTGTAACTGAAACATTGAAATATGAACAATTCAAAAAACAAATAAAGTCACTGAAATTGGATAATGATATATTGTACCCTTAATTTAATTTAATTTAATTTACCCTTACTTTAAATGTAATATTTAATATTTAAAAAAAAAAAGTATTGACCTTGTATAACAATTTTTTTTCCTAAATTACGAACCAATGTCAATTAATATTTGTATTTACCTCATAAGTTCTTTGAATATTATTTAAACATTTAATTAGAACATTATTATTATTTTATTTTTTGCGTGTGAATAAATACTCCTCCCATAAACACGAGCTCCCAGAGCTCAACTTATGGAGTAGTAGAATTAAAAAAAAAATGTTGTTTAACCTTGCAAATGTTACCATTTTTTAATGTAAAAACAAGTCTTGAAATAAATAAATAAAATAAATAAATAAAATAAAATAAATATGTATGTCGTAGGCCGATCATAAAATCAGGCAAATCATGATGCGCCTAGCCACATCGTGAAATACCTGGCGGCAGACCGTGAAGCGCCTTAGGCGCATCAAGATCTGCCTGATTTTACGATTGGCCTGCGACATGTACATCTTACTTTACCTGACGTACACGATTAAAATTTTCATTTTATAATCATTCAACTGTTTGTGTTTTGTAATTTTAATAATTTTGATTATTCCAACAGCTTCAGTCAAAAGATGAACAATTCAATCACCCATACAAGAGCGGACCACTCCGAAATTAAACACAATTCAGTGGATGGAGGGACTCAAACTGACTTTGTGAATTTACTGAGACTAAAAACCAACTTTGTTTGTCGTAAGTGGAATCTTTTTGTTTTTGCTGTAACTGTGTGACCATCCGACCGATTCTATATCTTGTGTGGGATCGTTATTAGATTATGGACTTGATCTCCTGTCAGGTTTGTGTGATTTTACACATTTACTGTCACATATTTTAGTTTAGATCGTTTTAAACACGAATTCCTGCAAGCACGCATGATTATACTTGGAGCAGGTGGATGATTTTGTTTATTTGGGAAGTATGTTTACGAGAGATGGGAAGGCTGAAAGAGATATTGAAAGAAGGGTGAATGCAGGTAACTCTATTAATGGAGGACTGAACGCCGTTGGCATCAACAAAAAACTGTCCAAAGACGCAAAACTAGCCGTCCATAATGGAGTACTGTTACCTACTCTGATGTATGGCAGTGAGGCATGGAACTGGCAGAGGAAGGATGAAAGTAGACCGAATGCTGTAGAAATGAGATCCCTGAGGCGTATGTGTGGTAAAACCATGTATGACCGTGTGAGAAATGCGGAGATCCGCAAAGAATGCAAGCCTGATGTAAGCGTAATGAGTAAGATCAAGAAAGGAACGCTCCGATGGTTCGGGCATGTAGAGAGAATGAACGAGGAAAGGAGTGTAAGGAGAATATATGACGCAAATGTGAATGTTAGAAGAAGTCGGGGACGCCCGAGAAAGATATGGCACGACCAAGTGAATCAGATACTTGAGTCGGGCCATGTCAGGAGTCAGAATAATAGAAGAGCATGTATGAGACGGTGTATGAAAGTGAACGAGGCAAGGAGTGTGTGCCAAGACCGAGTTGTTTGGCGGTCCGTCCTCTCTGCCTACCCCTGCGGGGAAACGGCGTGATGGTTAGTTAGTTAGTTAGTTACGCATGATTATTTATTCATTTAATGTATGTTGTACATAGAAAAAGCAAATAACAGCCATAAAAATCTGACAGGAGATCACGTCCGTCATCTAATACGATCCCACAAAAGATATAAAATCGTTTGGCAGATCTGAATAACCAGGTACTTTCCCACCTTGCTATTTCCCTCCATACAGAAAACAATTTCCCTCAGGGCCTGTGTCATCTTTGAGGAGGCTGTGTGGAGGGTCTTTTTATGGAAAGAATGGAAAGGAGGTTCTGGGAAGGAAAATGGTATGAGGGGTGGGTAGGAATCTAGGGGTCAGTGTGTCCAGGAGTGACGGAACCTATGAATCCATTCCTCCCATGTTCCGAGAGAGTCCTGCTGGAGAGGTCAAAAGATCTCCTTCAACCAGTCTCTCCTGATCTGGCCTGCCACACAATTAGTGGGCAGACGTATCCGCCGCCAAGATCTGGACCAACTTCACCCCATGAACCCGGGCACCCTTGCTAAGTCACCAAACATAGCAAACCACTTGGGGTGACCTATGGCAGAAGTGGTGCTAATCCAATAAATGGTTTCCTGGGCGGTGGTACCCATGCCCACCTCCCAAACCGAATTTAATTGAATTGGCACTCTTAAGCAGTACTAAAATAACAATAACTCCTTCCTTTCCTAGAAAAGACCCTCCACAAAGCATCCTCAAAGATATTCAGGCTCATATATTAATGTATATTATTAAATATCATCACAATTAAGTTAAATTTAATTGTTTTTTCTTTCTTTCAGGTTATCCAATTCTAGAAGAAATTCCTAAGTCATTTTTTCAATATACTCCAATGAAGAATAATATTCCAATTATCTTTAGTTCAAACAAAGAATCTCTATTTGTTGAACATTCCAGTTTTTCGTCAATTCGGAAAAGAATTTTGAAGGAATTTAATCACAGAGCTTCCAGAACCACAAATCTAGAAATTCCAGAATCAAACTTGGAACTTAATATTGTCTATGGCGATGTTTTAAAGCTTATGGATATTTCTGAAGATGGCGTTGATAGAAATTTAGCCGTTGAATGTTCTTTAAGGGTAATTTTTTTTGTTTTGTTTTATCGAACTTGTACATCATTGTGCCATTTCCGTGCTCTGGTAGGCAGAGAGGGTGGGTAGTCACATAACTACGTCCTGACAAAAACTCTTTTGAACTCTGAAACCTAACCTAACCTCACTTTGACGGCCTCTGTGGTTGAGTGGTCATGTTTGGTGACCAGATCTGAATAGCCAGATACTTCCCTACCTTCCCCCTCCCCATCTCCTTCCTCTCCCCACTACCTTTAGCCTCGCAACATAATCCAATCTATTGGGGATGCCAGAGTCTCACAGGCTCCAGATTATTGGATGCAATTGGGACTCTTGTGTGGTATTCCAATTAAAAAAATAAACACGATTAATGCCATAGTCGTACTGGCTCCAGGCAGTAGAGACCCTTGTGTACAGTATTTCCTTCAATTTAGGGGGAGGTTATGGGTACCGCCGCCCCGGGAACCATTTATTGGATAACCAACAACTCTGCCATAGGTCACCCCAAGTGGTTCGCTACATTTAGTGACTTAGCAGAGGTGTCTGGGTTCATGGGGTGTGGTTTGCCTAAGTCTTGGCGGCTGACGCACTCTCTCTACCCATCGCCTTGCACTGCAGTGAGGGGGATGGATGCATACATCAGTCACTCCTGGACACATTGACCCCCAGATTCCTGTGCACCCCTCATTCCTTTTTCCTTTCCAGAACCTCCTGTCCTACCTTTCCCTAAAAAGATCTTTCAAGCAGCATCCCCAAAGATTACAGTTATTTCTGTGTGGAGTTAGTGAATAAAAATAGTGAAAAAATGTTAAATTTCATTGGTTTTTGTATTTTTTTTCAGATAATTCTTGTAGCGAAAGAGTTCTTATTGAAGACACTAAAAGAATTGAAAGATCTATCCGGTAAGGTAACTTCTCAAACCATTAGAGAAATGGATGAAAAACATCTAGAAATAATGACAAACAGTCCCGACACTATGACAAATAAAAATATATTTGACAATAGGTAATCAAATTATAATATCTTTCTCTTAAGTTGGTATATACCATAGAAAATAGAAATAAAGCAACCCTGCTAAGTTACCAAACATAGCGAATCACTTGGGGTGACCTACGGCAGTTGTGATGGTTATGGTGAATTAGAAGGGCTGCCCGGGTTCATGGGGTGAGGTTTGTCTAGGTCTTGGCGGCGGATGCATTTGCCCACCTGCTGCGTGTTGTGTCGGATCGGGAGAGACTTGTTGAGGGAGACCTTTTAACTTCTGTAGCCGGACTTTTTCGATCTTGCACCGCAATGAAAGGGATGGATACGTCTGTCCACATTGACCGTGGACACATGGACCCTCAAATTTCTACCCACCCCTCTCCTCAGAACTTCCTCTCCTTTCTTTCCATAAAAAGACCCTCCACACAGCATTCCCAAAGATTACCTTGACCCTGAGGTTTTCTATTGTTCGTCATCACATAATTTTTTTTTAAAATTATTCTTAAGCTAATTATGATTAAAGAAAAAGTTATTTCAATGAAATTTGTTGTCTTCTATGTACATATATGAGTGAATATTCATTTCGACTTTTAGAAAAAGTCAATCGGTGTCCCATATGAATAAAAATATAATTGTCCGGGAAACTATTTAGGTTACAAATAAATTATTTAGAACTTTGTAATCAGACAAAAAGATAGCAGCCAAAAACATGGGAAAAATTAGTTGAAGATAATATTGTCAATTCGGTAATATAATTAGGTCCCAATGGCCAAGTTAGTTAAGGCATTGTCCCCGGAAGACAGAGATCCTGGGTTCGATTCTCAGTTGCGACGTTTCCTTTTTATTTTTCTACATCTTGTTCTCTTTTATGTTTTTTTTTAGATTTATTAATATTATCTTCTTTTTCAATGATAAATTATTTTTTCAGTGCTTGGTGTGATAACGAACAGGCAATTGACACTAGAAAAATGCTACCGGTGGTAGCGACCATTTGCAAAAATGTGACAGCTATTGCGGACTACATTTTTGGATTTAAAATCATAGACAATTTAAAAATATACACTGCTGAAGAAGTAACAACAATTCTGCCACTCTGTTGTGAAAATGAAAAAAGTGGGAAAAATGAATCACTTATAGATTTGTTTATTGAAATTTGTAAAAAGATTGGATACATTGTAAGTACATAAAATTTTATTGCACTTAAGGATAGCTTTACACTCGTAAGTAAAATTTACGACTTAACGTAAGTTTTTGATAAGTTACTCACAGGAGCGTTTACGTACACATCCGACTTGTGGTAATTAATGCTCACGGAAGTTGTTCGGAAGTTCAACCTGTGTAAATGCTCATGCGACCGTTTACATCTGTAAATTTATTTGCGGTAAGTTGCTTCCTGTCAACAACGATCTGTTGCTGTCAAATTTACGCGATTTTGTCAATAGAGACGAAAAGGCCTAAATAAACTGTTGAAATAGAATTAGGCTTTAATTAAACAGTTCTCCACGCACTTTTGTGCCATCAAAGGGGGAAATTAATCGGGTTCTTTCATTTTATCCGAATGACAGCTACCTGACAGTAACTGACTTTGAATTAAAATATGTAATGTTGAGCGGAAACATTGAGATTAGAAAGGATTGGACCGATAATTGAATAGAAGGATGCTCATTTTCAGAAAACTTAAATAAGTAAAAATAAATACTGGTTATATAGGAAAAAAAATCCTACGAAAACAACTGTATTTTAATTTTTCACAGCTCGCAACGGCAGATTTTGGTACATTTCTTTCGGCAAGTCTCTCAACTTATCAAACTACTTTTATAAGTTGTGAGAAGGCTGGAAGTTCGTGCGGACGCGATTAGACCTGTCAAAAAACTTCTGTTACTTGTTATAAATTACGTTAAGTGACTTTTGGTGTCGTTTACATTGGCTTACGTGAGTGATTTACGGGAAAAAACTTAAGAGTGTAAAGCTGGCTTAGTGTTTATTTTGTTAAAATTATTAAAGAAAGTGCATACCTGCTATAATTTTCATTATTTTTTTAGGGATGTGCACATCTATATCCCGGTCTTCTGACTTCAATATCTATGGTTTTAAAGCACAGTATTAAAAGAATAGACAATAAAGCCATCATATATAGCCAAACATTGATTCTTTTAAAGGAAATAGTGTTGTTACGACCAAACGTAAGAGTTTTAATGGAGGTTTTAAATGTTTTGAAACACCTTTCTACTAATAAAACGTTTTTAAATAGCCTGTGCAACAATTCTGATGATTCTGATATGGTGGCTGATTATTCTCAAGGAGTAGCCTTGTATAATTCTGGTAAGTCAATAAAAATCTTATTTTTATTTATCTTTGGCATATTGACTGTTATATTTCTTAACCCTCGACCCGTCGCGTGGGGTCTTTGAAAGCCCAGGTTTTACAGGAATGCTAATTTCAAATGTTCCCACTGATTCCTTACTTTAGGTAGCTTCCTAAAAGGGACCATACTTGATGCTAGCGCTGCCAACAGTCAGTCTGCGCATGTGCGATGTGAGATACAGACTTGTGTTTCGGCGTGAGGCTCAAAAAAATAAGTCTGTATCAATCTCAAATAGTTACAAGTTTGATAAATATAGGTTAGATTCTTTTTTTAAGTTTTCTATTAAAAAAAATGTGACTCAAAATTATAAAAAAATGTTCCTTGTTGATTTTTAGGCTTTTACATTTAAAATAAGTATCTAATTTTTAAAATTTCTTTTTATTTCAATGCAATCATTATCACCTGACTATAATCAGTTAAAATAACACATAAAATGTATGCTATAACAACAATTTAATCATGTTTATTTTTGGGGTCCTCAGCGACCCCGCGCGACACCTCGCGTTATAAAAAAGACGCGTCGGGCGGAGGGTTAAAAGTAATTATTAAAAAAATTCTCAAAGTTTCTTAATTTTTTCTCAAATAGTGGTCAGAACTTTTGGTTTCATAGAGGTGTATAATTTAATTCTTCTTTGGTTAACTTCTAGATTTGAATATAAAGTGTGGTGTTTTCTCTTTCCAATACCCTTTAAATCATATTTCTCACTATAATAGTAAGGGAGATACAATGATTTCTATTCTTCTGAATGAGTCCTATACGGGTTGTTCCGAAAAGTGAACAAATTAACCTGAGGGGTTAAGTTATCGATTTGACCGTTTTAAACCCCCTGAGCCTTCTTCCTATCAAGGCGATACATTAGCACCATAAATTAATTAAATTTTTTCGATCTTCACATTTTTTACAGCTATCACAATTGACTACATATTCCCATTTCTTCACTCCAGATACCTGCTTTCTCCAAGTGCTCTGCTGTCACATAGAAGTTTGGGTTGTGAACCACAACCTAGAAAATCAAATGCCCGGAGTGTTCAACTTGACCAGAGGAGTTTTAGCACTATGCCACAGTGCTAGTCACCTGTCTGTAGGTTGGGCATCGCTCAACATAAACAATAAGTAAGAACTTCATTACATAAACAAACAAAAAAATGGTTATTTTGTGAAGAGTAGGACGTTACATTACCGAGAAGGGTCTCAAGATCAACGGAGTTGTCATTAATAACATAAGATATGCAGATGATACTGTATTACTAGCTGACAGTATCAGTGATCTCCAAGACCTATTAGATCTTGTATAATGCAATAGACAAAACACAGCGGGTCGCTTATGCACGCCATTGATGCGTACCAGTTTTGGACAACACTACTACACGTACAATGGAGTGGTGTGGTTTAATCAACTTGGGACAGAGCTAAGATTAGAACCTGATTACAATAAATTTAAAAATAAATTAAATAATAATATCATAAATAAATTAGCTAATTAGAATCAGTAAATATCTCATTGATTTTTTATAGATACTATCACTTTTTTTTCTGCCTTTTCAAACGAACAATACACTCTCGTAAAGGTTATGCATTATATATTATATATTTTAAAGAACTGTCTGTTTTTTTTTTAATATATGTTATCTGTTCTTCAGTGCATATATGTACGCTAATAAATTGAGTGTATATAGTGTTAATTATAGGTATAATTCTAGAAATTAAACAAATCTTGTAAAAATTCCCTCCCTAAACACGAGTTATTCTCAATTAGGGAGGTATTAAATTAAATCAAGAAACATGTTATATACTTACCAATATAAATATAAAAAATTACATGAAAAAGTTGTAAACAATATGAATTATGTACTATGTTAATATTTCTTTAAATAAAAAAAAAAAAATAAAAAAAATGCTGGTGAACAACTGGGCCTAACAATTAACATCAATAAAACTAAATGGATGACTTTTGGACGACTAGATCACTCTGGATCAATGATACAGTAAAATGGTTGCAATGTCGAAAAGGTGGAAAGATTAAGATACCTCGGCAGTATTCTCACGGAGACTCTTGACCCAGATACAGAGATTAGATGCAGAATTGAAGCAGCAAGAACTGCGTTCAAAAATGAAATCACTTTTCTGCTATGACAATATCAGCTTAAAACTAAGGCAGAGAATGCTAAAATGTTATGTGTGGTCGGTCTTGCTGTATGGTTGTGAAACATGGACCTTGAAAATAAATACCATGAACAGGTTAGAGGCTTTCAAAATGTGGCTTCACCGGAGAATGCTTAAGGTCCCATGGACCGACATGATCACCAACACAGAAATTCTCAGGCGGGCTAGAGCAGATAGAGAACTGCTTACATTAATTAAAATCAAGAAAATTTCATATCTGGGTTATGTACTTCGAGGGGAGAAGTATCACTCCATTTAATATTGAAACGCAAGATAGAGGGACGCCGAGGGCCTGGTAGGAGACAAATGTCTTGGCTGCGAAATATACGAGAGTGGACCGGCATTAGAAGTGTGGAGGAGCTATTCCGGGCAGCGCAAGACAGAGAGACCTTTTCAAGAGTGATCGCCAACGTCGGGGGGACCTGATAAGGCACACAACGAAGAAGAAGGACCTTGCATCCAAAAAAGTGTTTCTATTTTTCTCTTATATTTATTATTATTATTTAAATAAACAGATTTGTTACCAGAAACAGAACACACAAACAAATCTGCATGCAAAACGGTCGATTTAAAACAGGACTTGCTACGCAAAATTTTGGTTTTGATTTATTAAATAAGAGAAAATTAGAAATATTTTTTTTTGATTTGGTAAATATTTTAATCCAGGTGTAACCAACCTTTTTTTTGTTATAGATGCTGTTGCTATGTTCGAGTGTTCCAGTGTATGATGGTTTGCTTGCACAGGGATGCTCAACTTTACAGGGACTACTCACCATACTTAAATGGTAATTCATTTTATTTTATTTTTATAGTCTAAAGTCATGGTGTTTGAAAGAGAGAGTACGAAAACAGTATGCAATATAGTTGTGAATGATGAATACTTGGAGCAGATGGATGAGTTTGTGTATCTGGGTAGTATGTTTACGAAAGATGGGAAGGCTGATAGAGATATTGAAAGAAGGGTGAATGCCGGTAACTCCATTAATGGAGGACTGAATGCCGTTGGCGGTAATAAAAAACTGTCCAAAGACGCGAAACTAGCCGTCCATAATGGAGTGCTGGTACCTACCCTGATGTATGGCAGTGAGGCATGGAACTGGCAGAGGAAGGATGAAAGCAGACTGAATGCTGTAGAAATGAGATCCCTGAGGCGAATGTGTGGTAAAACCATGTACGATCGTGAGAGAAACGTGGATATCCGCAAAGAATGCAAGGCTGATGTAAGGGTGATGTGTAAGATTAAGAAAGGGACTCTCCGATGGTTTGGGCATGTAGAGCGAATGAACGAGGAAAGGAGTGTAAGGAGAATATATGATGCAAATGTGAATGGTAGAAGAATTCGGGGACGCCCGAGGAAGACATGGCACGACCAAGTGAATCAGTTACTTGAGTCGGGCCATGTGAAGAGTCGGAATAATAGAAGAGCATGTATGAGACGATGTATGAATGTGAACGAGGCAAAGAGTGTGTGCCAAGATCGAGTTGTGTGGCGGTCCGTCCTCTCTGCCTACCCCTGCGGGGAAACGGCGTGATGGTTAGTTCGTTAGTTAGTTATTTTTATTCACAGATTTTATTTTATGCCTCAAAATTAGTGGCACTTTCCAAAAGTTTCGAGTGGTTGATACTCTCAGTATCACCCTGGTGGAAGACCACCGTTCAGAATTGAAGCCTTTAATCAACGGATAGTCAGGTAATTCCCAAACTTCCTCTTCCGATCTACTTCTCCTTCTCACTCCCTTCAACCTTACAACATACCCTGATTTTAATCTTACTGACATCAGACTGTTGGGAGCAGTTGGGACTCTTGTGCGTTATTCCTATAAGTAAAGTGTTGCCATAATTCATGTGATATTTCTTGGTACAACATGAAAGCCTTCAAGGCGTCAATGAATCTATCTGTATATTTAAAGAAGAGCTTCTGTAGAGGCATGGCTTTGTTTTACAGTGAAACCCGCTTAACCACTCCGATACATCGCGAATATGCACTTTTTACGTCTTAAACGACATGTCAGATTTACGAAAACTTTACGTTATTTCCGCTTCACAATTAAAGCTCTATAAATGAAACATTTCCGAACTTAGCCGAATACTAAAAACTGTTTTTGAAAGGATATGAAATAAGCTTTCAAATTGTTATGTTACAAATAAATATTAACATTTGTAAACATTAAAATTTAGAATGCAAACATAAAAAAAATGAAAAAATGACTCACGTGATGTTTTTATGTGAAAACGGTACTAAAATCACGGATTATATAAAAAACAATATTTATTCTATCTTATAAATGTATAATAAACAATTTGGTCACCTCGCTTTTTTATCATTTCATACAAGAATATTTAATAAAAAAATAACGATGTCGAACAGTGGATAGGCAATTTGGCGGTCTATCATGTATCTGACAGAAAAGATTTTTTTTATCTATTTCTATGGATATCTTGAATAGTGATGGGTAGCTTGATTTATTATGGAGCTTCTCCTTTTTGTTTTAGGGATGTCACTAGAACAATAACGGAGTTATGACGATTTCTGTATAAACATACGCGTTGACGTGTATACACGCTTATTGTACTTAAGAGTGAATAACCAGCACACGACAACTTCGATTCCGACACTAGCGCTAACACATCAGGGCTCGCGAGCGGGCGTTTTCAGAACTAAATTTCGTTCCGCGGCAATCCGAGTTTTGAGGGTTTTGTTCACGCGAGCTAGGGCTACCCGCTACTATTACTACTTTATATTACTATTCTCGCTTCCAGAATTTTAATTAGTAGTAGTTATTTGTAATTTGTATATTGAAGTGCATAAACATAAATAGATACAAGTGAAATGCGTAAACACAGTAGGTATTAAGTAGATACCTACATGAATAAACAATTTGTTATATTCTTTTTAATATTTTGGTTTTTTGTTTTTAATTTTATTTTACGGCCATTAGAGCGAAAGATATCTCAGTATCGCCCTGGTGTAAGACCACCATTAAGATTTGAAACGTTGCTTGAAATGTCTTTAGCCGTGTTTGGTGACCAGATCTGAATAGCCAGGTACTTCCCCACCTTCCTCTTCCCTATATTTTTACCCTCCCCACTACCTTCAGTCTTACAACATACCCCAATTGGGGATGCCATAGTCCCACTGGCTCCAGACAGGAGCAGTTGGGACTCTTGTGCGGTATATTTATGAAAAAAGTGTAATATTCAGTTGGATTGTAAAAAATGTCTCATTTTGAAATATTTATTCGTATGCACAATTTTTTATTTTATATTTATCTGAATACCGCACAAGAGACCCAAATGCTCCTACTGGAGCCAGTGAGACTATGACGTGACTATGGGGTATATTGCGAGGCTGAAGGTGGTGGGGGAAGAGGAAGGCGAGGAATTACCTGGCTATTCAGATCTGGTCAATAAACAACGTTTCAATTCTGAATGGTGGTCTTACACCAGGGCGATACTGAAAGTATCTTTTACTCTAAAACGTGACGCAAATATATTATTTTTAAATTAAATAATTGTGAAATAACCCAAATTAGTCAAATAAAATTTATTTGCCTATGCCGGGATTCGATCCCACGACCTTCAGATTGCTAGTCAAGAGCCTTACCCCTTGACCACGCCGGCCGTCAATAGGTGGTATCAGTAATTTGGAAGGTACATCCACCAACTACATGGAAGGCCGGATCGGGAGAGACCGTTTTTTTTACACTCGCTCGACACACTGCTTATCTCTTCTTTGGGAATGCTGTGTGGAGGGTCGTTTTAGGGAAAGGAAGAAGAGGAAATTCGGAGAAGGAAAGGGATATTAGGGGTGAGTAGAAATCTGTGGGTCAGCGTGTCCAGGAGTGCGGATGTATGAATCCATCCCTCCCACTGCGGTGCAAGGCGATGTTCCGAGAGAGTAAGGCTGGAGAAGTCAAAGGGACTCCCTTAACTTTTCCAGATCCGACCTGCCATGCAGCTGGTGGGCAGACGCATCCGCTGCCAAGACCTAAACAAACCTCACCCCCTTAAACCTAGGCACCCCTGCTAGTCACCAAATGTTACGAACCACTTGGGATGACCTATGGCAGACGTGTTGGTTTTGGTTATCTAATAATTGGTTCCCGGGGCGGTGGTACCCATACCCGATTCTCGTGTTTATTATTTTTCCATCAAAATTATTTATGATTTGTCAATAATGTCTTAGTAAAATAAGTATGTAATAAAATCTGAAATATATTAGTTTGTAAGTGTGCAAATAAATAAACAAACGGACCAATTTTCGTCAAGAAACACATGTACGGATATATTTTTAAATAATTTAATTTATCTATTTATTTACGCAAAAATAGTCTATTAACAATAAAACAATAACACGAATAACAAGCGTGCGTAAAGGCACGACCCACCTAGCAATCGATCACCGTTCGCATCGATTACCGTTCGAAGGAAATTTTTCATAACAATCACCACTTTTCGTAACACATTTACCAGCTTACCCCCCAAGTGTCGAGCGTGCGTAAAGAAGTTTTACTTGAAAATAAATATTTTGGAGCAGTTGGGACTCTTGTGCGGTATTCACATAAGAATAATTTACAATAAAAAAAAATTCAAAATTATAAAAATTTTATCATAAAAATATTCAATGAACATGAAATTTTGCGTTGGGGCAACCCTATAAATTTTACAAACATGAAATCCTATTTATTTTGCTTCGTTATTCGTTTGAAAATGTTGCGATGTAGAGCGCCGCGAAGACAACCGCCAGTGGCCGCAGTTGCGGTCTGAATGAGCGCTCTCGATTCGTGTTGTCGTCGATAAGAAAAATTGTGAAACGCGAAGCTGTAAATTAATTAATATTAAATACACCCTAAAATTATTTTTCCATTAAAATTATTTATGATTTGTCAATAATGTCTTAGCAAAATAAGTATGTAAAAAAATCTGAAATATATTACTTAGTAAGTGCGCAAATAAATAAACAAACGGACCAATTTTCGTCAAGAAACACATGTACGTATATATTTTTTAATAATTTTATTTAAACTTAAATTAAAATTCTGACAAATAATTTTACCAGATAATGTATTGATTTATTTTACTGCATGATTATATGATTTGAAATTGGTGTTGTATAATACATGTACTTTTTTGAAAATATTACAAATCTGCCAACGACCTATGGTATAACCTTATTATACTTAAAATAAACATTTTTTCTCAAAATTTTATCCATACCTTTACTAGATAAAAGAACAATCTTTCAAAATCAATTTATAATTTTTTGTGGAAACGAGTCAATAAGTCTAAATACTGATTTAAAAATGACATATTTCTGGTTTCTCTGGTAATGTCCTCTTAACTGATGTTGGCATATTAACATGTATATCTGCTTATGTTGCTGAGTGGTTAAGAAGTTCCCTCTTAAGAAGTTTCGTGGCTTAAGAAGTTTGGTTTTTTGGTCCCTCGACACAAAATTGGCCCAATTTTTCCCTCATATAAGGTTTTCCTGCTTAAAAGTTTGTTTTTTACAGTTTCTTGGAAAACTTAAGAGGGTTTCAATGTATTTGCAAATCTACAGCTTTATTCCAAGATTGATGAAATTTTGCACACTTGACTTTCAAAACAAGAGGAAGATCACTATCTATATGAGATTTCTAAAAACCATCCCTAACTCCTTTTCCCATCTCTTAAAACTGCCGCTAAAACTCAGAAACGAGTCCCAGTACGATCAAGGGAGTTATATGGTGTGATAGCCCTCTGTCCCCCATCCATGAAAAAGGTTCCCGTTTTTACCTGAATTGCGTGCTTTTGAAGATACAAGGGCTGGAAGTTTCGCCCTCTAGAAATTTCTAGAACAGTCCAGAACATTCGAGGGTATTCAAGAGCATTCCACAACATTCCAGAACATCCCGGAATATTCTGGAATGTTCGGGAATAGTCTGGAACGTTTGGGAATAATATATTGATCATTGTGGAACATTCCAGAACACCCTCGAATGTAGTGGAATGTTCTGGAACATTGTGAAACATTCAAAGCCTTTTTTGTATGGGTGGGTTTATCCATTGGTAGGGGTAAATAAAGCAAGATCCGTCGTGGATTCGAATGTCAGTTCAATTCCCTGAGCAAAGCCGGGTACCCCAGCTAGTAAATAAAAACCTTTAAATTTTTTCCACTTCATTAAATTTCTACATTTTCATATCAAGCTGTAATCTTTAAAAAAATATGTTTTTTTTTTCAGATGAAAATCTTCGAAAAGACTTCAACAGCACTCTTCGCTCAGCCATCCTCTTACTGGCTTCTGCCGAACAGCGGGAACCCTACTCCGGAGACTACCTTCAGTTCCTCTCCATCATCAGCCCTCTGGCGCATAGTCTGCAGCTCAAGGATGAGCACCGTGAGTCCAATTCTACTAGATTTATTCTCGAATGGAGCTAGTTTTATAAAAAGCTCCACCGCTCACGATGGAAATGGCGTTGCACAAATTCGTTGCGTTTATGACCTGGAAATTCCATACAGAGAAAGTTGTGCAAATTTTGTGATGCCAAAACTCACTGTTTGAAAATTTCGCTGCTATAGCATACAGATTGATATATTCTAACTGCAAGTAGCCGGTGATGCTATGGCATCGAGTGGGAAGGGAAGGAGTTGAGGAAGATGAAGGTTGTGATGTACCTCGCTTTTCTAATCTGGTCACTAAATATAGCTAAAGCAAACAAACATTTCATTTCAATTTTCGACTACTGGATCCCAGATAGGCCACGTTTCTATCAATTTCATCAAAAGTAAGGTAAAACTGAACTTACTTTGGGCTCACAAACACACCCACAACACACTTTTAATGTTTGTATCTTCACTATTATGAGTGGTAGATTCTCTCAGTATCGCCCTGGTTAAAGATCACCAATTAGAATTAAAACGTCGAAATAGCTTTAGAGACCAGATCTGAATAGCCAGGTACTTCCTAATCTGCCTCTTCTATAGTCTCACTGGCTCCAGCTAGTCGGGAGCAGTTGGGACTCTTGTGCATTAAAAATTTGTTTATATTATTTCAGGAGAAGCTCTGGAGATTCTGAATGCCAATGTGTCTCCGCCGCTTGAGGATATGGAACCTCCATTGAAGGAAGCTAAGGATATATGGGAAGAGAGCTTCAGCAATTTCTTTATCACCGATTGACAATAAATTTGTCAAAACATGACTCCGTAATCTCAAAAAACTCAAAAATGAACCCAATCCCAAAAAAACATATACAGTCAAACACCCGTATAAGCCGCCCACATAAGAAAGTTTTCATACATAAGTATTACCAAATGTAATATTAACGCCATTTTGTTTTTTTTACATTTGGAAGGCCCCTGTTAAATGTCGATTCTCGACCCATTTCAACTTTCATTCAAATTTTGATCAGATAACAAGCATAATAACATGAAAGTTGTGCTTTATTGCTGATCACAATTTGTTCAGAAGCTGAAATGGGCCGAGAATCAATGTTTAACAGGCACCGTTTAAATGTCAAAAATTAAAAATGGCACTGATTGTCAATTTGATGGAGTCAATCGAAGATCTAAGTGATAATCTCAAATTAATAATGCATCTATGCTACTCTAACATAAATACATTTTTCTATTGATTTCGACATTTTAATTTCTATTTTATATTCATTTAATACTAGGGCTGTCCGTAAAATAAGGTCTCCATGGCGCTGTGGTCGCGAGGAATAATTTTACGCGCAATCCTGTAACACTGGCGTGTAGCCTGGTTTTCCCTTGTCAAATCCCAACCAAGTTGCACCCTCTGTGACGCTTAGTCTCGGCGTGGCAGCCATTCGCGATGGAGCTTCCACTCGCCGCACCCGCCAGGTATGAGTTACGCTCTGTAATTTGTTTTTAAACTTTGCATTAGCAAATCTGAATGATGCCACTGGGATTGTTCCTTTATCTCTAGGGTCGTTTAGTGTATCCAGGTCTCGTCCCCAGTCACAATTGAGTTTAAGAATTCTTCGCCATCGATGTCGTAGCACTCAAGGAATCTGCGGGCTGCTTCAACCCGTTGTTCTTTTTGATCTTCGGTGAACCTTGGGCAGACTTTGTGGTCTCCCAAATTTTTTGTCAATAGTGGTCTTACTGACATCAGGAATCATATCACATAGCTCCCGAACCGTCACTCGTCGATTTGCAATCATTGTTTTTTCCACTTTGGCAATTTTTTCATCTGAAACCGATGGCCGTCCGGCACGCTTTTAAATTCTCTGCACCATTTGCGCGCCAATGAATTTCTACCGGGGTTTTGTTCTTCGCACAAAGAATCTAATTATAGAGCGTAATTCATACCTTGCGGGTGCAGCGAGCGGAAGCTTCATCGCGAACGGCTGCCACGCCGAGACTAAGTGTCGCAGAAAGTGCAACTTTGTGGGGATTTGGCGAAAGGAAACCAGGCTACACGCCAGTGTTGAAGGATTTGGTGTAAAATTGTTCCTCTCGACCGCAGCACCTTGGAGACCTTATTTTACAGACAGCCCTCGTAATTTAGATCTTTGATTGAATCTTGAAAATAACATACAAGAATTTGGTCACCAGTATGGAGGGCTGCTGTACCTTGTAAGAGAGTTTCGCTGTATCTTGTTAAAACAGTCCTGGGTCAATCGTGATCTACCTGAACAATTTAACCCGATCACTTACTACAAATGATCGATGGGTTACTTTTGTGGGAGTAGCGTAGGTTTTGGCGTCAGATGCATCTGCCCACCTACTGTGTGACATCAAGAGAGACTGATTGAGGGAGGCTTTTTGACGTCCAGCCGGACTTATTCGGCCCATTGCCTTGCACCACAGTGGAAGGGATGGATTCATACGCCCGTCACTCCTGAACGTAGTGACCCCCAGATTCCTACCCGATGTCTCGTACCCTTTTCCTTCCCAGAATTTCCTCTCCTTCCTTTCCCTAAAAAGAACCCCCAAATGCTTTTTTTTTCTATATGTAAAAGTATCCAATCTTTGATCGGATACTTTTGACCCAGTCACTTACCACAACCCGGGTCATGTAATATGATTGATTGACCCAGGACTTGTGTTAAAAAGCTTTCACATCTGTCATAAAGGATTATGATTAAAATACATGAATTTAAATAGGCTATTCCTAACTCAACTTATTGTAATGTCAATATTTTTATTTTAATTTAAGTATTGTAAGAATAATATATTTATTAAGTTTCAATTTGTTTTATTTATTGGCTGCGTTCCCCTACCTAAACAGACTGTCGAGTTTTGGGGAGCCACCTTTGTTCTGGAGCCCTTTAGTACATGAAAAAAATTCTATGATAGACACCTTATCGAGCGGATTGCAAAATTTAAAGTGTAGACATCAGATGGAAATACCATTTGTATTTATTTCAATGGAAGGTGCTCTGAAGAGCGTCAGCAATCTTTACACACGGTTGTCATATGAGAATGGCCAAATGGGTAAATTGCCTAAAGCTGAAAATAAATGCAAATATAATTTTCTAAGCCAATAAATACCCTTTGTACATTCTGTTTCCCTGGTATTTTAGTAATGTTTTGCATAAAATCAATGAAAATTAGCTTTATTTTCAATTTGGGAGGCAGATATGGGTTTCTGCCGCCCTGGGAATCATTTATTTGATAACCAGTACCCCTGCCGTAGGTCACACTAAATGATTCACTACATTTGGTGACTTAGCAGGGATGCCCGGGTTGATGGAGAACTAACCTAGGACTCTGTCGACCCGTCGCCTAGCACTGCAGTGGTAGGGATGGATTCATACGGACGTCATTTCTGGACATATTGACCCCAGATTCCTACCAACCCCTCACATCTTTTTCCTTTCCTGAACTTCCTCTCCTCCCTTTCCCTAAAAATACCCTCCACACAGTATCCCCAAAGATGGCCTCCTGTGTGGAGCTATTGTAAATAATATCTGAATTTTTTTTAATTGCTATTACCATAATTTTTGTGGTAAAATGTTGCTTGTACAGTGGTCTTAGCTAGTAGAAGAATGAACCTACGACGCCTAGGTGGGAACCCATACCTTTAGTCAACTTGGCTACTAACCTAAGATTAGTGGCTGAATTGGCATCACGTTTGGGTTCGAACCTTCATCACGACACAAGCAACATTTTCCACTCACTGTGGTGGTAGTAGGAGATTATCAAATATTATCAGGTTATATTATGCACGTGAAATAAAAACAAAATATTTAATTAATTTATTTATTTTTATACACAAAATACTCCTTCGACAAAATAAAAATTACAATTATGTAATAAAGAGTAAAAATAATAATATTCTGTTATCTTAAATGCAATGGAATTTTTAACAGCCTAATTTAATACATATTCTGGAATATTAAATAGTTTTTAATTAAAAATATAACGTCAGTATAACTATCAAACGAGTAGTACATTCGTATGCAACTAGCGTAGCTATGTTACTAGTTGTTTACGTGTCACATTATGTGCGAAAACTAGCAAAATATGCGTACAAAAGTCGAATGGCTTGTAAATCTCCCTTGTACAACGGTCTAACTGTTCGCACTGAAATGGCCAAGATAAAAAAAATCTTTTGTTATCTTCTTATAATCGATGCAAATATGGGAATTTAAGATCATAACTTAATCAATATATATACAAAGTGAAAGTGTCCTTGCCGCTAAAACTCAGAAACAAGACCCGGTACGATCAAGGAAGTTATATGGTGTGTTAGCCCTCTATACCCCATCCATGAAAAAGGTTCCCGTTTTTACCTGAAGGGTGTACTTTTAAAGATATAAGGGCTGGAAGTTTCGCCCTCTAGAAATTTCTAGAACATTCTAGAGTATTCCACAACATTCTGGAATGTTCGGGAATAGTCTGGAACGTTCGGGAACATTTATTTTTTTTTTTTAAAAAGAAAGACAAACATTCCCGGGTTACGAATAACCCAACAATATTTGAAAATCTCCCACTACCACCACAGTAAGCCGAAAATGTTGCTTGAGTCGTGATGGAGGACTTAGCCAGCTGAGGAATCGAACACGGAACGCCTGGGTGGGACCCAAACGCGATGCCCACTCAACCACTGACCGGTCGAACATCCCAGATCATTGTGGAACATTCCAGAATGTTGTGAAATGTTCCGGAACATGGTAGACCATTCGAAGCCTTTTTTGTATGGATGGGGCTACCCATTGGTATTGGTAGGGGTATACAAAGCAAGATCCGTCGTGGGTTCGAATGTCAGTTCAATCTCATATCAACTCCCTGAACGAAGCTGGGTACCCCAGCTATATACTATAAAACACAAAATTTAACTAAAAATATAACCATTCGAATGCTGGCCTTTACAATACAATATATCCACTAAGTAGCGTGTTTTGACACATTGTATGTGTTTTAATTGAACATCGTGGATCAAGTTTTGAAGGATATTGGCAAAAAGTATCACTGATATATCTGGTAATTGCTTATTTGTCGCTGTGCACGATATCTAGTGGTAGTATTATGAACTAAGTATGCAGACATAAGCGGAATTCGCTTCTCTATCGAATTTCATTAAAAAATGTGGTTCTGTGTAAGTTGATCCGCCGACAATTGCTCCCCGGCATACTTATATATAATATGCAGTCGGTTTAGGGATTCGGTATACCTAATTACACAAAATATAACTAAGTGACTCTGAAGGGGTGTGCAGAGAGGAAGTACCGCCGAATAACAAAGTATAAAACATGTTTTCATTCAAATGCGTCAAGGAAAAATCTACTTGTCTATATACTGTGTATACCAGCGCATAAGTACAAAAAAATCGACACAGTGTATAAATTCGTTTGATATTCATATCAACTTATTATTAGGGGTATTTTTAAGTCGATTTTACATTTAAAATTGGTAAATAATGCATAAAAAATTATAATTTCATAGTAAATATCATTTAGGGGGGCAATTGTCAGCGGATCAACAATGGAGGTCACAAAAAAAAGGTGATTTTTAGACTGTTTTTCACTTAGGCGGTATAGTTTATTCGTTGACGATATTCTGGATATTTTTATATTTTCGAACCCCTGATAATAATAATAATATAAATGCGACGTCCGCGTACAGGGATAGTCGCCAATCCATCACATATGTGACAGCCGCAAGATAAAGTTAACAGAATTCAATAATTTATAACGATAATTATATATTTAATCTAATTTCTACCCGCTAGCGTTAGCCGCGATTGGCAATCCCGTCGGTGCAGCAACCACGGCAACCAATGTAGCCTTCGGCACGTGGAAAAAGTACAGCATGAACCCGGCAGCTAATAGAAAATGGCAAGCCAGAATGCCTCCGATCAGAATCAGCGAATGTTTGGAGCGTTTCAACGCCGGTAAGAGCAGATAGACCAGGACGGTGCCAGACAGCAAAGCAGCTGTGAGGACCAGGAGCCATTGGAGCCAGGATACCTGGATGGTCCACAGCACGCTGACCGGGATGTAGATGAAGATGGAGTAGCCGTAGACGCAGAAGAGGGAGATCATGCTCGGAGTAGGGGCTCTCTCCTATAAAGAAAAAAATAGTGGTTTATTTTTGCGCATTTGTTTGTTTTATAACCACTCGAGTGATAGCTACCCAAATTTGGGTAGCTATTCTAACTTCCCATAATTCAATTGCCCATCAGCAAGAGAGTAAATGTATAGAAGTAGATTTTATACTAGCAGCAGCAAAGCTTGCTTAAATTCTGCTTCGTTGGTATCAAATAACCGAAGTGATTCTATTTAACAACAAGACAGCTCTCCCCACCGGCTTTATCATTGGAAAGTTATTTCTGCAGGTCGGGAGATAAAAATTTGATGGTGTCGGTGAAAGAGACAACCGTCAGGAATATAGAAACTAATCCTCTCCGTGATAGTCTAGTTTTGGAACCATCCACGAATCAGTCTGAAGAAATGTGATATAATATGCACATCCCTTCTGACCCATAGATGGTTCATTCCGAGCACGCCTAAGAGAAAGTCAGTAGAATAGAGCCACGTAGTAGACAAACTCCCTCAGATAGAGAAATCTCAGAAATTACCTAATATGTTTAGTAGCTAGCCTCATTAAAATGTTTTCCTAAAATTTTCGTCTATTTACATTTTAAAAAATGCATTTTTTAACATCTGCGAACTGTAGACATTTTCAGTAGACCATAGAAAACATATGGAAATAGTAATATTCAATATTGCCCCAAATAAGTACAAGGTAGGGCAATTTCGGTAACTAACAGAATTCACACATTTACAAATTTCACAGCTTAAAACACACACATAAAATATGGGATAAATGGTGAAATACGGTTAGATTCATAGACCTAAAATCTCCTTCCGTAAGTGCCGCAAATGGATCGTACCTTTTTTTGTACCTTTTCGGTAGCCGTGGTACACGAATGCCGCGAATACGGTGAATATTTGCCAATGCTCCATTCAAAACGTCAAGATTCTCGTAAAAGTTCGCCATTTCGAAAGTTACAACGCCGTGGTACTGAGTTAACCCTGGTGACCGGTCGGTTTAAATTCTGACAGCTACTACAACTCCCCGTACAGCGACGCGGGTAAGAAAACACGGACGCGAGTAACAATTTCACCTACCCCGGCCTTGCTCTCGTGGTTGTATCTTATTTTTTGATTATGAGTAACACTGATAAGCTTTAAAGTACAGTTTAGTAATCCCAGAGAGAGGTTGTTTGTGAGTCATCTTTCTAGTTTTTTTCAATGGTACGATGCTGATTGTCTTTTATTTTAAACGAAATATTATGTTATTATTTGTATTTCTGCTTTAAACTGCGTATGTTGTAATCTGCACCTGCTCTCAACCAGGGGCGTGCACTCCATATAGGCACATAAGCACTGCCTACCCTACCGTATTTGTAAAACACAAGCATGTAAATAATATTATAATTTATTAAATTATTACTAAAAATAAATACACACTTTCAAATTAAGCGCGAAAAAGCTGGGCAATCGAAACTACGCGAGCGCCACATCAAACGGCATACTACAAAACGTGGCATAATCTGTAACTAGAAACTACACGCGCGCCATCCGACTGCCCCACTAAAATGCGGCCGTAAGCAGGAATTATGTCTGCATGGAGCTAATTTCATACAAGATTATAATATCAATGTTTACGAACTGTCGTTTTGAATTTGCTTCTAGAAGTTTTTTGTTAGTATGAAGCACTGCTTTCTCTCACAAAATTAGCAAATGGCAATTAGAGACGATAGTGACATCTGTTGTTATCTATTTATACCAACTAGTTGTCTTTCACAAATGCGAATTGTCAGTTGAAAAACGTTTCTCGTAGTTGGATTGTGAGTTATTTGATAAAATATGGAAATTTTAACCTGTGAAACTTGTTGTAGTGAAGGAAATAATGTGTGTTAAGATAATTTTAAAAAACCATGGGTTTTCTCGGTTATCTTTTAACGAAAAAAAAAAACGAATAATTTGTGTGGGGAATGACAGTTGTTGACATTTTTCCAGTTACTGTCGTAT
Source organism: Limnephilus lunatus (assembly GCA_917563855.2). Lineage (NCBI taxonomy): Eukaryota > Metazoa > Arthropoda > Insecta > Trichoptera > Limnephilidae > Limnephilus > Limnephilus lunatus. The sequence goes on from OU830592.1 coordinate 129,408,055, forward strand.
AAAAACTTTGATAAATACATATAATGGCAATTTCCCCGATACATTGGTTAATGATTTAGTGTATACTTATGGTGTACACAATTTGAATCTGGATCGTCTCAGAAATGAGGTATGTTTACAAATCACTAGAATTTGAAACTCTTGGAGTACATGAAATTATAGAAAATATTTATCAAAATCATTAACAAGTAGTTTTCCCCCAAGTTGTACAATTAGCTAAACTAATAGTAACTATCCCTGCCATTAGCGCGTCTGCTGAACGTTCATTTTCATTTTCTAATTGTAATGTCACATCACAAAGTATCTGCTAAATCTGCTTCATATGAACAGTTCATTTTCATCTTTAAAGCACATACACATATTTACGGAATACACAAGGTAAACAGCGTCTTTCAAACTGCTCCATGAATTCAATAGAAAAAAAATGTTTTGTATTTAAAAAGTTCCGCGACATTTTACGACGAAGTTATAAAGTCGTATTTGAAAAAAGATAGACGTATCGATTTGATATATAAATAATATTTCTCGTAAAATTGTACGAAGTGTGAGCCTTTATCAAGGCCACCTCGGATATCCAGTAATATCGGCTTGTGATAGTATGCATAAATGAAGCGATTATTTGGACATTTCATGTGGCGTAGATAATCCAAACCTATATAATTTGCAGCCAGCAGCAAGCACACTTAGCGAAAACTTGTCAGAAGGGTAATCTGTGGTAAGTTTTTATTTTTATTTGAATCAATTCGGCGGTTTTCCTACTGCCTACCCTGATTAAAAACTCTGTGCACGCCACTGCTCTCAACACAGGAGTTCCTAGTGAGAGAGGCATAGTACATCTCCAATAAATAATAATTTTTAAAAAAACACATGTTTTCTGTCTTCCTCATTTTCACACAAAACTTGTGAGAAGGAAGAATACGATCATCAAAGACATACGCACAAGCTCTCCCTGGGATTACTCAAAGAGTTTTCCGTATAAATATTCAGAGGTATGCCGGTATATATTGCTCCAGTGTGTAATGTAACAAAGACAACAAACCTCTTCCTGCGCTATTTCCACCTCTGCCTCATCCAGCGTCCACTTCAGGGCGCCCCACAGGCCGAGGGGCACGAGGAAGGTGTAGCAGAAGATGGCGGTGGCGGCATAGGACACAAGATGGAAGTCATACTTCCAGTGGTAGGATGTGTTGGCGTGCTGGAGGTAGTTGACGATATTGCCGCTGATGGCTATCGTGAATATCTGCAAAACACATTAGTCTGAAATATTACACGAGGTTCATACACCACTGAACTTGCTTGAGGCAACCAATAGATTTGGCCTAGAAACCAGACGTCATTTAAATCTTAGTTAAATAGTGCAAAACATTTCAAAGTTTTCGGTAACTGGCGGACAATGGTAATGCTATATTAGTAAAAAGCACACTAGAATATGCTTCGCCAATTTGGAACACACTCATAGGCATATTTATACATAAGATTATATGCATACAATCAACGGAAACTGATGCATAGGTTGCTTAGAAACAATATCAATATAAAAAATCTTGATCTATTACCATTATTATACAAATAACTAGACGAGAACTTACAGATGAGGGGTAAAAACCAACTATGGCGGGGCGAAGAGAGGAAAGAGACTTGTGATTCGCCAATAAATCAATCTAACAGTATATAGGCACCTCGCACTATAATATCACTATTTAGTTCTTGATAGTAAAATCTGCTTTTGAATGAATATACCTTTTTATATGGGAGCGCGAATTGCATGCCACGGTATGAACAGATGTGTAAAATCCAAATTCGCAAAGTAAGGTTCAGAGTATTTTCATGGTGGAATATTTTGTTTCCGTAGACACTTTTACAAATGTTTCATGATTTACTTGACCCAGTAAACAGCGGCTTTGTGTTTCGCGTCGCTATGTATCTCGATGTCTAAGTATGTGTTTCATAGACATACAGCGTCCGTGCGTAAAATGTACGATGAGAGCACGACACTGGTCCGGACACGCCCAGCCGGTTCCGAAAAATGGTTCCAATGGGAGGGGGAAATAACACGTTTTTTAATACGTAAGGGCATGTCCATATATTTTGTACGTCCGTGTCTATTACCCATTTTTTCAGCTTTTTTTAATCAGTGGTGTAACTTAAATCATTTTTTATATGCATTGGCATCTTATTATCTTATTAAATACTAGCTGGTTCCCGGCATGCGTTGCTATGCCATTAAAAGAAATAAATTGTTTATCCCTATATGTTTAGCGTTAATATATAAATAAACTAGCTTTTACCCACAGCTTCGCTCGCATAGTATTAGTGGGAAATTACTGGCATAATTGTTATTATTCTTGCTATTTTGTCTAATAGAAAATAATTATTGTTTAATAGAAAATTTCAAAATTTGATAATGACATTTCGCAAATAAAAATTCTATTTTAGAAAATATTTAAAATATAGAAATAGAAATGTATTTGAAGTACCTACTCCCTTTATTAGTATTTTATTCATATTTGAATCCAGAGTAACCTAAAAAAATAAGAAAATGACAGTCCAATTCAAACACTATGCTTTATAGCAACGTTATGCTTTTTGTTCGGAGAATAAACATTTTTAGAGATATGTAGATATTAACTACGACGCCAAAAAAGTACTCTTTTTAATCACAACAAAGCACTCTTTTTAAGCCTAAAATTTAAAAAAAAAACATTGTTTCCAAGGTAACAATTTGTTTGACGTTTACAATAACTCGATTTTGTTAGGGACAGAAAACTCATGATACATAATTTCATAACGCCACAGCTTATTCATAACGCCAGAACTTACCAATATATATAGCCTATGTTACTCGCAAATAATGTAGCTTTTGATTAGTGAAAGAATTTTTAAATTCCATTCGATATTTATTACGCGAAAGAGCAAGGGTCATCCATACAAACTTTCGCATTTATAATATTAGTAAGATAAATGGATATTCTCATGCGTTCCTTTTCCCTCCCCCGTTCCCCTTCCATCTTTTTGACGTTGACTCCCCTCCCGTACGGCCCGTATCCCAGTGAGGCCTAGATCCCATAAGATGTTGCCTAGCTAGCCGAGCGGGGTGACCGGCGACCACGCAATTTTTTTCTAATACTACATTTTTAAACTCGTGATATCTTTCGAATGGGATGTCCGAATTGAATAATTCAAAAAGTTATATAAAGGTATTGAAGCAGTCTTGAATATGAATTAATTTATTGTGATAAGGATTAATACCAAGATACAAATAAAGAGCCTTTTCTAGCAGCGGCATTTCAATTAAATTTTTAAAATAAAAGAACATATTTTGAACATTATTTTGGCATAACTATAATAGTTAGACATATTCTCTCGTGACACTTTTTATAAATAATGATGTGTTCTGCAAAGTCGTAGTACATTATTTTATTATATCATCAATAGTTTTCGCAACGCACGCGATGCAAAGAATATTTTAGGTAATTTTTTTACACCCTGGGTTATATTATGGGAGTTTTAGTAAGGATCCCTAATTTTTTTGAAAATATAATATAGCGTATGTCACCCGGGAATAGTGTAGCTACCCACCAGTGAAAGAATTTTTCAAATCGGTTCAGTAGTTTCGTAGCCTATACAATGCAAACAAACAAAGAAATCTTACCTCTTTATATAGTGTCTTAGACAAGGTGCGCAAAAGTCATCACCCTATAGGAAGATGCCATAATTTTTGCAAATGGTGGCAAATGTTAGTTCTGCTTTGACATTTGTGAAGTAAACAGATACAAAATACACGTCAACAAGACATGAATCGCTTTACTCCTCAACTCAGAAAATTTTTTAAAACACGCATTTCCTGGTCACCTAATCTCTCGTTTTGGTGATTTGCACTGGCCGACAAGATCGCCCGATTTAACCGTCCCTGACTTCTATTTGTGGGGTTTCTTGAAGTCATGAGTCTATTTCAACAAGCCTCAGACTCTTGAAACCCTCAAAGAGAATATCCGTCAAGAATGTGAGAATCTATCGTCAGAAGTTCTGGAAAGAATGATGGAAAATGCCATAAATCGGACCCGTGGTCATCAATTGGCAGCGGCCACTTGGCCGATATCATTTTCTCGACTTAATGGAAAAAAAAATGAAGACATTAAATAAACACAATCTAAAAGAAGAACCAAAATTTTTCATACATAAAAAAAAAATCATTTGTGAAAACGCCGCCGCACTTTTAAGCACAGATTATGGAAATCACAATTCATTTCAACAATTACTACAAGAAACAACTGTTTACGTACACAAAATACGTTATTAGGTTCTTAGTTTAAGTAAATTAAGTAATTCATGAGTGTTAAATGTCAAATTCATACAAAAAAACATGGCGGCACAGGAGATGTTTTATATGGGCAATTTTTAATTTTTAATGAAATATTTTCCGTCTATCACGACTGAAACTGATGGTTCTTGTGGTAATTAAGTTTAAAAGTAGTTTACTTTTCAAAATGTATGCCTATTTAACCGTGCGGCGTTGTTTTCACAGTTTACCAAAAAAAATTATGGTCAAAGAACATCGGGTGATAACTTTTGTGCCACCTTGTATAATTAGTACAAGATAAGTGAATGTTCGTTGCCTGCGTTTATTTTTTTTTTTTTATTAAATAAAAAATACAACGAAGTTGCCCTCCCTTGTTATCAAAACTCAACCCAACTCAACCCAATATGTAGACACAATGTATGAATAAAAAATTTACAAAACATTTCACAGAAGCAACATACAGACACAAACATATGAAGAATCACTTTACAAATATTTCACAGAAACATATCTTATAAGATTTTATGAATTTTTATAACCACTTATTTGATTTATGTACTTTTGGTGTCAATAAGTTAAAATAAAGTATTTGTAATGGATATACCTTCATTTTGACTAAATCTTGTGTTGTGTATATGATCTATTTTTTCCTTTCTTATGGAATCTGACAATTCGTTTTTGGAGTACAAATTTAAACCATAATAGCCCGTTAACAATAATACCATGATTTTAAATTGTTTGTAATTATAATGAATATTATGAGAACTGACCAGTGTGGTAGAGATCCAGAAGGGTCCGTACATGTCAGGTTTGGCCCGAATAGTCTGATCGAAGTAGCCCGTTCCTGCCCGCTGCGGCACCACAGAGGACAGAATGCGCTGGATCACATCGTCAGTGTTGACGTCAAAGTATTTCTGGTAATACTCCACCGTCCAGAAGTTGTGGTTCTTGGCTGCCAAACAAACAATAATAACAATATAGCCACTATCGAAATAATATTTTTGGTGGCAGTCATGAAATCACTCTTAACATGGATTTTGTACAAAATTAAAACAGTATAAACATAAATATGTGCTGTTATTTACTTCCTTAACTTATTATTTGTCTAATTTCTTTTGTTTTTTTTTTAAATATGGAATGAATTGCATCGCACTACCCCTGCATACATTCTAGTAATAATAATAATAATATTATTATAAAACTTACCCATTTGAAATTATACAATCAGAGAAATAATTAATATTAGTGACTAAAAACTTTTGTAAAACATTCACGTTGTTGCCGCAAATCTGCCACAACACCAATAATATTGCGCTAGGTGACGTTTACACCGTAAAAACGTCAACAAATATGTAACATTTTACGGCATTGTCACGCATTCATTTTGCAAAATACCTGATAATAAACAAATACAACGTATCATTTAATCTATAACAATAAGAAACAATACATAAAAACACAGAATTTCTTGCAAAAATAAGCTTTAAAGACAGGCTATACCAAACGACACTTTTATCATGAACGGGCGTGTTTTTAGATGTAATGTCGCGAAATAAACGCGGATTACCTAGACATTTAATGTTCGAGTCTCTATTTCCATTGTTAAATACTAGAAAATACAACGAGACGTAAAATAAGACGGGTAGTTTTAAAAACAATAACAAACCTGGAGGTGGTGTCTCATTATCGACTGGCGAAAATTTGGAGCCTTGTAAATCGCTTCTCAGATCGCTCATGGAATCGGAAGCTTGCGGCAGGGTGTAGCCAGAAGTGTGGACGGCTTCCACGTCCAATCTCGCGCTTCCATCACGACCATGGTTATTGTGAACAGGAGAATATTCCTGGAAAGAGAGTAGCTCTCCAGTCACCGGATTGTTCGCCATCTTTTATTATACGTCAAATGTTATTGCCATAGATAAAATGGTGCAGAAATACTGTCATCGATAGTGCTGCCATGTTAAAAATATTTGAAAATATTGTACTCTGTCGCTCCTTTTTTATCGATTTTATTCAACAGGTAAGTACTGTAATTTAATTTTATCGTGCAATAAAATTATGATTTTACTTTCTTTTTGTACATAATGTACCTTTGCTATTTTTATTTATATTCGTATTTCGTATATTTTGTACATTTTCAGCTTTATTTTATTATCTTATATTCCTCTGCTTCATTTGCACTCTGCCGAGCGATTCTATATATTTTGTAGGATCGTTATCGAGATAACGGGAGTAACCTCCTGTCAGATTTATGTGATTTTTATATATTTTAGTTTATATGGTTTTAAACACGAATTCCTACAAGTACGCATGATTATTCATTAATTTAATGTACATGGAAAATCCAAATATATCACACAAATCTGACAGGAGATCTCGTTATCTTGATAACAATCCCACAAAAGATATAGAATCGCTCGGCTGAGCTTTTCTCAAGCTATCATCTGTCGCTGGCCAAAAAAAATCTTTGCTTTTTTTAAAATGCGATTGTAAGCCTTATTTATAGAAAAACCCCTGTATAATTACGGTGCGAAACGCCGCTTACTGTTACAAGAATGCTTCAGTGCATGAATGCTACCGTAACATATTTTTTTATTTTTTTTCTTGTTTCAAATTCTGTTTTTCTTATTTTTTACAATTTTTTTCATATTATTTATTTAACTTGTTGTTAAATATTACAGAAAAACTCTTATTATAATGCAGGCTTACTAGGCTGTAACCTAGGGCGCAAAATTTTTGGGGGCGCCCAAAACATCTCCTTTCTCGGTACAGTAATTTGCGCCCCAACGAGACGATCGGTTCAAGTAAAAAACCCCTAAAATAATTTAATCTTAATATATAAAAATGAACGTTGAAGAAATATATAGAACATTCAAAACACTTTGGAAAAATTCCAAAATTCGTTCAGAAATCATTAACAAAACAGTCGTACACAAAAGATAAACTAACCTCTCAGGCTGTGTAAAGGATGTATATTTCTTTCCATGAACAATTTTTTTAATTAGTAATGTTTTCACATACGCGCTCCTTTATCAATTGAATAAAATTATCACGGGGTTTTTTAGTAAGGCTGAAAGTGTTCAGGCACAAGTTTTTTTAGCTAATTTAATTTATTGAATAAACGAATTTTTATTTGGTAGTAAAGTTGTGATCCTGATAATATAAAATAACGATGGCAATATAAATATAAATATAATCCGCTTTAATGTTTAAAAAATTGATAAAATTATTCGTTATCATTGATAATGATGATATATTATACAGATAGGTGTTTAATGGACGTACTTGACTTACTTTAAACATTATTCCTGACATTTCTTGGAGTAAAATGAGAACGAAATTTTGATCTTCGGTGACATTTTTGATGTGTTTTTTTTCAACTTAATTATTTTTAAAAATCAGTACGTATTCAATATGTAAGGTCGTGGTGAGGAGTTGGGTGGTAACTCGGTTGAGTGACTGGTGATGGCATATGGAAGAGTTTTTGAAGAGGAAACTTCTTCAGTACCGTTGTGATTTGAAACTCGATGAAACGGAAACGAGCGACACTAAAAAGGGACAAACACATACATCAAGAGATAATGAGATTGACTGATCGGTGTGCTCTTTGTGCGGAGTTTCGTAGAATAAAAAAGAATGTTTAAACTTGGTAATAATCAAATACAGACTAAAACCGAATCTACTGAACTGAATTATAAAAAAAAACTCAATTTTGTTTCATTTTTAATTATTTAAAAAAATACTATATTTATGATACCTTCATGTTTATAACAAATTCATATTAATTTCTTATAATTAAATTATAATATGTAAATGAAATCAGACAATAAATCATTATTATTATTATTATTATTATCTTATTTGTTTGTTTGTTTGTTCGTATTTTATGCGCTGCCATACTGTTCATCCGATTGCGATAAAACTTTGATGATTTGTTGTGCGCACGCACGCAAAGGTAACAGGCTATATATAAGCTGTGGCGTTATGAAATTTGTATAAATTAAAATGTGTGTATTTCATATATTTTAGCGGCAAGGAGGAAAGGTAGGAGGCGAAGGGGAACGGGGGAGGTGGGGATCATGGGAGAGGTGATGAGGGAGGGGGAAGGCGGGGAAGTTGGAAGGGGAACGCGGGAGGGGAAGGGGACTCGGGAGGTGAACGGGGACGCACGGGAAAGGACATGCAGGAAGAATCAATTTATTTCTGTGAATGACATTGCAACGCATGCCGGGTACCAGCTAGTATTGTAATAAATAAACCCTACAATTATCCTATTCCTGATACTCTGCCTTTGAAGTGTAGTTTTCTTAACCACTCGAGTGACAGACCAATTTAAAACTTTTCCTCGGATTGCTCATGATTTTTTGGTGATCATTTTGATTTTTTTCCGCCCAAATTAAAAAAAATCATAATTTTTCAAAAGAAGCAAACACATTGTGAATTGACATTTTAAATAAATAAAAAGAAAATACTTTGTTTTAGGTCACTTTATTGATATTTTATAGTCTACCGGTTTCGGTACCTCCGTACCATTTTCAGGACTGTTATAAAAATACTGACTGTTATAAGTATTTGTATAACAGTCCTGAGGATGGTACCGAGGTACCGAAACCGGTAGACTATAAAATATCAATAAAGTGACCTAAAACAAAGTATTTTCTTTTTATTTATTTAAAAAAAATCATACCTTAACTTAATAATTCAAATTAAAAACAGATGCACCTAGGGTAAATTTGCCTACAACTGGCAGCAAAGCAATCCGAAGTATTTTAAATAGTGCCATATTATTATGGCAAAAAGCGCTCCAGTGGTTAAGGTTTCCCTTATACTGCGTGTGAACTCCAAATTTAATTTTGTTTGGTTTTGAAGAAAAATAAATTTAAAAAAGTCACAGGACACCAAAATTGTCGAATAATGTCGAGAATCACTGGTTAAAATAAGTCAAGTATTTATTTTTTTTCTTTATTTTACATTTTTTTAGAGAAAAATGTGTCCTTACTGGGGTACCCCGTTCTAAGGTCACATTGTACAAGTTTTCGTGTTTGAGATATAAGTTAATACCTGTGTTAAAATATTACAAGAGGAAAATTATAGAGTTATATCTAAAATAAAGTACAATACAAGCATTAATCTTTGTTAGGTTGCAAAATTATATCTATATTTTTCCTTCTCATGTCCATAATCCATATTATCTTAATGCTTCTTTTGAAGTCAGTTATTTTTTTAATTGTTTTTATTGCAAGAGGGAGTAAATAAAATAATTTTATAGAGAAGTATTGCATATTTCTTTTTCCAAAAGTCGTTTTAGTTGTAGGTTGGTGGAATGTATGTTGTAATGTAGATTTTGTGAATCGGCCCGAGTTTGTCTGTGTAAAGTTATTCTGGTTTTTGAATGCGTACATTAGAATAACTGTTGTATATAATTTGTTTATTAATCTTAAGTTAGCTCACATCTTTGTGTGTGCTAATATTTTATAAAGGTATATACATTTCTATTGGTTGGCAAACACAATCATTCTTCAAATATTACACATAAATAAAGACATTAATAATTGAGGTAGACATACTTTCGTAATTCTTTTTTAAACTTATTTATATTTTCTATCTTCAATTGTATCAGTGACATTAAATTCAGCGCTTTAAAAACATAGTCTGTAGGGGTTCTGATGGGAACTCTAAGTATAATTTAAAAAATTGCCCTTTGTGCTATGAGGACTGGTTTTATAGTGGAATCACATGAGCTTCCCCATCCGATAACACCATTTTTGAAGAAAAAAATTTTACGAACGCTCGACACTTAAAAAAATAAAAAATAAAGGGTAAAATGATAAATACGTTCCAAAAAAATATGAAACGTTACGAAAAGTGTGATTTTTACGAAAAGTGTGATTGTTACGATAAGTGTGATTGTTACGAAAAGTGTGATGCGATCAGTGATCAATAAAAAAGGAAACGAAGCATGTGCAACTTTTGCCCATATGTCATATGTTCTTTTATAAGTTAGTTAAGTTTTACTTCAGTCGTGTGGTCTAAAGCACACTAGTTTTTTCTTTTTTTTTATTCATTATATATTACACAAAATAGGGTTACATCATTAGTGGATTTTTCGACCACCATGCTAGGCTGATGCCCGTGTTATTGGGCTAATGCATAATACGTAAGCACGTACCTTATCAAATTGTCTACGAGTAGGTAGGTATATAAGACGGAAAGCCTATTGAAAAAAAAAAATTACAATTCTCTCGTCTCAATAAATTTATCACTAGGTTACTGACACTACTGTCCTAACTTTGTCTGTATTAACATCGGTGTGCTAAAGTAATTATGAATATAAAATAAATATATAACATTTAAATACCTACCTAGTGATCTAGATAAAGTGTGAAAACCACAAATTATTGCGGTAAGTAAAATGATTATTTTCGAATGAATGAAAATTTGTCATATTTAAAAATACGTATTTCGTTCAAATTTATAAAGAATAAATCAACGGAAGTGTTGTGTGGGCCACAAGTAGTAGGTATAGTAAACACGCCAAACATTAAGACCGGCCTGACGTTGGTCAAAAACCGTCACAATAGACGAGTTTCAGGACAGAAAAGTGGGATGCCGCATCCCATCCCCCCCCCCACCAAACCCCCACAAATATTTTAGTTTTTGAAGTGAAAACTTCTTTAGCACCGTTGTGATTTGAAACTCGATGAAACGAAAAAAGCGACACTAATAAGAGACAAATACATTTAGCCTGCAAGATAATGAGATAGAATAATAATCGGTGTCCTCTTTGTGCGGTGTTTTGTAGCCACTTGTCTACTTTAGTTTTATGAACTGCGCTTTGTATTTTTATTATTATTGTGACAGCTGTTCCGGCTTACAAGGCCTTTTTCAAACTGTGATTAGACCACTTTAAGACGACTTATTTATATGATTTTATTTACCCCTGTCTGATCTAATATGATTTGTCACTATCACCCTCACAAGAGCACCTATGACTTTGACTTTGAAATACTGGCATTCAGAGCTCCGGACCAAGACCCCTTTCTCTTTCATCATGAGTTTATTATTTAATAATGGTTGTAGAAATAATGATTTTAGGTGTTTTGTTTAATTACTGGGGAGTTTGGGATGGGGGAGGGAGGGGGTAGGGGGGGGGGAAGGTTAAGCTTTTGGGGTGGGGTAAGAAGAGAAGAGGGGGGGTTTGGGGGGGGTAGAGGAACAAGGGGGAGGGGGTGGCAGATCGGTGTGTGGGAGAAGTGGTAGACTGACGGGTGAAGGTTGGGTTGGGCATGCCGGAGGTGTAGGGGAGGGGACGTTTGTTGTTTAGGGGGGAATGTTTGGAGTTTTTGGAGGGGAACGGGGGGGAGGTTTCTTTAGACGGACTCGTTTGCGGGATGGTTTGAGGAGTACCCAGGTCTTTTTTGGGGCCTGAGTTGTCGGAGGTTGGTTGGATTGACTGGGTGTCGCTGGGGTGAGAGGAGACGGAGTGGAACCTTTGCCCCCTGGTTGGGGGGGAAGGTTGGGCCTGAGGTGTTGGGCGAGAGCGAGTTGTGAGCGGGGGTTTGAGGGATGGTTGGGGGTCGATTGGTTTGGGGGGTGGTGAGGGGGTGGTCGGTTTGGGGAGTGGTCGGGGGGTGAGCGTTTGGAGGGGTGGTATGGGGACCATCGGTTTGGGGGGTGGGGGGTGGGCAGGCGGTTAGGGGGGCGGTAGGGGGGTGGGTGGTTTGGGGGGCATTGGTTTGGGGGGCGATGGGGGGTGGTCGGTAAGGGGTGCGGTGAGGGGGCGGTCGGTTAAGAGGGCGGTGGGGGGGCGGTTGGTTGGAGGGGCATTGGTTTGAAAGGTGGAAGGGGGGTGGTCGGTTTGTAGGGTAGTTGGGGAGCTATCGGTTTGGGGAGTGGTTTGGGGAGGTTGGCTGGGGGGAGGTTGGAGGGGGGGTAGGGAGGGGATTTGATGGGGAGGTGATTGCTGAGTCGGGCTGGGGTGAACTGCAGGGGGAGAGGGTACGGGAGCCGGCGTGATGCTTGTGCATGATTAAGAACACATGTTCTTGGTCTTCTAGGGACATGTTGTCAGGGTCGGGGTGGTTGTCGAAGAAGGAGAGTATCTCGGGGGGAAGGAGCATTGTGGATTTGATTGGGGGAAGACGGTGAAGATGAGCCTTACTCTTCTTTCAGGCGGGATCAACTCAAGCCTCAGACACGGGGAAAACTGAATTGCATGAAAGTTCAAACCACTGAATTAACTGAAGTTATTTGCGGGAGAAGGCACTGAATGTAGGAAGACGAGAAACCCGGTAGGCGGGTGATCGTTGGGCGCGAAACAAGACGACGCGCAACGGTTGGAAAAGACGGGAAAATGAAGGCGTCGTCGTTTGTCGGTTTAATTTGGCGGGAAGGCTGTAGGAGCGGCGAATGCGGGCGGCCGTGGGCGCGACAATAGGCGGGATTGTTCCTAGGCGGCACTGAGGTGGATATGGAGACTGGGGGGTCGGGTTCCTTTACTGGGAAAGGCACTTTGGAATCACTGTGGTGTGGTTTTCACGAGCTCGGCGAAACTGGCGTGGGACGAACGAACTGTAGGCGACGGGAGATGGCATGATGCCAAGCCAGTGGTGTCAGAGACTTTTTTTTTTGGGTGCTGCGTTTGGCTGGGAAAATTTTTGTGTCAGAGACTTTTTTGAGAGCACCTATGATTGCCCAATGAAAAGATAGGGGAACTATACCACCACCCGCTTTGACTGCGTGGTGAGGCGGATAAGGGTAGGGTCTGTCGGAAGGGATTAAGGCCTAGATAATAATGAGGCCTAGATAATAATAATTTGACACAATCTGATACTATCAGACTCGATCTGACACCATCCACCTCTCACTTACACTTACTGACATCGTCTGACACTCCCGACTCTATCTGACATTCTCTAACTATCTGACCATCCAAAATATTATTTTTTCCTTATACTTAATGTTAACTTATTTAATGATATAATTCGTATACTCAGCGATACGCCAAAAGATTTGCAACACGATTGCAACCTCTCCTTTCTATTATGTGCTTCGTTTATGTGAAAGAAGGAGATATCACGACGAAGTTATCGTCGGTATGTAGTTGGGTACCTAATCCTGGGAATTCTGATAAACATTGCAAATTGAACAAGTCTAAGAATTGTCTTTATGGTTTAATTGCACCGCTGTTTCTAAGGTTCACAACCTGCGGTTCTGAAGCCAAATTATTTCCGCAAATTTGGTTATTTATTTACGTATTTATTATTTATTACACGCCCTAGTACTTTTCTTATATTTTTTTTACAAACTATTTGTATCAAAGTAAATATTTATAAAATTTAAACAATAAAGAAAAATATAAAGATAGTGACAAAAAAGGTTGCAACAAAACACAAAACAAAATATATAGATAAAAATATAAACAAAAACTAAGAATCCTCATGCATATAATTGAATTTAAAAGATTCTACAAAACAAAATAGTAGCAGCATAGAAGTTATTTGATAGGTACATAGGTCTATTTGTGTCTTAGCATAAAAGTGATAGATTATACAGCATTTATACTGATTAGTTTTAATATGAAATATATCCCCCAGATCAGAATATTTATTTCCGAGACTGTGAAGTCTCGGAATCGGAGAATTTTGATAAGCTAGTGTATTTTTTAGGAACATGGATATTGATAAATTGAAGTAATTTAGGACAGTCAATTTTGTAATGCAGTATTTTATGTAATAGTATTAAATCTGTGCTTATTTATAGTATATGTTGTGTGGCTGGGGGTAGAGGGGGAGAAGAAGGAGATGTAGTAAGCGGTTGGTAGGGAAATACCAGACTATTCAGATCTGGTCTCCAAACACGACAAAACCACATCAACTAACGCGCAACGTTACGATTCTAAATGGTGGTCTTTTACAGGGACTGTATATGAATATATATATATCTACTGAAAGGCCGCCATTCCGAATGAAAGGAAAGATTTTACCTGTATTTAGTGACCTGATCTGAATAGCCAGGTACAGCACTGTTCGAATTAATGTGAACACAATTAATCAATTGGAAAAAATAATAAATATTATTTATTGAGGAAAAAAAATAGAGAAAAAATTACAATTATTTTTTTTAATACCAAGTGGGTCCTTCCTTAACATGGCATAGAATCAGCAAGTTTTTTTACAATTTTCTGATATTTGCGTGTCTCTTTAGATGGTTTACCATATCTGAATTACTGTCTCAATCAGCTTGGTTTTTGTTGTGTTTGTCTTGCTTTAACCGATTTTCAATTGGATTAAGATCCGGAGAGCTACCTGGCTATTCAAGTTATGTATTTTTTTTATCTTTGAAATATTAATAATCTTAGTGCGTTTTTTAAGAGAAATATCCATCTTCAAAAATTAGAATCAAAAAAGCTTTGGTTAAGTTTACCTCTGCAAAAAAACTGTAATTCTAAAAAAATACAAAATTTAACGCATCTCTAGTTTGGTGTGTCTCGTAACTCATTGAATGATTGAACAAGAACACAAAATGGTTGCTATTACAGTATGCTGCATACAACTGCGAAAAACAAGATTTTTGTGCTAATTATCACGTGTTCACACTAATTCGCACAGTACTGTACTTCACTTCCTTCCTCTTCTTCTACCGCTCCTCACAATATATCGCAATTATCGGAGGCGTTATAATTACACTAGGAGCAATAACTTTGGGAGGCGGGTATGGGTACCACTGCCCCTGAAACCATTTATTGGATAACCAACACCTCTGCCTTAAGTCACCCCAAGTGATTCGCTACGTTTAGTGACTTTCATGTTTCATGGGGTAAGATTTGTCCAGATCTCGGCGGCCGATGCGTCTGCCCCCTGCTGCATGGTGGGCAGTATCGAGAGAACTGGTTGAGGGAGGTCTTTTATCCTCTCCAGCCAAAATCTCTCGACCCACCGCCTAGCATTGCAGTTAGAGGGATGGATTCATACGTCTGTCATTTTTGGACACACTGACCTCCAGATTCCTACCCACCCATCATACCTATTTCCTTCCCAGAACTTCCTATCCTTCCTTGCCTTAAAAAGCCCTCCACTTACACACAAACAGCATCCTCTAATAAAAACGGCGACTGGTTTCACAGTGTGATCGTTATCTACCACCGATAAATTATATTGCTTAAAATTACTTTATTTTATCTTACTAAAGACTATAAAATATATAAAACTGATTTTAAAATATTTCTTACCCATACTTATCGGTTACCCATAATATTATCGCAAGGAACAAGGTATTTTGACTAATAAATAAACCAAACACGTTTGACCGTCGCGCAATTAAATTTAAGCAATTCATACCTTCGTAGAGTCCCGCCTAACAACGCTGCCCAACCGAGTGGCGACATAGTTTCACTGCCCACTGTACCTACAGATAGGCGTGCTATTTTGAGCTTAAAAAACCGCAAAAAGGGGGACATGTAAAAAATGGTATTTACCCCTGACAAATTGATTTCCTGCATAGATAGTGTAATCAAAATTTGAGATTTAGTATTTTCCTTTACTTTGTGGTGGACGGATGGTCAAACACTGTCATTAATAAAAAATATAATTTACTTGTGAGATTTTAACGAGTGTGACATTGTCAAAATCGTAGGTAATCGTTGTGCTGTGAAAATAATTATTAAACTGTAAAAAAAAGTATTTTCTTATAAAGACAGGCGATAAAGCATCTGCCTACGTAGGTAGGTACCTATTAATAATACTCGTAATATATATTTTACAATACGATTTTTTTAATAGGCCACTTGCATGGATTTCATAACGACTTGGAAAAAATCGTGTGGATAGATTTTTTTACTAAGATTACGAAAATTTTTTAGAAATGTATAATTTTTTTTTTAAATAAATAAATCCATTATTTGAGCTCGTGACGTCACTACATGAAAATGTTCCGTCTCCGATTATGTTCCCTTAATTTTGTAAAATTCCACACTGATTAATTTTTTTCTAAATGGCAACACTTTGATTTTCGGCGAATTTTTGAATTTTAGATTTATTGTTTGTTCTATGCGAACTTATCCTTTGGTTTGATTTTTTGATAAAGATGGCGGTGTTTTTACAGATGTTACGAAGAGAACCCCGTACAATATATTGCTATTCGTGTGGAAAACGTTATTTTTTTAAATGATTTTCGGCTATGTAATTATCGTTTTTTCGCACCCATAAAATTATGTCCCGTCTTTCCGGTTTATAACAAATGGTCTGATTTTTCAGATTGAAATTTTCAAAAAATCGCCAGGGTTTCAAAAAAGGATTAAAAAAAAATACAGAATGTCTTTAAATTTTTTTTAAATGTGATTATTCTATTTTATTTTTGAAATGAACAAAGCTAACTACATAATAATAATAAACTAAAATATTTTTATATAGAGCCGGTTTTGTCATATTTGAGGCCATAATACCCAACCAATCTGAATAATAGTTTTTTAATCAAAAGTTATATAGAGCAAATATCTAGCATGGGAATGTGCTATTTTATTTATTTGTTTTTTAAATTAAAATATATGTAGGCCATTAGAATTCAATTTTGAATTATTTTATTAGAAACTTTGAAAATTTTTATGATTGTTAAAAAAATAATCTCGTCCTACTTAATTTGATAATGTAATGAAAAATAAAATTAAAATTAAACTTCCTAAAAAAAGCGTTTCTTTGGTAGAAATTTTAATTTATATGCGAAAAATGTACAGCCTTCAGAATGTGTTTTTTTTTATTTATTTTTTTTTCGTGTTTAGATAGTAAAAAAACAAAAATACGTTTTTAATAAGTATGTAATTATAATTATCATAAACTTACAAATAATTGTCAAAGTTGCCTATAAAATAGTGAAACATTGACTATACATGCTTTGATTAATGGCCTATATTTTGATAATGGCGTATATTTTGATTAATGGCCTAAATTTTTATAATAGCCTATATTTTGATAATGGCCTATATTTTGATAATGGCCTATATTTTGATAATGGCCTATATTTTTGTAATGGGCTAAATTTTGATTAATGGTCTATATTTTGATAATGGCCTGTATTTTGATTAATGACCTGTATTTTGTAACTTTAAACATCAATAAATAAAGTAGCACATACCTATACATATCCGCATTAGATATTTGCTATACTTTTGGATAAAAACATGTTTTTTCGGCTTGGTTGGGTGTTAAGTGTTTAGGCCAGAAAATCATATTTAAGTTTTGTATGAAAAAGGGCTGCGCAACGTCGTCTTAACCTCAAGGGTGAATAAAAATGTATACAGAAGTAAAGTAGCTCTATTTAAAAAGTGTTTAAAAAAGCGATTTAATTTTCAAAAAAACATTTTGATTTCCTTACAGTTGTGCGATGTTGTTAATTGAAATGTAATGCAGTGATTTAAAATCTGGTAAATTGTGTTTTTTTAGTATTACATTTCGTTCGTATACAATTCGCCCAAATGCTAGTCCACCATCCTACCCACTTCGTTGTAAGGTTAAAGCTTATGAGGGAGGGGAAGGACTCGAGAAAGGAAGGACGCAGCATTTATTCATATTTACATTCAAACTCTATAACTCTAATCTTAACTTTTTTACATTAATTCCACACAGAAGGCCCTGAGGAAAATAATTTCCCTCAGGGCGTATGTCATCTGAGATGCTGTGTGGAGGGTCTTTTTGAGGAGAGGAAGGAATGAACATTGGTCTTGAAGAGACCCATGTTGCAGGAAGGAGGAAAATCATACCACAGCCGAGCTATTGAACACAAGAACGAGTCGAAGAAGCGACCCGTTCTCATGCCATGTACATATGTTGACCCGTTCTCAATGTCAACCGTGTACATATGTTGGGCACGCGCTTGGCGTGTTTCCAGACTATGCACCTGTGCCGAAGGGATCAATAACGCTAGTTCCTCGGAGCATCTTCCATTTTAACACCGGTAGAACAAGGATAGCATTCCCACCCGATGCCTGTGCTCTTAAAGATTGCAATACGTCTTTTCGTAAGGTGGGGGGTCAGAGGGGGACATCTAGGTCTGCGAGCCAGTCTAGGGCCTCAGGCATTGCCCTGTGGACCTCATCAATCCTACCAGGGAATGAATGGAGCGGGCATTCGTTGACCACATGTGTCTGTTAAGTAAATAACTTGAATCATGAACTGCCTTGTTGATTCATCATATCTGTTAGAAAATATTGCATTTCGTTGCCCCAAGCAAAATACCAGATCGAACGACTTATTTATAATACTACACAGTAAATCCAAATACGCGCAAAACTCTGTAATAATACGTATCTGTGAAACTTACAATGCCTTACGAGATGTAGACATTTTCAACCAAGACTTGAAATCATATGAAATGCAGCTTAATATATTAATAACTTAAAATACTTTTTTTTCTTTTTTGTGAAAATTTATAATATTATTATCCGTAGTAAACAGTATAACTATGTTTGTTAATAACTTTACTTTTTTCAGTATTACGTTTTCTTTTTTATGTTTTTCCTTATTATGTTTATTTTTTTGTCACATAAATTGAATAGGTAAAAAAACTATCACAAAATTGGAACTTAATTGGTCTACAACATATGAATGTTCTTTGTTATATTATCATTTTGTATGACTGTTTCCTAAATAAAAAATAAAAATAAAAATAAATAAAAACTTGTGATCTTTAGAGCACAGATGTCAGGTGGGAATGCTATCATTGTTCTACCGGCATTTCAATGGAAGATGCTTTGAGGAACTAGTGATCTCTTCGACACCTTTGTCACATGGTAATGGGTCGTTTCTACCTCTCGTTCTTGAGTTTGAGCACCCTAAAAATGACATGGGCCCCTAGGGAAATAATATTTCCCTAGGGGCCCCTTGTGAAGTTAACCTTGTGAATTTTCCCTTGTGAAGTTAACCCTTCAAACATTTTTTTTCGTCTTTCGCAATAGGTCTCATGTAAATCGTGTCTCCCTTACTATAATAGTTGTACGGGACGGGCACTGTAATCGCTCGCCGCACAAACGATGTAGTGGGAAGAGGGACCGGCTGGCTGTTTCGACGCCTAGGGACGAAGGGATAAACGGGGAGAAGGCGAGGGAATATGGGTAGAAAATGTAGAGGCGAAGGTTTCACCTCTACTCCCCTCTACCTCCCTTCTACCCCTCGCCTTCTATCCATTTATCCCTTTCCCTACATTTTCTACCCATATTCCCTCGCCTTCTCCCCGTTTATCCCTTCGTTCCTAGGCGTCGAAACAGCCAGCCGGTCCCTCTTCCCACTACATCGTTTGTGCGGCGAGCGATTACAGTGCCCGTCCCGTACAATAGTAACAAATTTGATCTAAACGGCGTTAGACAGAAAAAAACCGCGCTTTATATTCAAGTTTAATAATTTAACACCTTCATAAATCCAAAATTTCCCGCCGCAAGTCGAAAAAAATTATAGAACCTTGGTAATTATTTATTTTTACATGAAACAAAAAAAGTGAGTTAACGATAACGTTTATATCTAATATATACATTTTCCTAATAAAGTATAATATTAAAATATGCGTTTTTTTCGTTTTCAGTAATTTTTGGTAAATATGCATTGAGTCCACCTCACGGATAATACGAAACGTTCGTGTTGTCGAAGTTTGATGCACGGATAATACGGAATATTCCTTTTTTAACTAGTAGACAATCAAATATGACATTTGTCGGAAGTACCAATCTAATAAAATAAATTCTTGTCGAAATAAAAACAAAAAAGTACCTACTTCGAATTATTGGATTGAGGTTTAAACTACGAGAGCTGCATGTCATCATAATTTTAAAAAACATCCCAGGTTTTGAATGGTTTGTTTGGCAAATCAGGGTTTGTCTAGCGGATATGTGTAATTATTCTAATACATTTCTTTCCATGTTCTTCTGATATAAATACAGGTACAAAATTGTCAATAATGCATTCACTTTCTTTTATATGGCAATAATATTTTTTTTATGATTGGCAGCATTGATTGATTTTTTTATGAAATGTTAAAATAAAAAAGATAAATATAAAATGCCGTCATCGCGTAAGTGAAATAATTTAAACAAAATTAAAATGTTAAATTCATATTTTTGCACGGACGTACAAAATATATGGACATGCCCTTACGTGTTAAAAAACGTGTTATTTCCCCCTCCCATTGGAACCATTTTTCGGAACCGGCTGGGCGTGTCCGGACCAGTGGCGTGCTCTCGTCGTACATTTTACGCACGGACGCTGTATGTCTATGAAACACATACTTAGACATCGAGATACATAGCGACGCGAAACACAAAGCCGCTGTTTACTGGGTTAAGTAAATCATGAAACATTTGTAAAAGTGTCTACGGCAACATAATATTCCACTATGAAAATACTCTGAACCTTACTTTGCGAATTTGGATTTTACACATCTGTTCATACCGTGGCATGCAATTCGCGCTCCCATATAAAAAGGTCTATTCATTCAAAAGCAGATTTTACTATCAAGAACTAAATAGTGATATTATAGTGCGAGGTGCCTATATACTGTTAGATTGATTTATTGGCGAATCACAAGTCTCTTTACTCTCTTCGCCCCGCCATAGTAGGTTTTTACCCCTCATCTGTAAGTTCTCGTCTAGTTATTTGTATGTCTATGTATTTTTGCATGTTTTTTCATCTCCCCCGACATAAATACTCACTGTTTGTAATAATGAAGCTAAATCTAAATGTTTAAAAAAATATATTCCGTGTTAACGAGTAAGCGGTACAAGGCATAAATAATCAAAAAATATATGATTATTCCGAATTATAAAATTTAAAAGCATATTTCGTCACCTTTCTAAAACAGTTTTTAGTTTTCGGATGCTTTCAGAAATACTTACTCAATTTATTTGGATTTTATTGGAACGCCGAAATAATTTGACCTTTCGAAAAAATAGGCTCGAGGCCTGAGTGGTTTTTAAAAATAAAAATAAATCACTCTAGTATTCTGCACCTTGGTAAAATTGCCTCCGGTCTGCCTCATCAAGTCATTATTTGACTAGCTGAAGTCCCCGGTAATGCCCGGGCTTTACACAGAGTTTTCGAAATCAAACGTAGACAGTGACCTTCCTCTTGTTTTGAAGATCACATGTATAAAATTTCAACAACCTCGGCATAAAACTGTAGATTTATATAAAAATCAAATACACACCGCCAGCTTGCCAGCCCGCTCGTCCACCATATACAGACATTTCTCATTTATATATATAATATGATTTAATTCTTTTCTATTGATTTATAAATAAAACACTTGTGTTGCAAAGTTTAACAAAGAAACGACATTTATGTTTATTTATAATAAAATAATAGAAAATAAAACAAGTGACAATTGATAATTACATTTCAAGTATTCCAACTGACACTACAGGATTCAAATTTAAATGGAATATATTGCCATTACATCTCCCCTCCCCCTGGAAAGAAAATTACTGCAAAATTTTCACTCATCTTCGATGTCCTCTTCATGGTTCATAAATAAAGGTGCTGGAGTTAACTTCGAGATGTGGAAAAAATTTGATTCAAATTTTTTTCGACCAGTGTTTATCTTGTAAATTGAGTTTGATAATTTTTCTATGATTTTGTATGGTCCGATTTTCAATTCGTCGAGCTTCTTCCTGTTAAGTTTGTTTCCATTCTCCACAAAAACAGTATCACCAACTTTGAAGTCAAAGTGTCTCCTGGTTTTATCGTAAATTATCTTGTTGTAATTATGTGACTTCATAGTATTTTCCAGAGCTTTTTTTCTCTCTTGAATCAAATCGATGCCGGTCTTCTTAAGTTTTAATTCATTTGGCAAAATCGTAACATCTGTGCCGTCAAGTAGGTACTGTGGCGCATATCCAGTAACAGTGTGCTCCGTTTCATTATAGTTTTTTACACAATTATGCGCTATAGTTGTCCAAGCTACTTTTGAGTCATTTTCGTTGATTTTGCATCTAATTTTATTGACCAGCGTTTGGTTCAATCTTTCATTTAATCCATTTGAGAAAGGTGAGTTCACTGCAGTAAAAATTATTGGAATATTTTTTTCATCCAAAAATTTTTTGAATTCTCTAGAATTGATACCCGGGTATTGGTCTGAGAGTATCATGCCAATGTCATTAGTTTCTGTGGAGTTTAAGAGTTTGATGAAATCATTGGTATTTTGAGTTCTTGACGTCAAAATATATGCAAACCTCGTGAAATGATCTGATAACAGGTGCAAGTATCTCTTTGTTGATCGTGAACCCCCAAAACCGCCTATTGTATCAATGGAACATATTTCAAAAGGTTTTGTTGCGGGACCCAAGTGGGACATCAATCCATATTTATTTTCACCTCTTGATTTGTTCTTTAAACATACTGCACAACTTTCGCAGGTTCTCTTTATATTATTTGTCATGTTTTCTGCTGTGTACCATGAGCTTATCATTTTTTGCATTTGTGTAATTCCTATGTGACCTAGTTCTGTATGAACATTTCTGATAAAGTCTATGCTGAATTTTTCTGATAGAATTATTTTTTCTCTTTTTTTTACTTTCTTGTAATAAACATTATTTTTCGATATCAATTTATCTCTTCTGCACTGTATCTTCTCATTTTTTACCTGATCTTTTAAGATATCTTCTAATTTTATTAAGTTGACAATTTTTAATTGCTCATCTGTATTTTCATTTGATTCCAGCACTGGGTTTCTGCTTAGACAGTCAGCTTCCAAATTTTGTTTTCCTGGAGCATATTTTATGTTAAAGTCATATTGAGAAAGATAATATGTTAAATCACCTAGCTCTTCATCGGTTCTAGATTTGAGATTCATGTTTTCCAATGGTTTGTGATCTGAATAAACTGTAAATGGTTTACCTATCAACCAGTATTGCCAGTATCTCACTGCTTCTTTTATAGCTAAGCATTCTAAGTAAATTGCTTTTTTCTTTTTCTGGGCTCCATTTAGTTTTTTCGAAAAGTAAGCTACAGGTTTTTCTTTTCCATCAGACTGTGTTTGTTTTAAAATAGCTCCAAGGCCTTCTAGAGAAGCATCTGTATATATATTAATTGGTAAATCTTGATCAAAAATTTCCAGGATTGGTTGTGAGCATAGTAGGTTTTTCATCGTTTCAAAAGCATTTTGGCATTTATCAGTCCAAATAAACTTTTGGTTTTTCCTTAGTAAGTTATGCAAAGGATCTAGTATTATTGCACTCTTCGGAATGTACTCATGATAAAAGTTGATTTTTCCTAGAAATTGTCTCACATTCTTTTGTGTTTTTGGAATAGGAAAATTCTTTATTGAAATCAAATTATCCTTTACTGGCTTGACTGAATTATATGACCCAGATATTTTACCATGTCTGATGCAAATGTGCATTTTGTAAATTTTAATCTAAAACCTTCAGTTTTGATTGCATTCAGCAACTTTGTTAAATGATCGATGTGTTCAGCAAAAGTTTTTGAAAATATAAGTATGTCATCTATGTAATTGACAGCAAAATCGGTTAGTTTATATTTTCTCAATATATTGCTTAATATCCTCTGAAAAATTGCCGGAGAGGTCTTTAATCCAAAAGGTAGGCAGGTCCACTGATAATGCCCCTCCTGTGTTACAAATCCTGTTTTTTTTTTGTCTTCAATCCGCAACGGAATAGACCAAAAAGCTGAGTTTATATCCAGCGTTGAAAAAAATTTGCAATTTCTGGTCTTTGTCATTAGGTCTTCAATCAATGGAAATGGTTGAGCTTGAGGTATTACTATTTTATTTAAGTCTCTGAAGTCTATGCATAATCTGGATCTTTTGTTTTCTTCTTTTTTAAATGCTAGAGTGACAGGTGCAGCAAATGGGCTGTACGACTCTTCTATCAGTTTATTGTCTATTAATTTTGCTATTTGCTCTTCTATTTCCTTTTTATCTTCTACGCTGCATCTGTAAGGCCTCTTACTACAATATTTATCCACCAATAAGTCTATCTTCGCTTCATATCCATTAACAGTACCAACATCGTATTTACTTTTCGCAAACACTGATGTGTATTTGCCTATTAGTTCATTTATTTCTGTTTTTTGATCATTATTTAAATGATTTATTGTTATTTTAAAATCTTCTTCTTTAACATGTTCATTAAAATTAATTTGGTGTTTTTCTATAATGTTCTTATTTTCAGAATGTTTAAATTCAGTATTTGTTTTCATATTTGTAGAATTTTCTTCTTTTTTATTTGTATTATTCAGGCAGATTTTCTGTGATATTTGTAAGTCTTCACTTTGGATTAGTTTGAAGTCTTTTATCATGTCTAATCCAATCAAAAAATCATACTTAAAATTGTGTTCATCAATAATGTACACATCAACATTTTTCTCCAATTCAAAAATTTTAATCTTCAACGTTGTCAAACCACTCGTTTTTTTAACACCATTAATCGTTACTAAATTTGCTTCATTCAAATTGTTTCCTTTTCTTTTTAGTTTCAAAAACTTAGAATTAATTAGAGAAACATTTGAACCCGAATCATAAATTCCGTATATTTTTAATTCATCATTTAGTAATAGTTTGACTTTGATTAATGGTGTTACTATTAGTTTTTTTGATCATTTTCATTTATCTCAGTCTCTATCACTGAATTGTTTACATGTTTAATGGCATTTCTCTTAAATTTTTCATCCTCTTTTGTTTTGAACCAGCATGTGGCTTCAGGGTGGTAACGAGTGCCCTTATTCAATTTTTCACAAATTTTACATGGCTTTTTATCCTCATTTTTATTATATTCTGCATTCCCAAATGTTCTCCTATTCATGAATCTTTTTTTGTTGACCATATGTTCATACTTGTTTATTTCATTAAATAAATCCACAGTATCTTGTAATCCTTCTCTATCGATCTTGTTAAGTATGAATTCTGGTAGTCCGGAAGCAACAAGATCTATCAAAGTACCGGTGTCGATTGATCTTCTCATATCCAATAGAAGTTTTTCTTTTCTCATAGCATAATCCAACATAGAACCATCTTTGTATCTAAATAATAGTGCGTAGGTGACAGGGTTCCATCCTTTGTTTGCGAATGATTCACAGAATTTGTTTTTCCATGTTGACCACTCTGAGTTCATTGTTAGTTTAATAATCATGGAACTATACCAATCTACACAACTTTTATCCATGAACAATCTTAGTATTTCTATTTTTTTTTCATCCATGGTCACATCAAATCGTAAACATTCTTTTTCAAACACTTCTATCCACTGGCTTGCATTTGTATTTTTACTACAGAATTTTTCTATAACAAAATTCTCAGCAATGTTTTTGAGGCTCTGTTGCTTATCTTCCATTAATTTTACCATCAATCTTCCCAGTGTATCTTCTTTTTGATGTACTTGTAAACTTTCTTCTTCCAATTCTTCGAGGTATTGGTCTCCGAACTGTAGGTTTCCATCTTCGTCTACATATGTTTTTTTTAGTTCTTCTGTCATTGTTACCCAGACTCTTCTAACCTGGTATCTTTTTTTTAAACTATTTTTTACTTTGCCAAAAGCACCACTTTTCATAATCTCCTTGTGATGGCTGGCGGATTGTAACATTTCTGGTATTGTAAACACTTTTTCATCACTTGTGACTATTTTTGTAATGCTAATAATATTTGACTTGCCATCGCCTCCAGGTAGTAGCGTAAATTCAAATTGAAGTTTCTCCATTTGTGGTTACGAAAAATGTCGTTTTATAATATGATTTAATTCTTTTCTATTGATTTATAAATAAAACACTTGTGTTGCAAAGTTTAACAAAGAAACGACATTTATGTTTATTTATAATAAAATAATAGAAAATAAAACAAGTGACAATTGATAATTACATTTCAAGTATTCCAACTGACACTACAGGATTCAAATTTAAATGGAATATATTGCCATTACATATATATTATATTTTTAAACCAATTTACACAAAACCTTGACAAATTATATACCTAAACCTTCATCATGAATCACTCTATCTATTGGTGAAAACCGCATGCAAATCCGTTCAGTAGTTTTTGACAGACAGACGCGGCGGAGGACTTTAATTTATAACTAACTGACCTGGCCATGCGTTGCTGTGGCTAACGAAAAATACGTCGCCATCTACTGGATGGTAAACCAACCTTTATAACCACGATAAATTTACTCACACCACCATATGTTAATTTGCATACAAATCAAACCCACACTGCCCGCTTGCCAGTCCGCTCGTCCACCACATATTACACACAATCTCATATTTCAAACAATTTACACAAAACCTTGACAATTATATACCTAAAACTTCCTCAATCTATTGGATCTACCGCATGAAAATCCGTTCAGTAGTTTTGGATTTATCGCGAACAGACAGACAGACGCAGTGGAGGGCTTTAATCTTACTAATATTATGAAAGTTTGTATGGATGGTCCTTACTCTTTCACGCAATAAATATCGAATGGAATTTAAAAATTCTTTCACTAATCGAAAGCTAAATTATTTGCGAGTAACAACGGCTCTATATATTAGTAAGCTCTGGCGTTATGAATGAGCTGTGGCGTTATGAAATTATGTATCATACGTTTTCTGTCCCTAACAAAATCGAGTTATTGCAAACTTCAAACAAATTGTTACCTTGGAAACAATGTTTTTTTTTTTAAATTTTAGGCTTAAAAAGAGTGCTTTGTTGTGATTAAAAAGAGTACCTACTGCTTTGACGTCGTAGTTAATATCTACATATCTCTAAAAATTCTTTATTCTCCGAACAAAAAGCATAACGTTGCTATAAAGCATAGCGCATAAATAAACCAGTCATGCATAGCGTTTGAAGTGGACTGTCATTTTATTATTTTTTTAGGTTACTCTGGATTCAAATATGAATAAAATACTAATAAAGGGAGTAGGTACTTAAAATAAATTTCTATTTCTATAATTTAAATATTTTCTAAAATAGAATTTTTATTTGCGTCATTCTCAAATTTTGAAATTTTCTATTAAACAATAATTATTTTCTATTAGACAAAATAGCAAGAATAATATCAATTATACCAAATAATTATGCCAGTAATTTCCCACTTATACTATGCGAGCGAAGCCGTGGGTAAAAGCTACTTTATAATATGTAGAGATATAATATTTAGAGATATAAACTCCTCAAATTTCGAGCCTAAAAATTATCCAAATTATTTTTTTAGATTATATTTCTGCAACTATTAATTACTTTTATGTTGAGAACACATTAATTATTTTTTTGTGAGCACAAAGAATTGCATTTTTTTCTAAGCATGTTTCTGGAATAACTGGTGGGGACTGTCCGTATGGTCCCCTTGTGAGGAGCCGCTACTGATATTTATGTAGAAATGGTTTTCACCGTGTGGGTAAAGATCGCGGGACGTGGAATATATAAACCACATAATATAAACCCATAATAATCAAAACTAGTTTTTTTGGTAATTCCGCTAATCTATTAAACAGACATTCTTATTTATGTCAATATAAGATTATGCTATTTATGTTAATATTAATATTATAATATATTATACAGAGTGTTAAGAGACGTACTTGACTTACTTTAACAAGTAATTCCTGACATTTTCAATGTTTTTTTTTTTACTTAATACTTTAAAAAATCTGTAGGTATTGTACAAGTAGGGTCGGGTGAGGAATTGGGCGGTTATGGCTTGTTCGCATTGAACAAGTAGTAGGTAAGTCAAGTAGCGAGTAAACTTGCTACTTGACTCGCCGAAAACCGTTCGCATTACGGCGCATTACAGTCAAGTAGAGAGTACATTCGTAAGACGAGCAGGCCGCGGCGAATTAAAGTAAATACGCTAATTAAGCTGATTTTAATGCTTATTTTAGAAGACGTGGAAGAATAAATTAGTTTTTTTTTTTACATGAGCTTCACTCAGGAGGCCCTGAGGAAAATGATTTCCTTCAGGGCCTATGTCATCTTTGGAGATGCAGTGTGGAGGGTTTTTTAAGGAAAGGAAGGAGAGGAGAGTTCTGAGAAGAAAAAAGGTTTAAGGGGTGGGTAGGAATCTGGGGTTCAGTGTGTCCTGGTCATCCGCCTCCAAGACCTAGACAAACCTCACCCCATGACCCCGGGTATCCCTGCTTAATCACCAAACATAGCGAACCACTTGGGGTGACCTATGGCAGAGGTTTTGGTTATCCAATAAAGGTTCCCGGGGTGGCGGTACCCATTCCCGCCTCCCAAATTGTGAGTGAGATGAAAATAAATAAACTATGGACAGGACAAGAGATTTAGAGGCATAAACAAATGATTTTAGAGTAGCATCTTCGCTCCAATGCAACGACATTTGTAAGTATCTCCATGAACGGAGGGCCTAAAATTTTTTACTCCAAATAAAGTCAGGAATTATTGGTTGAAGTAAGTCAAGTACTTTCCTTAACAGTCTGTAGTCTGTATAGACAGAAGATACGTGGTTAAAATGCGTCACATACCGGATTCCCATAGAGTTCAGATTAATAAATATTATAACGTGGCAAAGCCGCTGACATTGGGGAATTCTGGGGAATTGACTTTTATTTGTATGGAACCAATATAACTACATTCATGTATTACCATTTCACGTCTTTAACTCTCCGAGTGCCAAACTGTTTACTTGTCTAAATTTAAACTAACTAATTAACCATCGCACTGTTTCCGTAGAGGTACGCAGAGATGGTGGAACGCCAAACAGTTCGGTCTTGGATTGCTCCATTCATTCATATATGCCGTTCGCGAAGCGTTCGCGACGATTATAGGTGACAACCCAGCGAATTATTTTTGTGTTTTGTTTGGGAATAAATATTTATTCTATAGCAATGAACTGTTCCCTCCCCGTCTTCCACTTGTCCCCCCCCAGCACTTCAGTGTTCACAATCAACCGCAGTGGCAACGGTCTCCTCATAAATTTATAAATCACATCTTAAGATTCCTTTGGAAACTTTTTATATTCGTAAAGAAATCATTAAAAAACATAGTGAACCATACGAAGAGAAGTCATCTCACCGTTCAGTGTAATAATAGGCCACTTGCATGGATTTAATAACGACTTGGAAAAAATCGTGTGGATAGATTTTTGAACTAAGATTTCGAAAATGTAAGTAAAAAATTTTAGAAAGTTAGTTAGTTTTTTTTTATTTTTAAATAAATAAATCCATTATTTGAGCTCGTGACGTCACTACATGAAAATGTCCCGTCTCCGATTATGTTCCTTTAATTTTGTAAAATTCCACACTGATTGATTTTTTTTTTTTATATGGCAACACTCTGATTTCCGGCGAATTTTTGAATTTTCGTTTAACGTTCACTAGATTTATTGTTTTTTCTATACGAACTTATCCTTTGGTTTCATTTTTTGATAAAGATGGCGGTATTTTTACAGATGTTACGAAGAGAACCCCGTACAACTTATTGCTATTCGTGTGGAAAACATTCTTTTTTTTAAATGATTTTCGGCTATGTAATTATCGTTTTTTCACACCCATAAAATTATGTCCCGTATTTCCGGTTTATAAAAAATGGTCTGATTTTTCGGATTGAAATTTTCAAAAAATCGCCAGGGTTTCAAAAATACGATTAAAAAAAAAAAAAAACAGAATATCTTAGAATATTTGCCTAAACCGGAAAAAAAATTTAAAAAATGTGATGCAAGTGGCCTGTTTGCAGAGAATTCATTCATTCAGGGGTGCAGACATACGTTCACCGTTTGTCTCATTTTCGAGTGTTGTTATTTAGTGTGTAAGAAAGAGCTTCAGCATTATATGTTTAAGAACAAAAGCAAAACTATCAGCGCATTGACATTTTTGACGTTTTTGAATTTTTGGATTTCACTCGCACTTCAATATTATCCTTGTAACTTGTGGTGTTTCTCCAACAGTCCTCTAACTCACTTTGGAAGGAGTTAATTCAATGGGTAGAATAGTGTTCTTTTAGTATAAATCTGGTTTATTGATACTTAGCATATACAGTGTTGACCACGATAGTCGACCTATCTAGGAACTGGCTAATTGTAATCTGGGGTGAGAGATCTGCTGAAGAATGCCTCTGAGCTGTTGGACCCTCTGTTGCCCACAGCCTGTACTAAGCTAGCTGCCATCTAGCGGAGTCTTAAGACAGTTTTTAGTGCTGCCATCTATGTGTGTAAGCAGGAAGCTTTTAGATACACTATATCACTATATTTCAAACTTTAAAAATTATCGTTACTAGTACCTACTCGTATTATTGTATTGTAGGGGTCCACGGAGACATCGCGGTACGGTGTGAGAGAGAGATGCAAGAAAATTATGTCGTTTTTTCCTTTGGTGAAAATAGACCTACGTACACTGTGTATCTCATCTTTTGAAAGGGCTGCAGCATTATTGTGATAAAGAAGTTTATTGAATTTTTATGCCGTCACTGTACCGTAATCGTAGATCGTCGCGGTAATAATAAAAAGGCTCAATGAGATTACAAAAAAACTTTTTAAAAACATCTATTAAAGAAATAAATAAATTGAGTGCAGCTACTGCTACACGCGGTAGAAGCGAAACATAACTAACTACCAAAACAATCTCAACCAACACTTGAAAAGTGAGGTCATAATAAAAGCGACCAATGAGCGTAGACGTCGTGTAATATCCGTTTTATATCTCAACCAATAGGAGCCTTTAAAATTTACATCATTATCACCTCCGTAGTCCAGTGGCTAAGACTCTTCGAACCCGGCGTGCGCAAATAAATTTTATTTGATTAATTTGTGTAATTTCACAATTAATTCCTTTAAAATAATATATAGTATATTTGCGGCACGTTCCAGAGTGGAAGATACTATCAGTATCGCCCTGGTGTAAGACCACCATTCAGAATTGGAATGTTGCTTGAAAATGGCTTTAGCCGTGTTTGGTGACCAGATCTGAATAGCCAGGTATTTCCCAACGTTCCTCTTCCCCACCTCCTCCCCCCCCCACTACCTTCAGCCTCACAATATACCCCAATTGGGGATGCCATAGTCTCACTGGCTCCAGACGGGAGCAGTTGAGATTCTTGTGCGGTATTCACTGTAAAAAAAAAAAAAAAAGCGGCCAATGAGCGCAGTTGATGCATCGCAGGTGCACTAATCGTCATTTCCTTTTCATCCTAAATCCAAATTACAGCCGTGTTATAGAAGTTTGACTTATAAAATAATGTTCTAATTATTGTGATTCAGCGTAGTCGATTCGACTACATTAGTGTTCTAGAGTTAAACACCAATCGTTGTTGACAATTCTTGCCTGTCCCAACACCAAGGTTAATTGTTTACTGGTATCCGAAGGGTTAAGAATTTTCCAATGTTGTTTTGCCTTATAAGTTATAGTATATATTGTTACGATACGCCCCTGAAGCGAGTAGATTCTAGAACGCAGCAAGTCCACACAACAAATCCCCTCTCCCCCCTGTTTCCTGCTCCCCGCTTCCCTCCCCCGTGCCCGGCCACTGGCCCATTCCATTCCTCCACACAGACGAGATTCGAGAGCCTTGGGAAGCACACACGTACGCGGCCCGCTTTCGGGCGAGCGGTCCAAATTCAATGTGGCCGCGATGTATTATTGAAATTACCTACGAGTAGAGTCGGCCTTTAGCCGCGCCATATAGTTCGGTCTATTTAGACTACGAAAGTGCCTGATGGAACTTCCACATGAGGCGAGGATCCTGCTAATCCACATGTAAGCTGTATCTTGATTTCCTCTTTTAAATGTGTCCGTAATCAGTGAAATGTAGGGCCCCGCGAAAATCACCACTCGGAGAGTTTCGCTTCAGAGAGATAATGAGAGTTAAACACTTTAGCTAGGTTTGTGTAATTTGCATTTCTTGTAATTGAATTGTACTGTAGAAACCTATGTACTGTGTTTGAGTTTACAATACATGTCCTAATGCTTTAACTTTGTTATTATTCTGCTGCGGCAGGAGGTTTATTGACCAGAGTGTATCCCGCTGGACGCCGGAAGGTAGGGAGAAATTCCATAGCTTTGAGCGACCCGCCCCTGAATAGAGAGTACCTTTGTTCCCGCTGAGAGCTAGCCAGGGACATGTTGGGCCTGGTGTTGGTTTGGTAGCCAACATCGGGTACCCTAACAATATGTATTATAGTATTTGATAATGTCAGTGTTTATATTGTGGTCGGGCGCGCCGAAACGAAAAAGAATGCCGGTCGGAACAAAATGGCAGTTGAAAAAATACAGTTTGTCAAATTTACACCAAAAAAGGGAATTTTCGAGTACTTACTGTTTTTGTAGCTTCCTAAGATTATTGCAGTGCTTCAAGTGATTGGGTATTCTATTTTTAGAGCCATTAACAAAGCTTTTTGATGGCATTTTTTAAATATATACGCTAACAAACAAGGAGCGTATAGTTTTGTTACTTGCCGACGGGAGATTCTAGCCCGGAATGAATGACGAGCTGTGAAATGTGTTAGAATTTTGTAAAAAAGGAAGTATTTATTTAATTGTTAAATCCACAGATATCATAACGAGAATAAGATGCCGTACTTCTATATATGTATGTATTATGTATATATTTTAAATTAAAAATATTGTATAAAATCATTATTAATGCGATAATCATAGACTTAAAAGCGGGTTGTATGGTGTATCAATGTTTTTATTTTTCATGGTCGAATGCCTACATCAATTACAAAAAAAAAATAAGCAGATTGAAAAATAAAAGTCCATTATTTGGTAACAAAAAATATCAAGACTGAGAATGACACACGAAAGGTAGTATTAAGCCGTTTTAGAGAGCCGTTTTTCAGCAAATTACAATTCAGCCCCTATAACATACTCTTAAGGCGGTTTTCACTGTTTTAAAAGGTTTTTGGAAAATTATTTTACAATAGATTTTTTGTAAAAATGCGAACTGTAACCGACGTGTTCACACCCTCGAAATATTTTTCATCAAAGCTCATCGCTTGGCCGGTCCTCTACAGTTTTGTGATCATTTTTGGGAATCAGGAAAAAATGGCCTGCCCTCACAATACTGGAGTACCGTGCCGCCGGCGACGCTTTGATGGAAAATATTTGTTCTAATTAGAAAATGTCATTTTTATCAATTACTTATTATTTTCTTATTGGTTTTAAAATATTTAAGTTTTTTATTTCTTATGTACATCTCCCCGGTGCGATCAATAAATAATACTTTGAAAAATCGCTACTGGGGAGGTTGTAAACTCATTTTAAATATGTTTTATTCTTGTACTTATTTTTAAATGTTTATGTCTTAATTTTTATACACACGGGCCTTGTAGGACAAATGAAATAATCAGTTTTCATTTGAAATCCTACAAGGTCTCGAGTAAAGCCAAGATTTATTTCACAACATATTGGGAGGCAAAAATAAAGTCATTTTTGCCTACCAAAAAACACTTAGAAAATTTCGAAGGTGTAAATTTTATGTTTTTCCAAATAACAAAACCTGCGGGCCTTGTAGGACAATGAAATAATCAGTTTTCATTCTTGATCCTACAAGGCCTCCAGTCAAACTGAGACTTTGCTCTCAAAATACTTAGAGCCAAAATTAGAGCTCAATTTGCCATGTCAAAAAGACTTAGAAAATTTCGGTCATGACATTTTTACATTTTTACCTCTACAAAATTCTAGGGTCCCTGTGAGATGGTGAAATAAACAGATTTCGTTAACTTATCTCACAGGGAACCTAGGAAAAATAATTATAACTTGATAAATCATAAAACATTTCCTTAAAAATCAAAAATTCTTAAAATCACGGTAAATTCACCAAACTAAAATTCTTGTCATAAATCTTGGCTTTATTTATATGTTTTTTCTATTTAATATGTATTTTGATTGTTAATAAAGGCTACAAAATCCGTAAAAGTTGCCAAATTTAGACGAGCACTTTTACGGATTAAACCGGCAAAATAGAAACTAAGCAGTTTCTTGCCCTTTATAAAGGAAAAGTGCCTGGGTTCCGTTTCCCCCTCCACTTTCCGTGAGCCACCTACCGATTGGTATAAATACGACAAATTTTTCCATAATAAATCAGTTCAACGTTTTCT
This sequence comes from Limnephilus lunatus, assembly GCA_917563855.2. Lineage (NCBI taxonomy): Eukaryota > Metazoa > Arthropoda > Insecta > Trichoptera > Limnephilidae > Limnephilus > Limnephilus lunatus. Next base: position 129,442,380 of record OU830592.1, read on the forward strand.
TTAAATCTTCGTGTTTTACTCCTTCCTCTGGAAGAAACCTCTCTCCGACCTGCCTCCTGCTGAAGCTCTGCCTGAACACAAGTCTGGTGCCTACCTCCTCAAGACTAGCCGGCCCAACTACTGGACACCGCAAGGCGCCAGGCTCAGGCAGAGACCAAGGACATCCAGGGCTACCACTCACCAGCTCTGGGTGCAGGGAGGCAGATCAAGGGTTACCACCCTCCAGTACAGCAGGTCTGCCACCTTCAAGGAAGGCCAGCCAGTACTGCATTTCACACAATATTACAATAGTCGACATCCACGTGCACAGCCACCGGTGCCCTTTTTCTACAGTCTTGTAGCACACGTCTGTTACACGAACATAAAATGTGCTCCGTGATCTACATAAAGTATATATTATTCTAAGCTCTGTATAAGTGAAGGGAATTTTTTTTTTTGGCCAAGTTGTTTGATTCATAATTCTAATACGTTTTTTAGTGAGTTTTACATTCCAAACGAAACTAACTAACTAATCATCACCTCATTTCTCTGAGGGGGTAGGCAGATACGACAGTCGATACATTAGTTCAGTATTCGGGGGAGTAGGAACGACAGTGACAGCAACATTTTCGTAAAATCGTTCAAGTTTCTCGGTGACCGAGTTTCGTGGGGTGGTCCATCTTGTGTGTTGAACTAATTTATTATTATTTTTTTAATGGCTTTTCACCCCAAGGGAGTGTTATGGCCAGCATCAAGTGAATGATTTTTGTGTGTAATTTTGTGAGAGTATTTTTGGTCAATATTTACAATTTTGGTATCAAGAACATATCTACATTATATAATAATACTATACAAATAATAATAATAATACGCTAAATTCTTACAACACGAGATGATTTTAAATGTACATATGTATAACAAGTGGAAGTAACAGGAAAATAATAAATATGCTTATATAATTTATTATACATAAAAAATAAACTAAATAATTAAAAATGTGAAACTAAACTTACAATTACAAATTGATGCTGTTAATATTCAGGAAATTGGCCAATACTCTATAAACGTGTTTGTTTTGAGAAGATAACAGACATGCAATGTTGTAGGGAGGCATTATGCCCGTACTGATAAGGTGAGGGATGAAATTTATGTATGAATTATTTATAGGGCAACTGAAAAAAATATGATTGAGGTCCTCTTCACCAAGACACATTCACACATCGCAGAATTCTCAACATGAATTTTTGTCAAGTGAACATTGTGGCAGCAATGCCCTACCCGCATGCGGCAAATCGAGGATGTTGAGAATTTGTTCAAAGAGAGTCTAGAAAACCACGGTTTTGAGGAACCGTTGGCTGAATTATGAAAAAGTTATTTCCTTTTGTTTTACTAGACTCATCCCAATGATTCTGCCATGTGGAAATCATGTTTTCTTTCAATTTAATGAAAATGTCATCGGGGTTTAAAAAATTGTGTAAAATATCCCCCGAAATAATGGCATCTTTCGCCAATGAATCGGCCTTTTCATTTCCAGGGATACCGCAGTGACTAGGTACCCAAGCCAACACGATTTCTTTGCCAGAATCGGTTAATTTATGAATTAAAGTGCGGATTCCAACACAAAAATCGTCTTCTGGGTAATGGAAGGGGGAAGAGTTTAATTTTTGAAATGCACCCAGGGAATCTGAGAGAATTTAATTTAATTTTTTCTAATCTAATTTATTCTTCGATAATGTTATTAAGATAAGGAAACCGAAATAAGTCATTCACTCGGAGATTGCAAATTTTATCAATAAATAAAACCTAATCAAATAATTAAGCTATCTTAAATTTCGCATGCATTTTATAGGCATACCATTGATAACTCTATCGTAACCTAGCCATTACCAAGTACTGTTGTGATAAGTATAAATTAAATAGAAGTGATTAGTGCCATCCACAAGTGAAACTGTAAGTGATTTAGTAAACTTATAAATAAATTATAGTTTGCGTGTTGTATAAAATATGTTTGTGTTCGACTCTTGAAACTTGAACTGAAATAGACAAGATTCTAATTAAGTAACGAGGGAATAACCAGACATAACTGGAAAAATGTATTTTTTAAATCAAACTATGGATATATCGCCTCTTTCCAACAAAAAATATAATTTGATTCCGAAAGATTGTTATTTTATCTATTAATCAAATATTTCAAACCATTAGCAACAAACTCAGCTATCGATCACTTAGAAATCGCGCAGAAAACAATATTAAAAGGTAATACTAAAAAAAACCCCCCCATGCCCCTTGTCAAACTTCTCTACTCCACCCCGTCCTACTAAGGTGTGACGTCATTTATGGATGGCCCCTTTCTCGTAACCATACTACACAAATTCATCCACCTGCCCAAGTATCATTTAATTTTTTATTTATTTATTTGTTTCAGGGAATAATTAATGTCTACAGAATGGGTAACCAGATCTCAACCCAGTCCAATTCGGGCCCCTCTTCTGAAGGTACACAAAACATGGCCAATCTTCCATCAGACCAACACCAAGCAACAGACAACCAAACAGGTCAACCGCAAGAGCAAGCCTCGAAGAGTACCTTCTATGTCGAGGTTTGCCAAGCTTGTATTTTTATTTTATTCGTTACTAAATTCCTACAATTCCTAAATGCTCACAGAAATTCAAGATGCATATTTATTTAAACGCCCATAGGGATTTTACATAGAATGCAGTATATGGTTTTTTTTTATTACTGTGAAAATAATGAGTTTACAAAATACAGGTAGCATAATATATGTTAAAAACAAAATATAGGTTTCATAAAATATGTAAGCTTTAACAAAATACAGGTAACATAAAATATGAGAAACACAATATAATCTATAAAATATAGGAGTTGACATAGAGTAGGTACCTAATGTTTAAAATTGTTCACATTAGTTTATGGGATAGGTAGAAATACATAGTTGGCACATAATATGGCGTTTGAAGTTTGCTAAGTTCAAATTATTGTCAAATAAATCCATATTGTTTAAGAATTTGTTACCAAGTCTATGTAAACGTATTGGAGAATGCAAATCATAGTTGGAATGAGATGTATACATATAAAATGTTAATGTTTCAAGTATTTCAATTATTTATGGATAACAACTTTTTTTTTCATATTTATTATTATTTTTAACTTGATGAGTAAAACTTCAGATTGTAATGCTTAATTTTTTCTTTATTCATTGCACAAATATTTGGTTATGGTTATGGTTACATTATTTGTGGATTTTTCGACCACCATGCTAAACTGATGCCCGTGTTATGGTGGTCGATGATTAAATGAAAACAATATTAGGGAAACTCAATTGAAAATCAGAAAAAGATACAGTCGCATCTAGGACTCAAACCAAGGACCCTCGCCTTGCCAGGGCGCAACTCTACCAACTGAGCTAATGTATATCTATTCGATTTGGTCATTTTTAACTGCATCATACTTCGACTAAGAACTACCAACATTATCTTAACACATACGCTGGAAGCACTGCTGAAAACCAGCTGCATTCCAGGAGAAATCCTGAATTGTAGCTGAGCAGTGACCTTTTCGTCAATAGACTCAATGATAAAAGAACTAAATATATAATACTGTAAAAAATCTATTGATGAATAAACGTTTTTATTATTATTATTATATTTTTATCGGCTGCTATCTTTATGTATGATTTCAAGATTCAAACCCAAACTAAATGCTATCTATTTTTATATTACAGTCGACTCTCGTTAATTCAAACCTGCGATAATTCGAACCTCTCTATAATTCAAAGTTATCACGAGTTCCCTACGAAATCTCTTTATATTTCGAACTAAATCCATACATTTTTGTACACTTGATAAATCAAACGAAAAAATCATTGCTATATAACAAAACGATTGTTAATTCGAACTCATCGGCGTTCAACATTCGACAATTCAAAGTTGCAGAGAGAAAGAGGTGGAAAGATTGTTACACACACGTTAGTACAAATACAATTTTGCGACAAGTTTAAACGTGTATTGTTTTTGTTATGATTAGTTTGTGACACACACTCTTAACGAATTGGTTTGTGTTATCATTCACTACTCTTTCGTAATTTGTTAATAATTGATCAACACTTAAGAATTCGAAGTTTTATTTATTTACTCTCACAAATTTCGAACCATTTGATATTTCAAACACTCGATAATTCGTAATATTTTAAGAGTCCCTCGAGTTTCGAATTATCAAGATTCGACTGTATATCATTTTATCCATCTTTATTAATTTTAATATACAAAATCTATTGACTTTTCTGCAAGTCTAGGATGAATTTTAATTTTAATTTTTAACTTAATGAGTAAAACCTCAAAATATAATATTCAATAAATAAAAAATTGGATAAAAATTTTAACATTAGCTCAGTTGGAAGAGCTGTGCCCCGGCAAGGCGAGGTCTAGTCTTAGATGTGACCGTATCTTTTTCTGATTTTTGATTGAGTTTCGTTAATATTGTCTTCATTTAATTAAATACTATTTTTTAAATATATTTATCTTCAAACTTTCAGACATTTCATCTTAAGTAGTTCTGTGAATCTGTTTTTCTCATATGCAGCAATCTAATTCTGACGATGATGATGACGATCGAATCAAAGATCATCGCCATTTTGTTTTTTATAAAGACGTTTAATTGCTGATTCTTGTTCTGTTTCAGCTTTTGATTAGTCGTCAAGCAAAACAACATGATCGTGTTTGAGACACCCTAACCTTAGTTCATTAAAATGATTCACCAAATAACCTTTGAATCTTCTTTTAGATCAAAAGCTACAATTCCAGCGAGACTAGGAATCAGCTGTCCAGCACTAGTCCCAAGAGCGATTCAGACTTTGTAATGGTTTCTCCAAAAAATGTTCGGAATTTGGCCAACGGGATTCCAGCTGATCAGGTAAGCAAACCTTGACTCTGCAATAGATTCCCCAGTCCTAAACAAACAGATTGCAATCTTTAGAGCACAGGCATCAGTTGGGAATTCTGTCTTTGTTCTGCCAGGTATTTCAGTTGAAGATACTCCGAGGAACTAATTGATCCCTTCGGCACTGGTGCATAGTTAGAAAACGCGGCAAACACTTGCCCAACATTTGTTCATTGTTGAAATTTGTCATATGAGAATGGATCATTTCTACAACTCGTTCTTGAGTTCTATTGCTTGGCTGTGGAAAGATTTGGTGACCTCCATAATTTCCCCCTCCTAAACACTTCAACACGGGTTCGTTCCTCTCCTCAAAAAGACCCTCCACACAGCGTCCCCAGAGTATGTAGGCCCTGAAGGAAATTATTCCTCTGCGCAATTGCTCCGGAATCATTTCCACCTCACTCCTTCTTGTTCTGATGTCTTCTCCTATCTGATGATGACTACCATCACGGCCGTATTCCCCCTGCAGGCAACAGCCCTGAACAACTCTGCTGAACTGCACTCGTACCAGACACGTAGATATCAAGGACGTCATAAAGTTCGGGTCTTCTCTCACAGACTCCACACCTATCCCAATGACACATCTAAAATGTTATGGACATGGTCAGCTGCAAATGTCAGGCCACTGTGAGAGAGTCTTGTTCTATCCATATAAAACAACCAGTTGTAGTCCTTTAGCTGAAGGTATTTTCAAAACCAGATTTTCAAAATCAAATGTAGTCAGTAATTTTCCTTTTATTTTGAATGTCATATGTGCAAAATTTCAAAATTCTGCTTTAAGGCGTGGGAAAAGGGGGTGGGGTGGTTTTTCAAAAGATCGGACAGTCACCTTCCTCCTATTTTGAAGTTAAAGTGTGCAAAATTTCATCAATCTCGGAATAAAACTGTAGATTTGTATAAAAAACATAGCCACACCACCATAGTCACTCTTCTTTATACATATACAGATAGATTCTCTGGCTCTTTGGGGGTTTAGAGTTTGGACCTGTATTTCTGTTAGAACTGTGCTTTTTCTAATTCCAGTAAATTTGCTCATTCCATCCAATGTTGGGATTTCACCAACTTATCTCTGCCTATCTCTACAGCCAGCGTGTTGTAATTGACTGCTATGACTAACAGATAAATATTATTTCAGATCGCAATGACTTCAAATGACGAATTGGACCTTAAACTTCTTTCTCTGGAAAATCTCGAGAATTTAACCAACATGAGTGAAGTTGACCAGATAAAAATCGCCAGATTGGCCGATCGCACCAGGAATGTTCAAGCCATCTGTAGTATTTTTAAATCCCAGAGTAAAATAGCCATCCCGGTCGCCTTGAGAGCTAAGTGGTTCTTCAAAGGAGATTCGTTTAGAGATCCAAGCGCGGTGGACGAGTTTTTAAACAATGTTCTCAAGGCAGCCAACCATCACACCGTTTGTAGAATCATCGCTCTTTATAGCAAACACCTGAAAAATAAAAGCCTCGCAGAAGAACTCTTCACCAAAACTCTACCAGCATACAAAATCAATGTGGTCGTCAAATTGCTACCAGCCTGTGGAGTCACGTTCCTCTGGTGTCAGATAAAGAAGAACAAAGTCATCTTGCCTTGTCGACAACTCATTTCAATGTACAAAAAATTTCCAAAAGATGCTGAAAAATACTTGTTGCTCCTTTTTGAAACGGGACTGATAAAACACAGCAAGCAAAGCTACAATAAGCTGTTTCAACTCTTGCCCCAACAGCATCCAAAGATGTTTCTAGAAATCTTTGACAAATATGGAGAAAATATCAAAGTTAAATTTGGAAAGACAACAACCCTATCTATCCTCAAAGTGGGTCTTGAAAAGGTTCGCCAGAAGCCTTCCACTTATCTCAAAATTTTACACATTCCAACTCTGAGGCGTCACTTGAAGGAAAGCGAATTTGAATCACTGGTTTTGGACTCTATGCCCGCAGAAAAAGATAAATTTGACTTCGACGCATTCCGTTCAACTGTCCTGAAAGCTTATAAAAATTCTCGCAAAACTGAATTTATGATAAAGGTATACAGTGCAAAGTATAACGGTGCTTCCGTCTTGGAGAGATCTGACTTCTCCGAATTGGAAATTGTAAAACATTTACCTGTGGAAGTCCGGAATAACTGGGCCCTTGGTAAAGTTGGCACATTAGGAAAGTCTGTAGTTATGGAAGAAGTGAGCTACCTAAAATTTGTCTCTCCGGATAAATCCATTCCCAAACTTAAGGAACTCACTAAATCTACTTCTGACCCGGAGCACAAGATCACTTTGCTCGAAATAATGATAGATTGCTGTCAAGTCAATAACGATACAGATTGTTTATTAACGGTAATGTCTTACACAGTTTCCACGCATAATGGCGAACCAGAAAACCTCCATTACAGGTTCCTGTGTCGTTTAAAATCCGCATTCCAGCTCCACAAGCTTACTGCAGAGCATTGGAAAATAATAAATATGATATTAGAACTTTCTTGCATCAAAAAAGAACAAGAAAGTCGTTTGAACCTTGTGAATTGTATCCTCGAACATAATCTCCGATTTTGCCTTGACAATAATCAACCCTTCGACCAAATCATCGACAAGTTAATGAAGTACGATTGTGGTAATATCAACCATTTGGTCGGAGTTCCCAAACACGAGTTTGTAGTCCTCAAAGCGTTTTTTGAGAAGTACAGAGTTCTCATAGAAGAAAATATTTCCGATTTAAAGGCAATCATGGATAAGATAAACGTACTGATAATTTCTTACAAGAAGAGGAGCGACAGCGCAAAACGTTCAGTAACAGAATGTACGTGGTTAATGGATGTCTTGAATCAACTTTTGAAGCAAAACAACTTAAATGACCTGAAGCCCATTTTGACTCTTCTGCGAAATGATGTAAAAGCCAGTAAAATGTTTGCCGATAGCATTTTCCAACAGGACCCATCAGAAAAGAACTGTTTGTACTACCTAAAACACGATGATAGGGTCATAAAACGAAATGCTTCCCATTTGCGTTTAACATCTAAAAGCTCTTCGAAATTTGTCCTAAGAATTGAACAGTGTACGCAAAAGAATAAACAGCTAAAAGAAGTAATGATTTTACACGAGGAGGAAGTGAGTGAAAGAAGACGATGCAAAGGTCCCAGTCCCGGGATCAATATTAATATCAACCTAAATAAAAATAATGTTAATGTTAGGAACATAGTCAAGCCGATATCAGACGATGAAGCAAAAGACGGAGCAAAAAATGAATCAAAAGACGAAACAAAAGATAAAGAAAAAAATGGGGCAAAAGACGGAGCAAAAGATGAAGAAAAGAATGGGGCAAAAGATGGAGCAAAAGGAAAAATCGGAGATGAAAAGATGGAAGGACAGCATTTACCGCAAGGCAATGGAGATGGAGATATAGAAAAACCTAAGACTGATGACCCTGGAGTGGATGAAGTAGGTAATACGGAAGGAATTTCTGGGGAAAAAAGTGGCAAAAGAAAAGTAATTTCTTTAGATGAGGATGATGAAGGGGAGGGGGGTGTGGAAGATGAAATGCCCCAGCAAGATGAAGGAAGAGATGAAGATGTTGAAGATAAGGAAGAACCTAAAGGGGATGATGTAGATGGAGGATTCAAAATAGATTACGATGTAAAGAATAGTAATGAAGAAAGTCCAGAAAAAACTAATAACACTAAGCGAAAAGTTTTTATAGATGACGATGAAGAAGGAGAGGGAGAAGAAGTACATTACAGGAAAACGGAAAGTCTAAGAATACAAACAGAAAATGGAGAAATTACCTCCGTTTATGGAAAAATAGAAAGAGTGAGGATAGAGAGCAGAAGAAGCACACAGCTAAATAGTGCTAAAGAGGATGACACTAGTGGAAATGTTGAATCGGTAGAAGACAAAGAAAATGCTTGGGAGAAATTCGGAGAACTAGAGAGAACGGTGCAAACAAAAAGAGAAAGTGTGCCACAAAATCTTGTTGAAGTAGAAGATGTTATTAGTAAACAAGTTGAAAAAGTAGAAGATCAAAAAGTAATAGACCAGGAATGCCCCTGGGAGAAATTTGGAGAACTAGAGAGAACAAAAAGAGAAAGTTTGCCACAAACTCTTGTTGAAGTAGAAGATGTTATTAGTGAACAAGTTGAAACAGTAGAAGATCAAGAAGTAATAGACCAGGATTGCCCTTGGAAGAAATTTGAAGAATTCGAAAACGTGGTGGAAAATAGTAAAGCAGAAAAAGAAATAGAACCAAATATTGACGAGCTAAATGACGCTAAAGTAAAAACCGAAAATAATGGACCTGAAATAGATGAAGGAGAAGACGGGGATTGGTCTGATTGCGATAGCAATGAGGAAAAAGAAGGATATGAAGATAAAGAAGAAGAATATGAAGATGAAGAAGAAGAATATGAAGATGAAGAAGAAGAAGAGGAAGAAGGGGAAGAAGAAGACGGAGAAGAAGGTGATGGAGAAGCAGTAGGATATGGTGAAGAAGAAGCAGTAGAATATGATGAAGGAGAAGGAGAAGAAAATTGTGATGAATAGGGAGAAGGAGAAGCTGACTTTACCGTGGGATTATGTGGCAACAATGTACATTATTTGAATGCTGATTATTATTAGCAACGTGGACTCAACATGGCTAATGCAAGGATTAGGTTCTAGTTTAAAATGAAAAGAAGGTATTCGAAATACAAAAGTATATTATGGCATAAGGGCTCGCTTAGATAAATAGGCTGATGGCGATACCGTGATAAGTCGTAGTGTGACTGAAGAATGGCTTGTCGAAAACTTCTCGTTTTGAAGAAAGAATCTCACATTGTGAGAATGGCAGGTCTTCAGATCATTGGCTACTAGCCAAAAGGGCCTTCCAGAAGCAGGACAGTCTTCAAATGCCAATCATCCTCCCAGCTTCAAAGATGGCTAGAGTTACTTCCGAGATTGGTTGTATTTCAGTTCAGAGGATCGCCCAATGCTCTGGGCTGCCGCACAAAGAATGAAGAAGCTTTCTTTTCAATTCTGCTCATTTGAATCCTGCCTGCACGATTGACAACAGTTCAACTCCAAAATATTCCAGGGCTGGCAATCTGAACAACACCCAATTATTAATGCGCGAGTACGGAAGGTTCCACGCACCGAGACCATAAATATATTGTGTAAAAAAGGGTGCACACACCTTCTTTCAAATGCTTTTATGTAACACTGAAAAGAAGAAGAATAACAAGGAAAATAACAATAACAGGAAAGAAAGGTAAGAAGACTGTGCGGAAGGAGAATATTGGGAAGGGCGAGGAGAAGAATTTTGTTAATAACGTTTTAGTGGAAGAAGAAGCAGAAGCTGAAGAATAATAAGGTAAAGAAGAGGGAGATTGTGAGGAAGAAGGCAGTACCTGCTGATGCACTCGTATCCGATTTCACAATAAACAGTTATGGAGTTGTTTAAAATTTTAAAAAAAGTTATTCCTTTCTTCTCTCCAAATAAAAATCCAATAGAGCTTTAAATTGTTTTATATGACACTAACAAGTTCCCGGCATGAGTTGCTATGCCGCTTAATAAATAAATTGATTCTCCCTGCGTGTCCTTTCCCATTCGTCCCTGTAACCGACGTGTTCACACCCTCGAAATATTTTTCATCAAAGCTCATCGCTTGGCTCGGTCCTCTACAGTTTTGTTATCATTTCGGGGAATTGGGCCAAAATGGCCTGGCCTCAAAATACTAGAGTACCGTGCCGCCAGCGACGCTTTGATGAAAAATATTAGTTCTATTTGTTTTCTAATAAGAAATGTCATTTTGTTGTTTATTTCCATTTGTCTTATATGATATTGAAATATTTAAGTTCTTTATTTTTCATGTACATCTCCCCGGTGCGATCAATAAATAATACTTTGAGAAATCGCTACTGGGGAGATTGTAAACTCGTTTTCAAATATGTTTTATCTTGTACTAATTTTATATATCTTAATTATTATGCACATTTCGAAGGTGTAAATTTTATATTTTTTCAAAAATCAAAACCTGCGGGCCTTGTAGGGCAATGAAATAATCAGTTTTCATTCTTGATCCTACAAGGCCTCCAGTCAAACTGAGACTTTGTTCTCAAAATACTTTGCTTTAAAATTAGAGCTAATTTTGTTATGTCAAAAAGACATTTTTACATTTTTCCCTTTACAAAATTCTAGGAACCCTGTAAGATGGTGAAATAAACAGATTTCATTAACTTATCTCACAGGGAACCTAGGAAAAATAATTATAACTTCATTAATCATAAAATATTTTCTTAAAATCAAAAAATCTTAAAATCACGGTAACTTCACCAAACAAAAATTCTTGTTATAAATCTTGGCTTTATTTATATGTTTTTATAATTTAATATGTGTTTTCATTATTAATAAAGGCTACAAAATTCATAAAAGTTGCCAAATTTAGACGAGCACTTTTACGGATTAAGCCGACAAAATAGAGAATGAGCAGTTTCCTGCCCTTTATAAAGGAAAGGTGTCGGGACAAAGTTTCCCCCACCACTTTCCGTCAGCCACCAAATCGAACCGCCGATTTAGTATAAATACAGCGCATTTTTTCATAATAAATCAGTTCCTACGTTTACTTTATTCTACGTGTTTTACTCCTTCCTCTGGAAGAAACCTCTCTCCGACCTGCCTCCTGCTGAAGCTCTGCCTGAACAACAAGTCTGGTGCCTACCTCTTCAAGACAAGCCGGCCCAACTACTGGACACCGCAAGGCGCCAGGCTCAGGTAGAGACCAAGGACATCCAGGGCTACCACTCACCAGCTCTGGGTGCAGGGAGGCAGATCCAGGGTTGCCACCCTCAAAGTACAGCAGGGCTGTCACCTTCAAGGAAGGCCGGCCTGTACTAAATTCAAACGATATTACAATAGTCGACATCCACGTGCACAGCCACCGGTGCCCTTTTCTACAGTCTTGTAGCACACGTCTGTTACAGTCCCGTTCCCCTTTCCTTCAACGCGTAGCTAAACTGTTCATCCGATTGCGATGAAAATTTGGTGAGTTGTTGTGAGCACGCCCGTGAAGGTTTCTATATATATAATGGTGAGCGCTGGCATTATGAAGTTTATATTAAAAAAAAAATTGCAATAGATGGCACGCGAGCTGTTTGAAAATTGAATATACCGGGACTGAATACATATATGTAATGCGGGAGGGGGGGAGGGGACGCAGGAGAGGAAGAGAAGGCAAAAAGAGAATGGGATGACTGGGAAAGGACACGCAGGAGCAACAATTTCTTCATTAAATGGCATAGCAACGCATGCCGGGAACTAGCTCGTTGTAAATAAATTCGTTTGATATCCATACCGATTTTTTATTAAAGTTATTTTTGAAATCTATTTTAGGTTTGAAATTGGTAAATAATGCACAAAAAATTATAATTTTATAGTAATTATAATTTCTGTGGGTTAACTGTTGAGGTATCAACTGTCGGATCACCATAGACAATCTATTATTACATAAGTTAAAGCAAGCAGATTGTATCCACAAGCTCACCGGTCGATAATATACAAAAAGTACAATATACCACCAATAAGCAATATTTTCTGCCGAGTGCATTGCAATTAGCGATGTGTCGGTTCAGCCGGAATGGGCTCATGTGATCCGCTCCTTTGCGGGAAGCGGTTCCTACTCCCACTCCTTTTTCAAAGCGACTACTCCAAAAGAACCCTGTCCCGGAACTCGGGCTCGTTCCCAAACCCGAAACTCGGATGCCTCCACCGGCCTGCGGGCGTCACCGTGTTCGCCACGAGTACCGAGTAGTAGGAACTAGGAATCACCGTCAGGCGTCCCCGACGCGCTCCACTCCCGAGTCGCGAGTCTCGGCTTCTCGGAACTGCGTGAACCGCAAGACACTCCCCGCGACCCGCGACCCGCCAACTATGACACTTCCCTTGAGTCACAACACTTCGCGACTCGCAACCGGCGGACGATCATTCGATCGCTGTCCTTTGATCGCGGGATTGTTTAGTAGGTATATTAGATTTTTTAATATTCGGCTAGACACGGAGTCGTTTTTAATTAAAGCGTGTTATCTTGGTATAATCAAAGGGTGAAGTGCATTATAAAATAATAGGTTATAATAAAGCATCACAGCTTACAGCTAATGTATTTATTTAAATTCTCAATAAAAGCCCGTGCAATGTACCTACATTGCACGGGTGACGGATCCGAGCCCTCATGCGGGACTTGTCAGGCTCCGGGGTTCTGAGTTCTCGTGCGGGTTCTAAGAGTAGGTCATGGTTCCGAGTTCTTTGAACCCGTGCGTCCCGGTTCGGTGCGCCGCAACAATACCCAGTGCTCAGTCCGCACCTAAGAACTCGGACTCGGGACCTGCTCCTAGAACTCGTTTACTTTTAAAAGGAAGCAAGCCTCAGAGGCTTCCGGCAAAATGCAGAACTGACCCACCTCTAATTGCAATAATTAAATCTCTCAAATATATAATCAAAAATAATTGTGAGCTTTTCTTTGTTCTCTCTGACTCTCTCAGTTCCCTCCAAAAACTTAAATCCTGCCCTCTTCTTCATCCTAATGATCACTATTAGAGTGCTGATAGCCTCCATTCAAAGCTCTGGAAAAACCGTAACTCTTTTTTGGATTCCTGGACATGTTGGCATAGTGGGTAACGATATTGCGGATTCCTTGACAAAACAAGGAGCGTCCAACCCTATTTTTTTTTTGCTGTATTGTATGAAAAATATACTTTGATATCAAAATACCTAAGTACGTAAAATTGTACCAATTACCTCCTAATTCAAGTTCCTCCCGTCCTAAAATGATTTTTGTAACTCATCAGGATTTCCCTAGCAAGAAATAAAAACAATTTAAAAAAATAAAAATAACAGCCATTAAATATTTAATGCAGGCTTTTAAACAAATAATTATACATATTTGTACATATCAAAGACTATCAATAAGTTTGCGCTGCGTTAATTGACCTTGCTCGTCAAATTCATGATAGTACTCAAGTTCTATACCACTTTCTCTTACGTAATTGTCTTCTGTAACTTGTAAATGTGGTGGTTCGGGTAGTTTGGCAGAAATGGCTATGTTGTGCAGCACCGCACAAGCGTTTATTATTTTTCCTGTCATTTGGGGAGGGAAGCGTAGCGGGCGGTGATTGAGAAGACAGCGCCATCTCGCCTGCAGAAGACCGAAGCAATGTTCGATGCAGTTCCGAGCTTTGCAGTGCATGTTGGTGTACTTGAATTCTTGCGAGCCCGGAACTGCATTTAAGATTGGCGTCATCAGGTAAGGCCGGAGAGGAAATGCGGAGTCCCCTGAAACAAACATATGTTTTTAATATCAACAACTGTAAATTTGGCAGTCAACTTTGTCTGGAGTCTCAAAATACTTGAAAAAACCCTCCACTCTGCAGAAACGGGTGATACCTTTGATTAGATATATATATAATTAAAATTAAATATAATTAAAACTAAATACATATAATTTATATTAGCTCCACACAGGAGGCCTCTTTGGGGATGCTGTGTGGAGGGTATATTTAGGGAAAAGGAGGAGAGGAAGTTCTGGGAAGAAAAAAGAGGTCAGTAAGTTCAGGAGTGACGGACGTATGAATCCATCCCTCCCACTGCGCTACAAGGCGATTTTTCGAAAGAGTCCTACTGAAGAGATTAAAGGTCTCCCTCAACCAGTCTCTCCCAATCCGGCCTGCCGCACAGTTGATGGGCAGATGCACCCTCCACCAAGAACCGGACAGACCTCACCCCATGAACCCGGGCACCCCTGCTAAGTCGCCAAACGTAGCGAACCAATTGGGGTGACCTGTGGCAGAGGTGTTATCCAATGTTCCCGGAGCCGCGGTAATCATACCCGCCTCCCAAATTGAAATGCATATCATAAATACAGGTCACTTTTCTACAATTTTTAAACATTTAAGTATGAATTTTGAATTGACTGATCAGTGACTGAGTGGGCGTCGTGTTTTGGTCTCACCCGGGAGTCGCATGTTCGATTCCTCGGCTGGCTAGGTCCTCCATCACGACACAAGCAACATTTTCTGCTTGGTGTAGTGGTAGTAGTGGTTAGCGCCCTTGAGGTGATTTTTCACAAAAACGGCGCTCTATAAATTATCCAATTATTATTATTATTATTAGTAGGAGATTTTGGAACATTGTTGGGTTATTCGTAACCCGGGAATGTATGTCTTTCTTTAAAAAAAAAAGTAGAATTTTTCGGCATTCTTAGTTTATTTTAAAAGAACAAAAAACAATAGATTTAGGATTTAAATGTAATCAATAAAATTTATTTATTCAAAACATTTAGTAACTTACCTAACAACCACAGATTTTCGTGTTTGCTAACTTCTACAATGTATGGTTTTATTGCCATCACTTCCCAAATGTAGTCAACTTCAGATTCTCCTCCAAATCTTGCACAAATGGCCAATATTTTAAAATTGGAGTCACAAATCTGTGTGCAAAAGAAGCCATAAAATAATTATTTCTGTCGGGTAATTTGTATTAAAATTATTTATAAAGAATATATTAAAACAACGTAGTACATACCATCAGAGCGTTCATGGAATGAAAATCGTCACGGTTAAAAAATATTTCTTCGTTGATTTTTGGTGCCATAATTGCAATTTGGATCCCATCAATGCATCCCAACACATTGGGAAATTGAAATTTGTCGAGGAATCTGAAATATGTAATAAATAATATGAAAACATTAAACAACTAACGAGTTATGGTCCGTGTTAGACTTCCTCATTCTTTAGCCGATCTTTCGGACAGAGTTAGAGTGTGTGTCATCAGAGCAAACGTGTAGATTGTGGTACGCACCGTGTTACGCATGTAAATCCTCTAATTCTCAATACGATATCACTTCTATACGGATAAAAATTACACATTATCACTTCTGTATACATAAAAACAACAAGTTATCACTACTACATACATTAAAACAACAAGTCATCACTTCTACATATGCAAAACAACATGGTATCACTTTTACATATATAAAACAACATGCAACACTTCTACATATATAAAAACAACACATTACCACTTATATAAACACACACTTCATCACAATTTACATAAAACTTCTAAAAACATAAACACACACTTGACCACAATCTACATAACACTTCTAAATACATAAATACACACTTGACTACAATGTACATAACACTTCTAGATACATAAACACACACTTGACCACAATCTACATAACACTTCTAGATACATAAACACACACTTGACTACAATGTACATAACACTTGTACATTCATAAACATGCACTTCACCACAACCTATACAGCTGCCCTGATAAAATTGACACTGTAACGCTGTCTGAAATGCTGGCTAAAGAAGGAAAAAGCACACAGGGCATAATAGCCCAAAAACTTATCATAATAATACTTTCAGATGAGAAAATCTCAGATCATATCTATATTTTTCGTTACTGATGTCCACGCGTATTATTAAAATTTTTTAGAAAAAAACTTTAGATTCGCCTTAATTACTATAAAAGGAAACTTTTTGCATTTTTATGCATTTTAATTTTCAATTGCGTAAATTAAAATTCACTTCGCGAACCGATCGGCGACTGTCAGCGGCCATTAGGTATGTCACTGTTATGTTGGTATCCCTAATGCATTAACAAGAGCTAAATGCGACCGTAGCCATCTTCGTGGGATACAAGAAGACGCACGTTATTATGAAAAACACAATTAAATCATAATGACACAAACCCGCTAGACAAACCCTGCTTTGCCAAACAAACCATTCAAAACCTGGGATGTTTTTTTAAATTATGACGACATGCAGCTTTCGTAGTTTAACCGTGTTTTCATGTATCCCACGAAGTTGGCCACAGTAGTATTTAGTTCTTTGCAATGTATCAGGGATACCAACATAACAGTGACTTACCTAATGGCCGCTGACAGTCACCGATCGGTTCGCGAAGTGAATTTTAATTTACGCAATTGAAAATTAAAATGCATAATTTTCCGCCGCCCGATATGCAAAAAGTTTCCTTTTATAGTAATTAAGGCGAATCTAAAGTTTATTTCTAAAAATTATTAATAATACGCGTGGACACAAGTAATGAAAATTTACCGTATTTTATTTGTTTCAGAGTATATTACATGACTTCGACGCATAGAATTTTCTTTTAGCTTTTATAAATATATTTTTACCAAAACATACCCTTGTTTAATTTCATTTCGTTGTTGTTTTCTTCGTGGGAATCCTATGTATTCAGCCAACAAACTATCTATTAGCGGAACAATTTCATGGATCTGGCGACTGACTGATTTTAGGGAATGACAGTTTATGGCAATCATCTTTTGGTAGGATCCTGTTGCCAGGAAGGAGAGTGTTGTTACAACCTTCAAATTAAATAAAAACATGTATTAATCATTTGCAACATAAACACATGTGCAGAGGTAAGTCAAAAGGTTGAATTTACTGTTCCAACATTTATAAAGAGCTGTACATTTATAAGTAGCTGAATTCGTGTGTAGAAATATATTAACCTGTCATTTGTCGGAATTTTTTTTTACTTTTTGTTTTTAACCCTTATGTATAAAGAAACTTTATGAAGGACAAGGTCAGAATGGCTTGCGCCAATATCATTCTTGACGTAACTGTTGGTTTCAATAATCTAGCTAATCTAGAATATTTTTTAATTAATTTTCTATGACTTTGCGGGTCAATTTTGGCGGTAAATGCTTATAAAGGTCTTTATTTATTTGTAAACTCCTTTGAATTGTATTTTTCATGTTGAGTATGTATTCAGATTTGTGTAGAAATAATAAAATCAATTATTATTTTTTCATTGATGAACTAATTTTTTTTTTTTTAGACAAGATTTTTATGCATAGCACAAAGGGTAACAATTATTATAAGCAATAATATTTTTCAGGTGGAAAAATGTAATAAGCAGTAATTGTTGAATGAAACACTAGTATTCTAGTATATATTATTTGGCGGGTATTAGATAAGCCGACATAGCTCAGTGGTAGAGCACCTGACCGGCAATCAGAAGGACACAGGTTCAAATCCCGTTGGCGGCATGTATCTTTTCTCGGAAGATTTTTTTCAATGTAGATGAGTGTTTCAGGCTGATAATTATTAGAATAAGTTAACAATAATAATCTAAACGAAAATATGAAAGAGAACAAGACACAGAAAAACAGCATTATTAATATATTTCACTGATGGGAATAACCTTAAAAAAAGTTTAAAAAGAAAGTTTTTCTTATAAAAATTGATAATTATTGCTTATAATTAAAGACCGGATTATATGCAACAAAAAAAGCCCAAAATATGCATGCAAATATGCAATAAAAATAGCTAAAATATGCACGAAAATCCATAAAAAGGGCCAAAATATGCAACATGAAACAATATAGGAAGTCGTATTTTTAAATATTTTATTTTATTTTAGTAAGCCTTTAGGTAGTTCTCAAGGATAACAAACGTATTTTCGAAAACATCAATTACAAAATGTATTTAACAATGAAATTTACAATTTACCTTTAAAAACTTATATGACTAAGTACTGTTTTAAATGTTCTGTAGACAAATTGTGTCTGCGATCGCTTAATATATTTTTGTAAGCGGAAAGGAGCGTTCTACGTCTACTGGTGTATTAATTGTTTTTGTGTTTAATTCGTAGAACTCCATTTTAATTTTTAGAAATTTAATTAAATTTATATTTGATATGTTATTATCGAGTTCTGCAAGTATTTAAGTTACAGCTGTTTCAAAAAAAAAAAAAAAAGTCTACTGGTGTGACTGGACAGAATTTAAATTTGGGGTGCGATTTATTAGTTGATGTATGAGTGGATGGAGAGTGTTTGATGAGGAGATCCTCTCCACGTCAGGCAGGATTGCCTTCATACTTTACCGATATTGAGGTTAAAATGCTCCTTGAGATCACGGCACTTCCAAGCCGTGATCTTGTGTTCAGACTTATAATAATGATGATGTTTAATTGAAAACACTTAGTTATCCACGATATTAAGTTTTATTTAAAATATTATTTACAACGAATATATATTCGCGTACAAACTGGTAGTCAGGTAAAATTGCCGTGCAACCGGATGGATCGAGTACTAGAATCGGAATAATAATATGATCCTATCTCGGGGCAATCGGTGACATTTAGTGTCGGTCATCTGGGATACCATACGCGTGAAAATAAGTAATGTGAATAAGTACTGCCATATACCTCCCCACCAGCGTTGCACGCGAATTACAAAATATGGCATACGAAAAGAAAATAATTATATACACCTAAATAGGGTTTAGTATGTGTCTGAGATATACATATATACAAAATATAAACAATGTTTTACATACTTGAAAATATAATTTTTACATAAGTAGTTTTGTGAACAATTCTAAATTTACATCATTAACTTAGAACATAACGTGCCTATAAAAAGAAAAAAAAAATAACAAAAGTTACAAAATGTTTGAACGTCTTAAAATTAATGTTATTTGTTTACAAGTCCTAATTATCGTTAGTAATAGGAGTAAGTACCTATTTCTCAGTCGGTATTGACCGATTAAAATTATTATTACTTGTTCCTTCTTACGGCTAGACATATAGTGTTGAGGTAGGTAGGTACTGCTAGAATGCGTCAGTGTTACCGAAGCTCCCGATTTTTCGGGAGATCTCCCGATTTTTCACTTCATCTCCCGATCTACCGGAATGGCATCAAAATCTCCCGATTTTTCATGTCCCGACTGCAATTATTCATGTTGTACAAAGGAACTTCTTAAAAATCATTTGCTGACTCAGTGACATAAAACCGTTAACATGTTTCAACTGCGATTATTCATGTTCTACAAAGAGGCATCAAAAATTACATATTTACCCACAGTGGACAAAAACCATTTTCTTGTCCCAAATGTAGTTATACAAGTTCTCAAAATGAAGATTTAAAAATCCACAGAATAATTCACGGAAGAGAAAAACCTTTTTCATGTCCTGATTGCTATTAATATTAATTGCTAACTATAAGTGTTCTCAAAAGGGATATCTAAGAAGTCACTTGCCGACTCATGTAGAGAAAAACCTTTTTCATGTTCCGGCTGCAACTATTCTTGTACTACTTAGAGAAATCTAAAAATCACATGTTTACCCATAATGGAGAAAAAGCTTTTCATGTCCCGACTGCGACTATTCATGCGCTACAAAACGGTATCTAAAAATTTACATGTTTACCCACAGTTTACAAAAACCTTTTTCATGTCCTGACTGCAATTATTCATGTTGTACAAAATAACTTCTTAGAATTCATTTGCCGACTCACGGTGACATAAAACCTATTACATGTTTCTACTGTGACTATTTGGGTATTATTGTATTAATGTTTTCCATCCACAGCGTGTTTAAATCCACAGCGCGATTCATAGTGGAGAAAAGCCATTTTCATGTTATGAGTGAAACTATGCATGAACTACGAAGATAAATCTAAAATAAGTTTTCCCATAGTTGAGAAAAATCTTTTTTTCATGTCCCGATAGACACTATTCATGTTATCGCAAGGAATATCTAAAATATCACATATTAACCCATGGTGGTCAAAAACCTTTTTCGTGTCCCGACTGCAACTGTTCATGTTCTCAAAAGGACGTCTGAGAAAGCACTCGCTGAATCTTTGGAGAGAAACCTTTTTCATGCCCTGACTGAAAATCTTCATTTACGGATTCCCTGTAAAACATAAACAAAAAAGCTTGCCAACTTGGGCATTCCATAGTTTTTATTTTAATTAAAAAACATTTTACGTAACGCGTTTTTCGAATCCTCCTCCCGCACCGATAACGCACAGTAATGTTAAACAAGACCCCCCCCCTCCTAAATTGCGTTACGTACCTAATACTTGAACAGCCCTCAAGGTTGAAGTTTCACAAAAATCTGTGTTAAGTTTCCAAACGTAAAGTAAGTTAGGGAAAATTGTGTTATTCCAAGGGCAACGTCTACAATAATCGTATTAATGGCGCTGCTTATGGTTTTTTTGATTTGTTGTTAAGGTTCTGCTTCGAAATAATAAAAGAGATTAGGAATATTGACAAGGGAAGAATTTTATTATAATAATTCTAGTAATCTCCCGATTTCTTCAAAATTCTCCCGTTTTCTCCCGATTTCTCCCGATTTTTAGGCGAAAATTCTCCCGATTTTGAAATTTTGAGTTCGGGAACACTGGAATGCGTAACGGTGATTATTTACAAAGGCGAGTAGCTGCTGGCTGACTCGGTACATACTTATTATGCGTTTATACAATTTCAACGAAAGTAAACATAACTATGCGTAATTGAATACAAGTGTTATTTTAACGTGTATTAAAATATAAATAAAATACATGAACCATATTATACAAAATTAACTTATTGTGCCGGACAAAATTTCACCTTCCCCGTTGATGAAGCTATCAATTTGTCACAAGGGTTCAAACCCTGGGTTATTTTTCCATAAGTTTTCAAACTTTTCTTCGAGTTTACTCGGGAAAGCTTTGACAACGAGGAATTCATAAGGCGGATTTTCTTCACAACCAATCAATCGTTTTGGTTTTTATACTTGCAGGTATGTAGCGAAATGAGTGCTAATCATAGCTAGGTTTTTTTTTTAAATACTAGTATCGTCAAATGCTTCTTTTCACTGGAAAACTGCCAAAGCCTCTGCACTATCTATAAAGTAATTGATTGGTGTCACTATGTGAGGCATCTGAACGATGAACGATATCGAGCGTAAATATGCATGATCTCAATTTTTTTGCTAAAATATGCAACTTCTGCCGAAAAGGGTCTAAATATGCAAATGCATATGCAAATATGCATATGCAAATATGCATATGCATATAATCCGGTCTCTACTTATAATAATAATAAAATCAGTTTACATTTTTGTGATTATATTTTTTGAAAATTATTTCCAAAACGGGAGATTTTTTTAATCTTTTTTTTTTAGTTGGATAGCTATTCTGGAAAAATTTCTTACAATATTATCATGTAATATACATGAATAATAAGATATATTATTTGGTAAACAGAAAACAAACGCAAAAAAAAAACAATTCCTTAGTTTTTATATGGATATTTGACCAGAAAGCAACAAGGTAATTTCTGCGCGGTTTTTCGAAATACCACCTGACATTCAACAAGTTAAAGAAAGTTGTTATTGTATTTTTCTATTTCATGAATCATTGAGTTTATTTTTGCTTCATGACCTTAATATATTATCAATTTAATTTTTTACTTGCATTCTCAATAGCTTTTGTACTGCTAATACTCTATTAAGTTGATTTATTGCCATAGAACCTGGCACTTGATTGTGAATCTGATAATTATGTAAATGTAATTCGTTTAGTATTACTTTTTTCTAACTAAAATTACTGATGATAAAAAAAAAATAACAACACATACATATTTTATTCGGCAAATGTATTATAAACATTATTGTCAACTCACATTTTTGTCGTTCGATGTAAAAATAATTAATAAAAAATTCTCAAAGTTTCATAATGTTTTTTCAAATTGCAGTCGGAAACTTTGGGTTTATAACGGTGTACATTTTAATTATTTTGTGATTAACATTTAGATTTTATTATAAAGCATGGTATTTTCTTTTTCTAACACAGTTTAGATTTAGATCATATTTCTAACCATGATAATAAGGGAGACAACTAGATTTCTATGAGACCTGTATGAGTTTTTCCGAAAACTGAACCAATAGACTTGACAGGTTAAGTTCTATAAATAACAGCATGTACCCAATGACGTTATATAAATAGACTCGCCATAGTCTCACATACTCACAATATAAACACAAGTATTGTCGCATGTCTCGCGACGAACGGTCGTTTAACGTGACTGACACTGCAAAAATAAACTGCTTACAAACATAAATTTAACACCTTCGGGACCATGTTCCAAAATGGAACTCAAAATAAATATTGAAAAAATACTTACGGAACTTAATAAAATTGGCAGTACAAAAGCTGCCAAAGAAGCTAAAACCGAAATTGAATCAATATTAATCAATATCGAAGACTCATGGAAGCTTGAAATAACATCACTACAAAACACAATAATTAGTCTACAAAATAAAGTAATTCTAAATCAAGAGGGTTACATAGACAAATTGGAAACATTGATAAAAAAAGCTTCAAGTGAAGAAAAAAAATATGAAGAAAAAAGTTACGCAATGGTGGTAAGGGAGAAATCGCACCCAATACCCAAAGCAAATTTTGCGCTACTAATCTCCTCAAAAAAAGACAAGCCTGCAGATGAAATCGAAAAAATATTAAAAGACAAAATAAAAGTATCCAAATTAGGAATAGGAATTTCTGGACTAAAAAAAACTTATCAAAACAAAATAATACTAACATGTGAGAAACAAACTGATACCGAAAAAATAATAAATGAAATCAACAAAAACCCAGATATTGAAATACACGCTAATGAAATAAAGAAAAAAAAACCTTGCATTATCATTAAGGGAGTTGATGCTTGCTACAAGGAAGAAGAACTACTTATAGATTTGATAAATCAAAATGAAGATATAAAAAACGCCATGACCTCAGAAACTGAAAATGAACCCATTATTGTCAAGAAAAAGCTCAAGAACAAAAAATCGGAAAAATTATCAAATTTCATTATCGAAACTACAGCAAAACTAAGAAAAATTATAATATCGAAAGAAAGGATCAACATTGGATACTCAAAAGCACACGTAGAAGACTGCTTTCCACTCATGCAATGTTATCATTGTCTTGGATATGGACATACATCACTAAGATGCCTTGAAAACATGAAGAGTCCCAGATGCCTCCACTGTGCAGGAGAGCACAAAATACAAGACTGCCCCAAAAAACAAGAGCCTGCCAAATGCCACAACTGCACTAACAGAAAGGGTTACCAAAATGAACATCCAGGTAACAGTTACCTATGTGAATTCCGCAAGAAAATGTTAAAAAATGCACAAATGCGAATCGAATACGAGTAAGTTTGCATTTTGCATACTTATTTTTTTATCCCCTTAAATATGAATAATTTTTACACTAAACAATTAGATGATTCTCTTAATATTGCGGAACATATTTGTGACACTTTAAATGATTGTAATAACATTGTAGATAAAATACCGAATTCATTCTCAATATTACATTTAAATATTAGATCAATGAAACGAAATTTTAATGAATTCTTACTTTCAATTAATTTACTAAATCATAAACCGGACGTTATTGTGTTAACTGAAGCATTCACCAGCGATTACAATAAATTTTGTATACCTAGTTATAGTTACTTTATGACACAGCTTGCTATTAACCGAAATAGTGGTATTGTTGTATTTGTTAAATCCTGTTATTCAAACATCACAGTGAAAGAAGTACCTATGCAGCGAGTTAATTGCTTAGATATTAATGTAACTATAAATAAAGTATGCTTTAATATTATCGCAATTTACCGAACGCACGGATCTAATGAGTATATATTCATGGATGAATTAAGAAGCATTATTTTATCAAAAAAAAATAATCAGAACATTACGATAATTGGTGATTTTAATTTAGATGTTTCTAACGAAAATAATAACAAAATAAAAACTGAATTTATCAATCTTATGTCAGAAATGAATTTTAAATTATGTATAAAAAATTATACTAGAGAAATTACGGGTCAACGTCCTTCATGTATTGATCATATATGGTGCAACACTAAACATACCGACAAATTACTTACGATAATATTAAAAAATAATATTACTGATCATCACACTTGTATCTCTATACAACAACTTAATAATAAACACAAAATTTCAGAAAGTAATATTTTTACAAAAAAGTCATTAAACCTTAATAAATTAAGTATAAAAATAAGTACGGAAACGTGGCGACCCGTATTAGAATCTACATGTTCTGAAACAAGCGCAAATATTTTTGATAATATTCTCTGCAATTATATTACTGCATCGACTGATATTAAAACTATTTATATTAAAGCAAAATTCAAAAAAATAAAACCATGGATTTCACATGGCTTAGTCGTATCTATTAGAAAAAAAGAAAAGTTATATCACCTGACAAAGAAATTTCCTTTAGATAAAAAAATATTTACATATTACAAAAAATATAGGAACAAATTAACCTCTTTAATAAAAACAACTAAAGAAAACTATTACAAAAATGAAATTGACCTGGCTAAACAAAATGTAAAACACATTTGGAAAACGATAAATGAAATAAATAGTCGAAAAAACAAAAAAAATCTAATTAAAAAAATTTATATCGGAAAAAACTCTGTTGATGCCATAAGGGAACCGACAAAATGTGCTAATACCTTCAACAAATATTTCGCTAACGTCGGTCAAAATTTAGCTAAACGGATCGATGAAAATTATCAAATAGATGATATCGAGAAGGATTGCCTTAAACAAAATAATCTGTCAGTTTTCCAACCAGTAACAACAAATGACATAAAAAATATAATAAATGAATTAAAAGGTGGATCTGCACCAGGATTTGATGGAGTCACAGTAGAAATATTGAAAAAATACATCAATTTTTTAAGCATTCCAATTACACACATTATAAATATTAGTTTGAATAGTGGAATATTCCCTTCCATTTATAAAAAATCAATCGTAACACCCATTTTTAAATCAGGCAGCCCTGAGGAAATATCAAATTATCGACCTATATCTCTAGTCTCAAACATTGCAAAAATTTTTGAAAAGATCGTAAAAAAGCAACTCATGTACTACATTGATAAAAATAAAATACTTAGTCCTAGCCAATTTGGATTTAGAGAGAAACTAGGCACTCATGATGCCATTGCTGAACTAACCTCAACTATATATAATGCATTAGATAAAAAAAACAAATGCCTTGGCATTTTTATTGATTTACGCAAGGCTTTTGATAGTATCTCCCATAAAAAACTAATTAATAAATTAAACGATATCGGTATTATTGGTAAGGTTAGGTATTGGCTACAAAGCTATCTAACTCAAAGAAGTCAAAAAGTAAAATTAAATAACTCACTAAGTATAGATGAAACATTAGAATTTGGGATTCCCCAAGGGACTGTTATTGGACCAATTTTATTTATAATATACGTAAACCAAATGTTTAAACTATCACTAAATGGAAAACTTATATCTTTTGCTGACGACACTGTAATAATTATCGAAAAAAAGACGTGGAATGATATTACCAATGCAGCCAATCAAGACATGAAGGTTATAAAAAAATGGTTCGATAATAATCTATTATCACTCAACACAGAAAAAACATATTATATTCCATTCTCTCTACAAGAAGATGTGCCAAATAATGTAATTAACATAACAATTCATTCTAAAAATTGTGCAAATGACGGTACATGTAATACGGACTGCGCTAAGCTAAATCATAAATCTAGTATAAAATATCTTGGAATCTTAATAGATAAAAATGTTAAATGGAAAGATCATATCAATCTCACTGTGGAAAGAATAAGAAAACTTATCTATGTATTCTATAACATACGAAATATTTTAAACAAGAAAACCATAAAAATTGTATATTTTGCATTAATTCAGTCCTTATTACAGTACGGCATTATTGGGTGGGGAGGGGCCTTTAAAGCTTCCTTACAACCTATAATCATAATTCAAAGAATAATTATAAAAATCATCCTTAGGAAACCATACGACTTCCCTACTCTAGAGATATTTAGAGAATTTAATGTACCATCCATCACAGAATTGTATAAGAGAAACGCCTTATATCAAATTTATAAAGAGTATTTTATTAAAAAAATTCACCCCTCTGATAGCATAAGCAATAGATTTAAAACGAATGGCTTAATAGCCATCCCTATGCTTAGAACTACCACGGCTCAGCACCACTATCTGTATCTAGGTGTAAGATGGTACAATATATTATTATCTAAAAACAAAATTAATGTAACTGAAACATTGAAATATGAACAATTCAAACAACAAATTAAGTCACTGAAATTGGATAATGATATATTGAACCCTTAATTTAATTTAATTTAATTTATCCTTACTTTAAATGTAATATTTAATATTAAAAAAAAAAAGTATTGACCTTGTATAACAATTTTTTTCCTAAATTACGAATCTATGTCAATTAATATTTGTATTTATCTCATAAGTTCTTTGAATATTATTTAAACATTTAATTAGAACATTATTATTATTTTATTTTTTGCGTGTGAATAAATACTCCTCCCATAAACACGAGCTCCCAGAGCTCAACTTATGGAGTAGTAGAATAAAAAAAAAAAATGTTGTTTAACCTTGCAAATGTTATCATTTTTTAATGTAAAAACAAGTCTTGAAATAAATAAATAAATAAATAAATAAATAAATGTAGAAAGCATGCAACACTCTTTTGTTTTCAGCGGTTTTCAGTATAATTTCTAAATTCAAAAGTTTATTCCTGTGTGATAAAGACAGACAATCAAAGAATGTACGTGTGTGAATGTCATAGATATATGGTAGGGCGGCTTATTAATTTCTTCGCCGAATACTGCTTTCACATCACGGGTGTGACCAATGGGTGTGACTGATAAAACAAGATACTCTCACTCGGTTACACAATGGACAGGGAAGGGTAAAGAATACAATGACGTATTATTATAAAATTAATTGTAATAATTGATAATAATAAGTAATTTGCGTGTACTTACAAATGAAGTGTTATTCCTTCGCCTTTACGACTATTTGCCGTGTAATTTAAGCATTTTCTCATCACACAGGAGGGCATTTTAGCGCTTTGCAATGCAATTTACTTACTGGTAAGACACGACCTCACTCGACGCGTAGCAGTTTAGTACTAAAGTACTAGGAATAGAGACAGCTACAATCGTCGTGTGTTTGGCTTCCCACTTTGAGATTTCCACCCCGCGTCCAGTATTAATGTCATTGCATGTACCTACCTATTGTGAACAAACAAGGTAATTTGACTGTCCTAAAATGGGAAACCTTCCTATTTGAATAGTCTTCCTTATAAACCTTGCAGTTTTTGTATTTTGTATATTCAAACAATAATGTAAACTAAAATAAAGTTTTGCTGTATAGAAAGCTACATTATACGTATATAAAAAACCATAGATAAAATGCAAGAAACAATTCACAAAAAAAATCTGCCTCAATACAGGTTCACCTAGTGAGGCAGCCTATGCACAACTAAAAAATGCTACTTCTATATAACCGTTCTTACATTACTTTCATGTTTGTTAATTTTTTGTACCGATGTATTCTATCTGTAAACTACATTGAAACAATAATGTAAACCAAAATAAAGTTTTGCTGTAAGAAAGCTACATAATATGTTTATAAAAAACCATAGATAAAATGCAAGAGACAATTCACAAAAAAAATCTGCCTCAATACAGGTTCTCCTAGTGAGGCAGCCTATGCACAACTAAAAAATGCTACTTCTATATAACCGTTCTTACATTACTTTCATGTTTGTTAATTTTTTGTACCGATGTATTCTATCCGTAAACTACATTGAAACAATAATGTAAACTAAAATAAAGTTTTGCTGTAAGAAAGCTACATTATACGTTTATAAAAAACCATAGATAAAATGCGAGAAACAATTCACAAAAAAAATCTGCCTCAATACAGGTTCACCTAGTGAGGCAGCCTATGCACAACTAAAAAATGCTACTTCTAAATAACCGTTCTTACATTACTTTTATGTTTGTTAATTTTTTTGTACTGATGTATTCTATTTGTAAACTACATTGAACATGTACTTTTTTTAGTTATAATGTTACCTATTTCATATTATTATTAATGTATATGTACTTGTACTTATATTATTTTTTGTATCAAATAAATAAATAATAATTCACCTTAAGCTCAAAAGGGACTCCAGTTCTTCGTCTACGCTCGGGAACTAAGGGCCTCAGTCGGTCACATAACATTAGGAATATTTCCTGGGACAAGCGATATTTGGCTATAAATAGTTGTGCAGGTATATCCAAAGGATTAAATGCATCTCTCAATCGACGTCTTCGTATGGATTCTTCGTCTCTCAACAGAAGTTGCTTGAAAAACATCATCTTCAGATAGCCATTCATTGTTTCTAAGGGCAAGAACAACAAGAATACATATTATAATACATACAGGATTTTTAATTGATAAACTAACGTTTAGCCGCCATAGCTCAGTGGTCAGAGCTGCTGACCGGCAATCAGAAGGTCACGGGTTCAATTCCCGTTGGCGGCCAGTATCTTTTCTCGGAAGATTTTTTCAATGTAAATGAGTGTTTCAGGCTGATAATTATTGATTATAATATTTGTTACATACAGGATGTTAAGGGATGTACTTGAATTACTTTAACCCCATGGTTCCCAAACTCCTTTGGCCCAATAGACTCCGGGGCGGATAGCACAACGGAGGGGGAGGAATGGGATAGGGTGGGACGGCAAATTCACTACAACGGAGGTGGCGAAGTGGGATATCAGTGGAACGGGGTAGGATGTGGTGGGGCGAAACATCCCATCCCATTACGCCCCTCCCCTGACAAATGGGACCCCCTGGACCCCAAATTCAATTTTTCATGGACCCCAAATCAATTTTTATTTTCCACGGACCCCCTGGATGATCCTGGGAACCCCTGGGGAACCCTACTTTAGGAACCACTGCTTTAACTAGTGATTCCTGACATTATTTGGACTAAAAAAATCTAAATTAAATTTTGGTCTTAAATTACTACAATTAACAATGGTAAATAAACATTGAGTCCACCTCACGTAACGTTCGTGTTGTCGAAGTTTGATGCACGGATAATACGGAATATTCCTTTTTTTAACTAGTAGACAATCAAATATGACATTTTCGGAAGTACCAATCTTATTAAGAGGCCGGTATTCGAATTTCTACCGATTTCTTGCAAACCTCCCTTAAGAGGCGGTTCTCCGAATTTCAACCGATTTCTTGCAAACCTCCCTTAAACATTTGAAGTTTTTAAGCTCTTAAAAAAATATATGTTATACTTGAAGATAATATCTAGACATTTATCGCGCCAAAACGCAAATTATATAAAATTCCCTCGATAGAAAAAAATCGCAAAGTATGCTCCAAAAATTATTATAAACACGTTTGTTTCGGTTATTTTACAAGTTATATGTATGAAAAAATTCACAGCGTTTCTTCAAATGCTGTTTAAGACATTTATCGCGAGATTTTATCATTGTAAATGTTAGCGCGCTCTTCTAACATTCGTAATTTCATATCTCTCCGTCTTCTTCTTTTTGGGGCCGGGAACTGAGCCTTAAATAAATTCTCATCAAAATAAAAACAAAAAAGTACCTACTTCGAATTATTGTATTGAGGTTCATCATAATTTTAAAAACATCCCAGGTTTTGTTTGTTTGGCAAAGCAGGGTTTGTCTAGCGGGTGTGTGTAATTATTCTAATACATTTCTTTCCATGTTCTGTTGTTTTAAATACAGGTACAAACTTGTCAATAATGCATTCACTGAATAAATTATTGTTTAACATGGCAATAATATTTTGGTAAATTTTGGATAGGGCCTGACACGCTTATTACGAATAATTTTTAGAAAAAAACTTTATATTCGCCTTAATTACTATAAAAGGAAACTTATGCATTTTAATTTTCAATTGCGTAAAACCAAAATTCACTTCGCGAACCGATCGGCGACTGTCAGCTGCCATTAGGTACGTCACTGTTATGTCGGTATCCCTGATGCATTAACAAGATCTAAATACGACCGTAGCCATCTTCGTGGGATACAAAAAGAGGTGCAGAATTATGAAAACACAACAGAATTATAATATTAACAAACCTCTATTCGTATATATTTATTATTACCATAAAATAACGATTAGCTAGAAGTTACGTAAAATAAAAATAAAACATGCGTATTAGGTAAGCACTACTTTGACGAAATTCTGAAAATAAAATGAATAAAGGCCTTTAGGCAAGTTTTTTTACATTTAAAATTTTATTTTTACATTGAAAATTTTATTTTTACATTGAAAATAATTTATTTTTTTTACTTAAAAAACTACGAAAGCTGCATGTCATCATAATTTTAAAAAACATCCCAGGTTTTGAATGGTTTGTTTGGCAAAGCAGGGTTTGTCTGGCGGGTTTGTGTAATTATGATTGATTGTTTGTAAAATAAAAACAAAATGAATATGTTAAATGCATATTTTTTGCATGTTTTTTGCCTCCCGCGACATAAATACTCACTTTTCGTGATAATAAAGCTAAATCTAACTAACTAACTAACTAACTAACCATCACGCCGTTTCCCCGCAGGGGTAGGCAGAGAGGACGGACCGCCACACAACTCGATCTTGGCACACACTCTTTGCCTCGTTCACATTCATACATCGTCTCATACATGCTCTTCTATTATTCCGACTCTTCACATGGCCCGACTCAAGTAACTGATTCACTTGGTCGTGCCATGTCTTCCTCGGGCGTCCCCGACTTCTTCTACCATTCACATTTGCATCATATATTCTCCTTACACACCTTTCCTCGTTCATTAGCTCTACATGCCCAAACCATCGGAGAGTCCCTTTCTTAATCTTACACATCACGCTTACATCAGCCTTGCATTCTTTGCGGATATCCACGATCGTACATGGATTTACCACACATTCGCATCAGGGATCTCATTTCTACAGCATTCAGTCTGCTTTCATCCTTCCTCTGCCAGTTCCATGCCTCACTGCCATACATCAGGGTAGGTACCAGCACTCCATTATGGATGGCTAGTTTCGCGTCTTTGGACAGTTTTTTATTACCGCCAACGGCATTCAGTCCTCCATTAATGGAGTTACCGGCATTCACCCTTCTTTCAATATCTCTATCAGCCTTCCCATCTTTCGTAAACATACTACCCAGATACACAAACTCATCCACCTGCTCCAAGTATTCATCATTCACAACTATATTGCATACTGTTTTCGTACTCTCTCTTTCAAACACCATGACTTTAGACTTACTTACATTCATCATTAACTCATTCTTCATACATACTGCGTTCATCCTAGACACGAGAGACTGTAGATCTTCCATACTGTTAGAAATTAGCACCGCATCATCAGCATACAATAGGCAACATACTTCCAGATTACTCAATTTCGCGCCCAATCCCATCTCTTTCAATTCTTGCATACAATTATCCATGTATAGATTGAATAACCACGGTGACATTACGCAGCCTTGTTTAACACCTTTTGTGATGTCAAACCACTCCGTAAAATCGCCGTTCACCCTAACACATGCAACGCTTCCCTCATATAGCGACGCAATTGCCTGAATGAGCTTCGTATTCACTCCGTACTTGGATAACACCTTCCATAGCTTTTTCCTGTCAACTCGGTCGTACGCTTTTTGTAGATCTACAAAGGCACAGAAGAGTTTCTGGTTTTTAGCAAGAAACTTCTCAGTGAGCATACGCAATGAGAAAATCTGGTCCATGCACCCCCTTCCACTCATAAAAGCACCTTGCACTAAATCTAACTGTTTGAATTAAAAAATATTCCGTATTTTAACGAGTAAGCGGTTCAAAGCATAAATAATGAAACAACTATTTACGTACACAAAATAGGTTTGTATTTTAGGTAAACTAAGTAATTCAACTATTTAGTTTGAAACAAAACTTCGCAAATGTCAAATCCATACAAAAAAAATGGCGGTAAAGGAAATTGTTGACTTTGAATGAAAATCGAATTTTAAATGCACCTATTAAAAGTGTAGCGGCATGCGGCGGCTTTTGAATTATTTACCAAATTTAGTTAAAATCTCAACGTACTTTCAAGATATTTATTTTGTTGTGCAAAATAGCTTATCGGGACATTGAATACTGAATACCTCAATGGCGAAATAAAGGATTGCCGAATTATAACTACTCACATGGCATCCATAAATAAATTACTTACCTCAAGTTGTATTATTTTAATGAAATTAGTTAAACCTTTGGAGGAATAATATATCAATCTAAAGATATATGCAAGTTTTATTAGCCACTGACACTGACAGCTCACAAAACAACTCGTGGTAAATAATAACAAATCGTAATCGTATACACGCGTCAGTGTTGCCAACTCTCAAAAATATTTATCCCTAAACTAAACTCAAAAACCCCTAGAAACCGGAAAATTACTCGAAAATACCCCCAAAAAAATATTTTGTAAAAAATGAATAATAATCAATAAATGATATGTTGTAAGTTGTAATGTTTTTTAATAATTTTTATTTATACATTATTTAATACATCCA
The DNA here is from genome assembly GCA_917563855.2 of Limnephilus lunatus. Taxonomy (NCBI): domain Eukaryota; kingdom Metazoa; phylum Arthropoda; class Insecta; order Trichoptera; family Limnephilidae; genus Limnephilus; species Limnephilus lunatus. Next base: position 129,475,594 of record OU830592.1, read on the forward strand.
ATATTGCATCATTTTCTTGAGAAGAATAAGATTTTTTTAAATCATACAAAAAATTGTGAAGTGTGTGAGTGCTCCGTGTACACGATGTAATAAATTTTTAAAAAAAATATATGGATTCACAAAACCACCAAAAATACCCCTAAAAAAATCCCATCCCACTTATTTTCCCCCTAAATCTGGGGGTAAAACCCCTAAGTTGGCAGCCCTGACACGCGTAAACAAAACCGTTGGTGATACAAGTGTTGCCATGTCGCAAAAATGAAAAACCAAGTTTCAGGGATGAAAAATCATGTTTTGCCAAAATGGATAAAAAATCATGAAAAAACCGTGTTTTTCGTAGGCTTTTTGTTGATAATATAAATAAGAAAATAACGGTACTTGAGTAATTGATCTATAATGCTTTCGGATAATTTTTTTAGATTTTCACGGCCAAAAGCATTTTCGTTGTTAGTTTTTGGGGTGTTATGCCGTGTTGCGCTACCTCTTTCTATAGCCGACGTTTCGGACAGCGTTGCTATAGAAGGAGGTAGCGCAACACGGCATAACACCTTAAAAACTAACACAAAAAATATAATGCTTTCATTTAAAAGAAAAAAAATAATGGTTTTGAAAAAAAAACATCGAAAAATAATAATATTTTTTTTGAAAGGGTTTTTTTCTAAAAAAAGAGTATTTTATACAGTTACCAAGTTTAATTTGTAGTAACTACTTATTAACATATAAACAAACAACTTGTTTAAAAAGTTTTTCAGATGAGATGAGGAAGAAAAAATTCCCAAACAACTTCACATAGGATATTTTATGCGTGCATCGACGATATGTAAATAACTAAACATAAAGAGAATGTACATTGAAAATTTTTAATGGTAGGTTTATAGTAATTTTATTCAAGTTCAAATAAACTCTTTATTCTAAATTGGAACTACATACTTATTTCACATATCAGACAAGCAACAAAGAAGGTACAAAAACAGTTAAATTAATAATTCTTTATTCGGAATGTGTATTTCATTTTTCAATATTTGACAGACGCTTATATGAATTAATAGAGGGAAGATACATTACTGAGACAACACGCATAGTTTCACTGAACTCAGTCCAGCAGACATACTTTAGCTGGTTGTTCATATATCTCCCATAGAAAAGTGTAGTAAGTAAAAAAAGTTAATTTTACAGGAGAGTGAAAACAAATGAATGAATTATAAACAAGTGGTCCCGTCGAAAAGAGATACTAGCGACATCTTTAAGAGATACTAGCGACATCTTTAAGAGTGATCTAACTTAAATACTGTTTTTTCGTGGGGCTTAGATAATCACAATCACTTTTTTTTCAGAGATAAAATTTTGACTTACAACACTTTTCTATGGGATGTGTGATTGTGATATACGTAACTATTTCATTTTCGGTATTCTCAGCTGACCAAAATTCCGCACATACCATCTGCGCATCCAGTGGCGTAGAGTGGGCGAGTTTACTCGGATTTTTTGTGCTCGATGGGCGTTGGTGTAAAAACCAACGCAGATCGAGCCGAGATTAATGATGTTTTTTTTCCCTCTTTGCCCCCCTAGACATAGGCACCAGAACCAGCTCCAAGGACGAGACGCAGACCTGAAGAAAATAAAATACTTACATTCAGTAAAAATAAATGTAAAATTTGAGAAAAGGTTCAGAACTTATGTTCCCTATTGCTTTGCAACTTGCGTGAGGTTTTTTATCCAGTAAAGACTTTTTCCTCACGATGACACTAATTGTAACTTAAATTCAGTCAAGTAAATACGACCTTCAAATTTAACGCATCTGTAGTTTGGTGTGTCTCGTAACTCATTGAATGATTGAACAAGAACACAAAATGGCCGCTATTACAATATGCTGCATACGACTGTGAAAAACAAGATAATTGCGCTAATTATCACGTGTTCACATTAATTCGCACAGTACTGTAACTAGTTTTTTGTGCAAAGAACAAAACCACAGTAGAAATTCATTCTCAGCTACTTGAAATGTACCGAAAACAGTGTAAGAGTGCGAAAACGTGCGAAAATGGTGCAGAGAATTTAAAAGCATGCCGGACGGCCATCGGTTTCAGACAAAAAAATTACCAACCCAAAATGCTCACCGAAGATCGCAAACAACAGGTTAAAGCAGCCTGCGAGGTCCTTGAGTGCTACGACATCGATGGCGAAGAATTTTTGGACTCAATTGTGACTGGGGACGAGACTTGGATATACTACATGACACCAGAGACAAAGGAACAATCCCAAAAGCGCATTCAGATTCGCCGAAGCAAAGTTACAGAGTGTAACTAATAATTTAAATAAATTAATAAATTATTTCAAGTTACTCATATAAATAACTTTAAAGTTTATTTATTAATTTTTGTTAGTTGAATTTTTTTAGTTTTTATGATTTTAATTTACTTAAATAACTTATATTTAAGAGTGTAATATTGAAGATATTAAAGAGATTAATTTAATCTTGGAGTAGATTGCGCGTAAAATCGTTCCTCGCGACCTTGGAGACATTATTTTACAGACAACCCTCGTAATAATAAGTAAATAAATTAAGCACATGTAGGTAATGAAATCATCGAAAACGGAGTTTCCACACTGATTTACGATATAAGCGACAGCACAGGTAAACACTCGAGCGTAATAATTAATAATTGAAATACGCGTCCAACATGCGGGATTTCTGGCATCCACTTTGGAAATTTCACACCCTCATTAAAAAAATCATAACGACGAATTTTAATATGGAAACATAAACTGCTTGTAGTTTTATCCCACATTTTTAGAATTCATAAAAAATATATTAAAAATCATTCAATTTATAAACACATGAATTCTGCATATTATTTACTTTAAAATTGGCGTACGTGGTACCCAATCGGTGCTTTTAGTATTCTCATGTTTATGAAACGGCGACAATACAAAAAAGGCAATAAACATAAGTTTCTTATCACAATAATGCTGCAGCTCTTTATTACGCACACAATGTACATACTGTCGCTTTAGTTCGTATTTGTCCAACAGACCATTAGAAAATTTTTCAGGAGAAGGTTTTCTTTCATTATCTCTATAAAGCATTATGATAGGTGTTCACTTCATAAATATAAAGAGAAATGCCTTATATCAAATTTATAAAGAATATTGTATACAAAAAATTCATAATTCATCAGATAGCATAAGCAATAGATTCAAAACTAATGGCTTAATAGCCATCCCTATGCTTAGAACGACCACGGCTCAGCACCACTAATTGTATGTAGGTGTGAGATGGTACAATATGTTATTGTCCAAACACAAAATTAGTATAACCGAAACATTGAAATATGAACAATTCAAAAGGCAAATTAAGTCTCTGAAATTGGATAATGATATATTGTACCCTTACTTGATCTGTAATATTTAATATAAAAAAATATTATTATTATCTTTCAATAACTATTTTTTCTAAATTGTATACCTATGTCAAAAAATGTTTATATTTTTTCATAAGTCTTTGATCATTGTTTACATAATATTTAGAACATTATTTTTTGCATGTAAATACTCCGGAGCTCCTAGAGCTCAACTTATGGAAAGTAGAATAATAATGAATTAATATATAAATTTGCATAATGTAATCATTTGTAATGTTTAAAAAAATCTTGTAAATAAATAAAAAATACTATACAAATAATAATATTCAAGCAATATTGCGAGGTTGTTACGTTCCGTATAAGTGAAAATATTAAAATAAAAGAAGCTATGTGGAGAATGGGACTGTAAAGTTCTGAATATGTCTTCCAGAGTACTCGGAGAGACAGGTAGATACAGGTACATGGTATATAAACCATTTTATTAGGTAGTCTCACTATCTCACATCTTAACTCTCATCTAGTTAACATATCCACAGTTCTATATCATAATCTGTATTCGGTTCTAACAATCTTACTAATATTATAAATGCGAATGTTTGTATGGATGGATGGATGGATGTTTGTTACTCTTTCACGCAATAAATACCGAATGGATTTTAAAAATTCTTTCACTAATAGAAAGCTACATTATTTGCGAGTAATATAGGCTATATATATTGGTAAGCTCTGGTGTTATGAATAAGCTGTGGCGTTATGAAATTATTTATCTTACGTTTTCTGTCCCTAAAAAAATTGAGTTATTGCAAATGTTAGATGAAAAGCAAAAAAATTGTTGCCTGGGGTGGAGGGGAAGGAGGGTGGAGGGGTTTGGGGGAGGAAGAAAGGGGAGGGAAGAAAGGGCGGATGGTGGAGGAAGGTGGGGGGAGGGGGAGGAGGGTGGAGGTAGAGGGGAGAGGGAATAAAGGGCGGGGGTTGGGGGGGGAGGGGTATGGAAAGGGGAGGGGGATGGGGGTAGGGGGGGGTATGGGGAGAGTGGAGTGACGAGAGGGAAGGTGGAGGAGACGGAGTGGCAACCACCCTAATACCATGCGAGCGAAGCCGGGGGCAAAAGCTAGTACATAATATTGGAATGTTAAAAATTCGCACATCGTTTCATCTCCATTCCAGTAATGCAATACATCATGAAGAAGATTAAGACTTCCATACCTTGTCTATGGTCTAGTTCAGTGTTTCTTAACCTGTAGTCTGCGGACCCCTAGAAGTCCGCGAATGTATGTATGGGGGTCTGCAGTCTCATCTCCGGACCATTTAAAAATAATAAATAAATGCCACAATAGCTACGCATCTTCGTTTGGGGATTATTTTCCAGTACCCGACAAAAATAAAAATTGAATATTAGACCCGTTCAACACAGATGTTACTAATATTACTGGCTTGACAACGGTACAGGAAAACCAATTAATAGAAATATCTTGTGATTCAGCTTTGAAATGTAATTTCAAAGAATCCTCTTTATCAAATTTTTGGTTGAATGTAAAGAAAGATTATAAGGAAATATCAGAAGAAGCACTGAAACATTTACTGCTTTTCTCAACCACATACCTCTGTGAAAAGGCATTCTCTGCTCTTGTATATACTAAAAACAAATACAGAAACATATTACAAGTGGAATCCGATTTGAGATTACAACTTAGTATGCAGTAACATCAACCCGAATATCACTAATTTAGTTGCATAAAAGCAACACCAACCTTCACATTAATTAACAGTTAATTAATGTGAAGGTTGGTGTTGCTGTTGTAGTTTTTTTTCGTATTTGTAGTACTAAAATAATTGGTACGAAATTTAAGGCTGTTTTTTTTTATTAAGATTAGGAAACGCTGGTCTAGTTGATAATCACAGATATAAAATTAAATTCAAATATAATTTTTTAAGACAAAATATTTGAATAATTTCGGTTCACAATATGTTTTGGACAGCCTTGCAATAATAATAAGCTTTCAAAATTATAAACTACTACATTGACAGCCTCTTAGAATGCTATAAATTGTTCGTACCAAACAACTACTGCCAGGGTCGCCATCACTACTTGCTCTATACATGGCAGAACAGACGTTCTGGCCCAACACAGCATGACAAGAGGTATGGTGCTGCTAAATGATATTTCTAGGTCTCTTGACATTTTCAACATTAGTCTTGAAGGTTTCAAGAATAATTTTAGGCAAGGACTCTAAAATATGTATTATTGAAAAAAAAAATTATCTCGTTGATATTACTCAATCCTGCGCGGGATCCCGCATTGTAGTATTCGCAAGCTTGCTTCAGCAGGGCAACATTTACGGATATAGCCGAACGCTTCCGATGGCACCCGAAGTCGGTAGTCGGAGGCAGGCAGCGCGCGGTACATCGGCCGCTCAGCTTTCATTCTCTCGTAGACTGTAGCATAGGACATACTATTACACTGTAAACTTTATAACGTCAATAAACTCGTCTATTACGATCTTATTCTCCTCATTACAAATTCATTTGTTTGTCTTGTTTATAAGTCTAACAAGGACATTACACCGCATCTTTGAAATTATCTTATAAAATCAAATTGAAACTACAGATTTTTGTGTAAAAATCAACTTTTATTAAACATTTCTTACATTAAGCAACAGAAATTATTTATTTTCTATTAATTAAGTATAAGTAATTAGTAATCTGTTTTCTTAGATTCATCTTTAAATGTTTGGGGTAGTTTAATAGTTTTGTTTAATTTTACCCTTACTCCTAACAACAGTTTTATATTTTTAATTCAGTCTTATTCATATAATGACTAATAATGAAATAACAACTTTCTCTTAGATGCTATTACTATGATATTAAAGTATGGTGTAAAAACCACTTTAAGTCATAAAGTTTCATGCAACATTACGACATTATAATTCTATTTAAGACACAATCTGCTTTTAAAATAAACCAGAACTAAACTAAATCAAAAATATTAAAATTTAGGTATTTACGTAACGCCCGACGCTGAATACGAAAACACGATTTTTAATTTGCGGGATCCGTGGATCCGCGCTTTGAAGGTGCGGGATCCTATTTTGCGGGATTGCAATCCCTAATTACAAGCCCTGTTGTGCACCTTCAAGGAAGGCAACCACACTGTGGTGATGGTGTAATCTAGCCACTTGTACGGGTGTCCTGCGTTGCATATCTCTTGAGGCCAGGACGACCGGCAAGTATTCTTGTTTGTCCGCTGATATTTGCGGTATCTCTCCTCTCTCGGCGCAGTCAAACATCTCCTGGACCAACTCCAGTACGGAAGTTACGGCCTGACTGCCTGAACATTGGAGCGCTGTGTGCCCGTTGCTTCTATCCGGGCTGTTGTAAATGACGCCGTGCTCTAGCAAACATTTCACAATGTCAAGGAACCCTTTTTTGGCAGCCATGTGCAAAGCAGAGGAACCGTCCACTACGGTTTTAGCATTGATGAAATCATCGTAAGCTCTAACTTTAACCGTCTTCACAGTCTGCAATAATTTTCTGATGCTGTCCACACAACCTCGGAGGGCGGCAGTGTGTAATGCCGTTTTCCCTTTAACACAAGCGGTGGTAGCATCAGCTCCACTCTTCAACAGCAACTCAACAATATCCACATGACCTCTACTTGCAGCAAAATGCAACGGTGTTCTTCCATTTGTGTCGGCTGTATTCACATCCGATCCACTGCAAATCAAATTCTCCACAAGGGTAATGTCACCTTCGCTAGCAGCTACAATTATATCCATTTCACAGGTACTTTGAGTGTTGTCGATAAGAATTTTTGGAAGATTTCCATCTGTCTTAGATTCTTTATACTGTTTAAAGATTGCATCCAATGCTAATATAAATGGGTGATTGCTTAGAGAATCTCGATGCTCCAATCCTCTTCTGTAAACTTTGTGCGCTTCAAATTGTCTACCTTGGGAGAGATACATGCCCACAATCTTGGAGCAGGTGACAAGAGTATCAACGTGATTGGGGCCTAAGACACTTTTCTGAATAGTATAAACTTCCTGGTAGACCTCTAGGGCCTTCCCAGTTTTACCTTGTTTGTTGAGAACATCCGCCAAGAAACACTGAGATTGCAGAGTTAAGAAGTGATTTATTCCATAAATGCTTTTACTATCTTTGTGAACCTTCCTGATAATGATTGAAGCTTCCTCAAGCTTCCCTTGTTTTGTGAGCCCATGGCCTATCTGGATTTGCACAGTTAAAGTTAGAGTGTTGATTAAACCAAATTTTTGTAATTTTTCAAGAACTTCATAATTCATCTTCAAAGCTCTGTCATATTTTTTCAGTGCATACAAACAATCAGCTAGTCGTGTTTTATTTTCCAATAGATCCATGTCGTCCTCACCCAGAGTTTTCTTTTGTTCATTGATAACTTGTTTAATGACTTCTAAAGCCTCCTGGTTCCGTCCTAGCCGCTCTAGTGCTGCAGCTACCCGACTTCTCGTCCGAAATGAAAGACGGTGATTTGGTCCCAGGGTATCCCTTCTTTTAGCATAGACTTCTTCAAATATTGATAAAGCGCTGAAAAAATTTGATAGACAATTGTATAATATGAGAGCTATCTCTTCTTTAATGAGAAGGTTGCCAGGGTCATCTCTTCCTAACAAACGTTCTCTTGCATTTAAGAGTTCCTTTAAAACAGACAAAGCTTCTGTGAATTTTTTGCGTTCCACCAAACCTTTCACCCTCTTCAGATTGAGAGAAAAATTGTCTTGCAAAATCTCATACAACTTGTCTACTTGAGGAAAGTTATTTTTAATAGCAACCTCCACAAGAGTGCTTCCTTGCGTATTCCGACATCTGAGCACAGCTTTAATGGTCCCGATATCTCCAATTTTGGTAATGTCTTCGATCACCTTCAAGTCACAATTTTCAGCTTTTTTAAAAGAGTCCTCCACAAGTTTCAATAAATAAATAGTATTTTCCCGTGTTGCTAAATCGAATGGTGTTTTTCCATTCTCCGACTCAATATTGTACACTGCGCCATTTTGTAACAAAGATACAATGATTCCCAGATGAGAGAATTCCGATACAAAATGGAGAGGAGTTTTCCCACAATTTCCAACAGCATTGGGATTAGCTCCATTCTTCAGTAGAATATCACATATCTTCCTAAAGCCTTTCCCAGAGGCCAAATGCAGAAGTGAGGAACTGTCTGCACCCTTTGCTTCTACCGATTTGCCAATTTTTTTAATTAACCTCTTTGCTTTTGAAACGGCATTCTCATTTACAGCCTTAAATAGTTGTCCTATAAACTCTAACAGTTTTCTGATATCATCACCACTAGTCAATTCTAATGGTGTGTTACCACCATCGTCCTTAGCGTTGTACATTGCACCGTTACTGAGTAAAGTAATGACAAGTTCCTTGTGTCCCTTCCCAGCGGCATAGTGAATAGGTTGTTTGCCCGCCACGTCGACTGCATTCACATCAGCGTGTTTATCTATCAGGTACTGAGCCAGTGTTGGGTGTCCACCTAATGCAGCCAAGTGTAACAGTGTGGCGCCGCGTATACCGAGATCGCCAATACTCATTCCTCGCTCGAGGAACAACTCTACTAGTTTCTGATGGCCTTCATAAGTCGCAAGGTGAATCGCTTTTAAACCATACGAATCCCTAGAGTTCAGATCCGCTCCATGTTCCAGCAAGTATTGCACGCCTTTGAGATTTCCCGCTTTAGCCGCTAATTCTAAAACCGACCATTCGTCACTAATTCTAGCATTTATTTTTACAACGCAATATTTAAAAAAAATGATCAGATTATTCAATTTATTTTCAACAATTGCTAGCTCTATCGGTGTATAGTTCTTATTATCTACCACATTGTGTTTGGCTCCTGAAAGAAGTAACGATTCCACGACACCAGGATAGTCCAGGGTAGCTGCTAAATGCAGCGGTGAAGATAATCCATCAGGTGTTAGATTAGCATCAGCTCCGTTTTCCAACAAGACATCCACAAACTCTTTGTGACCACCTTTTACAGCCCATAACAAAGCTGTTAAGTTTTCCAGACCAATTGAATCAATCTCGACTCCTCGGTTTATCAGAGCCAGGCCTATGTGCCAATAGCCTGAGGCGGCTGCTATGTGTAAGAAGGTTGATCCTTCCACATTAATGTGAATATTCAGATTTTTGCATTTAAGCAATGCTTCGACTACAGACTTATGTCCTGTGGAAACTGCTGCAGCCAGCGCTCTACCTCCCCCTGCGTTAATATCAGCGCCCCTTGCTAGCAATATATCCAATATTTCTTTGTTGTTATTATGGGCTACAGAACATAATGCAGAATGATGCTCGTTATTCACAGCATTTATCTCGGCACCATTATCTAATAATAGATTTACTACTGCTTTGTGGTTTCCTACTACTGCTAGATGTAATGGGGAATCACCGCGCACATTTACAGCACAGACATCTGCTTTTCCTTCAATCAACGCTTTAACGACGGTGTTATGTCCATGATAAGATGCTATATGCAAGGCGGTGTTGCTGTCCACCCAAACCTCTTCAACATTAGCTCCTCTCTCCAGTAAGAGTTGAACAGTTTTCTCATTGTAAGCTTTTTTGGCAGCCAAGTGCAAAGGTGTGAAGAATATTTTGTTCTTTGTATTTACATCGGAACCTTTTATTATTAACAATTCTGAAACTGCAGCATGTCCTTCACCAGCACTCACGTGCAGAGGAGTCGAACCATCATCATCAACAGAATGAACATCAGCTCCTGCAGCCAACAGGATGTCTACAGTTTCGCGGTGACCCCTTCCTGCAGCCAGGTGTAACGGCGTCAGTTGTTTTGCAGTTCTTGTATCGACGACGAATCCCCGTTTAAGCAATGATGTTACAATGTCACTATGACCCGACATAGCACTGATGTGTAATGCAGAAACACCATCAGCATTTTTATAATTCAACTGTGCCCCAGTTTCTAAGAGAAGCTCAACAATATCGCAGTGTCCCCTTCTTGCTGCATAAAGCAGTGGAGTCAACCCATCAATATCCTCAGCGTTGATATTAGCTTTGTTTTTTAAAATAGTTTGGACTATTTTTTTGTGGCCGTTAGTGATGGCCGTATGCAAGGGAGTGTTGCGAGAGATCTTGAAGACTATGTCAATGAAGGCTCCTTCCTTCAAAAGAATGTTTACTATATCTTCTTCGTTACAAGATACGGCAAAATGTAAAGCAGTAAATCCTTCTGATGTTTGCAAGTTTACATAAGCTCCATGCTTTATAAGATTTATAATAATCTCTTGATGACCATTAGCTGCTGCGAAGTGCAAGGGGCGTACACCTAGAATTGTCTTGGCATTGACATCAGCACTGTTCTCCAGTAGATACTGCATCAGCTGTGCGTGCCCATGTTCTGCAGCTATATGCAAAGGAGTAAGATCAGTGCTAACATCCACAGTTGCCGTAGTATCAACTTCTAACAGAACTTTGACCGACTCCATAAAATTATTTGCTAATGCGTAATATAAGGAAGAGAAGCATTGACCATCTGTAATGCAGGCGTTTGCTCCAAGAGATAATAATCTCACAACAGTTTCTAGATGACCATTTAGAGTTGCCAAATGCAGAGCTGTCTTTCCAGTAGTATCGGGTTGATCAATTAAAACACTCATTTCTTCTACAAGATATTGCACAATGGCATCTCTTCCAAAAGCTGCTGCTATGTGCAAAGGGGTCTGTCCATTTATATCCCTTAAATCTGGGTTTACTTTGTTTTCAATTAAAATTTTAACCATTTCAACACTGGTTCCCTTGGCAGCTATATGTAATGTGGTGGAACAATCGATAATACTCCTGGAATATAAGTCCGCCCCTTCTCGGAGACATGTTTGCAAACCCTCAAGGTTTCCTTCAACCAAAGCTTTACACATCTCTTCCTGTTTATTTATAATCTCTAAGTTCCGGACATATTTAATTTCCAGTTGCCTTATATTGAGCATTAATATTTTGCCCATTTTGAGATTGTTTAAAATGAACATTTCTTCCGTGTCAGGTTCTACAAGTTTCACGGTGTTCAAGATGACGAAAGAGAAAGAGTCACTAGATAGAATATTGTCAACCAACGGGTTGCCGTGAGCCAGATAGTTCCGCAACACTCTTCCACTCAGTAAAGGCATATTGTCTTCGAGATAAAGACAATTATTAGAGGTCCTTTCTTCCAAAAGAGACATGGTGTCCAGCATGAGAGCTTCGATCCTTAGTTTGTTAAGCTTAGTCTTTTTAACTAATGGAAATAGATTGCGAGATGAGTGGTGTGATCTGCCAGTTCCTAAAATATCTCCAAGTTCACGTAGGTGTAGGGTTATGCGTTCATCCAAAACGCCATCTTTGAGAATATTATTAGTTTGTGCCTCTACTTTTAAGTTGAAGTCTCTATCATGGTGTGTGTGCAATGGCAATGCCAACTGTGTTCTGTATTCGTCAATCCAGTTGATAGTGTTTTTTTCATTACCAAATAGAACGCGGATTTTGAACAGTAAATAACATATTTTATTTGCAATTTCAGGGAGGATTCTCCGTGACACACTTTCATAGAAGCCGGTTGAAAATGTCTTTAATCCACTTATAGTCATTAACACTTCCAAATTACTCTCTTTTGGGTTGATTGCGATGTGTCCAGGAAGGAAAACCTCCCTCCACAAATTAAAGTGTTCGACCTTCTTGCTGCTTCTTGTACTTTGGAAAGTAAAGTATAATAAACGAAGATTTTCAATAATTTTTAAAAACTCTTCATGTAAATTTTTATTTTTTATTTTGGCTGTGTTCAACTTTCTTATTTCATTCAAGGTTTCCTCCTCAAACAGTGTTTTGTCTGATACGAGTCTGCTGATTTCTTCTATTATGTCTCCAATATTCTGGTGCTCCTTTGTGTTAAGTTTTTGGTTACTTCCAGATATTGAAAACTTTGGAAAGCAATTCAAATTACGCAGGATTTTTTCAAAATGTTCAATTTTTATGAATTCATTCGAAAATAATTTATTTAAAACATTGATTTTACTCATGTTATCAATGTCGCTTAATACTGTGGCAACCTTTTTGATATCATTTAGAATATTTGAGTATAATTTAGAAACTTCTATTGTGTTGTCATTGTCTTTGATAAAGTGGACGCGAGATATTGAGTTGCGTAAGTCTTTAAGAATGTCTCTGGTTGCCTTTGGTGCCATCGACAGTAGAATATCACTTACAGTCGTGGACAGATTGGGACTGTCTAGAGTATCCTTGAGGTGTTCTCCCAGCACCTGCAGAGTCTTTTTGATGGCCAGCTGCCCTTCTCTAGTCTCAGGGTCCACCGGCAAGACCGAATCAATGTAGTTCTTCATAATATCCAGAGAATAGATATCTCGTATGATCTCGTAATCAGCGTACAAATCTTGGAATTGGGGATATTTGCTGATGATGCCTGCAACGACCTTTTGACGATTTGATCGAACTCTGGAACGAAGCTTGGTGACGTCGGAACTTTGGATAAATCCCTCCAAATCACGCAGGATCTGAGAAAAGTCAGCCAATGCCTTTAGCAATGTATCCTTTCTCAGTACAGACAGGTAAAACAAGTTCATTTGTTTGAGCTCGGTGTGAGCGGATATGAAACACACCAAACAAAACTCAAGTTCCTCCCAAGGCAACGCCGCGTACGTCGACTTCAATACTTGTTTTGAAATATGCATATTCTGCACTATGAACTTGGCTATGTATACAAACCGACTGTCTACGTTCTTGTTGGAGTATTCTGTCGTAAGAGTTGTGATATTATCTTGAAGTAATTGAAGCCTCTGTTGGATAAAGTCTTTATCTGGAGTAGTAGGGAGATCATTGTCTTTCGAGTAGAAACGCAATTTAATCAGCTTGGATTGGACAAACAATTGCATCTCATCATCTAATAAAACATTTTTCAGTAGTAATTCTTCTAGGGACACGGAAATAAGTTGATCTAATAACTCAGGGCAAGCTGAGCTACTGAGGATCGTAAGGAGTGTATCGAGGAGTTCCACATTGTTAGAGCGGATTGTGTAGTACACCGCATTGTGTCCTTCTTTATCCTCGGAATTCCAGCACTCTCTCATAGTCCCCACTCTCCCGTACTGACCTCGGACCAGACACTTAAATATATCCATGGATCCAACAAGACAGGATTCCTGAAAGATAACAATGAATTAAGATTATAAGTGTAGAACTACTTATAAGTTAAAGATGTGCTTGTTGTGCACCAAAGTAAAAAAGGTTAAAATTACAGTCACAAGCGACAAATTTATTTTTTCATACTTTTTTTTGTTGTGTTCATAGTACACCTACTCATATGACAACAATATATTTTACATTTTTATCACATTTGTGGACAAACTTTATGCGAACATAATAATTTACAGATGAACATAATACTAGGTTCACAAAGAATGAAGGAATGCTTGTTCCAAAGTTTAACAACAACTACAGATGGCGAACCCTGGAATATAACGTGCCCAAAATATTTAACATGTTACCAAGTAATATAAAAAATTGCGATTCTACAAATAGATTGAGGTATAGGTATGATGAAAATATGGTTACTAAATAGAGATGGTTTATACTAAGTCTGTGTGTTAATTGTGACAATCTGTATAGTTATAGTAATAATATTATGTATGTGTAGTTAAATTGTAATTGAAGGAATTGAATTGGAATTGACAAACTGCTTGGTTGCAGTTTAACGGGAAAAAACAATAAACAATAAAAAAAATTAAATTAATAATAAGGAACAGACAACAATATGTTCGCATGGATATTTTGAGTATATATAATTCTCTGCATTGACTGGAGTAATACTAATGATTTGATATTAATATAATTTAATATTATGCTTGCCATTCAAGATAGAGTCCTATAATTTTTAGTATTAATGACTCTATCTTGAATGGCAAGCATAATATTAAATTATATTATATATTATAATATGGCAAGCATAATATTAAATTATATTATATATTATAATATAATTTAATATTATGCTTGCCATTCAAGATAGAGTCATTAATACTAAAAATTATAGGAAGCATATCATCAAAGATGCAAATCAAATTGATGATTTATGTAGAAAATGTTTGGCTTTTCCGGAAACTATAGAACATATTATATCGGGATGTTCTGTATTAGCGCCGTCCGAGTATACATTTAGGCATAATCAAGTTTTAAAAATAATCCACCAAAGTTTGATAATTAATCTCATTTCCTAAATCTGTATATTTTCTTATTTTTTCAGAAACAGTCTTCTGAATATTACAAGAATTTGGAATAGCGACATCAATGATGTAAGTTATTTTTTTAAATTTTTTCATGTAAAACTATATCTGGTCTATTATGACTTATTGTTCTCTCTGTTAGAATAGTTTTATCATAATAAATTTTATAAAATTCATTTTCTAAAAATATTACCATTTGTTATTTCGGCTACTGGCATTATACCTAGCTCTCTCATTCAAAATTTAGGCGTATTAGATTTGTCAAAAAATTTGTATATAAAAATGCAAAAGTCGGTCATTTTAAATACCTGTAGGATTACGAAAGATTTTTTTAATATTTATATTGAGGGATCAGTAGGATTTATCGGACCAGTTAGGATTTCATCAGAGCCGAACCCTCTGATATGAAAATATCTGGAGTCGGTGAAATATTTTCCCATTATGTTTCTGGTGGATTGACGTATTGTTCTTGTATTGTTTTGTAT